>CAMZMU010000082.1:22350503-22950503 GCA_947311845.1 Poa pratensis
GGCCGCAGCCGCCTGGTGGCTCTAAGTTGACGAGGGAATATCTCCCCGCAACAGTGCCAGAAACAATGCTTGTACGTCACACGTCAGTTGGGAACCCCAAGAGGAAGGTATGATGAGTGCAGCAGCAAGTTTTCCCTCAGTATGAAACCAAGGTTTAATCGAACCAGTAGGAAAACGAGGTTTGCTTCGAAGGTGTTGGTGAAGGAGTGTAGTGCGGCGCAACACCAGGGATTCCGGTGCCAACGTGGAACCTGCACAACACAATCAAATTACTTTGCCCCAACTTAACAGTGAGGTTGTCAATCTCACCGGCTTGCTGAAAACAAAGGGTTAAACGTATCGAATGGAAATGATGTTTGTTTGCATAAAACAGTAGAGAACAATGATTGCAGTAGATTGTATTTCAGATGTAAAAGAATGGACCGGGGTCCACAGTTCACTAGTGGTGTCTCTCCAATAAGATAACTAACATGCTGGGTAAACAAATTACAGCTGGGCAATTGACAATTGATAAGTGCATATAACATGCATGTGTGAGCTGTGGTGTCTACTATGAGATTCATTTGGGCATTACGACAAAGTACATAGACCGCTATCCAGCATGCATCTATGCCTAAATAGTCCACTTTCCGGTTAACATCCGTACCCCTTCCAGTATTAAGTTGCAAGCAACAGACAATTGCATTAAGTAATGTGCGTAATGTAAACAATACATTCATCCTTGAATAAAGCATTGCTGTTTTACCCCTAGTGGCAACAACACATCTACAACCTTAGAACTTGCTGTCACTATCCCAGGTTAAATAGAGGTTGAACCCAACTATCATGCATAAATACCCCCTCTTGGAGTTACAAGTATTCACTTGGCCAAGGCTTCAACAAGTAACGGAGAGCATGCAAGATCACAAATGACATAGACATGATAATATAATATTCAGCTCCACATAGGTATCAATATAAGTCAGATCCCAGCAAACACAACATGTAGCATTACAATAAGATGATCTTGATCATGATAGGCAGCTCACAAGATCTAAACATGATGGCACAAGTGGAGAAGACAACCATCTAGCTACTGCTATGGACCCATAGTCCAAGGATGAACTACTCACGCATCACTCCGGAGGCGGGCATGGCGATGTAGAGCCCTCCGGTGATGATTCCCCTCTCCGGCAGGGTGCCGGGAAGAGCTTCAGAACCCCCCGAGTTAGGGTTGACGACGGCGGCGGCAGCGAATATGTTCTGGATGAAAGGCTCGGTGTTTTAGGGTTTTCGCGTCTCGGGGAATAAATAGGCGAAGGGGCGATGTCGGCGGACCCCCGAGGGGCCCAAACCACCAGGGGCGCGGCTGGGCCCACTGCCGCGCCAGCCTGTGGTTTGGCCACCTCGTGGCTCTCTTCTCTCCTTCGGACTCCGTGTACGTGCTGGAAAAATAGGGACTGGCCTTTTGTTTCGTGCAATTCCGAGAATATTTCCAGAAGTAACTTTCTGAAACCAAAAACAGCAGAAAACAGGGAACTGGCACTGTGGCATCTTGTTAATAGGTTAGTCCCAGAAAATGCATAAAAGTGATATGAAGTGTATATAAAACATGTAGCAAATGGTATAATATAAGCATGGAACAGCAGAAATTATGGATACGTTGGAGACGTATCAAGCATCCCCAAGCTTAGTTCTACTCGTCCTCGAGTAGGTAAAACGATAACAACAAATAATTTCTGAGGAGACATGCTTTCACACAATCTTGATCAATATATTGCAAGGCTCATGTCATGAATGAAGTGACTCAAAGCAATGATCTATAGTTTGCTAACAAATAGATAAAGAGTAAACAATGAATCATATAAGCAAAAACTTTTCATGAATAGTACTTTCAAGACAAGCATCAAAAAGTTTTGCATAAGAGGTAACTCATAAAGCAATAGATTCAAAGTAAAAGGCATTGAAGCAACACAAAGGATGATTAAGTTTCAGCATTTGCTTTCAACTTGTAACATGTATATCTCATGGATAGTTGTCAACATAAAGCAATATAACAAGTGCAATAAGTAAATATGTAAGAATCAATGCACACAAAGTTGACACAAGTGTTTGCTTCTAAGATAGAAAGGAGTAGGTAAACTGACTCAACATAAAGTAAAAGATAGGCCCTTCGCAGAGGGAAGCAGGGATTAAATCATGTGCTAGAGCTTTTTAAGTTTTCGAAAGCATATAGAGAGCACAAAATAAGTATTTGAGAGGTGTTTGTTGTTGTCAACGAATGGTAGTGGGCACTCTAACCCCCTTGTCAACCAGACTTTCAAAGAGCGGCTCCCATGAAGGACGTTATCTCTACCAGCAAGGTAGATCATCCCTCTTCTCTTTTGTTTACACATGTATTTTAGTTTCTTTATAGATGACACTCCTCCCAACCTTTTGCTTACACAAGCCATGGCTAACCGAATCCTCGGGTGCCTTCCAACATTCACATACCATGGAGGAGTGTCTATTGCAAAATTAAGTTGCTTACTGATAAATCAGGGCAAAACATGTGAAGAGAATTATTAATGAAAGTTGTAATTAATTGGGGCTGGGCACCCCGTTGCCAGCTCTTTTTGCAAATTATTGGATAAGCGGATGTATATGCCACTAGTCCAGGTGAAAGTCTGTCAGAAGTAAATGACAAGATTGAAAGATAAAACACCACATACTTCCTCATGAGCTATAAAACATTGACACAAATAAGGAGTAATAAAGTTTTGAATAGTTTAAAGGTAGCACATGAAATATTTACTTGGAATGGCAGGAAATACCACATAGTAGGTAGGTATGGTGGACACAAATGGCATGGGTTTTGGCTCAAGTTTTGGATGCACGAGAAGCATTCCCTCTCAGTACAGAGTTTAGGCTAGCAAGGTTGTTTGAAGCAAACACAAGTATAAACCGGTACAGCAAGAATCACATAAAAACATATTGCAAGTATTATAAGACTCTACACTGTCTTCCTTGTTGCTCAAACATTTTACCAGAAAATATCTAGACCTTAGAGAGAACAAATATGCATCCCAAGTCTCAACAAGCTCTACGGTAGTTCTCCACTACTAGGCTTTAACTACATGATGCAAGAGCTTAAACATGATCTACTTGAGAGCTCAAAACAATTGCAAAGCATCAAATCAAAACAAGACAATGATCTACAAGAATGCATATGTCTTTTCCAATACCAACTACTACATGTAGCATTTTCTTTCTTCCAAACAAACACCAATCAATTTATTTAAACATAAACTCTCCAAATGATAATATAATGCAGCAAGAGAGTATTTATAAACAAGTGCTAACAGCTCGAAGAGATGCATGAAAAACAGGAGCTAAAAGCACTGCAGTAGCTAGTTAAGAATACTCAACAAATATAAGTGAAGAACATGAGTATTCACATGAAAAAGCGGAGCGTGTCTCTCTCCCACACAAGGATTGCTAGGATCCGAATTTATTCAAACAAAACAAAAATAAAAACACACAGACGCTCCAAGTAAAGCGCATAAGATGTGAAAGAATTAAAATATAGTTTCACTAGAGATGACCTGATAAGTTTGTTGATGAAGAAGGGGATGCCTTGGGCATCCCCAAGCTTAGACGCTTGAGTCTCTCTGAATATGGTTGGGATGAACCACGGGGGCATCCCCAAGCTTAGGCTTTTCACTCTTCTTGATCACATAATATCACCCTTCTCGCTTGATCCTTGAAAACTTCCTTCACACCAAACTCAAGACAGTTCTCATTAGAGGGTTAGTGCATAATCAAAAATTCTCATATTCTGTAATGATACAATCAATCCCAAAGCTTCTGGACATTAGCTACAGCCACCAATGCTTTGTGGAGCAAAGAAATCCACACAAACACAGTAAAAGAGCGAATGCAAAACAAAAGGCAGAATCTGTCAAAAACAGAACAGTCTGGAATGACGAATTTTTTCGAGGCACTTAAGTTGCTCAGATGGATCTGGCCTAAAATAATGAAAGTTGCGTACATATCTCAGGAATATGCGTGATTTTTCTCAGAATTTTTTGAATTTTCTACAGGGAGATAAGCTCAAATCCGTGACAGCTAAAAATCTGTCACTGCGCAGAAATCCAAATCTTGCATCAACTTTCAATATAGAACTTTACTTGGCACAACATTGCGATAAAATAAAGATACAAAGGAGTTGCTACAGAAGTAACAAAACTCCTTGACTCAAAGAAAACAAAAATAACAGCAAATAAAAACGATGGGTTGTCTCCCATAAGCGCTTTTCTTTAACGCCTTTCAGCTAGGCGCAGAAAGTGAAAATCAAGTGTTGTCAAGAGAAGAAGCATCAACATCATAACTTGCTCTAACAATAGAGTCAAAAGGTAACTTCATTCTCTTCCTAGGGAAGTGTTCCATACCTTTCTTGAGAGGAAATTGGTACCTTATATTACCTTCTTTCATATCAATGATGGCACCAACAGTTCGAAGAAAAGGTCTTCCCAAAACAATAGGACAAGATGCATTGCATTCAATATCCATAACAATAAAATCAACGGGGACAAGGTTATTGTTTACTGTAATAAAAACATCATTAACTCGCCCCAAAGGTTTCTTCATAGCATTATCAGCGAGAAAAACATCCAAATAACAATGTTCCAAAGGTGGCAAATCAAGAATATCATAAAGCTTCTTGGGCAAAACGAAATACTTGCACCAAGATCACACAAGGCATTGCAATCAAAATCATTCACCTTTACCTTAATGATGGGTTCCCAACCATCTTCTAATTTCCTAGGAATAGAAGCTTTAAGTTTCAACTTCTCCTCCCTAGCTTGCAAAAGAGCATTTGTAATATGCTTTGTAAAAGCCAAATTAATAGTGCTAGCATTGGGACTTCTAGCTAATTTTTGCAAGAACATAATAACTTCAGAGATGTTACAATCATCAAAATCAAAATCATTATTGTCAATGGTGGTGGAACCATTGTCTCCAATAGTTTGAAAAATTTCAGCACTTTTATCAGAAAAAGTTTCAGCAGTTTTAGGCAATTTCAAACGCTTTGCAGAAGTAGTAGAGACATTACCAACACCAATAACATTACCATCAATAGTAGGAGGTTTACTAGCATGTAAACATTAGCATTACTAGTGGTGGTGATAGTACAAACTCTAACTATACTATTCTCTTTTTCAAGTTCTTCCTCTTTTTCCCACCTAGCATGCAATTCAGCCAACATCCTAATATTATTATCAATTCGAACTTGGATGGCATTTGCTGTAGCAAATGACTTAGTATCTTTAACTTCATTAGGCATAACTTTCAGTTTTAGAATTTCAACATCATGAGCAAGACTATCAACTTTAGAGCAAGATCATCAATTTTTTCAAACTTTTCCTCAACAGTTTTATTGAAAGCTTTTTGTGTGCTAATAAATTCTTTAAGCATAGCTTCAAGATCAGAGGACACACTTCTATTGTTGCTGTAGGAATTACCATAAGAATTGCCATAACCATTTGAAGGATAAGGCTTATATTGTTGCTACCAAAATTATTCCTATAAGCATTGTTGTTGAAGTTGTTGTTTTTAATGAAGTTTACATCAACATGCTCTTCTTGAGCAACCAATGAAGCTAAAGGAACATTATTAGGATCAACATGAGATCTACCATTCACAAGCATAGACATAATAGCATCAATCTTATCACTCAAAGAGGAGGTTTCTTCAACAGAATTTACCTTCTTACCTTGAGGAGCTCTTTCGGTGTGCCATTCGGAATAGTTGATCATCATATCATCAAGTAGCTTTGTTGCTGCACCTAAAGTGATGGACATAAAGGTTCCTCCAGAGGCTGAATCCAATAAGTTCCTTGAGGAAAAATTTAATCCTGCATAAAAGGTTTGGATGATCATCCAAGTAGTCAGTCCATGAGTGGGACAATTCTTCACCAAAGATTTCATTCTTTCCCAAGCTTGAGCAACATGTTCATTATCAAGTTGTTTAAAATTCATAATGCTACTTCTCAAGGATATAATCTTAGCAGGAGGATAATATTTCCCTATGAAAGCATCTTTGCATTTTGTCCAAGAATAATACTATTTCTAGGCAAAGAAAGCAACCATTCTTTAGCTCTTCCTCTCAAGGAGAAAGGAAAAAGTTTCAGTTTTATAATATCCCCATCCATATCCTTATACTTTTGCATTTCACAAAGTTCAACAAAGTTATTAAGATGGGCAGCAGCATCATCAGTACTAACACCAGAAAATTGCTCTTTCATAACAAGATTTAATAGAGCAGGTTTAATTTCATAAAATTCTGCTTAGAAGCAGGTGGAGCAATAGGAGTGCATATGAAATCATTGTTGTTTGTGCTAGTGAAGTCACACAACTTAGTGTTCTCAGGAGTACTCATTTTGAAAAACAAAATCAAACTGAATTAAACAAGTAACTAATTTTTTTGTGTTTTTGATAAAGAGAGCAAACAAGACTAAATAAAAATAAACTAAGCAAGACAAATAACAAAGTAAAGAGATTGGGTGTGAGAGACTCCCCTTGCAGAAGCAATTCGGTTTTCCCCGGCAACGGCGCCAGAAAACGTGTTGGTGGCTCTAAGTTGACGAGGGAATATTCCCCGGCAACAGTGCCAGAAACAATGCTTGTACGTCACACGTCAGTTGGGAACCCCAAGAGGAAGGTATGATGAGTGCAGCAGCAAGTTTTCCCTCAGTATGAAACCAAGGTTTAATCGAACCAGTAGGAAAACGAGGTTTGCTTCGAAGGTGTTGGTGAAGGAGTGTAGTGCGGCGCAACACCAGGGATTCCGGTGCCAACGTGGAACCTGCACAACACAATCAAATTACTTTGCCCCAACTTAACAGTGAGGTTGTCAATCTCACCGGCTTGCTGAAAACAAAGGGTTAAACGTATCGAATGGAAGATGATGTTTGTTTGCATAAAACAGTAGAGAACAATGATTGCAGTAGATTGTATTTCAGATGTAAAAGAATGGACCGGGGTCCACAGTTCACTAGTGGTGTCTCTCCAATAAGATAACTAACATGCTGGGTAAACAAATTACAGCTGGGCAATTGACAATTGATAAGTGCATATAACATGCATGTGTGAGTTGTGGTGTCTACTATGAGATTCATTTGGGCATTACGACAAAGTACATAGACCGCTATCCAGCATGCATCTATGCCTAAATAGTCCACTTTCCGGTTAACATCCGTACCCCTTCCAGTATTAAGTTGCAAGCAACAGACAATTGCATTAAGTAATGTGCGTAATGTAAACAATACATTCATCCTTGAATAAAGCATTGCTGTTTTACCCCTAGTGGCAACAACACATCTACAACCTTAGAACTTGCTGTCACTATCCCAGGTTAAATAGAGGTTGAACCCAACTATCATGCATAAATACCCCCTCTTGGAGTTACAAGTATTCACTTGGCCAAGGCTTCAACAAGTAACGGAGAGCATGCAAGATCACAAATGACATAGACATGATAATATAATATTCAGCTCCACATAGGTATCAATATAAGTCAGATCCCAGCAAACACAACATGTAGCATTACAATAAGATGATCTTGATCATGATAGGCAGCTCACAAGATCTAAACATGATGGCACAAGTGGAGAAGACAACCATCTAGCTACTGCTATGGACCCATAGTCCAAGGATGAACTACTCACGCATCACTCCGGAGGCGGGCATGGCGATGTAGAGCCCTCCGGTGATGATTCCCCTCTCCGGCAGGGTGCCGGGAAGAGCTTCAGAAACCCCCCGAGTTAGGGTTGACGACGGCGGCGGCAGCGAATATGTTCTGGATGAAAGGCTCGGTGTTTTAGGGTTTTCACGTCTCGGGGAATAAATAGGCGAAGGGGCGATGTCGGCGGACCCCCGAGGGGCCCAAACCACCAGGTGGCGCGGCTGGGCCCACTGCCGCGCCAGCCTGTGGTTTGGCCACCTCGTGGCTCTCTTCGTCTCTCCTTCGGACTCCGTGTACGTGTTGGAAAAATAGGGACTTGGCCTTTTGTTTCGTGCAATTCCGAGAATATTTCCAGAAGTAACTTTCTGAAACCAAAAACAGCAGAAAACAGGGAACTGGCACTGTGGCATCTTGTTAATAGGTTAGTCCCAGAAAATGCATAAAAGTGATATGAAGTGTATATAAAACATGTAGCAAATGGTATAATATAAGCATGGAACAGCAGAAATTATGGATACGTTGGAGACGTATCACCGCCGCCGCAGCCGCCGCCGCATCTTGTTGAGTGCTCGCCATTGCAGTGGGAGTTTTGCTCGTGCTCGCCGGAGGTGAGTATGGGGAGGAAGAGAGCTCGGGAAGATGAGGAGGCCACGGTGGGTGTGAATGGGGAAGAAGACCTACCTCGGTGTGCCCTTTGGGGTATTTATTTCCACGCGCCAAGATTCGTGCCCGAGATTGGGGGGACGCACGATTTCCGCCACGTGCCACGATTTGCACGTCGTGGCAACGGTGTCTGCGGCCCTCGCTCGATTTTTGTGCGTAGTGGGGAAACAATCATGACACATGCCCAAGTCCAAACTGTCGTGGACTGCATGACGTCATCCGTCAACATTTGACGAGACCAGTCAATTGGCAAGACTGGTGCTGGGAAGATTCCTGACAGCGGTCAGGCCGTCTTTCCCATGATGGCGGCAAATCATCCGGCTACGTTAGGCGGATCGCCGCTTACTTTCAACTTTGGAATGCTTCAAGCTCTTTAGCCGCCTACAAGACAAGACGGACGTTGCCGACAAGAAGAAGACGGCGCCTGAAGAACTCGAACACTTCCAGGGGCTAATGTTGGGGATATACCTACTAGGGGTATCACCAGCATGGATCAATCCGGCTAGTCCAGGGTGGCCCGCAGTGGTGGTGAAGGCTTTGCCTGCCGGGCGGCCCAGATAGCTGACGACCAGGGAAGGCGGATGCCGGCAAGGACGAGGCCAAAGACTGAAGCCCACGAAGCCACCAAGACCAAGAAGGAAGGCGGCATACTTGCCAGCTAGGTTTAGGACTCTGTATGCTTGCCGGATACGTAATCTCCTTGTAACCCTAGGTCCAGCCGGCTATATAAGCTGGACCCCGGGACGCCTTTAGAGCATACTTTGATACACAACCAACTCATTGTAACCTGTACTTCGACTATTGCCTTATAGTGAGTTATAGCAGCACGTAGGGCTCCGCCACCGCCGTGGAGCCTGAAGCTGGGTAAACTGCCGTGTCAATCCCGACCTCGACGACGTCCACCTTCTTGCCCTACGTTCACCTCGGCTAGCAGGACCCGTCTCCTATCTCAGATGCCGATACGACGACATACTTGTTGTACCGACTACAACTCTTCCTTAATGTTTCCATTAGGGAACACGGTTCTTTATCCATCTATTAATTTCTCATTTGAAATTGTAGTAATTGCTAAAACAATCCTAAATAGACTTAAGGCATCGCCACCTGAGACAGAATCTCATTGTGGTCAATTCTTGAATCTGTCGAAACTATTTTGCGGACAAATCGATCCTTATAGACGGTTGCCTTTCCATCAACGTCTATTTTATCATAAAATTCCATTTACTCTTAACGGCATGGAAGCCATCAAGAAGATTTACCCAAGTCATTACTTTGGCAATTGTACATGGATTTTATCTCGGATTATGTATGGCTCATAGCCATTTTTCGGACTTAGTTCTACAATCGCTTCTTTGTAGTTCGTAGGTTTGTCATGTTCCATTAACATGATGTTCATAACAAGATTGTCGTACCACATAGTGTGGAACACATTCTCGTACACCTACGATCTGAGCTCAGATCATCATGATCATTATCAGCAGCTCCCTCCCAGTTGTGGAGGACGATACCGGAACGGTTTCCGTTGCTCCACTCTGATGTCTGGAGAGGAAGTTCATTAACTTCGTCTTGCTCTACTTTCTTTCCCACTTATACCCTTGGATAAGAAACTATTTCTTGAGTAAGGTATATTCTAGCAACAATTTTTCCTTTGTTGTGAAACATGTACCCAACTAATTCTTCAGGTACACTACAAATATTTATTTATCTGTTTTAGGTTTGATCATATCAAAATACTAAAATATCGAAACGACAATCTAGGCTAAAAGCCATGCCATCACTCATATGGTATTGCTTCCACGGATTTAGATGGTTTCCCTATTATCTAACGTGAATGTTTTGTTTCTACCATATGACTTCAATGATCACAATAATTCGATAAGAGATTTTATTGACCACACACATCTAATAGAGTGTGATTACGACGTCCTAACACACCATAACATTATGGTGTTCCATGCAACGTAATTTGTGGAACTCTTCTCACAAGTCTTCTCATGATATGCCAAACTTATAACTCAAAACTCTGTTTCCTTGATCAGTTATCGTAGGAAATTGTTTTTTCTTGTTAATTTTATTTTCCTACTTCACTTCGAACTTGTTTGAACTTGATCAAACCTTTCGGACCAGCGTTTGTGAGTGGATATCCATATATCTACTCAGAACATTTGCGAAGTTTACGAAATGAGGATCTCCACTATACGTTAAAATACTTCATTGATCCACGCACATCCATATGCATGATTCTCAACAAGTTATACGCCCGCTTTCCGAAAATGGTGTCTTAGTTATCTTGCAAGTGTCAAAAGATCAAAATCTAAGGACTTGGAGATCCATCTGTATGGAGATTCTTCATGCATATAACATTGACATGACTTAAAACGTTAGTGCCACAAGAATGTGGTGTCTTTATTAAGTTTGTATCCTTTGGCATTAATGTTATAAATGTGGGAGCTACTACCATCTAGATTAATATAAGAACACTCCATTCATAATCAGTGTATGATCATTAAAGATATCACTCATAAATGTAGGACAACAATTTGTCACTAACAAATATGAATGATTGTCTCGCTAGAGGCAAGACACACTTATAACGATCATGCTAACAAGCGATCAAAAGGAATTTGTTCATATCCAAATTAATCCAGAATGGTAGATGCATAGAGAGAGTGTCTATGACCATCACAACATATTGTCTGCCATCATCAACACACATTGTCTCCTCATCCTTCCAACCTATCAAGCAGAAAATCTTGTTTTCATAAAACATGACTATATCAAAACTTAGTCACTGCTGCAAGTACTTGTTTAGGTTAAAACATTCATAACTTGTATATCATATATACTTATCATCATTGATGACTTCCCGGTGATTTGCTTCATCTTCTTAGTTTTTCAACACAACCAAGAATTCATGAAGGTGAACAATTTCTCCCTCATGACATAGTCTATGACAATTTATTTGCAACATTGGCAAAGTTGTATGTCATCCGGTGATTGAGCTGAACGAGGCATACCAATATCATCAAGCATGATTGCCACATGCTCTTTCAATGCGTATGTTCTCTTCCATGTTGGTTGAGAAGAAAACAGTCAAGGCACTGAGAATTTCTTCAACCATTCTTGCGATGTATTTCGAGTTTCAGCGACCATCTGATATGTTTGATATATGTCAACACGCACCCGCAATTCATTCTCTATGGTAGAGATCAAAGCACATCAGACTCCGATGAAATCATCCGCTCGAATTTAATAATCTAAATTATCTTCTTCGTTAGCAGAATCTCCGGGTTCTATCTCCTAACGGGTATTGTATCACATAGAGCTAATGGTTTAAACAAGGAGTATCCTCATGCTATGGTATAAAAATATGAAGTTTGGACCCAACCTTTTAAGTTTCTCAATCATAGGAATGCGCCTAAGTTTTAAAAGGTCTACCGAACAGGTTATTATCTACAAAAGTTTTGCAAAACATAAAAACATTGTTCATAATAAAATATGGGTTCAAGTTTTAATAAAATAAAACTACCAGAAACCCCACTCAAAACAAACATCCCTCGCTTCGTTTTAGTGATTACACGATCCTAATCCATCATACTACCCCCGATCGTCACGGCCGATAGCACAACTTCAAAGGTAGACATCGCTATGTCAATCACAACATCTATGTGACTCGTGCTTAACCATTCGGTCACTGTGTTCCGAGGCCACGTATGTACATGCTAGGCTCGCCATAGTAACCTTCAGCATATTCGCGTGTGCAAACATGTCTTACACCCACTTATGCGAACGACGATATGTCTGACACCCGATTGTCATGACCTGCCTCATAACGTAGAACTTTCGGTGGTGCACGCTAAAGGGAGAACACTATATGGTATTTTGGAGGGATCATCTTTTATTACTACCGCTGTGTAACTAATATATAACATATATATACACAATATAAGATGCACACAAAAATATAACATCAAAATGTAATGCGACATGATATGGTCCTTGCGCCAATGGTCTCCTTTGCGCCGACAGTTTATAAACAATTCATAAAACCTACCGTGACCATATCACATTGCCCCTGCAAAATAAAGTTAGACGTTTCTACTTTATGTTTTGCATATTTTACGTGGCTTGGGGCTTTCGTAAATAGAACCGCTTCATACCTACGAACTTATAACCACAACACCGATCAAATAATTGTCAATTTCATATCCCTTTCGTGTCCTCCATTGAAAATGCCAAGCCGTCTAGAGAGAGACAGACACCCGCCAACCGCATATAAGGTACAAGACATATGTCAATTGCGGAACCAGTCTCGCGTAAGTGTACGCGTAAGGTCGGTCCGGGCCGCTTCATCAACTCAATGCCGATGGCATAAGCAAGTGCACGCGAGAGGGAAACAATTATAAGATCGGTGCCTCATTCAACATGAGTTCTAACCGTACTACTATATCTATGCATAGATCGGCTCTGATACCACTGTAGGGGATCGTAGGCAGAAACAAAAAAATTCCTAACAACGATAACCGAAAATCCAGGATCTATTAATATGCAGATATAAAGTAACAGAGGGAACAGTATACATACCCTTGTAGACCGTAAGCGTCGATGATCAAAAGATCTATTTTGATCACGACGCGTTGATGACTCCCAAGTGCAGGAGATCAATTGTAGTACCTTTCGAATAGAAAAGGTTGTCGATCCCACGAGGAGCGGAAGGTATTGGTTATTAGAAATGATAAATAGACAATAAAGATGCAAGTGTTTTTGGTATTTTCGATTTTATAATTGCAAGACAGTGACAATGCAGCAAATAAATGGTAACAAGTAAAAGCTCTCAAAGAGAGAAAGCCCAATCCTCTATGTGTAAGAGGACAAGCTCAAGTGATGTGTAACTTATATGTGGAAAACGTTCCCGAGGGCGGCATGGATATTGCTAGGCATATAGATTTATTAAACAACACGTTGAATATCTTGTCTAGTTTTAATCTTCTTCGGACGGAGCTATTATTAGGTACAGCTAAATAAATAGACTAAACCCCTTATGATGGATCATGTGGCCAATTAAATGACAGCACAAGAATTATTAAGATATAAAATCCCACCATAGCATTACGCTCTAGGTCCCCGATACTAATACCCCGTAAAGTAACTTAATGATTCGGTCTCAGGCTTTCGTGTCCTCCCAAGTCTCCCTCACGCCATTACACTACGGTGTTCTCCTATGAGCCCATATAGGTGAAGTGTTGTGCAGTCGACGTTCGCACAACACCATCATAGAATCACACAAAAAGATAAACACTAGACAAAATACCAACACATGTCATATATAAATCATTGCCAATTCATCCTATGCGCTCAGGAACATATGGGAACTACTCACAACGTGCAAACATGGTGACACAAGTACTCAATCAAAAACATGAATAGTAGCACAAGACAAGTATCTAGGATATAGCAACTCTCAAACTATGAGGGGGACGGAGTGGATCACGGAGATGATGATGGATACGGTGCTGGTCTTGGTGATGGTGATGATGTAGAGGCCTCCTCCCACGTCAAGGAGGAGAGGTGATAACGATGACGATGATTTCCCCCTTCTCCGGAGCTCCGGAGCAGCAGGATCTGATCCCCCTCGGAGGGAATCAGGAGTTTCGCCGCCGCCGCGACCTCGGATAGTCTCGTAAAAATTAGGGCGTTGCTTTTCGGGCGAGACGGAGACCTCATTAAAAAGCCCCAGGCGAGGAAGTGCCCGAGGCTCAGGATGGTGGGCCCACGCGACCAAAGAATCTGGCCGCGTGGGCCCCCCTCTTTTGGGCCTCGTGGCTCTCCTCCCTTCGATCTTCTTCCCACTGCTGTTCTCCAATGAAAAACCAGCTGTGCAATTTTTCTTTTTCCATTTGGGTCCCCGTAGCTCCTAAAACATTAAAAACAAGAAAAAGGAGGTTTTCTGCCTCCCAGAAATTAAATACCAAAAATAGGGAATTTGTATGAAAGTCCCATAAATCATCTAAAACATGTAAAAACAATGATATAACAATGCCAATAACATTCTAATATGATAATATAAGTTGTATAAATGATGATATAAAATGCACGTATCACGCGTGATGAAGAAGGGCAGCGAAGACGACAGTGGCGCCGACCTCAAGGTGGTGAAGACGGAACTCCTCCAGGTGCCCCAAGCGTGGCACCTCACAGAGCTTACACACGTACGAAGAAGATGACGACCTCCGGGCTCTGATCCAGCAAAGCAGCGGAAGCAGAAGACTTGGACCCAGCAGCACGGCGGTGTGCGTATGGTGAAGAGAACTCTCTCAACCGTGTGTAGCCCCATTTGTGGAGCCATGTCTAAACGGATGAGAGAAAGAGAGAGGACGGTGCAATTTTCCAAGGCATGGGGGCTTCCCTTTATAAAGGAGGAGGAGGCTGCCAACCTTGGTGGCCAGGCGGTGTGGGACTAATGCCCACACCAGCCACGCCCCAAATGGGTGCGCCGGCCCTAGGTAGGCCCCATTTGGCCCACCTAGGGCAGCCCCCTCCCAATTCGCACCTAGGGGGGAAGTTTCCCCCCTATGGGCCTTCTCTCCCATGGGAAAGCCCATTTAAGGTGGTCTGCCTTTATAATTTCGAAAATAAATAAATAAAAGTGTATTTAACTATTAATTACACTAATTAATATTAAAACACATATTATCTAATTTATTCCGGCTCCGAAAACCATTTCGTCGGCCCTCGAACTTCGTCGGATATGTCCCGGAACCATTCCGGAACCCTTCTCTATTTTCTCTTCGATATACAATCTTATATAAACGTCACCTACCCTTAAGTGTGACACCCTAGCGGTTCGGGATCACTCCAGACATGATCGAGACCCGTTCTCCGATCAATGACTATCAGGGAGACCTGGGTGGCTATGATAGCCCCTGTGCGTCCACGAATATCTTTGTCGTTTGAACCTTAGACGTCAAGTCTCAGGCTTTTTGCCAGGCGATACTTAGTTTGTCCGAGACTCGATCTCCGGTATCATGATACCGAGATTGATCTCGTTACTTGACAATACTATCTTTACTCGTTTGTGATATTACATCCTCGTGACCTAGTGACATGCTTGCAAACTCATTGATATAATCTCATCGAGTGGGCCCAGAGTATCTATCCTGCTATGCGGATTGACAAATCTCGCTCTTGATCCCTGGCCTCAACATACTTCCTTTCGATACCCGAGAGGGACACCTTTATTGTCATCCTATGTAAGAGATGACTTTTGATGCAATCAAAGTATCTTCCAGAAATAGCAATTAGAATTGATCTCATGGTCGAAGGCGTAATGACTCCGTCCTATAAATATTGGGTGTGTCCATCACATCATTCTTCTAATGATTAACTCTATTGTCAACTGACATAAATGTCACATGATCGGGAAACCTCGATCATCAATCGCACAACGGACTAGTAAATAGGCTACTAGGGACCTGGTTGTTTACATGCCACACGTGTATTGATGTTTCCGGTTAATACAGTTATAGCATGGTACAAAACATATTATGAACAATCGAGATATGACAAATAAAAATATCTTTATTAATTGCCTCTAGGGCATATCTCCTTCGGCCTCCAGCTCAGAGGTTGAAGAAAGGCCACCGTCTTGGCCATAGATCACGATGGCAAGCAAGGCCACCACGTGTGGTGCTCTGGGCTGCAACAAGAACACGAACCACTTCACAGAGGAAGAAGCAAGACCAGCAGCTACTCTTTCGCTGCTCGCCTCCACGGTCGGCCAGAGGAAGAAGCAACAACTGCACCCGGCCCGCTGCAGAGTGGACACCGCCGGCCTCCAGAACCAGAAGCCGACCTTCGAGCTTTTGAGAGAAGGAGGATGCTGCGCTCTGACCTTCTGTATGCTGCCCCGACCACCGGAGCTTCGCCAGGAGGAGAGGAAGCGCCACCGTCCAGCAGATGATGCTCGGGCTCATCTGCGAGCAGGTCCCCATCGGCAAGACGCCATTCTGCACGTCGGCAAACACGAAAGCAAAGTCAACCCTACATCTACTGCCTAATCTACTGCTATACAGATGGGTCCGGCACCCTATTCCATCTCTATTTATTTATTTCCACGAAAAACGACTTGCACATACTTTCTTAGAAACAAACCCACTTGTGAATGAATTATATAAATAACACTGTGTTTGGATGTAGAAAAGTTTGCTGGGAATTGAATTGGACTAGCAATTCCATTTCCAGATGGAAAGGAAATGGACTACAATTCAAATTCCGATGTTTGGTTGTGAATGAAATTTATGATTGGAATCAAAGGGCAGCACATAATTCCAATTCCTGTTTGGACGTATAAACCATGGAATTGAATGTTTTGTTGAGTTTAGACAATATACATTTAATATACGGAAAAGTAGTACGTGTATATATGAATATTGATATATTATTTTGGACATATAATAATATTAAAATATTCCAAATCAAGTCACAACCATAACACAAGTATAAATTCAAATATTGTGGCGTTTGCAAGTGTGGCCGTTTCATCGCCGTCCAGAATCTAAATTAGCCTGGGCAAAGTATTGGAAATCATCTATAACATCCTCTGATCAAACATGATTTTTTAAGGCAAATAGGCATCTGTATTGGAAATTTTGAATGAATGGAAAAGGAGGTGGCCGGCTTCGGCAGGGCTAGTGGAGTGGCCGCCTTGGGAAGGGCCAGGAAGTGGCCGCCGTTCTCCCTCCCACCGTCGCCGTTCCCTCTATCGCTGTCGCTGTTCTCCCTCCCTCCGTCGTCGTTCTCCCTGCCGCCGCTGTTCCCCATCCCGCCTGTTCGATCTAGGGTTTGGGGCGGGGCAGTGGGGGACGGACGGCGCCGACTTCCTGCAGCTCGCGCCGACGGATGGAGAGAAGAGAGAGAGGTAGATGAAGAACGGGAGAGACGGAGAGGAGGACTCACCGGAGGAGCGGTGGCCGCCGGCTTGCTCCAGACACCAGGTCGCACGAGCAGAGCTGCATGCTCTGTTCGTCTCGCGAGTCCAGTCACAAAGAGGTACGCGATTCCGTGCGTTTCCGAGGCTCCGAGCTCGGAAATATTTGGGCCGAGCGGACACCTACGGGGTTGCGCTGGGAATTGGCATGCGTTTCCAAGCCCAAATTCCGTGACCAGTCCAAACGGCGGAAATTGTTCTCCAATTCCAGATTCCCTGATTTCATGCCCCAATTCCTACATCAAACACAGTGTAAAGGGAAGAATAAGAAACAATGTGTTGCAATAAAATAAGAAAACTCCAACTAACATGAAACTGGAAAGTCGAAAAGAAAAAGAAAACATTTTCTGTTTTTCTCGTGTGTGTGTGAACGAAAAGAAACGTGCCCCCAACGACCCAGACGTCCGTTCGTACATAGAAAATCGTTCACCTGTCCTGGCCTTATCGGGTCCAACAGCTTACACCCGCCAAGCCACCACACGGCCGCGGCACGACTCCTTCCCCATCTCCTCGGTCCGACCGCCTCCCGTCGCCGGCGATCGGAGCAGCTGCGGCGCCGCCTTTCGCTGCCGGCGGAGATGGGGACGCGCCATCTCATCACCGGCCAGAACACCTGCGACGAGGCGTCATCCTCCAACCCATTACGCGCCCTCGCCAACTCCATCCTCGGCCAGTCCAGCAAGGCGGAGGTAAACCCTAGCCCCCCCATCTCAGTCCCTCGAGCTTAGAATCTTACTCTCTGCTGCTGTGGTGACGGCTGGAGCTGGATCAGTTGGCCCCCTTTAGGTCATTTGTTCTACTTCTGTTGTGCGAAGCTAGTTTCTGTACCTTATGCGCCAGTCTAAGTCTACTATATGCGTTGACCAACACGGTTGGCTCGTGGGTTGTGCTATCGCACGTCTCTGATTGCTTGGTGTGTTAGTTTATGCTGATAGACGGGCCAGAGCAACTAATTGTTCAAGGTTATAATAAGTATATGCTCGCCTTACTCTGAAACCTTGTTCTTAAAGTGCTGGGCGAGATACTTGAGTGATTTGTAAGTTGCAAGCTACCAATTGGTTTGTTATAATATAGGCAGCCTCTTATTTCTCCCAATGTCATGCTGTTATCTTGTGAAAAAAGAGAGTAGGGAAAGGGGTTAAAGGAGTTCAACATGCTACAGTTCTGACCTTTAGCATGCTCATGTCGCCAGTTTAAGTGGTCCATGAATTATTTTCCCTGAGAATTTCTGATTGACCTAGTAATATTGAAGTTACTGGTCATGAGTATATCTGAAGATGCTATTTTTGTCTCAGACCAGTTTCCATGTTCCTTTACTAATGATATGTGTGCATTAAATGGACATATTGGATGGTTAACATCGAAATGCACTGAAAAATCGTAGCTGCACTATAAGAAAACACATTGATTATAACATTTTCCTTCTGCAGTCACTAAAGGGACTTCCTGGAGCCTCGGCTAATGTTCCAACTACGTCTGATTATGGCACAGATGTTCCACTGTCCACCATCCCGGGTTCTGAGAATGAGTTCAAGCAAGATCAACGACCATTTGCACGGGTAATGGTGATTCTCAACATTGTCCTTTGTGTGCCTTTTGGCCATTCCTAACTGTGAACAAACATCTGCAGGGTGCTGACTTCCTTCGTGGGGGTCCTGCTAATGATTGGGTTGAATCTTTTCGTCCTCCGGGGCAGTCTGCATTTGGAGGACCAGACGCAAACTTTGCAGAGTTTGATCAAATCTATAACAATGCAGGCACTACCGTTGGACCAGCCTTGGATGGTAATTTCCGTGTCATAGCCTTTCTGTGTACTAAACTGCTGTCTTTTCACCACATGTTACACAAATACAACATTTTTCGCTGACTCCTAGCATATGTTAATTCCAGGTCCACCACAAAGGGTCTTATCTGGTGTTCTGCATTCTTTTCTTTCAAGTGGCCGAGCTGGTGTGCCATTTCAACCTGTCCCAATACCAGCTCTTGGTTTGTCTGAAGGTGACAAACAATGTATACGTGATCGTAGCTGCATAATGGCACGCCACATTTTGGCTGACCAACCTGAAGAATATATACAAGCACAGGTTAACTTACAATTTCTTTTGTGACTATGGAAATCGCCTTGGACCCTATGAAGTTACTCGCAATACTTATTTCTTCCCTTTTTTCCCATTAGATTAGTCATTGTAGCTTCTTATTAACTTGCTTGACATTCTGAGTTCCGTGTGCTGCTTATGTTTTATTTATCAATGTTTCTTAGAAAAAAATCTGTTCATGAATGTAACACTTTTATTTATATCAGGTAAACACATTGCTGCATTCTCTTGATATTGACAATAGTTATCGAATGAAAAACCCCCTGCATGGGCCGTATCCAGAGATGGAGGAGTACTGGAACCAATCCCAAGCTGCAATGAGATCTGGCCCAATGCACAATGCTTCAAATAATTGGATTACTGAGTTCGGCAAGCAAAATAATAACCCTGAGGGTTGGATTACTGAGTTTGGCAAGCAAAATAATAACCCTGAGGGTTGGATTACTGAGTTCAGCAAGCAAAATAATAATCCTGAGGGTTGGGCACACTCCTTTGAGCAGCAATATGGTCCCAACGGTTGGGCCTCTGAGTTTGAACAGGTCAGAGCCTTCTAAATGCCTATTTTGCATTTTCACACGCATCAGTTCTGAAGCTTTTTTTTTCGTTATTCATACTAATCATTTGAGTAGACAAGACATCCTAGAAACAAGTTCAACTATGCTTTGACTTTAGGCACATACACCTGTGCTGCAATTGCTACAGTTTGATCTGAGTAATAATCTCACCATTGTATCAGATAGGATCTTAATTTGGATATTGACTTTTCTTCTGGATGTTATTTAGTTCATACATTCCATATCCTAATTGAAGGATTTATAATCGAATCAGGTCCAATAATTGATGATATCTGGCTATCCACGTAACCAAATGCAATCCTGAATTTTACTTGTATCTGCACCATGTGCATAATTCTGCATTACTCTTGACTACGTCCCATTTATAATACTCTTTTTATATAAACATTGGCGATTATGTCTCTTTTTTGTGAATAAATAGCAAATGGCCAATAGGAAACACAACCCAAGAAATTAGTAAACTACTTACAATGGATCCAAGTGTGTATAAGAAGGATATGCGGGTTTTGGTATAATACCCATTTACGCAGTTGCAATATGATCTTTCCTTGACTCTACCCATTAATCGAGATATTTTGATATCTATGAGTACTTGAGTTTGTTCTATTTCGAAATAAATCTAAGACAGTCTTATGTAACTACGGAAAGTTACTACTTCATGTGGTTATTCTAGAACATGATGTGGCAAAAGATCAGACTCTTTCAACACATGTCTTAAATATTGACTAGATTTAGTGAAGAAAACAAAGCTTGTAATTTTGGCGAATGACAATCTGCATAGTTATCATATTTCAATATCCTTATGCAGTAATATATTCGTTTATAGGATAAGTGGTTTAAGTTATGTTGTGTACTTTTGTGTTTTTTCAGCATCAGTCTCAAATGGCCATGGGTCAGATGGGAGGAGCGAACATGGCTAATCTTGCAGCTATGCAGCAATCCCGTATGCTTGCAGAAACATTATCAAGTAACAATGACCCAAAGTTTCAGGTATACATGATGACCTGACTTCTTCATGTAACTCTATTCAAATTATGTTTACCCGTAATGAAAATTTGCTTGAACTACAACTCATCAAATTTATTTGTAGACATAAGTGTCGCATTATGTACCTGGCTTAAACTTCTTTTGCCATAAGGAAATATTCTGCTCATTTATATCTGCAGTTGATGTGATTGCATCTTGATATGTTAGGCTAAACCTACATGTTCTAGAACAGGTTAAGCATGCCTTTAAGTACCTAATGCATCCTCCAAAAATCAGAGCAGATCTCCTAAATGGGATGTTGCTTTCCAAAGTGATAGAGGGGAACCTGTATTGGGTGTGCAGAGATGAGCTAGTCAATTTATTCATATTGGCGTGCGATGCTACTATTGTATATCGTGTCATATCTGCACATCTGTTGTCCAGTAGTTCTGTTTATGCTAAAAACGCTAATTTTTGTAGTGCCAATTGGAACGATCTTAATTGTAACATATTTTCTATGTTACCCCAGATACCCTATGGTACAGGCTATTTCATTTCATGTTTAAAAGGATATTGGACCATGAGAACTTTTCTTTCTTAAATGTGTACCTTTTACCAATAATAAGATTGTTTCTAGACTTTAAGTCAACAACCTTTATTACCTGCAAGCTGCAACCATATCTATAGGGCCATTGTGATCATCCTGTCTTGCCTGATGATACTTCCTTTTTTCTTTTTTTGGAAGAATTCCAAATTCTTCCAGTTTGTTTCAAAGATGAGCCGTGGTGAACTTATTATAGAAGATAATCAAGTAAAACAAGGTTCAGCATCCCAATCCAGTGGCTGGGCTGATGAATTTCAAACACAGCACAATGCTAATGCGAACTCTTGGGCAGATCAGTTTGCGCATGGAGAGGTAATACTAGAGACCTGGATGCATGCAAATAATTGTATGGCATGCTAAATGGGGAGTTAGTTTTCCTCAGAGAGCTTGATGTGTGTAAATCAATATAGTGTTACTTAATGGGGGTCTAGTTTTCCGTGGGCAATTAAAAAATGGAACACTGGTGTATCATGCTATTATATTATCATTTAGCAACATTAAACTGATACCTCTTCTTTGTATCTGCTGGGTGCTGATGATTTTGCCTCACTGATATTTGTTCTCCAGCTTTCACAAGGCGCAGATAAGTGGGTTAATGAGTTCTCTAGTGAACAGAATCAAGGTGGGCTCAATGAGAAGTGGATTGATGAGTTCTCCAAATTGCACATGGATGATGAATGGGCAGAGGAGTTCAGCGGAGGAGCTTTTGGTGAAAGCTCTGCTGATCCATGGGCAGATGAGTGAGTACAAGTCTCTTGTTTCTCCGTGTCTTTGCTATTAGTAAGGTTGAGTCGACATGTGTCTTCTTTCTTGATAGGTTGTCTGGCCAATCTTTATGTCAGCTTATGCAAAAACTTAGGGTTTGGGCTAATTTATTTCTACCGTTGATTGGTTATGCTCTGTTTTACAGAACACCCTTATGTATAGCAATTATATCTTACCATTAACTATCATCGTGCATCATTTGTAGGTTTCAGAACCAATTGTCAGCTTCCAAACAAAGTTCTGGTGCTGCTCGAGGGGTTTATGTTTTTTCTGAGATGAACCCATATGTTGGCCACCCTAATCCAATGCAGGAAGGACAGGAGCTCTTTCGGAAAGGCCTCTTAAGTGAAGCTGCGCTTGCTTTAGAGGCTGAAGTTTTGAAGAATCCTGATAATGCTGAAGGTTGGAGGTTGCTTGGAGTAACACATGCCGAAAATGATGATGACCAACAGGTAATTGTGCCTCTCATGAATGTTGGATGCTGTGATGATCTGATGTTCATATGCCAAGTATTAGATTACGTGTTGGCATTATCGTTGTACTGATCACTATGGTAGTCTAACATGGATGTATCGGATGTGTCTGTGCACCATGTTTGTTCATGACTGAGTTTTGATTACGTAATTATCAAGAAATGTTGTTTTACTAAGTCTAAATGCCAAAGCCCGGTATTCAGAGTGTCTGAATTCGAGTGCTGTACGTTTTTATTTATGCAATATGCTAGTTCTTGTGACTCATGATCTGAACCATGCTCTAGTGTAGTTTTGCACAATGCACACCTTGCAAGGATTACATATGCATATGTACAAAATATAAAAATGGCAATTTGTCGCAAATTCTAAAAACCTTAAGATCTATGGGCTGGGCTCCATGCCTCTTTGAAGGATTCAGCAATTGTTAGTTTCTTTCTTTCAGGCCATTGCAGCAATGCTGCGTGCACAGGAGGCTAATCCTACAAACCTGGAAGTTCTTCTTGCTCTTGGTGTCAGTCACACAAACGGTGAGTTTATTTAGGAGAGTAATTCATTGGCCTGCTTAATCATAAGAAATGAAGTGATAGAAATCAGGATTGGAATTAAGCAGGTTTCTGCTTTGTGCCAGCTATTTTTACCAGGAACTGTAAACAATTGCAATAATCCATATTACAATATTTTTAAATTTTCTTTTATGATTAACGAAAGCTTACCTGTGCTCAGAGCCTCCTCCGCAGTGTTTAATAACTGTGCTCATAACATGTTCTAGTATAATATACCTAAATTGTATTAAAGCAAGAAATTTGAAGAAATACCATGACTTCTAAATTTCCGTACTTTATATTTATGTATACTACCCTGAGAGGATTTATTTCTTTTATGTGATTGCTGCAGAGTTGGAGCAGGGAGAAGCATTGAGATATCTTTCGAGGTGGCTTCAGAATCATCCAAAATATGGGGGTCTCGCCCCACAAAACCCAACTGATTCACATTATGGTCCAGATGTAAGTGCTATATATTTCATATTATGGATGTTTCAACTTGCAATGTTTTGTTAAATCCTCCCATCTCCAGCTTCCAGATGGTATTCTGTATAAATGTCTCAGTTTTATGATCTAGCAATCTATTGATTAAAGATTATTTTACCTTTCAGCAAGATATTATTAGCTGTGATTGTATGTCATGTACAGTTTTGTTTCCTGATCTTGCTAAAAAATGATATCAGTTTAGCATACTAAACAACTTGCCTCTCACCAGGTTGTTAGATTGTTTAATGAAGCTGCTCAGATGTCGCCCGAGGATGCTGATGTCCATATAGTTCTCGGTGTCTTATACAATTTATCAAGAGAATATGATAAAGCTATAGCTTCATTTAAGACCGCACTACAGCTGAAACCACAAGACTATTCTCTCTGGAACAAGCTTGGTGCGACCCAAGCAAACAGTATCCAGAGTGCTGATGCTGTACTGGCATATCAGCAGGTAATTAATCTTTGCAACATGCTCAAACTTCAACTTGGGTGAAATTTTTGTTTGTTTGTAAGTTATTTATTCTTGGTTTAAGAATTATAGAACTTTGTCTCTATCATGAGCTCATGAACATATAAGCATTTGTACTCGCTTATGTGCAAACTGCAAAGGCTAACTATACGATCTCGTCTGACAGAAATACCTTTAAATATAATGTCTCTACTGTATGATCAATCGGTAGACTGATTGACATATGGAAACCAATGTTGCATTCACAAACTTTGGGCATCTAGATCCCTCTCTGTGGAATGTCGACAATGTTTCTGCCTGAGACAGCAAAGATTGTTTTTTCTTCAAGAGTTCAAGTTACAGGCTAGTATGCTATATTCCAAACTTATTGCAGTACAGTATATCTGATGAGATCCAATCAGATCATTTGTAATGTCGTGTAACACCACTGATATGTTGTCCAATCTTACAAACATATGTTCTTTTGTGACATTCACTTATTTATTAGTATAAATTGTATGACAGATCCAACCATCTTAGTGTGCCTTACAGAAAATACTGTAGACTAACGAATAGCAGGTCTTTAGGTTATTACGACTCTTGTTGACTGTGGCGTACAAATATCCTAGAATTTCTAGACTGCATTCCTGGTTACTGGAATTAATTCGAAATTGTTGCTTCTTATTTTAGGCTCTAGACTTGAAGCCCAACTATGTCCGTGCATGGGCTAATATGGGAATCAGCTATGCCAACCAGGTAATTCTTGTGTCCCACAACCATCACTTGATATGTTATTGGTGCATTTTTTCACAAATACTGTGATGCGAAAGTAGAAATCATATATTGAGTTATCATTTCTCGACTGCTCTACTAACATGCTTGCCATCATTATATAAGCGAGTTTATGTGCTTTTACTTTTTTTTTCACGTTTAGTATTGAAATGGTCGAGTCTTGTTATCATGCTTTCTCATCATATCATGAAAATTCTGGGTATTTTTGGTACATTGAATGCCACTGTAATGTTTAGGGTCCCTAATGTTTGTCAAGTGCAGATTTACCTAACTTACATGCCACCGTAATGTGAAGTACTAAGTTATATAACTTACAAATGATTAACACTAAAATTTATCTTTATTCAGTGGTGTGATAACTCACACAAAAAGATTTTCTCTGACTAACTAATAAGTTTCTCTTCCATGAATTGTGGACTCGCTCTAGAAAAGAACTATGATAATCAATAATGATTGTCCACCTATAACTCCTCTTGTGATGGTCGTTTTCTAAGCTGTTTTATATGCAGGGTCTGTATGAAGATTCTATTCGATACTATGTAAGGGCGGTTGCCATGAATCCAAAAGCTGACAATGCGTGGCAGTACTTGAGAATTTCTCTTGGGTATGTCTAGTTCGCTTGCTTTATCTGCATGTGAACATGAACGATTTTCCCCCTGACGATTTAAACTTACTAACACGTTCTCCCTTTCCAATCAGTAATGCTTCGCGCAGTGATATGATTGCTGCGTGTGATTCCCGCAACCTTGATGTCCTTCAGAAAGAGTTTCCCCTCTGAGTCCAAAAGTTCCGAGCCATTAGGTCCTCATCATGAAAGGGAAGCAGGAAGCTAGCAAAATGTGATGCTCTCGGCTGCATGTTCTGGAATAGGAAGAACAATAAACAAATTGGCGGTCATCATGCTCGTGTATTCTTATGTTCATTGTCAGCTAACTGATCTTCCGTTTAGCAAGATGTGGAATGTATAGAAAGCAAGATTAGCAACCGATTTGTAGATGTGAAATCCAATAGAAGAAACAACGGTCGCGACAACATATGTAATTCTGTATACAAGAGGCATAATAAGAGGAATAAAAAGTGGTCGTACAGAGCAATTCTTGGATGGAACATGTTCTTCTGTTGTGCCGGTACAATGAGATGATGGGTAGGAATTTTCGTGTTTTTTAATGGAAGAGTAATTGCATGGCCATTTTTAAGTGCCGAGCAAACTAGTGTACACTGAAACACATCATCAGACACCTGCGTTAGCTTTATCAATTTCAATACAACCTCGAAAGATATAGCAATAAAATATCATATACGATGGCTCATTTACAATAACCAGACATGCTAAATATTTGGTGAGAGAGATTGTTGACTGTAATGCAGCAAGAGTTTGTGCCATAAGTTCAGAAGAGCAGGTGAATTACGTAGGTTCAGTGCAATTGGTTTGTGTTAATTGCATCTAAGTGTTATCTGACTGAAGGTTGAACTGGGTATTTTCTTCACTGCTGTTTGTGAAAAGTCCAGTTCCACCACAGTGCTGGCTAAATTAGAACTTTCAGGACACGTAGCAGGCCATTTTAATTTTACGTTGGCAGGTCATGCACTTGCGTGCATGCACTAAACAAACATTTTCAGCTTAACATTTAATTGCGGGAGGCCATTTTACGTTAGCAGGTAATCTACGCATGCACTCAAACAACATTTTCAGCTTAACATTTCACCATAGAGATATGCATTGACCAAATGAAATCAGGCTAAGCACATAAATAATACCCTAGATATATTGCTGCGTCTCAACATCCAGAGCAAATGTAGTACCATACTAGACCATCGACACACAACCTATAATAAATTACATAACTGCGTATCTCAACATCAGATTGAAATTTAAAACACCAGTACAGTACTAGCTACTAACCATCGACACATGAACTATGACTATGACCCTCTAATGTCTGGGCTCAGATAGGTAGTTTTGAGAAGTTCAGGGTGTAAACTTGAAGAGGAGCTCGTTCAGAACGGAGGGGCTGCAGGTGTTGATGATCTGCTCCAAGCTTTCAGGCGTCAAAACCGTGTACACACTTGAATGAGATTTGATGAACTCCATGCACAAATCCTTCAACAAGGGACACTGTCTCCGCGCAGCCACAACAAGAATGTCTGCCACCGTGTCCTTCTCTATGTATTCGGCCAACTGCTCTGCACAGATCGACTTGAGCCTTTGGAGATCATACCTATCTGCAGCTTCAAGCAACTGCAGCAGCCACTTGTCATACTCGTCATCGTCTTCTTCATCTTCAAGCCAGCCCCAGTCGGGAAACGAGTCGGTGTAGATGAAACCAAGCAATACTTTGAAAAATTCGGTTTGATGTCATTTATCTCTACAACATTTGTCTTTGTCATAGTAGTGCCACCAAAGAGTAGTTCCTTGAAAATGGTAGACCGGGCTGCAAGCACGCACCGGTGGGCAGCAAACGTCTGGCCGCCAACCTCAAATGTAATGTCTGCGCCCTCCTTGGACAGGAGAAGGTCGCTGAGATGGCTTTGCAAGTCCGATGGTGGCATGTCAGAAATGAATCTGTGGTGGCAATGGCATCCGCGGCCGTCTTGAGGACATGAATGTCGCAGCGGATGATGAAGCTGCCGCTCTTAAGATGTCTTGATCTTTCCAAGACGTCCCTTCTCATGAATTTTGCTTGTCCGTCACAGTAGTCAGATGGTATATCGCTCTCACGGACACGCGTTGACATTCGCAGCTCAGGCTGGTCAATGAAACTGAAAACAGCACGAGCCTTCACCTCCTCTCCTTCTACGTCGTCATCAAGGGCAAGAAAAATCGATATGAAATCTTCATCGTCCTCCTCAAAGCCTTTAGGGTAGTAATCGAGATGCCAGCGATGGCCTCCAACCAGGAAAGGACGAGACTGGATGCATTCCCCGGTTGGTGTTCTGTCTATGCTCCCCCAATAGTCCTCGACAACGAGCAAGTGGTACCCTCTGTTCGCCCCGGCGTCAATGGGCGGCACGGTTAATGCGCACAGCTCCCCGTCCGCCATGAGGGACACGCCAGCGAAAGCCATGTTCGGCAAGCCTCCTTCAGCGGATCTCTGAGAAAAATATGCAGGATATCACGGCAATCTTTGGCTAGACGTGCAACTTCTCGCCTCTCTTCTTTATTTCTGAAAGCTTGCACCGGTACAACTTCCGGCGTCCTAGGTTGGGCTTATATACACGCACAACCTGGACGAACCTAGACCCGATCGGTATCGACCTGTAAACATAGGCGGTCATGGCTTTCCTTTTGAAGCTAACTCGATCTGATTTAAAGATGACTCGACTCCTACTAGGCGTAGTTTCTCGCCCGCGTAATAAGTCCCTAAATGGGATCCACTCGCCATTAAAACTTACAAGTCGCGATCTCGTCCATAACGCGCCACGATCCATCCGTCCTTGGAGGCACACTGTGTGTAGCAGGAGTACGTACCCTGATTAAGTGGCATAGTATTGGAAAACCCTGAGCCAAGCAACATAATCCGACCGTCACCATCCGTATCCGTATAGCTGGATGCACATCAATCAATAATCGATGGAGATTAAGCGCACAATGCACGTAAATCATACAAGCCACTGTATAGTTTGTGTGGATCGTGCATTCGTGCTTCGTGCGTGCATGCATGGGTCTGTCTCTGCGCCGTGCCGTTACCCCCGGCGAGAAGCAGCAAGCCATAGTAATGAACTAATGATCATGATGTTTCACGACGATGGCGCGACGCCCGCCCATGCTGACGTGACACGCAGCAGTGCAGCACCGCTGGTACTTGTACGGGTCTCGGGCTGTGCGACCGAGGCGCGATCGACCAACCTTATAATAATTAGGTAGGCGCGACCGATCTGTCGTGGTACCGCTGGAAAAACCGACGAAAATTATGCGGTAGTACCAATGGAAAATACAGTTGGAAATTACACATACAATATAATATAATGGTTATTTATTAAAAATAGCAATTCGTAACATGTTACTCAGGTGGAAGCAGAAATCTCTGCAGTCTTTTCTATTACTATTACTATCAGAATAATGTTGCTATGGTCTTACATCGTTTCAGTCTTGTATAAAAATAATAATATTTAATCATTTAGCAACATCATAACTCAAAACATAAGGTAAAAGGTCGCTTAGTCTTCTTATGAGAAATTGGAAAAATACCGTTAGAAAGTCTAAACTTATTTGGGAAATAGACGTGTGTAAACGCGTTTGGAAACTTTTAGGTAGGAAAAATATGTTGAAAGCTACTGTGGGTGAACGATTCACATCTTTTGGAAAACACGAGGACTTTTATGCAAAAAAGCGGCGTGCGTGGACTTTTCCCTGTGTTTTGTACTGGAGGACCGATTCACAATTTTTTGGAAAACACGGGCGCGCAATGTAGAAGTGCACATCGGGGACTTTTCTGCAAAAAAGCGAGATTTTGAAACTTTGAATCTGTTAGGATTTGTCTTTTTTCATAGCTTGAAATACGACGAATTCGAAGATTGGAGAGAAATATGTATATGTCAGTCAAAATAAAAAGGTTGAAACATGAAATTTGTTTGGAAGGGTGTATCCACCTACTCGTGAGAGGAAAATTCAAACGGATGACCGAGTGCGACGAATTTGACAAAATTCGTTTTTGCGAATCTGGATCTAAAATTGAGGAGCTAGAATCGACCAAACTTGAAACCGATCACGGGAATGGAACCTACTCATCGACGCGCATATAGTTCGTGTATATGTTATGATGAAAAGGAGTCAAAATTAAGATGGTACTGTTCATCATCGCATACTGTTCATCATCATGATTGTTCATGTGCGGAAGATCGCTTAGTCTTCTTATGAGAAATTGGAAAAATACAGTTAGAAAGTCTAAACTTATTTGGGAAATAGACGTGTGTAAACGCGTTTGGAAACTTTTAGGTAGGAAAAATATGTCGAAAGCTACTGTGGGTGAACGATTCACATTTTTTGGAAAACACGAGGACTTTTATGAAAAAAAAGCGGTGTGCGTGGACTTTTTCCCTGTGTTTTGTACTGGAGGACCGATTCACAATTTTTGGAAAACACGGCGCGCAATGTAGAAGTGCACATCGGGGACTTTTCTAAAAAAAAGCGAGATTTTGAAACTTTGAATCTGTTAGGATTTGTCTTTTTTCATAGCTTAAATACGACGAATTCGAAGATTGGAGAGAAATATGTATATGTCCGTCAAAATAAAAAGGTTGAAACATGAAAGTTGTTTGGAAGGGTGTATCCACCTACTCGTGAGAGGAAAATTCAAACGGATGACCGAGTGCGACGAATTTGATAAAATTCATCAAATGTTTTTGCGAATCTGGATCCAAAATTGAGGAGCTAGAATCGACCAAACTTGAAACCGATCATGGGAAGGGAACCTACTCGTCGACGCGCATATAGTTCGTGTATATGTTATGATGAAAAGGAGTCAAAATTAAGATGGCACGGTTCATCATCGCGTACTGTTCATCCGTTTGAATTTTCCTCTCACCAGTAGATGATGAACAGTTCGTGTATATGTTATGATGAAAAGGAGTCGAAATCTGAGCCATTTAATTTTTTTTCAAATATGATTTTTTAACCTGAACCATTTTAAGAAATAAACAAATTTCAAAATCTGAACCATTTTTAATTTTTTTTCAAAATCGGAACATTTTTAAAAATAACCGAACATTTAAAAAAAATGAAATTGTTAAAATTTGAACATTTTTAAATCTTAAATTTTAAAAAATATACTGTAAAAAATTAAAGGAAAGCTAAAAATTTGAATCAACCAAAAATAATAGTGAACCAAAAATGTCGGTGAACCGAAAATAATAGTGAACCGGAAAAACTAAAATTCGGCTATACCGAACATAATAGTGAACCATAAAGTTGATCTATGGGTTCAAAAAATAATATGGGTTAATATCCATTCGGGAAAATGGTATTCCAGATGATGAATACCCGGTACACCAAAGCCAATGTGCCTTTCCCTTCGTCACCCTCAGGAAAGAGCGTAGAGAAATGTGAGCATGTCTTAATTTTCCTGTATTTTTATGGGCTCTATGCCTAGTTGTTCAGAAGTGTCGGTTGCTAATTTCTAAGACTTTTTTTTGCATTTTATGTGCATTGGAAAATAGGGAGTACAAGGTCACGGTTCGATTTGCCGTGCGTGTCAGGTTTTATCACCTGTAACAGCTCCTCAGTGGCAGGCAAACGGATTCGCCCCTGGTCACCCAACACCCACTCAAAAAAAGATCAAGGAGATTCTTTGCATTTCTAGATCTACCTTTGAGGAAAAGTATCTCGGCCTGCCCACGTCGAAAGGAAGAATGAAGGATGATCACTTCCAGCCAATTATGGGCAGACTCTCCAAAAGATTCAGCAACTATGCTGAAAAGTTCATGTCCCATGGAGCGAAAGACACCCTAATTAAAGTGGTGGGCCAAGCTCTCCCCAGCTATGCCATGAGCGTTTTTAAACTATCCACGGGCTTCTGCGATCAATATGAAAAAGCACTTCGTGACTTCTAGTGGGGCGATGAGGAAAACAAAAGGAAAGTCCACTGGACTGCTTGGGACAACATCGAAAAGCCTAAAAATCTGGGCGGATTGGGATTCCGTGACATGGGCCTCTTCAACCAAGCTTTGTTGGCCAGACAAGCGTGGCGACTGATACAAAAACCACAAAGCCTGTGTGCCAGGGTACTGAAAGCTAGATACTTTCCAAAAGGAAACATCCTCGACACCGTTTTTGCCACTGACCCATCCCCGGTTTGGAAAGGGATTGCCTTCGGCCTGGAGCTTCTGAAAGAAGGCATGATAAGCAGAATTGGCAATGGTAAGAACACTCAGATCACAAGAGACAATTGGATCCCGAGAGACAGTGGCCTGAAAACCATCCAGCTCAAGAAGAACTCAAGACGTAGGTGGGTAAACCAGCTGATCAATCAGGACACCAACACCTGGAACCAACCTCTTCTGAACGAGTTGCTTCACGAAGCTGATGTTGAAGCAATCACCAAAATTCAGCTACCCCAAAAGCAGACTGAAGATCGCCTGGCCTGGCACTATGAAAAAAATTGCTGTTTCACAGTCAAAAGCGCGTATCGCCTCGCTTTCAACCTTAAGCACCGTGATCGAAGTTCCGAAAACTCTTGCTATCCCAGCGGTGACCGCACCCTCTGGAAAAACATCTGGAAGACCAATGTGTCAATGTTGTGGGAACGATCGTTATCCCTGGCTAGGGCAATCGGTTGCGTGTTATAGTGCAGGGAAAAGCCCCCTGCGTGGCAGTACAGGTTGTGTACGTATACGATCGGAGTACTACTTCATATCGTATACATACTATCCCCCCTTAATCTAAACCTCGAGAGAGATTTAGATTACGCTTAAAATCAGCTAAGTTCTTTATAGGGAGAGGTTTAGTAAAACCATCGGCTATTTGATCTTTGCTTGAAATGAACTTGATCTGAAGATTGTTGGCTGCCACCCTCTCCCTAACAAAATGAAAATCAATCTCAATGTGTTTTGTGCGAGCATGAAAAACTGGGTTAGCGGACAAATAGGTAGCACCCAAATTGTCACACCACAAACAGGGTGTCTCTTTAAGTTTGACACCAAGTTCGTTAAGAAGAGCTTCAACCCATATCAATTCAGCAGTAGCATTTGCAAGAGCCTTGTATTCAGCCTCTGTACTGGAACGAGACACTGTACCTTGTTTGCATGCACACCATGAGACCAAATTGGGACCAACAAAAATGGCAAAACCACCTGTGGAACGCCTGTCTTCAGGACATCCAGCCCAGTCTGCATCAGAAAAAGCACTAAGAAGTGTAGACGAAGAGGGCTGAAAAGTGATACCAAGTTTTGATGTGCCCTGGACATATCTGAGAATCCTTTTTGCGGCTGTCCAGTGAGATGTGGTGGGAGCATGAAGATATTGACACACCTTATTAACAGAGTAACATAAATCGGGACGTGTAAGTGTGAGATACTGAAGAGCCCCAACAATGCTTCTGTATTGTGTAGTATCATATGGACCGAGTGGTGTACCATCATGGAGATACAAGGGCTCGGAGGGGGACAAGGGTGTAGGGGCTGACTTGCAACCGAGCATACCAACCTTGGTGAGCAAATCATTAGCATATTTTTCGTGTGTGAGAAGCAAACCTTGCTTTGTCCTTTTCATTTCGATACCAAGAAAGAAGTGAAGTTCACCCAAATCTTTGATAGCAAAGTTGTAATTGAGATATTTAAGCAAAACTGAAATAGCCTGATCTGAAGAGCTTGTCACAATAATGTCGTCAACATAAATCAAGACAAATATAGTGACACCAGACTTATTGTAAATAAATAGTGAGGTATCAGCTTTGGATGGTAGAAAACCAAGATCATGCAGTTTAGAGCTGAGACGAGAGTACCATGCACGCGGAGCTTGCTTGAGATCATAGAGAGCTTTATCTAGTTTGCATATATAATGGGGGGCATCAGGATGCTCAAAACCTAGGGGTTGTTTAATATAGACCTCCTCTTCCAGAACACCATGTAAAAACGTGTTCTTGACATCTAGCTGCCGTAAACTCCATCCTCGAGAAACAAAGACATCAAGAATAGTTCTGATAGTAGCAATTTTAACAACTGGACTAAAGGTGTCTTCATAATCAATGCCATACCTTTGCTTGAAACCTTTTGCAACTAACCATGCCTTGTATCGATCAATGGAACCATCAGCACGACGTTTGAGGCGAAAAACCCACTTGCATGCAATAAGATTTTTGGATTTGTTAGACGGAACCAAGTGCCATGTTTTGTTTTGCAGGAGGGCATTATATTCTTCTTGCATGGCGGAACGCCAATTTATGTCATCAAGGGCCTCAGTAAAAGTACGGTGTTCTCCTGTAGAAGAGAACATACCATATCGAACACAACCATCTTTGTAAATTTTGGGCTGTCGGATACCTTTTTCTAAACGAGTACGGAGCTGTGGAACTTCAGGTGGTGTAGCAGCAGCTACAGAATGAGTGGACACAGAAGATCCTCCAGATGCCGGGTCCCCTGCATGTGCATGGGAGGAGGCGTCCGCACTATCGCCTGGATACGGAGCAGCGCCAGGCGCATGTGCGTGCGGCGACGGAGGCGCACTATCGTCCGCATGCAGCGAACCGGAGGGCGACACGCTGTCGCTGTCAGCATGCGGGACAGGAGACGCGCCGGCTACGCTGGGACTGGACGGGACGAAACCCGATGGCGTGGCAGGGGAATCTTCACCGGGATCGGAGCCCTCAGGATCTGAGTGGACAAGAGAATGTCCAGGAAAATCAACCTCAAAAGTAGAGCCAGATTCGTCATTTTCTGATTCTTCTTCATTTGATGATTGTGGGTCATTTTCAGCATCAATTTGAGCAGAATTTTTGCCTGCAGCTTCATCTACCTGTAGAGCAGCAGCAGGTGGCAACGTAATAGGAACAACAACATGCATATGACCATTGTTTTGTGCAACCCCAATAGTAGATGAATGGGAAGACATATGTGATGGGAGTAATAAAATTTCTTGACGGAGCCGAGAACCAGCATTGGGATGTAGTTTAGCAAAGGGAAAAACATTCTCATCAAAAACAACATCACGAGAAATATAAACCCGGCCGATTGAGACATCAAGCATTTAACTCCTTTATGGCGAGGACTATAACCCAAGAAAACACATTGCTTAGAGCGAAAAGCTAGCTTGCGTTTGTTGTATGGGCGAAGGTTGGGCCAACATGCACATCCAAAAATACGTAAAGCATCATAGTTTGGTTTGACATTGAGAAGACGTTCAGTGGGAGACTCAAAATTGATGACTTGGCTGGGAAGTAAGTTTATAAGAAAAGTGGCAGTGAGAAAAGCTTCATCCCAGAACTTAAGAGGCATGGATGCATGAGCAAGCAAAGCTAGGCCAACTTCAACAATGTGACGATGTTTGCGTTCAGCAGAACCATTTTGTTGATGAGCATGAGGACAAGAAACATGATGTGTGATGCCAACTTTTTGAAAGAACCCATTTAACTTCTCATACTCACCCCCCAATTAGTTTGCATAGTAACAATTTTCCTAGCAAACTTGTGCTCAACATACTGTTGAAAGTTTAGAAAAACTTGATACACATCAGAACGCTTTTTGAGCAAATAGATCCATGTAAATTTACTAAAATCATCAATGAAGCTTACATAGTACTCAAGTTTACCAACAGAGGCAGGTGCTGGACCCCATACATCAGAAAACACTTGTTCCAATGGAACAGTGGAAACACTGGTAGAGATAGGATATGGCAACTGATGGCCCTTGGCAAGTTGACAAGAGTCACATACATAAGGATTTATTTCAGGGGAATACGAAAGACTATGTTTCTTGACTATCTGCTGAACGACAAATGAGGAAGGATGTTGTAGACGTCGATGCCCTGTAGAGGATGACGGCTTTATTGTAACGAAAGCTTGCTTTGAAGACCCATTGGAGATAGGCACTAGAGGATACAGACCATCACGACAAGAACCTCTAAACAGAAATCTCTTTGTGACTTGAACCTTTATGAGAAAAAAGAATGGGTGAAACTTAAGAAAAACATTGTTATCAAGAGCAAGCAACAGATAACAGATTTTTGGAAGCATGCGGAACATGTAGAACATTGTTAAGATTAAAAGAACTATTTGGGGTGCATAAAACTGAACGACCAATATGACTAATATGCATTGTATTACCGTTTGCCGTGTGGACGTGGTCGCGCCCTTGATATTTGTCATGGGTGGAGAGCTTGCTCAGTTCTCCAGTGATATGATCAGTGGCGCCAGTGTCAGGATACCAGTTTGTGTCAACACCATAAGCATCAAAATTAGCACCTTTATTTCCTCTATCACCACCATCATCATCATTGTCATCTTGATAGCGCCACCAGCATTCACTTGCAGGATGTCCATGAATTTTATAGATTTGACAAGTAACATCAACATAGGGAGTGGGTGCACGGCCGCGCCTGCCACCATCATCACGGCGACGGCCACGATCATCATCATTGCGACGGCGTCCTTGACCACCATCACGTCGGTCTCCATCACGGTCATGACGATCGCGGTATCCACGGTCATCCTGCCGTCCGCGGTCATCCTGGCGACCACGGTTATCATATCCACGGTCATCTTGGCGACCACGGTTATCGTACTGCTGCCGTCCACGGTCTTGGACGACCGCGGTTGTCATACTGCTGGCCACGGGCGCGATCATCCTAGCGCCCACGATCTTGGTTGTGCGGCTGGGAGCGAGGATCACCACCACCGCGACGCGCCATGTTGGCTGAAGACATGAACCCATCATCAACATCCTTGGGCGTGTGGAGCTGGTCGAAAGCCTGCAGCTGGTTGAACAAGTCGGAAAGAGATGTTCCAGGGTTGGCATTGATGGCCGTCTTCAGGCTGTTGTAGGAGTTGCCAAGGCCATGAAGGATATACCATATGAGCTCATCATCATCAAGTGGTTTTCCGGCAGCAGCAAGCTCGGAAGCGAAAGTTTTCATCTTTGCAAAGTATTTTGTAGCAGAGAGATCATTTTTCTTGGAGTCATTGAGGGCTGAACTAAGCTGTTGGATCCTTGAGCGTGACTTCGAGGACACAAGAGCGTTGATAGCAGTCCATACTTCAGCAGAGGACTCGAGCCCAATGACATGGGCAAGAACGTCCGGCGACAACGAGTTCAATATGAACCGAAGCACTTGCTGATCACGGGCAATCCAAGCAACGAAGTCTGGATTCTCCGCCGTGACTTTCTTCTTGTTGACATCCTCCACCTCCACGAATTCATCTGGCGCTTTCTCGGTGCCCTCGACAAGAGCAAGAACCCGAGCGCCCCGCAGGGCAGGAACTACATGCGCCTTCCAGACAAGGAAAATTTCCCGTGTCAGCTGTTGCGTGGGGGGAGCTCCGAGGGACGTGGCCAGGACTGGTACAGCCGACGAGGAGGCCACGGATCCTTCGGAGGAGAGTTGTATGTCCGCGGCGGCGGCTGGTTGTGAAGCGGCGAGGACGGCAGGGACGAACTGCAGCCTGGCGGCGGGTCGTGAGGCGGCGGCGGCGGTAGGAACGGACTGCGGCGGCGGCGGCTGGTCGTAGGGCGGCGGCGGCAGAATCTGCGGCGGCGGCGGCCGGTTTCTAGGGTTTTGAGAATGGCGGCTAGGTCTCAGAAGAGGCCTGCTCTGATACCATGTCAATGTTGTGGGAACCATCGTTATCCCTGGCTAGGCGATCGGTTGCGTGTTATAGTGCAGGGAAAAGCCCCCTGCGTGGCAGTACAGGTTGTGTACATATACGATCGGAGTACTACTCCGTATCGTATACATACTATTACATATACGCTAACACAATGTCCCTCCAAAGGTACGTATTTTTGGCTGGCGTGTTGTATCGGATACACTAGCTACGCAGAAAAACAAGTGGAGAAGAACCTTGGAACTGGATGGGTGCTGCCATATTTGCGGTAATGGCATCGAGGACGCCTATCATGCCACTGTCACATGCTCCAGAGCTACTGCCCTCCGACAAGCCCTGCGGGCACACTGGCTTCTTCCGGATGAGAGCCTCTTCCAGTACACACAGGATCGGATTGGCTGCTGCTTCTCCTGGACCGCTGCGACCAGGACCCAAGGGCTAGGATCTTCCTTTTGCTTTGGCGCTCATGGCACCTGAGAAACAACATTATTCACGGTGATGGAAAGGCCACGATTCAAGAGTCCGTCAGTTTCCTGCTAACCTACCACTACCAGATCGACCACCACAAGCCTCTGTTTAAAATAGCGGGCTATTGTGTTTAGCGCCGTCGATTTCAGAACCTACGAAAGGCTATAGCCGGGCTATAGCGCGGCTAATGCCTTATAGCCGTTTTGCTAAATAATGAAAAGAAAACAATATTTGGGCATCATATATTTGTATAGGTATCAATAATTCACAGATGTCATGGCTGTCATCCCTCTTGGTTCTATTTTCGGGAGAGAGAGGAGAGAACGAGAAGAATTTAGGGCTAGAGTTGACATTTGGGCCGAGCGGGACAAATTTCGCTTGAGCGGGAAGAATTTTGATCCAATTTTTTTTGGATCCCTGAGCGGGAATATAGCGGCTAAGGGGCTAAATTTATTTAGCCGGGCTATTAGCGACTATTATCTTTTTAGCCTACGAAGACCTTATCTATAGCGCGGACCCTCTCACGAGGCTATAGCCGGGTGATAGCCGGGTATTTAAAACAGAGCGACAAGCAGTTGAGCTCTGAAGATCTGAAGATGAAGAAACCGCTGTTCACCGACACCCAGATCGGGCAAAGCAGAGAATGGATTTTCTACAACTCATATGGCGCGCAACAGCGTTGGACTGCACCACCGCCTGGCTGGATCAAGGTTAACACTGATGACTCCTTCCTTGCAGCAAATCTCACTGGAGCTGCTGGAGAGGTGATCAGAGACAGCCTGGGATCCATCATAATCACCTCATGCAACCACCTGGGAAAATGAAACAGCGCCGACGAAGCAGAAATTCGGGCTGCTATCCTTGGCCTGAAACTGGCTTCGAACCAGGCTTGTAGTGGCCTCATCATCGAGCTGGACTCTTCTACTATCGCCTCGGCCATGCGATCCATGGAACAGGACAGGTCACCTCTCTGGGCTTACTATGAAGAAGCCAAAGAGCTGATCGGCAAGCTGCGGACCTGCATGATTTTCACGATCAAGAGGGAGGCAAACTCGGTTGCTGACGGCCTTGCCAAGCTAGCGTACTCCTTGGGCGATCAAGTGATGACCTCCGAGACCCCTCTCTCGATCTTAGAGCTTGTGACGAATGATTGTAACTCGCTTTCTCCCCCGTAGTGTTAGCTCTTAAATCTCAAAAAATAAATAAATGGTAAGTGGAAGAGAAAAAAAACCCAACTATTTCGACGCTCACAGATATTAGACTGGGATGTTTACTTGTTTAGAGGCAATCACACACACTGCTGGTCTGCAACCGCGGTGGCATCAATGTCGGGCAGGCGGGCGAAGACGCAGCGGACAACCTCGTGCATAGTCTGCCGGGAGACGCGCTGCAGCAGCTCTCCTTTAGCGCCAGCCTGCTGCACGACGCGGAAGCAGGCGCCGAGCCGCCGCGACGTCGTAGACTGGCGGTCGGAGAGCAGCACCTGCAGGACCCGAGCCAGGACGGCCTCCTCCAACGGCAGGTCCGTGACCTCGAAGCCGCATCCCGTGACGGCCTCGACGACGGCGGGCATGGCCTGGGCGCGTCGATCTCCTACCTGGGCTCTGTCTCCGTGATCCTAGTTTCGTTTTCCTCTCGATTATTAGTCCCATACCGCTAGTTGACGGGAAGTTACACCAGCATAATTACCCAGCCGTCGTGAACTCATCAGCCGCGAGCGCGGTGGTGAGCGCTTGTGACTCCAGCTTAGGAGGGCTAATGAGTTGGGTGGGACTAAGCGTCCTTCGGGGGATCACGCGCGCCGATCCCCCGGGTGGAGGACCGTCCGATGAAATCAGCTGTGGCCACTGGATCCGCTACGCCTCGCGTCCGCATGCAGAGAAACACGAACGTCGCTTTCACACGTGTACCCTGTCTCCAAAGGCCTAGACCGCGCCACTGTTTGACTTTTCTCCAGACGTAGCACGGTACAGGCCAAGGAACGGAAAAGAGATTTGGAAAGGATCGATCCCTTCATGTACTAGTACTAGTTACTTAAGCACGGTGGGCATTTTTGGCTCGAGTGCTCCCAGCATCGTCACGGCAGCAATTTTTTTTTGTCTTGTAGCAAAAACGGTTTGATCGCAAAATAGAAGAAAAAAACATGGCATAAACCTCACCAAAGACGGCTCGTTGGTAGCAATTCCATGCGCCATCACTGACTCGTTGAAAGCAACTTCGCGAGACATCGGTAGCATCCGCTCGTAGCATTGACAGAGACCGTCGGTAGCATTGTCGCCTCGTCGGTAGCAACATTGCTCGCCGTCGGTAGCATCGCCACGTGCCGTCGGTAGTCCGCTCGCCGTAGCATCATCGGCTCGTCAGTAGCAATGCCATGCGCCCCTCGGTAGCAACACTGCACGACGTCGGTAACAACTCTACGTATCGTCCGAAACGTCGCGCGTCCCCGGTCGCTTCGCCGTCAGTAGGAACGTCGCGCGCCCCCGGTAGCATCGCCGGGCATTCGATAGCAATGCCATGTACCGTCGGTAGCATCACTGACTCGCCGGTAGCATCTGCTCGTAGCATTAATCTCGCCGGGTCCCCTGCACGACACATGTCCACCTCCCTGGACTCAAATCCCACCAAATCGCGACTGAAGCAAAAATAGTTCGAACGTAATAAGAAGTTTGTGCTATTGCAGCAAAATCCAATTGCAACCAAAAATCACCCGCAAAAATGGTTCATTGAAGCAAAACGGTTCGGGCGTAATAAGAATTTTGTGCTATTGTAGCAAAAATGTCCAGTTTTTGCCAAAAATTTCGTAAATGTTTCTACGAAGCAAAACGGGTAGTTTGTAACAAGAATTTTGTACTATTGTAGCAAAAGTTCAATTTCTCTCAAATCGCACATAATGCTTCTATGGAGCAAAAAGTTTCATTCGTAGCAATTTTTTTGTTTGTTCGTAGCAGATGCTTCTATGGAAAAAAGTTTTATTCGTAGCATCATCAGCTCACACTATCCTAGATGCTTTTATGGAGCAAACCGCGCGCCGTCGATAACATCACTGTGCCGTTGGTAGCAATGTCGCGCGCACCCGGTAGCATCGCCGGCTCGTCGGTACCAATGGCATGCGCCACCGGTAGCATCGCCGGCTCGTCGGTAGCAACGACATGCGCCGTCGGTAGCATCGCCAGCTCGTCGGTAGCAAACGCCGCGAGATGTCTGTAGCATCCGCTCGTAGTTTGCCGGATACCGTCGGTAGCATCGTCAGCTCGTCGGTAGCAACAACGCAAGACGTCGGCAACATTTTCTCATAGCTTTCCGGATACCGTCATGTAGCATCAGCTTTGCATGATACCATCGGTAGCATCGTTGGCTCGTCAGTAGCAACGACACTCGTCATTGGTAGCATCGCCACGTGCCGTCGGTAGCAACACCGCACGGCGGTAGCATCGTCGGCTCGTCGGTAGCAATGACATGCACCATCGGTAGCAACACCGCGAGACGTGTACACGTTGTTAGCATAACTACAAAACCGTTGCAACAAAAATATGCTACTGTAGCAAAATCGACTTCGCCGGAGACCTCGTAGCAATTTTTCGTTCTATTGTAGCAAAACCACATAACAATAATAGCAAAAAAATTGTTATATTGCAGCATCGTAGCAAAAAAAATCCGGAGAGTTGAGACTTATGATGCAAAACATCAGAACAAATTGTAGCAAAAAAATTCTTCTTATAATGCAAATTCACAGAACGTATGGTGCAAAAAATCAGACATGGACAAAACCTCGTAGCAAAACCATTATGCTATTTTAGCAAAACTAAAAAACTATTGCAGCAAAAAAAAATGTCGCGCTCCGTTGGGAGCATCGTCGCTACCGTCGGTAGCATCACCGTGCACCGTGGGTAGCAACACCGCGCCCCGTCGGTAGCAAAGTCGCGCTTCTTCGTTAGCAACATCGCGTGCCATTGGTAGCATCGCCGCGTGCCGTCGGCAGCATCGCCGGCTCGTCGGTAGCAACGCCATGCACCGTCGGTAGCAACGCCGCGAGCCGTCGGTAGCATTGCCCCCATGAATTAAAATGTAGCACTAGTGAAAAAGGCTATGCAGGAAAAATCAGTCCCGACTCCGTCTCATGGTTCTAACGCCAGTCGTTTGCCACACCTCCGGTGGGAGGAGGCGTCGGCACGGTCGCGGCACCATTCCACCGTGTCAGCAGCATCACTGCCCCGGCTAGCAGCACTGCCACTCCCGGGCTTGTAGCATTGCCACAACCTCCCCCTGCATGCCGCTCCGCCGACCACATAATCCGCCCACCTAATGTTGCATCCACGCCACATCCCCATAGCACCGGAAGCCGCCATGTCCCGTTGTTAGCGCCGTCGCCACTACAGCAAGCACCTTCGTACACCTACGGCGGCCATCGGTGGAAGCATGGCCGCCACCGTAGGTAGCATCTCCACTCTTCGTCGGCAGCGCCGCCGTCCATCATTTGTAGCAAAAAAATGCATCATCGTAAATAAGAATTTTGTTACAATATGAATTTGCGTCAAAGGGAGAAAATATCTGCTACAAACCTTACAAGGATTTGCACCCCATGAATAAAAAATTTAATCAAGTGAAAAAAGTTTGCTACAAAAGTTCTGTGAAATTGCATCAAAAGTAGAAAACATCTGCTACATACACTAAACAAAATTGCATACACAGGAAAAAGAGAAAATGCATCATAAATTTTGTGAGAGGTTGGGGAGAGGCGACTGGCATCCATGGCCGTGGAGGTCGGGGCGTGCAGGCCAGCTTGAACGGAGGCAGCAGAGCCGCCCATCGGGGCCAGCCCCACCGTGTCGCCGCCTGGAGCATTGGATTTCCGCCGCCGCGATTGACAAATCAAGCAACATCAAATAGAGAGCCATGGATGGAGGGAGGAAGGTAGAGGGAGGGGAGGAGGTGGCCACCACCACCGGCGTGGAGGACGGCGGGTTTGGTGGCCGTCGGAGTGCAGCGGCTCGCGGCGCGGGATGGTGTTCATGGCGGAGCCGACCCGCCGGGAATCGTTGAGAAGGCTAGGGCTGGGGAGCCTCGTCGGCGGCGAGTGGTCGTCGGTGCAGGGGACTGGAGCTTGTCTCGGGGTCGGACGAGGGCGCGGCGGCACCGACCGCAGGCCAGACGGGGAGCGCCAGTGAGGGCGAGGGAGCGCAGCAGGCCACGGCGGCGAGCGAGAGGTCAGAAGGAGGCGAGGGAAGCGAGACTGTGAGAGGTTAAGGTAGGAAACGAGAGGACGACCCAGATGACGTGAGCTCTCAGCCGCACGATCATAAGCCATCCGACGGCGCGCGACCCGGAGGACGGGAGGAACGGATCCCCCGGGGGATTACAAGACTTTTCCTAATGAGTTGTTGGGCTCGGTAAGCGGGCTCCGAAGCCCATGCCCAAGTCCAGTGTTACAGTCGAGGGCCGGTCAGCATCTATCGCAACCGGCCGGCCGCAGCCACACACACAGCGCGGGGTGTGCACACGGTCCACGACGCGGCGTCCCCTTCCCCCCCCTCTGAAAAAAAAAAATACGACCCAACGCGTCTGTGGCCTGTGCCGGTGCCCGTGGGCATAAAGTTTGAGCTCCCGTAGAGGTCGACCTGCAATCGAGCTGATTCCGGCTTACTTACTAACTCTGGACACTATAAAAAAAAGAAGAAATAACAGCTGTGACTTGGCCCCAGGCTGCTGGCCTGCCGCCTGCTTCATCGGCGGAAGAAAGGGGACACGGAGCCGCTTGCGTGGAGCATGGGTTCGCCCCCTAACCAGCCTACCAACTCTTTTTTATCTCGTTTTAGAATCTTTTTATACACTCTAAGTCGACACATTGAGCGGTCTGATCTACCATCGGTGACATATGTAGGCGTTGGAATATCGTTGCAAATAAACAAACATCATTAGCGAGAATGCACGACACAACCCTAAATTAAGAATGGACGGAGTGACTACTGGTCTTTCGTGCCGATGATGAAGAAAGTGATCATCACGAAGCAGGTGACGACATCTCCGCCATGAGGCTGTCAATCACAATGGTGCCAGATATATTATACTTCATGTTAATGGATATGGGAAATATTCGAAGAGAATATTCTCTTGGTCACTTTAACTCGTTTCAGATTTTTTTTACAGTACAAGTCGACACATTGAGTGGTATGACCTACTAAGAGAGACACATGTAGGGGTTGGAATATCGGAGCAAAGAAACAAACATTGTTAGCGAGATCGATCAGGACAATATACAAGGCTTACTCTGCCCTAAATTAAAGATGTACGGATTGACTACGGGGATCTCATGGCAATAGTTCGTCTGCTAAAATAATGGATCAAGCTAGCGACATGAGAAAACCGACAACAAGCGTCGAGCTCCAGTTTGTGTTATGTTCCTTCGTGACTTTCTCTGCGCTTGCGATCAGCCACCCTTAATCCCGATCGGCACTTCGGTAGGGATTGGTCGCCGATTTTGACAAAGAAAAAATAGGGGCCCATTTTATAATTTGGCACATGGCCCCAAATTTTACCGGCCTGGCCCCGTTTTTTCTATCATTAATAATATAAAAACGCGGTGTGCATCATTCTGATGCAGAGGCGGGGTTCATCCTCCATTTCAGAAAAAATACAATTTCCACACGAAAGCCAGAATAGGTAGATTGAGTGAAAAAGGGATTAAGTGTATAATGAGCTCTGCTTGAGATACTACAAACGAAAGAGTTATCTCTAGCTGTACTTTCATATTCATAAATTTGTTGGAATTAGTTGGGAGAGGACTAGGCGTCCCCCGGGGGATCTGGGGGAAAAATCCCCCGGGTCCCCCTGCTGACACGTGTCCCCTTATTTCTGTCCAAATCCCGCTTTTGCTGCCGCCATCCTTCCATGGGAGCACCACCGTCGTGCTCCGGTAGCATTGTGCCTCCACGATGGTAGCAGCGCCGCCATGTCGTCGCAGCAACGCCGCCGCGCTCCGGTAGCACCACGTCTCCACGATGGTAGCAACGCCGCCATGCTCCGGTAGCACAGCGCCCATGACAGGTAGCACCACCACCCACCGTAGGTAGCAACGTGCCCTACCGCTGGTAGCATCGTGTGCTCCACTTGCACCACAGGCGAGATTGGAAGCACCACCGGCAAGGGTGGGATCCACGCCGCCGTTGCCGCTGGTAGCATCGACGTTCGTCGCTCGTAGCATCGCCGTTTGCTACAGTAGCAACGGCGACTGCCGCTCGTAGCACCACCAGAAGCCGTTGGTAGCAACGCCAGAAGCCGCAGGTTGCACCGTCGTTATGCCGTCGGCAGCATCGGCGCCCACCGCCGCCCCATCCAGATGGTGCACCGCCGCACGCCCCGTGTAGCACCGCCCGATGACTTTACAGCTCCGCCGCGCCACATGTAGCACCGGCGGTGCTCCCACGCAGCACGGACGCACACCACGCGTAGCACCGCCGCACGCCCCTCGTAGAAACATATGATCTGGCTTGTTGGCACCGCCGGCGGCCACGATTCCAGCTGGGGCAGAAGGTGCTGTAGGGCGCCATGCGGAGCAGCAATGCGGTCGTGCCCGGCGGCGGAGAGAGGAGGAAGGGAGGACTCAGGCCCTCCGGCAGGAGAGGGGGGAGGAGCTCTGCAGGTGCCCGCCGCGAGGAGAGGAGGGAGGAGCTGCAGTCTGCAGATCACCAGCGGGAGAGAAGAGGTGCAAAGGGGAAGAGAAGGTGCGATGGGAAGAAGAAAGGATAAGGTAAGAAGTTCAGAATTGTTAAAAAAAGCGCGCGCTTCCTGGGAGCACGCTCCTGTCGCATGCGCTGCCAGAACGTGGCGGCGTCTGGTGCGTGCTTTCCTTCCCGCGCGTCCTCTCTCCGCTCGCCACGTGTTGGCCGGTGCTGCTTTCCCTGGTTCGCTGGCCGCGCGCTAGTTTCTCTGTGTCTGGTAGGAGCAGGTAGCTAGCTGTTCTCTTTTTCGTTTCTAATTTGAAGATAAAAAATGCAATATCTTTTGAACCGAGTTTCGAAATCACAATCCGTTTTCGGGAATGGGTTAGTCGCGTCGAGATCTTCAAAACTAGATCCCATGTTGATATGTTTCGACAAACTTTTTTTGTGCACTGCCCGGAGTGTGTAAATTGCACTGCCTTTCTTTTTACTGGATGCAGTGCACTGCCTTCTCTTTTGCGGTGCACTGCCTCGGATGGGCAGTGCACTGCCTTTTTTTTACTGTGCATTGACTCGAATGGACAATGCACTGCCTTATCTTTTTCAGGTGCACTGCCTCAGATGGGCAGTGCACTTTGGACCGGGCAATGCACTGCCTCAGTGGGCAGTGCACTGCCTTCTTTTTTGTGATGCACTGCCTCAGATGGGGTATTTGCACTGCCGTGGATGGGTGCACTGCCTTCTCTTATTGCGGTGTACTGCTTCGAATGCGGCAGTGCACTGCCTTTTTTCCGGTGCAGTTTATGAATGGTAGACGCGCCGAAGGCGCCGTGCTAGGGCGCAGCCCGTTGCACGCGTGACAAGACATGCATCGACGAAATACAAGGGACAACGACGAAGGTACCCCCTTCAAGATCTATATTAAAACGTTTTCTCTTTTTTTTCTCTTGTTCAAAGTATATCTTTTGTATTGTTCAAAGTAGACCCCACCCATCTTACCCCACAAAATCTCCAATGCCCGACGAAGTGCACTGTATTCTTTTTAGCACCGTAAAAAAATAGTACAATTATTTTGTAGTATCTCACGTTTAAAAAAAAACGTACGAAGCTGGTGTTGATCGATCCGAATGATCAGCTAGCTAGCTAGCGTGTGCGCTGATGGATCCGATTGGTTCAGCTAGCTCGCGAGTCGTGCCACGCTGGGAGATGCTCTCGCGCTAGCTTGCCATGTACGCACGCCACGTGCCAGGCTGGGAGGTCCTTTCCTGCTGCACGCTCGCGGCCCTCCAGGAACCGCGCGCGCTTAGGCTAGTCGCCCTCTAAGAAGTTTGGACGGTTGGACCCGTCGCGTAGTCTCCTTCCGTTTTCTGTGAACACGTTCAGGACACGTGTCGCGCGATGGAACCGGGGACGCGTCGCGTGCGATCCCCTGGGTGATTACAAGAGTTTTCCAATTAGTTGGTGCATCCATGTTGTTTAACGTCTGGTACTTTGTCGGGTTCAGGCAGCCTCTCTTCAAGTGGGACCGACGTCCCCGAGCAGACGCTCGTGTCGGCGGAGTACCGGCTGGCGCGTCTTGACAGCTCTTGCTGAACGAATGAACGGTGAACCCATACCCATGCATATATGTCTGCACGAAAATCACGTTGCACCCTATCGGCTGATCTGATGTCAATCATACGTCTTGGAATCTTCAGTACGCCAACAATCGTGTCAGGTTTGCATTATTTAATACAGTAATAAAAACAGTATCGATTCATCAAGAAGAAAAGAACTGGACAACAAGAGAGAAAATAGATCATAAGTTCAATAATATATTCATTGAATGGTACTGTAGTTCGCTTCTAAAGCTAGCCGCTGACAGAACTTCTTCGTTTCTTTGCCATCAGCCCCCCTTGTGTATAAGGCCGATTCGGCGCCTGGAGACGAGGGGAACACCGGATTTACGCCTACTTTATAATTTATTTTTCTTCATTGCTAGGTTTAGACTGGTGGTGACGTCTCAATGGAGATTTAGGCGTCATACTGAATAAGAGGTCCGTGATTCCATCTTCGTCCTGGTGTTTCTTTCGTGGCTGACATCGAGTAGAATGTGGATTTTTATTCCCGCAGATCGTCGTCTCTAGATCTGTCGGTTTGTCGTGTGACGTTTCCACCAATCTTAGCGGCGGTGTCAAGTTTTCTTCGGGCATATTCACAGGCCTTTTTGCTGATTCGTGCATATTCATTGGTCTTCCCTGATTTGGTCGCCTGATTCTTAGATGAATGTCAAGATACTAAAAGCTGAGTTAGAGACGACAATGACATTGACGATTTTTTTTATGTAACTGTTTTATCAGGAATCTTTGTTGTTCATACGCATTTTACATGCTTAGATCTGATTTACTCTGTTTAATCGATCAATAAAGTCAGATCTTCTAAAAAATATAATCTCTGGAGAAGAATTTCAAGAACACACGCATATTCATAGGCTTTTGTGCACCGCGTCGGCTAGCTGTGCATTCATGCACACATGCACACGCAGAATACACCAAACAATCATTCGCAAAAAAACAAAGAATACACCAAACGTTATACTGTATGTTGCATAAATTCAGTTGGATTAATTCAACACATGCATATACTATGTACGTCTGTTGCCAGGACCAATCGGCATAAGATGATTTCGCATCTGCAAATAATTAAAGACCAGTCGTTTTGATTGCGATTTGTGTTTGCTTACTACTACTCATTTTATCTGTCACGCGTGGATCCAAATCGTCGCGTCCATTATTTTGCGCTGCATTATCGACCCCATTTGGTTATGTATTAAGGTCTTGGCGTCTCGCAGTAACAAGAGAGTTCAAGACAAGACATAACCCGATAGGGACATGCATGAAGAAAAGTCTATAGATGTACTACCTTTCCCTTGTATTGGTGGAGAAAAAAGAAGAGTGACTCACTTACACTTCCACGGAAGATGTGTCGACTCCCAGTTCTTCTTCTGCTTAATTCCGATACTATTTCGTTATAAAAAAAAAGAATTACACTGCAGACAATGACAAATCCAGTGATGGCTATGTGCATCTCTGGATGTTTGACCTTCCTTTTTGATAAAAAAACTAATAATTCGTTATTTAAAGTGTTCAAGTACTTCACAACATTGCCACCATGCCCTTACTTATTGTCTCAAAATTTTAATGTGAAGCATCAAATTGGCCCTTACGAAAGGCAATTTGCTTTCTATAGAAGGCAGAAACAAGTACAAGATAAAAAACTAATTATATTGCCCACGATTGTTTTTTCTCAATAGTACACTGAGTCGTACCACATTTTTATAGAAGGCAGAAACAAGTACAAGACAAATACAACTCGCTGCGACCAACGATCATAGTATGAACTCCACACCATGTAGGCGAACTCAAAAAAATGATCCAAACACTGAAATATTGCCAAGACATTACCATTATATATGATTCACAATCATTTAATCTAAAAGAAATATAAGCATATTTGAATATAAATAAAACCTAAAAACATATTGATGGAAGATTTAAAAAATAAAATTGAGATTTGCCATTAATAAAATAGAGACTTTCATAGGAAAATTCATATTGACTCAACTTCTTGTAGTCATTTGCTTTCCTAAGGTAGATTTCATAGAAAAGTTTGTATGGGCTCCAACTCGTTCAAGTAATAAATCATTTGTTTTTCTTGTGGTGCAACTCGACAAACTTTGGTGCAGATATAACTTTGTAGGATTTATTCAAGCAAAATAACCTCGAAACTGGTTGTCATGTCACGCACTTAGAAATTTCCTTCGGGAATTAAGCGTGTGTCATACTTGTCACTTATACAATTGAAAGTACCCTTTGGAAATGGATACAAAGGGCAGTCCACTATAAAAGTTCATATGGGTTGATCTCTTTCAAGCTTACAAATCAAGTAAGCTCCACATTGAAATAATTTAAGGGCCAGAATCCTGCCATAATTTTGGAATTCCATTAAATCAAAGAAACCAAAGTTTTTTCCCATCTTTTGTTGCCTATTGAACCAAGTTTTTTTCGAAACGGAGGGTGTACCCCCAGCCTCTGCATCCAAAGGATGCACACAACCGGGTTTTTTAATAATAAGAGAAAACAGAAACCATCAAGCCTTACAAAGAGATACATCGATCAGCCGGAAGCCACCGTCCAGGCGAAAATTCACTACACCTACAAGCTTGATGAAGGGGGTGGACCGGTCAGAGCCAAGTGCCCAGACCTCACACACCAACGTACATCATCTAAATCCACATGCTTCAACCAACCTATTAAATAACGATATAGGGCTATTCTTTTGCCTACATTTTTAAGATAAATACTTTTACTGCACCAAGATGTAAGGAATGTTTTCATTTGTGTGTATTAACAATCAAAATATGGATTACACGCTGAGATGGGCAAAGTAAGTTGGTGTTGTACATTTCTATTTTCAACTCCTTTCTTGGACTCTTTAACTAAAAAAATATGTAAACAAGTTTTGTCGCCCTAATAATAATTAACAAATTCCAAACGCAACAAGCTTTATGCAGATTACACTATGGAGGGGCTTCTTTGAACAAATGTAAAAATATTGTGGTCATCGGTATTTAGTTAAAAATTGAGCTAAATACATGTGGTCACACACTAATTTTACACTCATCACAAGCAGAGTCTGATAGATTTATTTGCACCCACCATGGAGGCTTTGATCTAGGACATGGTGTAGATTGGCGAGATGAGAGCAGTATGTGATCGATCATACAATTTTACAGAAGAGCTTAATTTAACTGTTCCCTTAAATCACCACCATAACATAAGACACACACAAAAATAATAACATGGTTCCAAGTTGAAACGAGAAAGATAAAACAACGAGCCTAACTGAGAGCCAACATATGGTTGGATGGTAAGGAGGTTTGTTGTGCGCCCAAATCGCCAAAGAGTAAACCACAGTTCTGACATCTTGTATGTCTGACGGAATGAAGGGGAGGGTGTCGTCTTTTCTGACTTTGTCAATCTTAAATCTTCACGACTCGGACCTTCAGCAGACATTGTGAGTATGTGCGTGTGACGATGATGTATGTGCCTCTGTGGCTTTACGTTGTATGTTTATAAAAAGAGAAATATGAGCCTAACTGGATCCTGCGGCATCTCAACGTTGTTGTTCGAGCTGGCTGCTCTGGTGCGAGGTGAGGCCGCGTTCTTCGTCTCCGGCGGCGTGCTGCTGGCGTTTGAAGACGGCGGCCTGCTCGGTGGTTCCGTCGCCGCTGCGTGTGAGTTTGATCTTGTCTCTGTTCGTGCGTGTGTGTGCTTGTTCTTGTTGATCTTGTACACGAACTCCCTGTCAAAAAAAAAAGAAATATGAGCCTAACTATTACACTGTGTAATAAAGTAGTCCCTGGTAAGCGTTAGCGCAAACATGCATCGTATAGCGGCATGCACGCTGTGTAATTCTTTCAATATTTACACGCGCCAAAACATGTGAAGAACAACACGAGCATATGATCGATCATATCAAACTCTCATGGAGTCAGAAACTCGTGTACGAGATTAATCTGAGTATCTTACAATAAGTTTTATACCTGAAAACAGGTGAAACTGAAGGTTACATATCATTCGTGAAAAAATAGGTTATAGAGAACATAGTGCTAGATTTATATACGCGTGCATGTGCACGCCTGTTCAGTTCATTAGATTTTTTACGTGCACTTACACTGGAATTCTTGCAGTAGAGAATTGCATCGTCGACGGCCGTTTTGGCATTGCCGTGACACCTCTCGTTGGCGCTCGACGTGGACCCGAGCGTCGGGCACGCCGCCGCTGGCGCCCTGACCTTCCGGTACAACATCACCAAGAACCGCCGGCAGCTGGGCAACACCTTCCACGGGGGCGAACAGGACGACGTTCCACAGACGCACACGGGCGACCGCTTCGAACTGAGCTTGCCGCCGGCGCTGCTCATCGCGCCAGAGCACGAGCTTGGCATGCTCTGCGACGAGGAGTCCGACCACTGTGACACGCTGGGTACGACGTCCACGCCTTCGCCATGCTCTTGCGCGGCGCCCCCGAGTTCACTTGGGAGGAGGAGGCCGCCGCGAAAGATCCGGCTGGCGCTGGCTAGGAGCACCGGGGACGCGGTGCTGTCGGCTACCACCGGCAGGTCGAAGTCGAAGTCACTGGCCGCGGCCGTGGTCAACCGCACGGTGAAGAGCTCGTCCGGGTACATGTCGATGAAGGAGGACCCTGGGCTTCCCAAGGAATGGCGGACGTCCCCGGGGTACATGTCGATGAAGTCGAACCCTGGGCTTCCCAAGGAATGGTGGACGTCGTCGGCGAGCCACTCCAAGGAGAGACTGTCATCGACATCGAGGTGCAGCAACGAGCTAAGCTGCATAAGTTGCAGGGACCGAGCTGCCTACAACCCAATGAAAAGTGGAAAATTCTTCGGTAATCAGCAGCACTAATTAACTCTTGTTTATAGAAAATGACCCAAGTGAAGTAGAGAAAATATCGAGACAACCCATTAACATTTCCTCCTAGCTTCGTCCCTGATAAGCTGAGCCGTGTGTGTGGGAGCTTGGCAGTGTGGTGTGGTGTGGTGTGCATGCATCGCGCTGCGCACGGGCTTTATATAGGCGACGCAGCCCAGGCGCCTCCGTTTTGGCTACCGGAATCTGGGGCCGGTGTACCTAATGAATGATCATACGGTGTTTTTGCGAAAATAGCGCTGTTTTGCGTTAAATTAGCGCCGGCGCCCCAGGTTTCCGTGATGGTTCAAGATGTCAAGGGTTTCTCTTCTTTTAGAAATGCATGACTGTTAGCCGATGTATTGTATATGGAGTTCCCATAGATTGGGATGATGAGTACCTTCGCATGGCAGAGTCCACGTACCTAGCATCGCGTTGTGGATGCTCTAATGGAGGATGGTGGAGCAGATCAATGGCGGACGCGGTGAGCGGCGGACGTCAGGGAAGAGATAAGATTAGGAAAGTGAGGAGAGAGAGGGGGAACGAGCGCCGGTCGGCGGGTTTTGTGTGAACTGGCTTGGGGACAAGAAATAGGCATGCCTGGGTTTGAGGCAAATGTTAGGAGGGGAGATAGGTAGATCGGCCGAGGGTGGTTTGCAATCACTAGCAAGGATTGGGGGCGCGGGCGGGTGCGTTGACCTGTACGACCGGGTGCGAATCTTACAGTTTTGGACACGCATGATAGGACGGGGACGCCTAGGACGGTGTGGTTTGTGATTTCCGCGGATGTTTATGTAGGCATGCAGACGGACGTACGCCTACGTCGATGTACTTGCTTTTTTTTTGAGCGCAATACGAAACCTTTTCATTAGAAAATGTTGGCAGTACAGGGCACGTACGCATACAGACGAAGACACTGGAAACCCAGCTGTCCACACACATTAGCACAAAGGACCCTGAAAGAAACAGAAATTACAGCGCGGTCCCTAGAATCCTCTGTACCAAGCACCATCGATCGCCGCCCACCACCGAAGCCACCGGAGCAACCACCGGACGGAACGACGACGAAAACCACAGATCGAAGCCCGGCGAGGCTTCCTTGCTGTCTAGCAGCTTTGTGGACCAGAAGAAACGGCTCACCAAAGGTGAAGCCTACATCTTTGTGGCACGCAGGCCGGGGCCAAGCCCCGGAGCCATCGCCGGACCGAAGAACCATCCCCTCCAGCCGACGCCGTCGGGGAAGGGAGAAAGATCTTCCCACCATCTTCCACAAGCCTGGTGCAGAAACAGTCGAGCACCCGTGTCCCCCGATGCTGCCGCCAAGAGAGGCAACAACCGGGACATGCTCCCGAGCAACTCCATCTTCCCGCCGACGCTGGAGGGGGCGCCGCCGTGACGCGGACGAAGAGGAGAACCAAAAGTCCCTAACGAGCTCGCCGCCACCGCCTCGCCGAGCTCGCCTGGACACACCTGCAAACCCAGCTCGCAAATCGACCTCCTGACGCACCGGAGCACGCGGGAGAGGAAGATCCCGAGCCAGTTTATTGAACGCCGACGCCATCGCCGCCAGAAGCAAGACGAAGACTGGCAAACTACTAGCTAGACAGCCTAATATAAGACTATAGCTATACAGATCCGGACGGAGGACCGAGCGACCCCCCTCCCGCAGACGAGCACGAGGCTCGTGGGGGAGAGGAGGCGCTGGATCCGCCGCCGGAAAAGAGTCCTCGCCGAGCTCCCTTTTCGCCTTTCTACAGCAGAGAGGAGGAGAGGGGAAGGACCGTTTGTTTCCCTGGAACTCGTCGATGTACTTGCTTGTGTCGCTACACTCTCCGTCTCGTTTCTCCCAACCTGGATGTATGCGGACGGTCTGCCTAGTGCCTAGTCCGTTGGATAGTCCGCCTACATCATGATGTTTATGATGCACTCTTAGACTAGCCATAGTGGGAAGTATCATACACTAGTATCATGCATATCATACTAGTCTATGCTACTACTTTCATAGTGGGTAGTAACATATATGTGGTATCATATAGCAGTGTATTTATTAACATGCACACTCATCTTGTCTTGGAACCCGTTATGTTACGGTATCTACCTATGATACCACCATCACCTCTCTCATCATTAATTGCAGTGACACGTATCTTTTTGCCAACATGGCATGCATGATACTACCTACGATACTCCCACTATGGCTAGTCTTAAACATAATGAGACTTCCCATGAAGCATTATGTTATGATTTTATAAAGGAAAAGGCCCGATAAAAACGAGAAAGGGTGCGTCGGGTCGCAAGGAAAGGAGTATTCATGCATGGTAGAAAATTAGCTCAGGAGGGGGATGTCTGCATCTTTTGCATTGAATGGGAGAGGAGAGCAGGCCATGATTTGTCACTAGCCCACCAGGCATGAGATACTAATCCCTCTCTAGCTTTTTCTTAGTTCGTACGTATTTAGATGTATTTTAGTTCGCTAATTCACTCATTTCAGACTCTATTCATTTAACACTAGAGTGGTCAAAACATTTTATTATTTGAAACGGAGGGAGTACTTGAGGGCACAAACCAGCTCATCCAAACCTATGTTCCCTTAGCTATGGCCCCACTTGGCTATGGCGTGCTCACCATGCAGCTAAGCGGTGGCTGGACGGCGCCACTTGGCTATGGCCTTCGCCGTGGCTGATGCCGCGAGCTCTGGAGCAGCGGCGGCCGCAATGGCGAGCCGGGCGTCCAGGGACGGCTTGCCGCGGCGGCAGAGGAAGTCGGGGTGGGCGTCCAACAGCTGCTCCGTGTGGTGGAAGTAACGCTTCTCCGTTGCTGTCCTCTCACCTGATCGGTCATTTATAATTACCAAACAAACAAACGCCCAATATTAACTTGGCGAGATCAGATACATGATACAACTTAGCTAGACATTTTCTCCTTTTGTGATAGCTTACACATGGCCTTGAATTTTTGTTTAAGTTGGGTCAGGTGTTGGCTCTTGGTGATGCGGAAGTAGTAGTCCGGGTAATCCTCCTGGAGCACACAGTTGGGCGGGTTCGCCGTGCCGATGGCCAGGACGGCGGCAGGCCCGTCCGGGCGCTGCGAACGCCGGATCTCGAGTACCATGGATGTGGTGCTGCTGGCCATGGTCCCCGTGACCATCGTACTGTATACCAATAAAAAGGGGAGCAGGGTGAAAATCATATACAACAATGAAGTTAATAACATTTTTTTTGGAGAAAATTGATTACAATTAGTTAATTCGGTTCATCCCAGAAAGAAAGAAAGAAAGAAGCCATATATGTAAGAACAAAAAGGTAAATACTTAAGGAGTGTGCACTCGGTGCAAAGGAAGAAGGGTATGGAACTATGGATGCGTTAGATGGAAAAAACGGCTGGACGATTGTTTGCTTCACGATAGATGGGAAGGAACGAAGAAGAGAGCGACAAGTATTTATAACGAGGAGACCAGAGAGAAGGGTAGAAATGCCCAGGTAATTTACATGTAAGATACTCGACTTTTGGTGAGATAGCAAACAGTCGAATTTCCATGTGTCATACGGAGTATTATGATTGGAAGAAAAATTAACTTCTTCACAAGCCACCACAACGAATGTCCGTATCATACATGCATGCACATGCTATAAAAACCCTGGAGCAAATTCTTCACAGGCCACCACAACGTCCGTACACAACAAGTACAAGATATCGAGCGCTAGCTAGCTACAAATACACTCGGCACTAGGTTAACTAAAACACCTTTAGATAGTTCTGAATAATTACGTTGATGCACTGTTCTCAGCTAGCGCGTACTTGACTTGACTTGGAGTATCAAGTACACTAGAAGATACTTTAACGGAGCCACGTACATGACGTGTTTTACCCCTGTACATATAGACATACTTGTTTTCATTGCTTGCATATAGAACAAGAGCGACCTCCTGAAGACGGGCTATCGAGTGGCCAACACAGAAATGAATGGGAGGATGGGAACAAGACTAACGAAAATCAGCCGTTTGGCGAGCCTCAGGTGCTTTGCCGAGTGCCTTTTCATTGGGCCTCTCTTTCCCGAGTGGCAAAATTTGAACACGGTAAAATTAGTGAAAACACCCTGCAAAAATATTACTTTCGGCAAAGGCACACGACACATATCCCCTCTGGCAATAGTTGACAGAGAGGAGATGGTGTGTTTGGCTGTGCCAAAGTGCACCCCCTCCCCCTCGCGAGGCACTCGGCTTATGGATCATATGATGTTACCTACATGTACAGGTGTCAAACAATTTTCTTGTGGATCATATATTGATCAGACTGTGATGTTTGCTCCTCTTATATTTCAAATTTATATGCAGTAATCTGCTGCGGTTTGTCTTCGCATGCTTCTCGGACGTTTTTGTTAATTGACATTAGTAATTTACAGAGGTTTGTAAGTAAACTATGATTCTTAACACATAAGGCATTTTCTTGGCATTCTATGTACTTGTACTTACTGCAAGCACTTGTTTAGAAAAACTGATAGTACTTCCTGTTTGTTGCACTATTAATTTATGTGAGTCCCTATTGTGTTATATCCAACATACTTTATCTTTGCAGGTGTTCCCAAGAATCTAGTTTAGATCAATGTGATTCATGAGCGATCTTGTTACAAATAAAACGCTGTCACAAGTGACAGCAAAACCAACGGATTCACCATTTTGGAAGGGTCTTATGGGTGTTAAAGAGGCGTTCTTTACAAGAGGTCATTTTGTAGTTGGTAATGGAATGAACACTAGGTTCTGGGAAGACGTTTGGCTAGGGATGCGTCCCTTGCTGTCCAATACCCTTCTTTATACAATATTGTGCGACGGAAAAACCTTCTAGTTGCACAAGTGTTGTCTAATCGCCCTATAAATATTGAATTTAGACGGAATTTGTTGGGCAATTGCTGGGATCGGTGGGTGCACTTGGTGTTACGTCTCATGGAGGTGGAGTTGTCTACTGAGGCGGATGCATTTGTGTGGAATTTAACCCCCTCGGGTGTATTCTCAGTTAAATCTATGTACCTTGACCTAATGAATGATCATACGGTGTTTTTGCGAAAATACATTTGGAAACTAAAAGTCCCTCTAAAGATTAAGATCTTTATGTGGTTCCTCTTCAAACAAATTATTCTTACGCAGGATAATTTAGCAAAACGAAAATGGAAAGGGTGTACGAAATGTGAGTTTTGTGATTCGAAGGAGTCCATTCATCACCTTTTTATTGCTTGTCCTTTTGCACGTTTTATTTGGAGAATTATAGAGTTTTCCTTTAATTTACCACCACCAACCAATATTACAAATATGTTTGGGAATTGGTTGAGAGGGATGGAGAAAAGTGATAAGGCACATGTATGGGTCGATGTATGTGCTATACTTTGGTCCCCGTGGACGTGCAGAAATGATCTTGTGTTTAACAAAACGAAAAAATATAAATTATTTGCAAGTCAACTACAAGGCTACGTCCCTGCTTGGCGAGTGGTCTTTCCTCCTCCCTTTGGAGCAACGGGAGTGCATGGTTTCTGGGCGTGGCCGGCTTGAGAAGGTCGCACGGGCGTTCTCCAACCTAGCCGGATGGCAGATTTTAATAGACTTAATGATACATAAGTGTGTCATCCTTTTATTTTTCCGTTGGCTAGTGTTTGTCGCCACACTTTGTGATCCTTGAGATGCAAACTTTCAATAAGTTCAAACCTGATACTTCAAAATGCAATAAAACAGCTGTGTGCATCCTCGTGATGCAGAGGCTGGGCCTTTTTGCTCATTTTCTAAAAAAATGAGCGATCTTGTTTGTATTTTTCTTAATTACATAGTTCAGAAGAGACGATCGGGCTAAAGCATTGTTTATATTTAAGGGTCATATCCAAACAAAACTTGCATTTAGTGATTTTTGCTTCGTGCTAGCATGTGATTGGGCTAACAACTTTTTTACATGTGGTCTCATATAAGATTTGTATAAGCTAAGTTACAACCTCTGCCTTTTTATTAAATACAAGCATTGCAGATGACCTAACATGTCAGCAAGTTGCTCCTCTATTGACCTCACAAGTCTGAGACGGATTAGACAAACATACACTTTTGAATGAAGATTGATACATTTAACCATTTCAGACGGTGAAATTTCAAACACATACCAAACAATTGGCTTAGTGGAATTGGTTATGATATGCTCTAATATAAATAGTTTTGAAAAACAATTTAAACTGGCTAGTTGGTTTTTAATTTCCCTGCAGTGTTAACCAAAACACGATTAGCTAGTTCTAGACAATTATGTCGAGGAAGTGTTCTTAGCTAGGATGTACTTGACTTGACTTGGAGTCAAGTCCACTAGAGGAGACTTTACTGGAGCCACGTCCATGCCGTGTTTTACCCGTACATAGAGACATACTTGTTTTCATACCTTGCCTTTAGAACAAGTAAGAGCAACCTACTAGAGAAGGCCATGCACTATAGGAAAAGTTCTAATTGCCGACGACTTTATATTATATCGACGGCTTTTTATCGGGGCCATCAGCATATAGGGCAATATCCCGAGCGCTTATCCAATGGCCGTCGGCAAACAGAATCCATCGGCATATAGGAGCTATGTCGATTGTTTCCTTCGTGCGGCCGTCGGCATACCGAGGCCGTCGGCATACAACGTCATTTGCCGTGGGTGGTTGTCGCCATAGGCAAGGCCGTCGGCATATCACCTGCCACGTGGCGGTTCTGTTTGGTCACCTGACGGAAGTCTAAGGACGGCAGATGTACTGCCGACGGCCGTGTGTAGCAGCCGCCGGCATATTTTTTTTATATCGAAAAATTAAACTGGTTCGCAGGGGTTTGAACAATTTAAGCTGGTTATTTATGACGTGCTCCAATATAAATAAATTTGGAAAACAATTTAAACTGGCAAGGGTAGTTTTGAATTTCTCTGCAGTGTTAATCAAAACACGATTAACTAGTTCTGAATAATTATGTCGGTGCAGTGTTCTTAGCTAGGATGTTCTTGACTTGACTTGGAGTCAAGTCCACTAGAGGAGACTTTACTGGAGCCACGTCCATGCCGTGTTTTACCCCTGTACAGAGATACATTCTCGTTTTCATACCTTGCCTTTAGAACAAGTAAGAGCGACCTCCTGAGTCCTGACCTCCTGGAGAAGGCCATGCATGGGGCTATCTAGTGCCAAACCCAGAAATGAAGGGAAGAGTGGGCACACCCTACCGGAAATCATCTGTTTGCTGTAAATGGCTTTGCCGAGTGTTGCACACGGGAAAGATCTGCCAATGGTAAAATTAGTGAAATACATTTGAAAAAATAAAGGAACACTCGGCCAAGAAATACTCTGGGAAATTCCACTAGACATGTGCCCCCTCCGGCCATACTTGACGGAGAGGTAACACGCGCATAAGACACTTGGCAAAGCCCACAGTTGCCAAGCGTAACAGCACTCGACAAAGATTTTTTTTTAAATACCTCATGAATCGTGTAATGTCATCTACATGTACAGTTGTCAAACATTTTTCTTGTGGGTCACATAGTTATCAGATTTATCCTCTTACTTCAAATTTATATGCAAGAACCTGCTGTAATTTGTCTTCATATGCTTCTCGAACGTTTTTGTTTATTGAGTATAGTAATTTCACTGAGATTTGTAAGGAAACATTGATTCTTTACACATATGGCATTTCCTTGGCACGCTCTGTACTTTTACAGCAACCGCTTTCTTAGAAACTGATAGTACTTCATGTTTTGATGGCACTGTTTATGTGAGTGTATATGGTGTAATTTCCACATTCCTTTATATTTGCAGGTGTTCCCAAATCCCAACAATCCAATTTATGTCAATGTAATGTGTGGGAGATCTTCTTTTTGTTCTGGTTTCTTGTCTTGGTTCTTTTATACTTGTTTAGAAGCTTTGTATTTTTCTTATTGCATATTTGAAATGTACGTGTTTACGTGGGTTTTATTGTAATCTGCTACTCATTGACCCTTTGGCGTTGGGGCGAGGGGGGGGGGGGGGGGGGGGGGGGGGGGGGATAGTTTTTGCATTATGTTGTAGACCAGTAAAGATTCTTTGTATGCGAACTGACAGATTCATCTTTTATAAATTTAAGCTATTTTATTCTTAATGTACATAATATTTTTGGAGCACAACAGTAATTTGGCTATAATAATGTGTTAAAAGCAAGCATTAGGGAAGGCCCAACATGTCAACAAGTTGGTCCTCTATTGGCCTTATAAGTCCGATATAGATTAGTCGAACATACACTTTGGGATGCAGGTTGATACTTTTAACCATTCACGATGTTCCATCACTCCGAATGGTGAAAATTCAAACATATACAAAACAATTGGCTTAGTGGAACTAGTTAAGATGTGCTCCAGCTAATATAAATGTTTCTGGAAAACAATTTAAACGAGCAAGTACTTCCAGCAAACGAAGCATTTTTTCTTTGTTGAAAAGACGGCTATGCATTATTTATGAGAAATTCACTTGGTAAGTTGAAAATTTCAAATTCACGATACGTCAATTCACTATTTACAAGTTCCCTCGGACCGCACGCTATCATTGTACCATAGATGTCAACTACTCAACTTGAAAATTTTAATTTTGCTTGTTATTACGAACATCAGCCCTTTCATATTAAGGATCAATCATATCTTGCACCCATTTGAAGTATTACTACTAAATGGATCTTGTTTCTTCATCAATATAAATTGTATGCAAATAATGTTTGGCACACGTTGCTTAATAGACTTCACATGCTACTTATTTTTATTTGACATTGTACCATACACATAATCCTAACAATCCTACCTTTGTTTGTCAATATGGAGCTTATCTTCCCATCGTATGAAATTAATCATCTACTCCATGGACTAATTTCATCCAGTTTGTCTAATTAATCATCGAGTGGTATAAGCAGTTTGTCTATTGGTATATACTCCCTCAGTTCCAAAAAGGATGACTTCCATTTGTCTACATGCGGACATATCAAGACATGTTACATGTATAGATACGTTCACATGCACACAAATGGAAGTCATCCTTTTTAGAACGGAGTGAGTAGATCTAGACCAAAATTCTTCTAGCCTAGACCAAAATCGTAATTAATAGACTCGTAATTAATTTTTAACACATATGTCATTTTTATCTGGGAATTGTAAGTAAACTTTCTTTGGACATATGTCATTTTGTTGGCAGGATTTGTACTTTTTGTTGAATATATAAGCAATTTAGCATATGATTTAATCCGAATAAACAATAGATAAATCATGACTGGAGCAACTAGTATTAAACTGATCATGCGTTCTACTAAAACAACAGATAAACATATCACATCTAAAGCGCAAACTAGAAATGAAATCTATTAGTATCTCAAATACGAAAGGCAAGAGTTCATACGATGCGGCAGGAGCTGAACCGTTGGCGTTGACGTCGGCCATGTCGTGGATGAGGAGGCTGTCGATGTCGGGTAAGAAGTCGTCGTTGGGGAAGTAGATGATGCTAGTAGTCGCGCGCGTGCGCTCCCCAAAAATCCGATCGCCCTTCTCCCGTACAGGATCACAAGAGGCGGGGTCCAGAGGCCTAATGTCCCTTCAACCGGTGCACGTCGGAAGACGGGATGGAGAAGACTTGGAAGACGGTGGCACAAGGTTCCAGAACTAGAACGACGAGAGACCATGTGTTGCGTGGGTGGCGGCTAGCCGGCTAGGGTTCGCCCAACATGTATATATAGTGCGGGTGGAGTAGGATGTGGGCGCAGCCCCACGATTGAGTCGGTAACAGTCCCACGATACAAAGTAATCGGAAAGGCTGAGTAATTAACGCGTCCGTTAATTATTAGTTAATGACTCATTAATTTTCCCGATCAGCAAAAATATAGCCATCGGCTCATTCCCGAAACCCGAACCCGACGCGGCGCGACGTGTCGAGGCGAGCGAGGAGGAGTGCGTGATAGACTGTCCTATTCTCATGCTCATACAAGTGATAGAAGAGCTAAAAACGTTGCCAACGGGGGAATGATCCCTCTCTTGGTCATACGTTGATAGGTAGATGAGACACCCGGTTTATTCGAGTATGCCTCAGCCGGGACTCGATTTTTTCGAGTATTCCACAGCTGGGACTCGAACCCGGGCGGGCTGGCCAGCGCCTGGTTCTCAAGTGATAGAAGAGCTCACTATATAAAGTAGTGCAGCTCTTTCTAAACTAGCAATGTGGGACTAAATATTAGTCTATGTTGAATAATTACGTCGATGCAGTGTTTCTAGATATGAAATACTTGACTTGACTTGGAGTCAATTCTAGTAGAGGAGACCTTGCTGGAGTGAAGTCCATGCCGTGAGATGTACCCCTGTCCATAGTCCATACTCGTTTTCATTCTAGCTTCGGATTAGCTTATAAACAGAGAGAGGCAGCAAGAAGAAAGACGGCACCAAAACATCCCTGCCTAGCTAGCTCAATCAGTAGTTCAGTATGCAAGCCAACAAGAAGGACGCGGACATCGCCGTCGACCTGTATCCCTTCATACGCGCATACAAGGACGGCCGTGTCGAGCGCTTTCTGCACAGTACATTCGTGGCAGCGTCAGAGGACGCCGCTGCCAACCGTGGCGTGGCAACGAGGGACGTCGTCATCGACAAAGCCACCGGCGTGTCCGCACGCCTGTTCCTTCCCTCCCTCGCTGCCGCCACCGGCAGGAAGCTTCCCGTTATCATGTACGTCCACGGTGGATCCTTCTGCACGGAGAGCGCGTTCTGCCGGACGTACCATAACTACGCCAGGTCCGTCGCCGGTCGCACCGGTGCGCTCGTGGTGTCCGTGGAGTACCGGCTAGCACCGGAGCATCCCGTGCCCACGGCCATTGACGATGCATGGGCCGCTCTCCAGTGGGTGACCTCCCTCTCTGATCCATGGCTTTCTGCCTACGCCGACCCCGGGCGCACGTTCCTAGCCGGTGACAGCGCGGGCGGCAACATCGTCTACAACACGGCGGTGCGTGCGGCCAGCCTCATCGACATCGAGGGACTTGTGATCGTGCACCCGTACTTCTGGGGAGTCGATCGGCTGTCGAGCTCGGAGGCGGTCTGGGATGGTGTCGCCATGTTCACGCCTGAGCGTATTGACAGGCTATGGCCTTTCGTTACGGCTGGCAGGCTTGGTGGCGATGATCCCTGGGTCAATCCTCAGGACGAGGAGATCGCCTCCCTGACATGCCGGCGTGTGCTGGTGGCCGTTGCTGACAAGGACGGCTTGCGGGAGCGCGGGCGCCGGCTGGCGGCTCGCATGCGCGACTGCTGCGCATGGGCCGCCGATGATGAGGATGCAGTGACGTTGGTGGAGTCGGAGGGTGAAGACCATGGCTTCCACCTCTACAACCCGCTACGTGCGAGCAGCAAGATCCTCATTTAGAGTATAGTGCAATTCATTAACCATCCCACGGCGTTGCCATTACCTGGGGTGCTGAATGAGTTGGATGCATGCAAACGTAACAAGACATCATCAGCTGGTGAGACGCACATTCTAGGTGTGCCTACTAGGCCGTATATGGACGCATTTGGTTATGGCATGGCCATGAAAGATTGGGCACGCCCCAGTTGTTTGCAAATTTGGGTAGGAAGAGCATCCAAGACTACTAGGTACAAGTCATTTTGGGGCCAAGTGAGGCCTAACAATACCAACAGGATCTCGTTATCAGCAACAGATCAGGGGAGTTTTTTTTTCCGGAACTTCATTTAGGGAACCAAAGTCTACATCTAGGTATCGATAGAAACACCTAGAAGGTTGATCGAGAATAAGGGTTATGCCCCTAAATCCAATTGAAATGTACCGCATGAATGTCTGTCGCATATATATATTTGTTTTCCTTTATATGTAAGATCGATGTGGCGTCGTGTGGAGCCGTGTGGAGCCGGCGCCACATCGTGTGGCGGCTCTTCTAGCGCGTGGGTGCACCGGCCATGCGGCGGATGGTGTGGTGGAGGTGGTGTACACTCTGGATTGTGGCGGCTGTCGGTCTCCGATCTCCGGGCGGCAGAACGTGCGAGCGCGGCTGCAGCAAAGCATGCATCGATGAGGAGGTTGACTAGTAGTCAATGACTACTACTCGGACGTTGCTAGCATGTAGACTTGTTTCTAATTTTAGAGATAACTCCTAAATACTTGCACGTATACGACTCGGAGACCAAGTTGACGTGCGAGAGTATTAATCTCTACGATCTCTACAAGGAACCGGTGCGTGGTCATCCTGCAAGCCGACGGCAAGGTCACCACCGCCTGGCTAGGAGGAGACCTGTCTAGGAGACATCGATGCCGCGCCTGCCGTACCTGCCGCACGAGCTGGTGGAGACACAGATCCTGCTCCGTCTTCCCCCCAAGTCACTGTTCCGGTTCAGATGTGTTTGCAAGTCATGGCGCGACGCGTCATCGCCGATGATTCCTTCCGCCGCGAACACCTCCGTCTCCAAAACGTGTCTTTGCTCATTGTCCCGCGGATCGAGAGTGGCTATCCCTTTAAGGCCTTGTTTACTCCAAAGGTATTTTTGGATGGGAAAAGTGGGGATGGGAGGGGATTTGGTGAACACCCAATCCCCACAAATCTCCACAAATACTCTTCCCCTAAAATACACTAGTATGGACTAGAGTTTTTGTGTTAGGCAAAAATGAGAGGGTTGGTAGGGGATATTTGGGGATTATCCTCTCTCATCCCCTAAAATACACTAGAAGTAAACAAACTAGTGGGGATTTTTCGAGATACGGGATAATCCCCTCCCATCTCTAAAATACACTAGAGGTAAACAAGGCCTAATTTGGACCCTGAGGTGAAATCCCCGTGTTTGTACCGGTGGGAGGAGAGCAAGCCAGACGACGCAACGGTCGTACACGCCATGTCGGACTCCTTCTCCGCGTACAATGATGTGGAGCACGACCTCGCGCACTGTGACGGCCTCATACTGGTGCCCGCCGACGCCCAGGTGCGTGTCATCAACCCACAGCGCGTCCTCACGCTTCCGTGGAGCTCCCGCATCTTGATACCTCGTGATGGTTTCCTCTTGGGATTCAAAGGCCATCAGACGTTCGACGTCGGCCATGACCCATGCGTTTTTTTTTGCGAAACACAGTACACACGCAGACGCTCACATACACATGTGCACACTCACCCCTATGAACGCACACACGCACACCCTACCCCTATGAACACCTCCGATAGACTGAGCCGGCGGGTCGAGTCTTGAGATTGACGAAGTCACCACAGGCACCTCGCTGTCGACGGGAATGTCGCCTCCCACTGAAGAATATTCCGCCTAAATGAGAAACACCAGTGTCAAACCTTGGGTTTGAACTCTGGTGGGCTGGGGGTACAACCACCCTCCTAACCATCTTGCCACAGGCACGTTCTCCCATGACCCATGCTCAAACACCTACAAGGTTGCTCGCTTCTTCTATAGCTCCCTCGACCGCATATCTGAGGCCGTCGGATATACCTACACTCTTGGGATGGAGGTGTACACCTTGGGAGTAGCGGAACAGCAGCAACGGCACTGGCGCGAGACCTCGACGCCACCGCCGTACCCTGTCATGCTAGGCCGAACAACAACCTTCTTCAAGGGATCCTTGTTGTGGACCATCGATGAGTCCGTGCTCGGAAACACAACAATTACCCCAGGTTTCATTCGTTTCAGCTTGGAGGATGAGTCATTCAGTGTCATGCCACCGCCTCCTTGCCGCCACAGGATCCACTACGCGTGTCCAGCTTGGCCGAGCTACGAGGGGAATTGTGTGTGTGTGTGCCCCAGACCGACCCCGAATCGTTGGAGATATGGATGTGTCACGACCTAGAACGATGGGACCGGCATCACGTCATTGCCGGGCTCTGGGTAGATCTTTTTGCCAACATCAGTTTGCTTCGCCCGATCATTGCGTATGCTGATGCAGTAGTGCTCCATTCAGTAAGAGATGATGCAGTAGTGCTCCATGCAGTAAGTCATCTCTTATGTTGTGATCATGAAACTCAACAATTTGGTCTCAAGACTTATGTCTCCATCGACAATCTGAGGTATCACCACTCCGACACGGGCACCCTTGTGGAGTACAAAAGGAAAAACGGATGCACATTCATCATACTCCCCTACATTCCAAGCCTGGCTCCAATCTAGCTTTTTTCCCTAGTATGAAGAAGAGGTTTTAGGTAATTATTTGATGGACAAAAGTTACATTTACTCCACTCACCTTCCCAAATGTAATCCGATACATGCTCACTATGAAAAATATATATCATATGATGTACCTATATGTATTGCTTTGGCATTATAGATGTTCTCTATAAACTCGGTGAAAATAAGAAAACATCTAAAAAAAATCTAGAGTATGCCAATGGCATACCTTATCTTTATAGAAGAGAGCAAACAATTACAAGATTCTGAAACTAGTTGCAGACAACTATTTCGGATTACACCTTACACCCAGCACTCTCTAAACCTACTCTCGCAACGTGGAATTCACCAACTCCTGTTCTTGCCTTCTCCCATAGCAACACTAGTAGAAAAAAGGGCTTCAATACCGGTTCCAGAGGGCCTTTAATACCGGTTGTGCAACCGGGACAATTAAATCGGGACTAAAGCCCCCCCCCCTTTAGTCCCGGTAGTCCACGAACCGGTGTTAAAGGCCTCCACGTGGGCGGAGCTGTGCGCGCGCGGGCGCAGGACCTTTGGTCCCGGTTGGTAACACCAACCGGGACTAAAGGTTTATGTTTTTTTTTTTTTTTGCTTATTTTTCAGGGTTAGGTTTCTGCTTTTTTTTCTTTTCGCTTATTTTTCAGGGTTTAGGGTTTCGGAGGAGATCACGTCGATGCACAAAAAAAAGTTTTCGCACACGTGAAGATCACATAACACACATACAACTTGGTATATATATGTACACATATAAAGTACTCATTACATGGAGATCACTGCTAGTACATGGAGGGAGTCTATTTTTCGATATAGTGGAATTCTCCGGATTCAGGTATGACCTGCGTAAGGAAAAATCCCGCCAATTCCTCCGCAATTGCTTTTACGCGGTTTTCTGGTAGGAGCTGGTTCCGCTTCCTTGCCATCTTTAAAAGAAGGAGATCAAATCAATTATGAAGAAAACTAAATACAATTGATGGTAGCAAAATAAATTTGTGAATGATGTTTACGTACCTCTTGATTTCTTCGACTATTGATTGTCTCATTGACCTTCATGTGAATGTACTCGCAAACGTAGTATCCACATAAATCCGTCCCCTGTGGTTGTCGCAGGCACCACTATACGAGAATAGAATTCAATCAAATAATAATCAAGAGAATGATAATGGTATTGAAACTAGAATTAGAGAGATACGCGGACCTAGGTACGTAGTACTACTTACGTTGTTAGCCTTAAACTCCAGCTTATCTTTCCATTCACCGCGTTCTTACGCGATGAACTTTTTCCAAACCCTGCCCGGCAAAGAAAATGAATTGAGGAGTTATTACTTACTTTGATATCAGGAAATGAACGAAAGAGGCCGATATAGTGCGATTGAAATTACCTCTTGAGCAATATACGCACGCTTTTGTATTCATCTTGATCTCTCCTTAATGAGTCTCAGACTTCAACTTCTCCAAGATCGATTCTAATGATTAGCAGAATGAAGTGGAACCTGCGCACGTTTATATATGCAGTTATTCAGAACTCATCAATTACACTTAATATCGGGAAAGCAGAATAAAATGTGTACAAGACAGTAACACTCACTTGAAGTTGTAAGGAAAAAGTATTTCTTTTTTGGTACTTTGTCGCTTTAAAAACGTTAGCAAAACGTCCTCTGTGTCCTGGGCATACTGTTCTTCGGTGACTTCATGAACTTTATCCGGGTCAATGAACCCAATGTCCCAGATTCCTCCCAGTCTGCATTCACGAATCTTCATTCTGCATAATAGCGTACAAAAGAATGTCGTGAGGATAATTACAGGCAATGAACGAGCTTAACTAAAGAATTAAATTACACAAATAAATCACTTACAGACAATAGCAGCTGATGATAGATTTGTCGAGGGCACGTTGATTGTACATCTGAAAAAGTTCGGAGAACTCAACCTGCACAGCATATTCTCGGAAGTAGTGCTGTTCCTTAACTCCCGCCATGAAATAGAATCTCCCTTCTTTTGCGGCGGTCATGTACCAGTTATGCAATTTCCATAACTGTGTTGTTAGAGCATTCGGATATTTGACCAGAGGCTCCCCGGAAACATATTTATATGCCACCTCAGCAATGGCGTAACCTGTATCGCCATAGATTTGCTGAGCAACAATATTGTCGTTGTAGAGAGCCGCCTTATCAGAAGGCACAATGAGCGGGGCGATCGATTGTACTTCTTGTTCTCCGAGCTGGGGAACTTTTTTCCCGCATTTCTTTTCCTCCATCTGTGAGCTATGTGTCTTCTCAATACAGCGCTCATAGTCTGAAAGAGGCCTCACTGGAGGGATATAAGTTGTCAACGGTGCGATCAAGTGTCTCCCTTGGTATATTCTTCAGAATTTCCTTTACGGGGTCCTGTCTTTCCTGTTTTTTCCGTGCAAAAAAGGCTGTCACCTCGGCACGCGTCCTCTCGTCTAATTCCTCCTTACTCATCTCGCAAGGTAACTTCTCAGGAGTCTTGACTTTCTTGGGTATGTTTGCACGTTTCTTGACAGGGGACCTGTCTTTCCTGAGCATAGTACCAGTCGACGTGAACAGCTTCCGCTTTGTCAAATTACTAGTGGGCGCATCAGTCGGCTGACGGGACGGCGCGGGTGATGGACTCGCGGTGGGCTCCCAATCGTCGGGGAGGGCGGGTGGACTTTGAGGTGGTGGATTTCTACTCGGAGGAGTCGGTGGCCTTGGCGCCGAGTCTGGAAACACGATATATTTCTTCTTCCATAGAACGATACCAAGCTCGACTTCTCCCAGTGTCTTCTCGTCGTCACCTCCAGGAATGTCAAGATCCATTGTCTGGAATCCCGGCATAACTTTTGTCACCCCGACACGAGCATAGCCAGCTGGAATCTGACCAAAATGGAAGATTGCTCCAGGTTGATTTGGTAAAGCATAGCCATCCGCCACCGGACAACTAATGTTCTTCATTGGCATATGTAGCTGACAATTTGTCTTCTCCGTGATATCATCCACGGGGTAGTGAGCCGCCGACGGTTCGACTGCAGGATCTTCTAGCTGCGTGGAACCCACGCTGCTTTTCCGCTGAGATGGGCAGGCATCGACTGCAGGATCTTGTAGCATCAGCTGAGATGCCCTTTGCTGGGTAATTGAGTCCAGTTGCTCCTGCTGCCGCTGCACCTGGCGTTCTAATTCCGTTAACCGGTCCAACCCCCTCTTCTTATTTCTGGAACGGCTTCTATAAGTTGCAACGTCCGCCGGAAACCCTTGATTCCAATTAACCCCGGCTCCTCTGCCTCGACATCGTCCCCAGTGTTCAGGATTCCCGAGGGCGAGTGTCAGCTCGTCATCCTCTCTATCGGGAACAAATTTTCCCTTTCGGACTAGGTCTATTGCGTCCTCTAGTTTTTTTACGACTCTTGTAATTCTTTTCTTCCATTTTCCCTTGGCAACAATCAGCCCTGTGTCTGGGTCCAACCCTGCCCCATGCGCGAACAACCAGAACTTGGACCTCTCGGGCCAGTCATCTGTCTGTGGAGTGATCCCTTTTCCACGCAGTTCGTTTTCAAAGGCTTCCCACTTAGGCAAGGCAGCCTTGTAGCCACCTGACCCCAAAGTATGGTGATATTTCTTCTTTTCAGCATTCAACTTATTTTTGGCCGATCGAGCCACAGCGGTGTCCGATTTCTTATACGCCACAAATGCGGGCCACGCATCTTTTATCTTCTCTAGATGTCCAGTGAAATCTGGAGTTACTTTCTCATATTTTTTCCACAATGTTTTCTTCCAGCAGTTGAATTGCGTGGCCATCTTCTTAAGAGTCCACTCCTTGACTTTCTCTTCTTCTTCTCTGGGAGACCTTCCGGTAGGCTGAAATATGTCAAGAGCGTGTCCCAAAGCAATTCTTTAATTCTTTCTCGACATAACTTGCTCCAACGTTGGCTTTCTTCGGCTTATTCCATTCTGCAATGGTGATCGGGATTGTGTCCCTAACAAGAACTCCGCATTGACCTACATATTTACGGCAGTTGTCTAGCGGTCGATCGACAACTTTGCACCATCTGGCAGCTTTATCCTTTGGTTCGGGCCTCGTTTCGTCTTTGGCGGAGTTCGAGGCTTAGATCCGGAGGGCTAAAAGAAAAATGATTCATTAATAAGTGCAATATAAATCAATTAATGCATCTAGTGATCAACAGAGACTTAATATATATATATACATACCTCGCTGGAGTTTGCTAAGGGCACTTCGTCGTCGTCTCTTATTTCTTCTATCTCAAGTCCCTCACCGGAGTCGTTCAAACATTTTTCGCTGAAATCATCGTCTTCTCCACCGGAATCTTCTCCATCCGAATTTACTCCAAGGGTCTTCTCAAATATAATTTCTGCCATTCGCTCTTCATTCTCCTCGTCTCTGATGAAGGGGGCGTCCATAGCTCAATGTCACTACAATTTACAAAGTACTTAGCAAATTTAAATTTCTTATACACAAAAATTGATACTATGCAATGAACAATATCCTACAATTTCCAATATAGCAATGTCTAAAATAATAGCTAATAGCAATTTAAAATTCATAGCTAATAGCAATTTCAAAATTCCTAGCTAATAGCAATCCCAAATTTTCCCAAAGTTTTAACAAATTTACATTGCCCAAATTTTTTGTACTATGATAATTCTATTACTAACTATTAACACTACAAATTCTAACACTAACAAATTTTGTCTACTATGAATTTTGCTAACATCTAATATTTTGCAAAATGCAACATCTAATATTTAATATTTTGCTAACATCTGATATTTTGCAAAATGCAAAAATGCTAACATCTAACATCTAATATTTTGCTAACATCAAATATTTTGCTAACATCTAATATTTAATATTTTGCTAACATCTAATATTTAATATTTTGCTAACATCTAATATTTTGCAAAATGCAAAAATGCTAACATCTAACATCTAATATTTTGGTAACATCAAATTTAATATTTTGCTAACATCTAATTGAAAAATGCAAAATGCAAAATGCTGCTAACCGTAGCTAGCGGCGACGGCGGGGATCGGCAGGGGACGGCGAGGGCGGCGTCGGGGCAGGGCAGGGGTGGGGGGCGCGCGCGACGGTGTGGGTGTGCGGGCGGCGTCGGGGGCGCGGCGGCGGAGCAGCGCGACGCGTCGACGGCGTGGGGGCCGGGGCGGCGTCGGGGGCGCGAGACGGAGGCGTGGGGGCGGCGATCGGGAGCGCGGCGACAGAGCAGCGACGGCGTGGGGTGCCGTCGGGGGCGCGGCGGCGGCGTCGACGGCGTTGGGGCCGGGGTGGCGTCGGGGGCTGTAGAGACGGAGAGGCGCGAGAGATTGGAGAATTGGAGAAGAAAGAAACGGCCGAGTTTATTTACTCCAGGCCTTTAGTACCGGTTGCAGCCACCAACCGGTACAAAAGACCCCCTTTAGTATCGGTTGGTGGCTGCAACCGGTACAAAAGGTCTTTTTCGACCGCTTTAAATTCGCGCGCGCGAAGCCAACCTTTAGTACCGGTTTTTGGCTGCAACCGGTACAAAAGGTCTTTTTTGGGAGTTTCTTTTTTCTTTATTCATTTTTCTGATTTCTTTATTCTATTGATTTAATTGTCCAAATTTGATAAACTTTATATCAAACTTAAGCCCTGGACATGTAGAATCTTTTGCTACTGGTTATTTTCAAATTTGACTATGTTGAATGTATTCAAATTTCAAATGGATGATTTGAGTAAATTAATTTGACATAGATTTAAATCCATATCATCAAAAAATTTAAACAAAATGCAAGTTTGATTGTTTTTGATATAATTTGAATTTCTAAAAATGCTTTTAATATGAATTGTTTCATCTCTTTATCTTAAAAACATCCTTAACAACATCTCATACAGTTACATAAAAAGTTTAATATATTATTACACATCACGAACAGTTTTCATAACACAGTTACATTACTACAAAAACGGACTTGTTGGGTCGGTGGCCGTAGGATTAGGGGGAACGGCGGGAGGAGCCAGCCCCGTTCGCGGCCGCCCGGTTCTCGCGCGCACGCTTGCGGCGGAGGGCAAGATCCATGGAGGATGAGTCTTTCAGCGCCCAATCCAGCTCGGAAGCCTCCTTCGCCTTGAGCTGGTAGGCAGTCTTGGCTCGCTGGATAGGGTAGTCGCGGACAGACTGGAAGGTGGCTTCCTGCAACCCACAGCCCTCTTCCCCATCGTCGCTCCAGTCGAAGTCGTCGTCGTCCTCCTCCTCCTCCTCCGCGGGAGGAGCGGCGGCGCCTGGTGGAGGTGCGGCGGCACCTGGTGGAGACGCGTCCAAGTCGCCGTATGCGGCCGTGGATCCCCACGCCACCCCTGCGGCGTACGCATCCTCGTCGGGGTCGGGCACGTCGGACCACGCGCGCTCGTACGCCCTCCGCACCGGATCCGGCACCGGAGCAGGAGGCCCGTAGCTGGGCATTCCTCTCCACACCGGGCTCGTGGGCATACGGCGGGATAGGCTCCCGCGGTAGCGCCCAAGCACGCTCTGCCGAGCACGCTCGACCTCGTCCAGAAGGCGCTGCGGCGGGCGTGGCGGATCCATCTCGTGGAGACGATGCGTTCGTGCTAGGAATGGTGGATTTGGGTTTACCCCGTCGGCGACAATACATATAGACCTCCAGGGCAGCGCTGGGGGAGGACACGTGGCCAGGACAGCGCTGGGGGAGGACACAAGTCGTGACCGCAAAGCCTGCCTTTAGTCCCGGTTGGTGTTACCAGCCGGGACTAAAGAAGCACACAGATCGTGTGTTTCTTTCAAGCGCTTGTGAGCCGTTGGATCAGGGGTGTGTTTCTTTTGAGGGCTTGTGAGCTGTTGGATCAGCACTATCACGACCACTTCGTGAGCCACACGACCCTATATATAGCCCACCTCTCAGACATGTTCGACACTCAGTGTGTACTCATTGTAGTTCATTTGGTACACAGAGTATTCGGATTCCCTGCATACATCCGACGGTGCATTTGATATGTGGACACTCACGAGCCACCGTCGGGCTGTATGCAGGGGAAACCGTGTGTTTTGTTCTATCTACAAATCCTTCAGTTCATCGACCGAATACAAATCATTCGGATTCCCTGCATACATCCGACGGTGCATTTGATATGTGGACACTCACGAGCCACCGTCGGGCTGTATGCAGGGGAAACCGTGTGTTTTGTTCTATCGACAAATCCTTCAGTTCATCGACCAAATACAAATCATTCGGATTCCCGTCATACAGCCAACGGTGCATTTGATATGCAGGCACTCACGAGCCACCGTTGGGCTGTATGACGGGGAAACCGTGTGTTTTGTTCCAACTTTTTCGAGCGCTTGTGAGCCGTTGGAGCTTTTAGAGCCAAAAATCAGTGTTTAGAGTTTTCTTCTGAGTTTTCATAACACAGTTACATAAAAGGTTTAATACATTATTACACATCACCAACAACACCCCCCTATCTATTGTTGGGGTATAAATTTTTTTCTTCGCGTATGTCGACCCTTTCTTCTGATTGCGTCGTAACCATGGAGAATCTTCATCATTTAACGGGATGCTTCGGTCAGCTTTTACTTTGAAGGGCTGAATTTCATCAAACTTATTGTAATCTTCTGACATGTCTATCTTGTCCTCCACTCCCACGATGTTTCTTTTCCCTGAAAGAACTATGTGTCGCTTTGGCTCATCGTATGATGTATTCGCTTGCTTATCTTTTCTTTTTTTCGGTCTGGTAGACATGTCTTTCACATAGAAAACCTGAGCCACATCATTGGTTAGGACGAATGGTTCGGTGTCATACCCAAGATTCTTGAGATCCACTGTTGTCATTCCGTACTGCGGGTCTACTTGTACCCCGCTTCTCAGGTTGACCCATTGGCACCGAAACAAAGGGACCTTAAAAGAAGGTCCATAGTCAAGTTCCCATATCTCCTCTATGACACCATAATATGTGTTCTTTAAGACTCCCATGAACCTCTCAAAGGGGAACATATTGTGTAGAAATACAGGACCGAGAATGGAAATCTCTTGGACTAGGTGAACTATGAGGTGCGTCATAATATTGAAGAAGGATGGTGGGAACACCAACTCGAAGCTGACAAGACATTGGACCATATCCTTCTGTAAACTTGGTAGAGTTGCTGGATCGATTACCTTCTGAGAAATTGCATTGAGGAATGCACATAGCTTCACAATGGGTACTCGAACGTTTTTCGGAGCTGAGGCTCTCTCACGGTGGCGGCGCTCCATGGTGACGGCGACGTGTTCGGGCGCGGCGGCGCGGCTGAGGGCGCGGGATGGCGGCGCGGTCTCGTCGGCGTTGCGAGGCGGAGGCGCCCTGGCTGTCGCAGCGAGGCGGAGGCGCCCTAGCCGGCGGCGCTGAAGACGTCCGGGCCCATCTAGGCCTTGGGAGGGCCGAGGCGCTGGCGACGGGCCGATGCAGCAGATGGTGGTGAGCTGCAGGGCGGAGGCGGAGGAGGCCCCGGCGTGGGAGGTGGCATCCTGCCACCGTGCTCCGGCGCCCGGGTGCGAGGAAGCCGGGGCGGCGGCCCCGGACCGAAGGCTGCAGCAGCAGCGGTGTGGCATGGGTGCCGCGGCCATCATGGCTGCGGACGCCGTCGAGGCAGGGGGTGCCACGGTGGGGTTCCGGCGCGCGGCGGCGGACGCGGAGGTGGTGGTCGGCAACAAGGATATCTGGCTAGGCTTGCTGCCCCCCGCGCTTCGCGGACGGATCGAGCTCCGGGGCGAAAGCCTTGCGCCGACTTCGTCGGGGCCGACGGCGGCGCCTCCCGGCATCGTTTCCTTCTTGATTGCGTCGTTCGTAGAGTTTCGTGTCCATCCGATGGGAGTGGTGTCAACAGTTCTGGGTGAAAGCCTAAGCTCCGTGGGAGCGAGCGGCGGCGACGGACGCGTCGCTTCCTTCTTGAAGGCGCCACCTTGGAGTTGTTGACCCTCACGGCGCAACGGTTTTGCGAAGCCCAAGCGTGGTGGACACCGGGGCGGCGGCTCCGGACGGTGGTGGAAGTCGAGGCGGCAGCCTCGGTCTCCCACGCTACGACTGTTCTACGAGGCAGAGCCGTTGTTTAGCGTGGGTGTGGGTGGCGACCTGGATGAAGACTGCGTGGGCAGAGGGTTCGTCGACCCGACTGGATCGTCTTCGGACAATGCAAAGGTTGATCTGGTTGCTACACCGGGGCGGCGGCCCCGAAGCTGGCGGTTTTGGTGGCGACCTGGATGAAGACTGCGCGGGCAGAGGGTTCGTCGACCATGACTGGATCGCTTTCGGGCAATGCGAAAGTCGATCTGTTGCTACGCCGGGGCGGCGGCCCCGGAACGGGTGGTGTGTTTTGTGGCATTTGGTTGACTTGTGTGTGTGGGCGGCGGGTCGGCTCGTCTGTGTGATTCTTTTGCATAGTCTGTATGGTTTTTGGACCCAGTTTCCCTTATAAACTGGGTCAATTCTATTCTATCTATTCGAGCGGTGATATCGACCACCTTAAACTCAAAAAAATATAGAAAGCTCCAGGACATCGCGTCAAACGCACGGGATATGTCTAGTTTCCTTAACAGTCCTTTTAGTTTCCGCTGGCGGATCTTCCTTGCAACCTGTCTCACCAGCATGAAATTATCATGCAAGTTCCTACCTTTCACGAATGCAGACTGGTTTGTGCGAACCAGATCACCCATCCTCGGCCTAAGCCTATTTGCTAAAACCTTGGAAAATAGTTTAGCAAAACTATGGACCAAACTAATTGGCTTGAAGTCGCCAATTTCACTCACATCTTGCTTCTTTGGAATAAGCCTAATGAGCGCTCTGTTCAGTCAAGCGAAGTCCCTGCCATCACCTACCGCGAGCTTCAGCAATCCTCTCATAATATCATCCTTAATTACCAGCCAAGCTGCTTGGTAAAAACCTCCCGTGAATTCATCCGGCCCCGGCGCGCGGTTGGATGGTAACTCCCTGATCACCGCCCAGATCTCCTTCTCGGTGAACAAGTTGTCTATATCTGCTAAATCCAGGGTAGGTAACTCCAAATTCTCCAGATTGATTCCGTGTTCTCTGGTCGGAATTTTCCCCAATAAATTCTCGTAGGCTTTCGTAAAAACCTGCACTGTCCTATCCTGGCTAGTTACAGTTTCATCTCCAACTCTGACAGCCGGTATGTAATTATTGGTCCTTCTGCCATTGGCTACCGCGTGAAACAGACTCGTATTTGCATCTCCCTCCTTAATCCATCTCATCCGCGACTGTCGAGGATTATTCCCGAAGGAACCTCTAGTGTAGTGTCGTTCGAACACTGGGGACTGAAACACGCTCTCGACGAACCCTCGGCGACCTCGGTGAAGAAGACACACACAGCAAGGAGACACAGCGGTTACCCAGGTTCAGGCCACCATGGAGGTGTAAAACCCTACTTCCTGCTTGAGATGGATTGCACTGCTCGGAGCATTACAGTACAAGTGTTGGTGTTTGTAGCGAGGTAGAAGATGATTCCCTCAGGCCAGGACGAGGCCCTATTTATAGTGCTCCGGTCCTCTTCCCCCAAATGTTTAGGCGGGATGGGTTGCCACATAGCACCAAGAAGAGGTACCGGCGTACTGCCCTAGTTCAGATAAAGCCACCGTCCATGGCGCAGTCATAAGGCCTTGTCGGTGACGTTGTTGATGACGCCCGTGGTGGCGCGTAGCGCCGGTCCGGCCGCCTGGCACCAAAGTGGAAGGTCTTGGGCTCCGCTTTGCTTGCCGTGGATGGTCGGCACCCTTTAATCACCAAAGCGGAAAGCTTTGGCCGACACGCCCTGCAGGCGCGCGCGTCACTCTGGAGAAGACGCAGTCGCACATGGCCCCCGGCGCGGGGTCACGGGTGCACCATATCCTTGTCTTGTACCGCGCGAGGCTTGGTGGCGCAGCTCTCCTCGCGAGGGCGGCCTCGCGAGGCCCCTCCTTGGCCGTCTAGTGAAGCGTCCTCCCGAGGCTTGCCAGCCTTGGTCGTGTGGGCCTTTGCGAGGCTTGGCGAAGTGGGTCCTGCTCTGTTGACTGTTGACTTGTCTTGTTCTTCATGCGTGGACATCTGGGCCAAAGGCATACGGGCCGTGGTACCCTGGTTTCCACTGGTCCGACACTAGCCCCCGGGCCCGTGTCGTGCACGCCTGGGGACCGTTAGATGTGAAGCTGCACGGGCCCAAAAAAGATGCCTGGCCAGGGAGACGATGCGTGTCATGGCGGTTCTGCGCGCACGCGCCCATGATGGTCGCGACGCCTCGTTAACCGCCCGAGTTAGCACAAAACCCTGGTCACGCCGCCATCCCATCGTCTTCATCGCTCTTGGTTTCACAACCCGAGGGGGTTAATGCGTCCTTGACTCTTGGACTCTTGGCCGAGTGGTGGCCATGTGGGTCGCTGCGAGGGCTATTTAAGGGCGGGGGGTATGCTTCTCCGTCTTCATCCCAAACCTCTTCTCCTTGTCGAGAGCTTTCCCTTATATCTTCATCTCTTCTGGCACCGGTGTGACTTGATGGTGAGCACGAGGAGAGGCCCGAGAGGTCTTCATGCGCTGTCGTCTTCCTCGGAAGCGTGTACCAGCGCTCATGGGGGACTCGCGCCCCGCGGCCATGGCGGTCGTGGGCGAGGCGGCCGTGGTGGAGCTTCCGCCCCTCTTCCGCGTGAGGTGGACCACTCTAGGCGAGCGGCGTTCGAGTTCTTCTTGCATCTGGGCGACAGGCCCCGCAGCTGGCCTCTTCTCCCTGATTCCATTCTGGATGGAGTGTAGAGCAGCCAGCCCCGGGCTTCTGGCTTCACGTGGATGGGTGTCCGAGCGGACCCTCCTGGGTTTACGCGAATTATCTCCACCAGGCCTCCGTTCTTCGTCTCGGTCACGGGTGGAGGTCGTTTGCTCGTGCCCGTCGTCTAGCCCCGGGGCAGTATCTGTCCTTCAGATACGACGGCGATGCAGCTCTCTATGTAAAGGCCTTTCACGAACACGGCGGGCGCGTGGAGTGCTATGCGGAGAGCAAGAGCAGCTACAGCGTCGACTCCTCTGGCGAGGATGAAGATGAGTCAAACTCCTCCAGCGTGAAGAAGGAGGCCGAGTCTTCCTCCTCTTAAGGGAGATCCTTCCGCGGGGCCAAGAAGATCTCCTTCACCTCCTTCTTCGCGGCCTCATCGGTGTACTCGTGGGAGTAGGGCTACCGTCTTAAGTCCTTTCTGTACCCTGCAGGGGCGCTAGAGCTTTTCCTATTCTTGCCTTTTGAGCTACTTTGTAAGCCTTTGGTATTTGAGAGGAATGAAAAAATTTCGTGTCTCGGCTGTTTTTACTTATCTTCTTTGTTGCGCAAAAATCCTCGAGGACGAGCGTGTGGCTGGGGTTATCACTCCTTGATTTCGCGAGGCTGTAGCTTGCGAGCCTTTGCTTCCTTCTTGGAACTCCTGCGTCCTGTTCTGTAAGAGAAAAACAACAAGGGTCATTTGTGGTTGATGCCCTTCACGTAGTTACCCCACAATGGCGCCAGAAAACAGTTGCTAGCCCTTCGCGTGGTTACCTGCGTGAAAAGTAAATGGGTTAGGTTGAGACTCCAAGTGCAGAGTGTGTAGTAAGTGGAAGACGTGTTTTCCCCACGAGGGTGACTCGAGGGTTTAATATCGAACTCTCGGGGAATCAGTAGTGAAGATTTATCTTCCTATCCTTCTTTTGGTTACCTACAAAACAAAGTAAATGTTTTGGTCCTCAACCTCACCTAGTGGTTGTCAAGCACAAGGTGTAGAATGATATCAAGATAATATGCAATGCAAACAAGAAATAAATATGCAATGGTGGTAAATAAATATGCAAGGATGGTGGTAGCAATGATAAATGATATTTTTGGGTTTTTATATGAATGCAAGATGTAAAAGTGTTTTTGTATTTTCGGATTTAAAATGGCAGAAAATGGAAAAGTGGTAAAAGTGGTTGGAAAGGTGTTTCTTATGATTAAAAATGGACCGGGGTTCATGGTTTCACAAATGCACTCTCTCTTTAATAAAGTGGTAGACAATGGAACACTAGAGTTGACATATGAGATTGCAACACAACAGTTTAATGACAAGTTATAATTATATGGGCATCACGTCCTAACATAGAGACCTTTTGGTTATTAGTCTCTCTTATACTCCACCAAGATGCGAACTAAATCATAACACCTCAGTAATTAAGATAACTCAGAGTATAGCAATAAGTATCATGACATGAAGTTAAAATAAGAACATGCTAGATCTAGTCATGGAGGAAGTGGCAATGGTCACACCCACATCTCCGGTAGCATGGTATTTCTTTTTATCCCTAGTGAGGCAACAAAGTAAGGTAAAACACCCAAGTGGATCGCAGAACTTTCTCTCACGTTCACTGCACTAGCCACCCCCGTTACTCCAACTAATGCACACGTTCCCCCTCACACGCTCTCATAAACATGCTTGATCATACAAGTAAATAAGAACGGGGTACATAATATGCATCTACTTTCATAACTGAAACAAAACCATTGCAATCTCAAACATATATTAACTCATAAAAAGATCCACCACAAAGGTATTACATAGATGACCGTAATCATGTTCAGCAGCTCATACGGTACTAATTAGTGAAGCTCGAGAGAGAGAGATACATAAGTTACTTCCACAAACCCATAGTCCAGAGGTGGACTACTCCCTCTTCATCATGGAGACGGTGGAGAAGTCGTTGGAGAAGATGGAGACCACGCCGGCAGCGCCCCGCCGGAGTTTTCCCCCTCCAATCTGCAGCTCCAGGTCTCTGTTTCGGTGTTTCTGTGTTTCTGCGGCGCTCCTTCCAGAGAACGTCGGGGGATATTTTTATAGGCGTTTTTAGGTCAAAACGGAGTCGGTGGAGGAAAGATCGACGGCAACGGAGCTCGAGGCCAAAGGGGGGTCCCACGCGGCCAGGTACTGGGCCGCGTGGGCCCACTCATCTGGCCCTCGGGCCTCCTCTTGTTTGCTTCCTTCGCTCCCAGTCTTGTTCCTTCCAAAAATGATGCTCGTAAATTTCCAGGTCATTTGGACGTCGTTTGGGTCCCTGAAACATTAAAAAAGAAATAGGGTTTTCTGCCTGCGCAGGGTTAATTCCATAAAAAATAGGAAACATATCAAATATTCCCAAAATCATTATAAAACAGTGATATAACCCTTATATGATGCAAATATGACTGGAATATAAGTAAAATAATGCAAAGTTCATGTATGCATTTTACATGCATCAACATCCCCAAGCTTAACCTATACTCGTCCTCGAGTATGAAGGTGATAAAACTAACATGGACTTTGCAATTTAATACTATCAATGGATATCAAAGATGATTACTATTGCTACATAGAGTAAATGATTCATTCTTAAAAGGAGTAGCAATATGCAAGATAGTTTATGAAGTGATATCAAGTATTCAATGCAAGGATGTTCAATGATAATTCACAAAGTGTAACATAAGAGAAAAGTACTATGGACCACATGTATGCATAATAATAAGTAAGAACATCCTACAATGGTCATAGAGTATTGGTGAAAATCTGAATATAAAAGGTGGACACTTTGGAAAGATATATATATGAGTAGAGGTAAAGCATGAATAAATTTCATCTAACTTCTGAACTTCTCTACTTAAGTCAATGATTGTAATATGGTAATCCTTGGTGTCAAGCTCTCATTCCCCTATCATAGCATCTTGAATGATTAAGTTTAAAGTGAAAGCAATAGAGTAGTGTGCTTGACAAAGTACAGGTTGAAAGTCTCATGCCCCTTGAATACAAGTACCTACTCCATGTGTTACTCAACTTGGAAAACAAAGCAAGTTCAAGTTAAATATCATTGTAAGTAATAATAGTATCATTAAGAGCGTCAACTGGGGTACCTCTTGTCCCAGGATATGGAACAAGCCCATATCAAAATGACAAGACAAACAAACATAATGAACAATCTCAACACCCTTTTTATTTACCATTGGATAGCTTTTTATTGTAAGGTGTATCACAGAAGGTTCACCATAGCATGTAAGTAAATTTCCACCATGAATGATGCATGGCTTAGATTAGCGGCCCAGGCGTCTCTCTAACCATTTATACAAACTCATTTAAACTCACTTCATTTCCCATTTATTTCACCCATGGTAAGCATCCATAAACAAAAGTACATGATATCAACTAAATGAGATGATGTGCAATGTTGAAAGCTTGCCATGTGACAGCACATATGGCTAACTCTCAACCAAAGACATTTGTCAAGTCCACAACTTCATAATTTTAATCACAATGGGTCATATTTATTTATGCAATGAAAGTAAAGTGTGCATCAAGTTCGCGAGAGCTATATAACCAACTTTTCCCACAACAATTAACAACATAAGCATTTTCATTCAGAGGTATAGATAACACAAATATCATGATAAACATACTCGGAATAGCATAAAGCTAATAGGTAGATATGGTGGACTCACTGGAAAAACTTTGGTTGAAGGTGTTGGAAACAAGTTTTTGCTTGTTGGAATTTTTGGGCTAGCAAGAGGGAGAAAGTTGACCATCTAAATGCATGCATGAGTGTCCATAGAACTAACTAATCCATGTTAAAACAAGGTAGAATAACATTTAGCATCAAAACATGAATAAAAGATAGCTCTTGATAAAATATTTGCAAATTATTACTCATTAACAAGCTCATGAATCATGCAATTATATGTATCTTTTAAAATTAACTCAACATCCCTTTTCCCAATCTTATAATAGCATCCAACATAATTCAACCCAAATTTCCAGTAGCTCTCTCATATATAAATGATAGTGTGGTGGTCTCACAAAATAAAAATCTAACCTAAACAAACAAAAAGACGCTCCAAGTTTATGCGATAAAGTGTTTCGATCGAAAAACAGAAGTTAGACGTGTGCAAACCGAGAGTGTGTAGGTCCAGTGGGGTTGTCTTCACATCCCCAAGCTTATGGTCTTCACCATCCTTGGATAGCTCTTGGTGCATCTCCTCTAATCCCTGTGAAAAAACTTCAAAACACCGTTTCTCCCATTTCTTTTTCTGTGGGGCACATTAGTAGTGATAAACAAATAGATTTCTTGCTGCATATAATCCTTAGACAAAAATTCATATGAATGTCCAGAAATGTATAATGTTGTATGCCTACTCATAAACTCAATTGGATCAAAAAGATTCATGTTAAAAGTTCTAAGCATGCATCAAACAAAATGGGACAGAATCTGTCCAGAAAAACAGCAGCAGCTAAACGTATTTTTCTACCCTACTTAACTTTGTCGAAAATTCCGAAAAATTCATGCATACAGAGGATGAAAAGTTGCCTACAGTTTAAATATGAGCTCATTCGGAGTTACAGAATAAGAATTAAAAATCATACCGTGCACAGATTCGTGCAGGAATAAATCTCCGAACGCTATAAGCAACTTCTTCATACCAAAATGAGTAAAACTTGGCACTTTATTAAAAATTCCAGAAACTAAACTAAACACTAAGTCTCTTGTTACAGCAAGAGGACACAAAGAAAATCACAAATAAAAACAACCGGGTTGCCTCCCGTAAAGCGCTTTCTTTATAGCCATATAGCTAGGCTTCTTACTTGATGTTTATTGTGGACGAAGCTCATGAGGGAGCTTGAACGATGTGTGTCCCTCTTCCTTGGGAAGTGTTCCATGCACTTCTTGTGTGGAAACTGAAACTTCACATTCCCTTCTTTTGAATCAATGATAGCACCTGTAGTACGAAGAAAAGGTCTTCCAAGAATAATTGGACTAGAGGTTTTATTCCCCATATCCATGATTAGAAAATCAACAGGCACAAATGTCATATGTAACTCTACCAAAACATCACTTACTTTTCCTAAAGCATGTTTAATGGAATCATCAGCAAGTGCAAGTTCAATAGAGCATTTTTCAAGATTTTTCAATTCAAGTACTTCATATAGTTCTTTAGATAAAACAGAGACACTAGATCCTAGATCAAGTATAGCATGGTGTGTCTCTTTTCCAATGGTTACTAGGACTTTGGGAATCCATACATCCCCAAGCTTAGGTGGTATCATAGCCTCTTGGTTGTACCTAGCAATCTTTTCTTTCAAGACATGATTAGCAATATAAGAACCAAAACCAGCTTGGTTATAGTTGATGGAAGGATCACTTGCAAATTTTTGTAAGATAGATATTAATTCATGCAAGCTACAATTCCTAAGTCAAGCAATGGTTCCTTGACTTCACTAAGCATTTTAACTTCTTCAACTTTCTTTTCCCTATTATATAGGTTAAATATTTCATAACGGTCATCAAACACATCTTCAGGTACTTGGGCTTTTTCTAAACTTTCTTTAATTCTTACTTCCAAAAGCAAGCCATCAAGTAAATAGTGAGTGTCAGTAGCAGCAGTATTCATAAAAGAATCCTCACATTCATTATCCAAAAAGACTTTAGAGGTTTCAGACAATCCTCTATAAAACACATGCATGAGCATCCAATCCCTAAGACCATGTTCCATTCCAAAAGCTATACCTCTAAATCTTTCCCATGTTTTCACTAGAGGTTCATCCTCTTCTTGTTTAAAGGTGATAATTATTTGTCTAAGATTACAAACCTTTTCAATGGAACAAAATCTTTCAATGAATGCAGCTTTTAAATTAAACCAAGTGCTAAAATTTCCAGGTGGCCATCTCAATATCCAATCTAAGGCTTTTCCACCTAGGGAGTAAGGAAAAAGCTTAATTTTAATATTAGCATGGCTCAAATTTAACATTTTGCACCTTTCATTAAACTTCTTAAGATGAGTATGGGATCTTCTTTTGGTTTCCCATAAAAACGGTATTCATAAATTGCTTTCATGATATTAGGATCTACCTCACATTTCTCAACAGGGATATTCATATCTTGAGGAAAGTTCTTAACACTAAATGGCCAGAAGGTTCTCTTTTCCATTATGCAAGTTTTTATGTGTTTTTTAATTTTTTATGCAAAACTGAAAATAAATATGCAAACCAAATAACAAATGCAAGACAATGACAAAACAAGATAAATTGCTTTGAAGGTAAAGATGGATAAGATGATGCTCACGTAGGTGCAACCTCCCCAAGCTTAGGTGTTAGCACAAGTTGGTGATGAAGTTGACTTGGTGAGATATCCTTGGATAAACCTTTCAGCAATGATTCCCCGGCAACGGCGCCAGAAAACAGTCTTGATGGCCCTTCACGTAGTTACCCCACAATGGCGCCAGAAAACAGTTGCTAGCCCTTCGCGTGGTTACCTGCGTGAAAAGTAAATGGGTTAGGTTGAGACTCCAAGTGCAGAGTGTGTAGTAAGTGGAAGACGTGTTTTCCCCACGAGGGTGACTCGAGGGTTTAATATCGAACTCTCGGGGAATCAGTAGTGAAGATTTATCTTCCTATCCTTCTTTTGGTTACCTACAAAACAAAGTAAATGTTTTGGTCCTCAACCTCACCTAGTGGTTGTCAAGCACAAGGTGTTAGAATGATATCAAGATAATATGCAATGCAAACAAGAAATAAATATGCAATGGTGGTAAATAAATATGCAAGGATGGTGGTAGCAATGATAAATGATATTTTTGGGTTTTTTATAATGAATGCAAGATGTAAAAGTGTTTTTGTATTTTCGGATTTAATAATGGCAGAAAATGGAAAAGTGGTAAAAGTGGTTGGAAAGGTGTTTCTTATGATTAAAAATGGACCGGGGTTCATGGTTTCACAAATGCACTCTCTCTTTAATAAAGTGGTAGACAATGGAACACTAGAGTTGACATATGAGATTGCAACACAACAGTTTAATGACAAGTTATAATTATATGGGCATCACGTCCTAACATAGAGACCTTTTGGTTATTAGTCTCTCTTATACTCCACCAAGATGCGAACTAAATCATAACACCTCGATAATTAAGATAACTCAGAGTATAGCAATAAGTATCATGACATGAAGTTAAAATAAGAACATGCTAGATCTAGTCATGGAGGAAGTGGCAATGGTCACACCCACATCTCCGGTAGCATGGTATTTCTTTTTATCCCTAGTGAGGCAACAAAGTAAGGTAAAACACCCAAGTGGATCGCAGAACTTTCTCTCACGTTCACTGCACTAGCCACCCCCGTTACTCCAACTAATGCACACGTTCCCCCTCACACGCTCTCATAAACATGCTTGATCATAACAAGTAAATAAGAACGGGGTACATAATATGCATCTACTTTCATAACTGAAACAAAACCATTGCAATCTCAAACATATATTAACTCATAAAAAGATCCACCACAAAGGTATTACATAGATGACCGTAATCATGTTCAGCAGCTCATACGGTACTAATTAGTGAAGCTCGAGAGAGAGAGATACATAAGTTACTTCCACAAACCCATAGTCCAGAGGTGGACTACTCCCTCTTCATCATGGAGACGGTGGAGAAGTCGTTGGAGAAGATGGAGACCACGCCGGCAGCGCCCCGCCGGAGTTTTCCCCCTCCAATCTGCAGCTCCAGGTCTCTGTTTCGGTGTTTCTGTGTTTCTGCGGCGCTCCTTCCAGAGAACGTCGGGGGATAATTTTTATAGGCGTTTTTAGGTCAAAACGGAGTCGGTGGAGGAAAGATCGACGGCAACGGAGCCTCGAGGGCTAATGGGGGGTCCCACGCGGCCAGGTACTTGGGCCGCGTGGGCCCACTCATCTGGGCCCTCGGGCCTCCTCTTGTTTGCTTCTTTCGCTCCCAGGTCTTGTTCCTTCCAAAAAATGATGCTCGTAAATTTCCAGGTCATTTGGACGTCGTTTGGGTCCCTGAAACATTAAAGGAAAGAAATAGGGTTTTCTGCCTACGCAGGGTTAATTCCATAAAAAATAGGAAACATATTAAATATTCCCAAATCATTATAAAACAGTGATATAACCCTTATATGATGCAAATATGACTGGAATATAAGTAGAAATAATGCAAAGTTCATGTATGCATTTTACATGCATCAGTGGTGCGCGCTTGCAGGTTCGCACCTAGTGTTGCACGAGGAGGTTTAGAACCAAGGACCTTGGAAGGTGGCGTGTGCGAGGGCGTCCCCCCGAATCCACTCATGGTTTACTTGGGTTTTTCGATGCTGTTGGGACTGACCCTAGCACAGACACCGTGCTCCAGCCCCCGCTCATGTAACGCTCAGGGGAGAAATTAGCGCGCACCGGAGAATGGTCATACGCAAGTATGCTTGGCGCAAAGTGCTCAGTTTTCCTTGCTGAATGAATAAGTTCATTACAGAATATGCCGTTGTGGGCAGGGAGACCCTCATGAGGAGGAGTCTCATTGAGGCTTTAGTGGCCGCGTGGCACCCTAAAGGATAAAGATGCCACCGTGATGAGCACGGGGCCCCACGTGAAGTGGCTGGAGTTCTAGCGGCTCCGAGGGAACACTAATGCGAAGCTCCAATGAGACCCTCCTGGGGAGGAAATCTTGGTGTCATTTTTACCATGACGTCATGGGTAGAACTTACGGAGGTGTTGGATGTTCCACGGGTTGGGCACCGGGACGCCGTCTTCAGTCTCTTGCCACGCCGCTCCTGGGCGTGCGATGTGGGTTACCCTGAAGGGGCCTTCCCACATGGGGGAGAGCTTGTGCAGCCCTTCCCTGGAGAGAATCCTCCAGAGGACGAGGTCACCTGCCTCGAGCGTGCAGGGTCGCACGCGACGGCTGTGGTAGCGCCGCATGGCCTGCTGGTATCTGGCCGCGCGGATCTTGACGTGATGTCTTGCTTCCTCCAATAGCATGAGGTCCTCTTCCCTTAGCTCGCCTTGGTTAGCTTCGTTAAAGGACATCACCCTGGATGATTCATGCTTGAGCTCGGCGGGGCGGACAGCTTCCGCCCCGTAGATGAGGGAGAATGGCGTCTCGCCGGTGGGCTTAGTTGGCGTGGTGTGGATGGACCAGAGGACGGAGGGGAGTTCGTCGATAAATCCCCTGCCGCTGGCCTTGAGCTTCTTCTTGAAGCTCCGCGTCTTGAGTCCTCGGAGCACTTCAGCGTTAGCTCTCTCTGCCTGCCCGTTACTCCACGGGTGTGTGACCAAGGCATAGCAAATCCTTGTGCCAAGGTTGGCGCAGTAGGACTTGAACATGCCACTTGTGAACTGGGAGCCGTTGCCCGTGATAATCCGGTTGGGGACGCCGAACCTGCATATTAGGCTTTTGATGAATTTAACTGCTGACCTTGCTGGGATGGTGCGCACGGGCTCTACTTCTGCCCACTTGGTGAATTTGTCGATGGCGACGTAAAGGTACTGATAGCCGCCGACCGCCCGTGGGAACGGTCCCAAGATATCCAGCCCCCAGACCGCGAAAGGCCATGAGAGGGGGATCGTCTGCAGCGCCTGGGCTGGTTGATGGATTTGCTTGGCATGGAACTGGCATGCTTCACAGGTTCTGACGAGCTCTGTCGCATCTTCGAGGGTAGAGGGCCAGTAGAAGCCGCTGCGGAATGCCTTTCCGGCCAGCGTGCGGGACGGGGAGTGGTGGCCGCAGTCGCCACGTGTATGTCCGAGAGGAGTGCACACCCATCCTCGGTAGACACACACCGCAGCGCAACTTCGTTTGGCCAATGGCGGTATAGGACACCGTCCAGCAAGCTGTAGCTCTTGGCCTGGTGGACTACCCTTTCCGCCTCGTTATCATCTTCTGGGAGTACCTTCTTTTCTAGGTAATCTTGGATTAAGTGGCGCCAGTCATCGTTCAGTGGGTGTGCCGCGAGCAACAAGCGGTCCAGGGGTATGCCTGTGTCGGGTGCTCCCGTGGCAGGTGGTGGTGGCAGCTCTTCTTCAGGTGGCGCGCTCTCTTCTGGCGGCGGAGACGCAGACGGTTTCATCAGTCTTTCCTCGAAAACGCCCGGTCGCTGTGGCTCGCGTCGTGCCACCCGCTTGGCGATGTCGTCAGCCTCCTGATTCTCGCTGCGCGGGATGTGGGCCAGTTCCATGCCAAGGAACTTTTTCTCCAGCTTGCGCACTTCCTCGAGGTAGGCGGCCATGTGGTCATCCTTGGTCTTGTAGCTCTTGTTGGAGAAGTTCACGAGGACCTGGGAATCTCGCTAGACGATCACCCTCCGGATTCCCAAGGCGATCACCGCCCGGAGCCCAGCGATAAGTCCCTCGTACTCCGCAATGTTGTTGGAGACCTTTTCGATGTCCTTGAAGCACAGCTGCACGGCATAGTAGAGCTTGTCTCCTGTGGGCGACGTGAGCACGACGCCAGCCCCTGCGCCATTCCGGGAGAACGCGCCATCGAAGTTTATCGTCCAGAGTCTTGGGGCCACTTTCCCCAAGACAAGAGTCGCCTCCTCCTGATCTTCTTTAGGCGGCTCTGTCCACTCTGCGGTGAAGTCCACTAGGGCCGCGCCTTTGATGGGCCCGGTGGTGTGAAAATCCAGCTCGAACGGCTGGAGCTCAATTCCCCAGCCGGCTACGTGGTAGGTAGCGTTGGGGTTACGCAGAATCTGCTCCAGCGGGAAGGACGAGACGACCTTGATGGGATGTCCTTGGAAGTAGTGACGTAGCTTTCTGGAGGCCATGAGGAGGGTGAAGAGCAGCTTCTGTTGCTGCGGATAGCGCTCTCGGGCATCTCGCAGCACCGTGCTGACATAGTAGACGGGGTGTTCGATGAGGCGTTTAGGGGCCGACGCCCTCGTGAGGCTCTGTGGTGCCTCGGCACTTGTCTCCTTGGGGCTGGCATCCTCAGGAGGGGAGCCCCCTGCCGAGGCAGCGGGTTAACTGCCTCTTGTGGGGCTCGCGATGGACTCTTCACGCTCCACTACCAGGACGAGGTCGGGGGGCCACCTAGATCGGGGGACTCGCCAGGTACCTCTTGAGGTCCGCGAAGGCGGCGTCTGCTTCAGGAGTCCACTTGAAGGGCCCTGTTTTCTTCATCAGCTTGAAGAAAGGGAGCGCTTTTTCGCCTGACTTGGAGATGAATCTTCCCAGTGCGGCCATGGATCCGGTCAGCCGCTGTATGTCCTTAAGGCGCTTGGGCGGCTGTATCTCTTCGATGGCCTTGATCTTGTCGGTCTTGGCCTTGATACCGCGGTGGGAGACCTACAAGCCGAGGAGCTTGCCCGACGGTACCCCGAGGACACACTTGGCGGGGTTGAGCTTGATGTTGACCTTGCGTAAATTCGCGAAGGTCTCCTCCAGGTCGGAGATGAGGGTATCGCCCTTCCTAGTCTTGACGACGATGTCGTCGATGTAAGCTTCGGCATTCCGCCCCATCTGGACTCCCAGGGCGATGCGCATCAACCTCTGGAAGGTGAAGCCGGCATTCTTGAGGCCGAAGGGCATGAAAACATAACAGTATACGCCGCACGGGGTGAGGAAAGCAGTCTTCTCCTCATCCTCCTTGGCCATCTTGATCTGGTGGTACCCCGAGAAGGCGTCCAGGAAGCACAAGAGGTCGCAGCCAGCTGTGGAGTCCATGATCTGGTCGATGTGTGGCAGCGGGTAAGGGTCCTTGGGGCAGGCTTTGTTGAGGTCGGTGTAGTCGATGCCGAGCCTGCCCCCTCTAGTGTGCTTCGGGATGACCACCGTGTTGGAGAGCCAGTCGGTGTGTACGACTTCTCGAATGACCTTTGCGTCCTTGAGCTTCTCTACTTACTTGACGATGAACTCCTGCTTCTCCGGCGCTTGCCATCGGGCCTTCTGCTTCACCGGATGAGCAGTTGGGCAAATGGCCAGGTGGTGCTCGATGACCTCACGAGGCACTCCGGTCATGTCGGATGCGGTCCATGCGAACATGTCGGCGTTGGTCGGAGGAAGGTGGTGAGCGCCTCTTCTTGTTCGGGGGCCAGGTTGGCCCCGATGGTGACGGTAGCCCCCGTGCCGTCATCTTGCAGGGCCACATTCTTGGTGGTCGTACGCTCCGGGGAAAAGAGCTGCTTCTTCTTCTTGGAAGGGCCGGCGAGAAGATCCTCCGGGGGGTACGCCTGAGTCACCCCGTCCTCGGCTGAGAGCGCTCCGGGGAGATCTTCAGGGGTCGCCTTCCTCTTCCGACCGGGCGTCTCGTGGACGTCCTCGGGGGCTCCTTCCTCGGCCAGGCTGGCGACGAAGTCGTGGGCAAAGGCCTGCCTGGCCGTGTCGTCGGCCCGATCCCCGCGCACAGTTATGATACCGCTGCTGCCCGACATCTTGAGGAGGTTGTACGCAGGGTGAGTGGCCTCCATGAACTTGGCCAAGACTGGGTAGCCTAGGACGGCGTTGCACCGGAGGCGGATGTCGGTGACTTCAAACGTGATGTGCTCCGTGCGGAAGTTCGTGAGGGTGCCGAAGGTCACTAGGAGACTGATCCACCCATACGGGTGCTCGACCCCAGGGCGATTCCTGAGAACGGGTCGGCCGGGGTCAAGTGGTCGAAGGGCACCTGGAGCTTGGCGAATGCCTAGATGGAGAGGAGGTTAACGCCCGCGCCTCCGTCAACGAGCGTCCTGGCCACGGAAACATGGTTGATGGTGGGGGTGCAGACCAGCGGGTAGTTCCTGACTTCGGAGGTGTCCTCCGGGTGGTCATCTGCGTCGAAGGTGATCTCAGGCCGCGCACGCTTGCACGGTCGGTGTGCCCTGCTGCGGGGGAGAGCGATGCCCACCATCCTGGCCGGACGCTTGGCGGTGCGAGAGAGGGAGGAGACGTTGAAAATGCATGTATCCTCATGTGTGGTTTTGGTAATTAATGACAATCTCTATGGACTAATGTTTGCATTGAGATATCTTTATAGATCTTGTCCATGAAGTAGATTGGAATTCATGTGTTGGATCCTAGAAGATTATATGATGACCAAGGTTCTATCCAAGGGTTTATATGAAGAATGGTCATCTAGAGTTGAGCTTATTGCAAGCATGGCTTGGAAAAAAAGATTGAGTGAACATTCATGTTTATCTCCAAGCCATCATCTATATCAAGAGAAGAAGATGAAGTGCAAGTGGATACATGAAGACGGAGCTAAGCGAGGCTCTCCCATTATGGTGTATGGGGGAGTATTTGGAGAAGTCTTCATCAAGCATGTGCTAGCAAGCACAATCAAGAAAGGTGGTCCAACTTGAGGGAGTCAAGATCGTCTTCATCTAGCTCAAGTGGAATGCGCAAGGCAAAGGTATGATCTTGATAGGTTTTCTATTTTACCTGTCACTTGGTGTTAGTCGGAGACCGGGTTATAGGATAGACGACGTTCTATCAAGAGGGGCTCTCAAGTGAGTAACTTGATCGCATCTTTGTGGAGAGCTCAAACCTTTGCATAATTTTCATATCATCTTTCTTGGTTCGCATTTGACTTTTATCCATGTGAGGATTTAGAGCTTGTGTTCTTCTCCATACCAAGCTCTAGTTCATCAAAAATGGATTCCATATGAATATCTTGTTGTGTTTTTATGTTGGAGGTTTTACCGGTTTGTCTTTTCTATGAGAGGTCAAACTCTCCTCTTGTGGTTTCCTCCTCACATGATGGATGATGATGTTCCTCTGCATGATCTTGTAAAGCTCTTCGTTGCGATTCCAACGAGCCCAAGATCATCAGAGGGGCGGAAGTTCCGGACCTTAGGCCGGAAATTCCGGCCCGCCGGAAGTTCCGGTCAAAGTTCCGGCCAAAGTTCCAGCCCAAGTCCAGTATCGCTCCTCGGGCGCGTCCGGGGTCACCCGGGGGCGGAATTTCCGGGTCAAGTTGTTGTAACGGCTATTTTTTAGGGAAGGGGAATAAATACCCCTCCCCTTCTTCAACCTATAGCAAGCACGAATTTTCCTCTTCTCTCTCCTCCATTGTTGACCTTGGAAAGCTTGCTCCTCTCCCAATTCCTCCTATGATTCTTGCATATCTTTGAGAGATTTGAGAGAGGAGATCTAGATCTACTTTTTCACCAATCCATCTCTCCTCTAAGTGAGGGGAACCCTTTGGATCTAGATCTTGGAGTTCCATTTGTTGAGTTCTTCTTTGTTCTTCCTCTCTTCTCCCCATAAGCATTAGTTGCTTTTGGTGGGATTTGAGAGTGAAGGACTTGAGCACTTCTTGTGTTCTTGCCTTTGCGTTTGTGCATCGGTTTGGGCTCTCCACGAAGATTCATGGACGTGAAATTTTATGAGCTTGTTACTCTTGGGTCGTTGGACCCTATACGCCTTTTGTGGTGGTTGAGACCTTTTATGGTCACTTGGGAGCTCCCAATCCTTTTGTGGGTTGTGCCTCAAGATTGTTGTAAGGGACTCGATTTCCGCCGAAAAAGAAATCAATAGTGGAAGGTGAACCGAGCTTTTGGGCAAGGTTCATCGGAGAATAGGGTGAGGCCATTTGTGGCGTTTGAGTTTGAAACTCACACCCCTCCAACAAGATGTACTCCCCTAAAAAGGAGGAACTCGGTAATACATCGTCGTCTCCGCGTGCCTCGGTTATTTCTATACCCGAGCTCTTTACTTATGCACTTTACATTGTGATAGCCTTCATGCTTGAAGTATCCTTGCTATCATCTTGTTGCTTTTCTTGCTTAGCATAAGTTGTTGGTGCACATAGGTGAGTGTAGTATATTTAGGTTGTTGGCTTATTAATTTAAACACCTAGTTTTATTCCACAATTATCAAGCCTAAACCGGAAAAAAATTAATTCGCCCATTCACCCCCCTCTAGGCGACATCCTTGTCCTTTCAATTGGCATCAGAGCTTGGGCTCTCCTTTTGGGCTTTACCGCCTAGAGAGTGAAAGATGTCGTTTAGAGAATTAGTGCACGATCGTCCCACCTTCATATTCGATGGCACAAATTATGTGACGTGGGCCTACCTTTCGGGTGCCCCACCATGAAGCTACCTGGTGCACGTGAGGACTAGGGCCCGATGGACGGCCTACTAGAGGACAATGTACAAGGCCCACGAAGGGATCCCAAAGAAGGCATATTGCGCCCCAAGGAAGGTGTAGTATAGGTCGGCAAAGACTTGCCTTACCTGTAAACCTAGTCGGTTGCGGACTCCCGGGACCCAGCCTCAATATAAAGGCTGGGAGGGCCGCCGATCAGACGACGCATTCATATTTCCACCACCGATACCCTAGCGAGATCGACTTCTCGCTGGGATCGCCATTGTAACACCTCCAAACTATCAATAACAGACAAGCTGGAAGTAGGGTATTATCCTCCGGGAGCTTGAACCAGGGTAAATCGCCTCGCTTGTCAGCCGTGGTAACTACCAGCACTCCAACCTTTCTCCCTCTCAATCAACCTGGGGTACTCGGCCCTGGGATATGCCATGGCCACCCCACGTCAACTGGCGCCGTCTGTGGGAAAGAAGAGTGCTGGAACCATGGTTGCACCGGCTCCATCTGCAATGACCATCGACGCGCCGACAATCGCGGCACCGATCCGCTTCGGCTCCTTCGAATTCGTCCCCCACCCGTCGGCCCACCGATCGGTGTACGTCGATCTCTACGGAGGTATGTGTGCCTTACTTTCGGTAGCATGAAAATCCATGTGAACAAGTAGGGGACGATTCGACTCTCCGACCGTGCACCCGCATCGACTATGGAGATCGCGCCTGCTTCGACTACGTCACCGGCATCTTCATTGACTACGGAGATCATGCCTGCTTCGACTACGTCTCTGGCATCTTCATCGACTACAGAGATCGCGCCTGCTTCGACTGCATCACTAGCATCTTCGTCGACTACGGAGAACGAGCCTGCATCAACTACCCCGTTTTCGCCTCCGACCGCGGAGATCGCATCTGCTCCAGCCACGGGACTCGCGCCTTCGTCGACTACGGAGATCGCATCTGCTCCGATCGCGGGACCCGAACCTTCATCAACCACGGAGATCACATCTGCCTCGACTACACCCGCGTCTCCCTCGACTCCGGCACCCACGACACCATCAATTGCTGCTTCGCCTGACGAGTTCTGCATCGACTACGGCATCTTCCACGTCGCCTCCATCTTCGGCTCCGAGGACAGTTCCGGCCGCGAGAGCAGCAGCAGCAATGTGTACTCGACTGCGCAATCTTAACCCATCCAAGTCTTCATGGTGGACGCAACAAATAGCAGGACACCCGGAACCGGTCCCCACCACAAGGAACCTATGTTCCCAATGGAAGTCACCATGCCGGACAAAGTAACAACCCTGATGATCACTCAAGAGATGGGGGTCCAGGCCATGAAACACGTCCAAGAATGCACCTTCCCCCCAGCGGAGGTGACCCGAGAAGAGATGATGGCTTACCAATACCTCGTATGGAAGGAAAACGAGAAGCTGTTGCGCGAGAAAGCTGATCTAGCCAGACGGAAAGAACTCGCATGCTTAATCTTTTTAGGGACATGGGTCCAAATTATATCAAAAGTATTGTAGATGTGGGTTTTCCTCCTCCAAAGGATTCCCAAGAATTATCTTTAGAGGATGAGGAAAACTTTCATCTCGATACTAAAGTATCTAATGGTCTCATCTATGTTTTGAGCGATGTAGTTATTGATTCGATCATGCCTTTTCGGAACGTTCATGAGCTTTGGACCAAGCTTCAAGATAAATATGAAGTATCCAACATTATTGAGGATGATTGATCTCCTTCCACCTCCGGCCGTGACGAGTTCACAACTTCTTCCACTCCACCAACATGTGATTTATCACAAGGTAATGATATGGTGAGTGGTGATAGAAATTGCTTTGTTGACGGTGTATATTCTATTGACTATACTTCATCCCTATCTCATTGCAATGTTCTATCTTTGGACTTAAACTCTTCTAGCACTTCAAATGTCTTACATGCTAGTGTTGATAGTCCTTGCATATCATGTATTAGTTGCTTAACTAAATCTCATGATGATATGCTCTCTATGTCTTGTTGCCATGAAAATAATGCTTCCATATCCTCTAGTACTTGTGTGACTAACAATGTAGAGGAATCCCAACGTTTGTTGGAACACGACATGGACCTCAATGGTTCTTCAAGCAATTCTTCATCACCATCGTCCATTACTCACTTTTGCCTTATGGCTAGGGATTCAACGGAATCTTCACCTTTGGAACCCTCTACATCTTTTGATGATGAGAATGAGGATTATTATGGATTAAAAGAGAATGATATTGACTCCTTAAAGGAGAAGAGTGAGATGGTTTTTAGTGCTCTCCGTAAAGGTAGTAAAGCTTGCTCTTATTTGTGTGAAATTTTGACTTATGCTATTAAGTGCAAGGAAATCATTGAAGAAAAGGGAAGGATTGAAAGAGAGGATGCTATGGAAAAAGCATCCTTAGAAAATGCTCTTGAGGAAGAGCATGAGTTTTGAGTGTCTCTTGAGGAGAAACTTGAATCTCTTAATGAAACAAATGATCTTATTTTTGCTAAAATCATTAAGGAAAACGATCATGCTATTGCTAAATATAAAGTGATTAAAAAGGAAAAAGTTGAATTTGGTGTTGGCAATGCTAGACTAATTGAGGATATAGAGAGACTTGACAAAGCTCATAAGGATTTGGAAGGTGAACACTCTATCCTTACCAAGTCTCATGATCAACTCCAAGCTCAACTATCTAAAAATGATGTGCCTAGTTCCTCTACTCCCTCATGTGATCATGCTAATATTATTGAGGAAAATGCCAATCAAGAAAGGTGGTACAACTTGAGGGAGTCAAGATCGTCTTCATCTAGCTCAAGTGGAATGCGCAAGGCAAAGGTATGATCTTGATAGGTTTTTTATTTTACTGGTCTCTTTGGTGTTAGTGGGAGACCGGGTTATAGGATAGACGGCGTTCTATCAAGAGGGGCTCTCAAGTGAGTAACTTGATCGCATCTTTGTGAAAAGCTCAAACCTTTGCATAATTGGCATATCATCTTTCTTGGTTTGTATTTGACTTTTATCCATGTGAGGATTTAGAGCTTGTGTTCTTCTCCATACCAAGCTCTAGTTCATCAAAAACGGATTCCATACGAATATCTTGTTGCGTTTTTGATGTTGGAGGTTTTACCGGTTTATCTTTTCTAAGAGAGGTCAAACTCTCCTCTTGTGGTTTCCTCCCCAAATGATGGACGATGATGTTTCTTTGCATGATCTTGTAAAGCTCTTCGTTGCGATTCCAACGAGCCCAAGATCATCGAAATTGGAGTCCGGATGAAAAAGTTATTGCCATTTTCGTATCGGTGCTTCTGCAGTTTTCAGAGGGGCGGAAGTTCCGGACCTTAGGCCAGAAATTCCGGCCCGCTGGAAGTTCCGGTCAAAGTTCCGGCCAAAGTTTAGGCCCAAGTCCAGTACCGCTCCTCGGGCGAGGGCGGAATTTCTGGCCCCTGGGCGGAATTTCTGGGTCAAGTTGCTGTAACGGCTATTTTCAGGGAAGGGGTATAAATACCCCTCCCCTTGTTCAACCTATAGCAAGCACGCATTTTCCTCTTCTCTCTCCTCCATTGTTGACATTGGAAAGCTTGCCCCTCTTCCAATTCCTCCTATGATTCTTGCATATCTTTGAGGGATTTGAGAGAGGAGATCTAGATCTAATTTTTCACCAATCCATCTCTCCTCTAAGTGAGAGGAACCCTTTGGATCTAGATCTTGGAGTTCCGTTTGTTGAGTTCTTCTTTGTTCTTCCTCTCTTCTCCTCCCATAAGCATTAGTTTCTTTTGGTGGGATTTGAGAGTGAAGGACTTGAGCACTTCTTGTGTTCTTGCCTTTGCGTTTGTGCATCCCCACATCCTTGTCCTTTCAGACGTGGCATGCCCGGAGGATGCAGGCTACGTGTCTGCGGGGCAGCTCTTCTTCCTGCGCCTCGGGCCGTCCGGCTGGGTCGAGTGGCACGTGCCAGCGGCTATCTCCACGAGCTCGGCAATGCGCCCCAGCCAGGCGGCGCGCTCGGCCACTGAGGGACGATGCTGGAGGAGTTCTTGCGCTAGCAGCAGCGCAGCTTCTGGCATTGGTGGAGCCCGGATGGAGGCAGACGCGGCGTGGCCGTTGGACGACGGGGTGTGCTCTGCCGGGAAGGGTGGAGAGAAGAAACCTCCCCTTCCTCCGGCCCGTGCTCCGCTTCCTCCTTGGGGGCGGCGGACTTGGGGGCGGCCCGGCTGGCTGCCTTACGGGCCGCCTTGTTGCGCGTGTCGACCATGGTGGTGAGGAAAGTCGAAGAGAGCGCCTCAGTCCCCTACCTGGTGCGGCAAATGTCGAGGATTATTCCTGAAGGAACCTTTAGTGTAGTGTCGTTCGAACACTGGGGACTGAAACATGCTCTCGATGAACCCTCGGCGACCTCGGCGAAGAAGACACACACACAGCAAGGAGACACAGCGGTTACCCAGGTTCAGGCCACCATGGAGGTGTAAAACCCTACTTCCTGCTTAAGATGGATTGCACTTCTCGGAGCGATTACAGTACAAGTGTTGGTGTTTGTAGCGAGGTAGAAGATGATTCCCTAAGGCCACGGCGAGGCCCTATTTATAGTGTTCCGGTCCTCTTCCCCCAAATGTTTAGGCGGGAAGGGTTGCCACATAGCACCAAGAAGGGGTACCGGCGTACTGCCCTAGCTCAGATAAAGCCACCGTCCATGGCGCAATCGTAAGGCCTTGTCGGTGACTGATGACCCACAAGTATAGGGGATCGCAACAGTCTTCGAGGGAAGTAAAACCCAAATTTATTGATTCTACACAAGGGGAGACAAAGAATATTTATAAGCCTTAGCAGCCGAGTTGTCAATTCAGCCGCACCTGAAAGTAGACTTGCCTGGCACGATTTATCAGTAGCAACAGTAGTACAGCAGAAACAGTAGCCGAATAGTAACAGCAGTAAAATAGAGACAACAGCAGTGACTTTAATAAACAACAGGATTATAGATACTGTAGGCATAGGGATGGATGAACGGGCGTTGCATGAATAAGATAGCTCATGTAATAGTCATAACGTAGGGCAATGCAGGTAAATAATGATAAAAGCATCCAGGTACTAATCATGTATAGGTGTGTGTTCCGTATTTAGTTGTACGTGCTCACAATGAGAAACTTGCACAACATCTATTGTCCTATCAGCCCGTTTGCAGCGGGGCCAAAAGGAACCTTCTGGTAATTAAGGTGCTCCTTTTTACAGAGCACAGAACAAAGCATTAACGCTCCGTGAACACATGTGATTCTCAAATTATAACTATCCCCCTTGGTTACCCCGATTGTTGTCACTCCGGGACCTCAGGTTCAAGACAATAACAGGTTTATACAACTTGCAGATATGATCCAAAACAATAATTATTCTCATGAAACAATAACATGTTCAGATCTGAAATCATGGCACTCGGGCCCTAAGTGTCAAGCATTAGGCATAACAAGTTGCAACAACAATAGATAGTACTAACAATGGATACTAGGCACCATGCCCTGACAATCTGACATCTATTACATGAACAATCTCATCCAATCCCTACCATCCCCTACAGCCTACAGCGGGGATTACTCACACATGGATGAGGGAATCATGGATGGTTGAAGGAGAGGTGATGATGATGAAGACGGCGATGATCTCCTCCAAATCCCCGTCCCGGCAGGGTGCCAAAACAGGAACTGCAGACCCCCGAACTAGGGTTTTTCGATGGCGGCGGAGTTCGGGTGTGTGTTTCGTCAAATGGAGTTCCGTCTGGACGTTTTTAGGTCAAGTGCTTTAAGTAGTCTAGAGGGCGTCGCGAGTCGATGGCCGAGGGGGGGGGGGGGGGGAGGTGGCTCAGGTGCGCGGCCAGGGGGTCACCCACGCCGTGGGCCCGCCTGGTGCCTGTGGTCCTCCCCCTCGGCTGCCCTCCTGGCTCTGTGAATCTTCTAGGCCAAAAATCACTTTTCCAATTTTCTGGTATTTTTCTGGGAATATTGAATTTCTGCACAAAAATGAGACACCAAAGCAATTCTGCTGAAAACAGCGTTAGTCCGCATTAGTTTTACCCAAATCATACAAATCAGAGGAGAAACAATAGCAAAAGTGTTCGGGAAAGTAGATATGTTTTGGACATATCAATTCCCCCAAGCTTAGCTTATTGCTTGTCCTCAAGCAATTCAGTTGACAAACTGAACGCGATAAAAGAAGAACTTTTAAGAACACATTTGCTTCATATGATGTATACATGCTTATGCTAAAGCCATGGTCTTAAACTTTACATGATGAAACCCATGAAGATAAAGATACTAATAAGTATGTGAACTCATGAAAAGGTACCGACATATTAAGGATTAACAACATGAAGTATATTCATAAGCAGGATTGCAATGCACATAATAAAGTATAGTATGATGGTATCTCGCTAGCTCTTTGTTGGAATAGCAAAACATAAATGCCAGAACACCTCTGAGGTTTAAATGTAGACTAGACGTAAAGATATCAAAGATAGAAGCATCAAAATTACACCTCAAGTAATAATATTCTGGGACAAGCATATCACACTAAGAATGACAACTATGCTCTCTAGGAAGTGCTCAAAGAAAGGACGGTGACTCAACATGAAAGTAAAAGATTGACCCTTCGCAGAGGAAAGCAGGGATTATGTCATGTGCTAGAGCTTTTCAGTTTTTTAAATCATAAAGAGAGTAAAAATATACTTTGAGAGGTGCATGTTAATGGTCAATGAATGGTAGCAAACAATACAATATTACCCATGTCAACCAGACTTTTTAAGAGTGGCTCCCATGAGGAACGTTATTTCTGCAGCAAGCAGATCATTCCTCTATCTCTTTGGTTTACACATGCAGATGTTTGACCGAATGCTCAGTTAACAAAATGTGAAGAGAGTTTATGATGAAAGTTGTAAATTAAGGGGGCTGGGCACCCCGCTGCCAGCTCTTTTTACAAAATTATAGATAAGCAGATGTAAGCTGCTAGTCTGAAGTAAAATCTGATTGACAAGTGTAATAAAGACCATCTACTACTTCCTCATGAGCTGGTAAACAGAGAAACAAATAAGGAGTAATAACAATTTTGAATAGTTTAAAGGTAGCACATGACAAATTTACTTGGAATGGCAGGAAAATACCACATAGGAATTTATGGTGGACTTTTTTGGAACAACTTGGTTTTAAGGATTTGGATGTACAAGCAGCATTCCCGCTCAATACAAGTGAAGGCTGGCAATAGACTATGAAGCGACAACTAAGAGAGCAATAACCGTCATAATCATGCTTGCGACAAAATAGTATTAAACGAGGCATAAAAGTGATACCAATACTCTGAGGCAAAATACATCACCGAGGCTTGATTAACTTTTTCTTATAGTAATCATCATGCGTAAACATGTGCCAAGTCAAACCAAGTAAAATTTTCAGAAGAGGATACCACCGCACCATACTATTTTATGAACAGAACAATTCAAGCAAACATCTATGCGACATATTATCAATCATTAGCAAATTGGGACTGATCATAAGACGACATGAACTTATCAAGTAATCACTAAATACACAGTTTCACACATGACAGTTTAAGTATGATCATTCATATAAGTATATTTACAAAAATGAAAACAAATAGAGTTCATACCAGCCTTCTTACCCCGTCCGAATCGTCGCATATCGTCATTATTGCTTTTTCACTTGCATGGCTGAATGGTATATAATTAAAACCCAAGCCCAAACGGAGTCATGGAAGTCTTAGGAACCTTGAAACAACTATACAAAAATAGAAGAGGAACGACAAATATTTTTGGGTTTTTCGAGTTAAGATAAAATGCGAGCAGAAACAAATAACAAAAGAAAATCTTTTTGGATTTTTGATAAGTAGATAAAATCAGCAAAGATGTAAGAGACTAAGGTTAAAAAGACCGAAAAGATGTAACAAATAAAAACCGAACCGACACAAAGGATATATTTTTGGTCTTTTTGAAAGATAAAACGGCAGACAACTAAACATAAATGAAAAAGGAGGAAAAAGATAATAAAGGTGCAAACAACATATAGCGACGGTGAAATCACGAGAGATGTGTCGTTGAGAATACGTACTCCCCCCCAAGCTTAGGCTCTTGGCCTAAGTTGGCAATCAGTAACGAGGGTACCATCCGCGTCCTCCTGGAACGGGGCTGCTCCGTAGTGGTACACGGAGATGCCTCCTCCTGTTGCGGGCTTCCTCCTCAAGTATTATGTCCATCTCCTCCTCCGAGAAACGCCATCCCTGCCTGGCAACATTATCAAACAAAAAGGGTGCTGACAAGCGAACATAACGCTCACCATTAGAGAAAAACTGCACTTGATAATACATTTCATCCCAGTTACAATCCCTGTGAAGAAATCCAAGTCTTTTCATGTCATTAAAATCAAGTCTAGTAGCACAAATTTTAGGGTCATCAAGTCTACGAGTTTTCCCTTTTAAAGCAAGCAAAATAGAAGCAACTTTCCCCCCATAAATCGATCCCCTAATACCGTTGGTGCAAATACGGTGAGCAATTAAAGCACCAATGTTAACAGTTCTATCTCCATTGCTTGCAGCAGAAATAATAGCCAAGTCTGGACTAGAAAGAGCACTAGTGTTCTTTCTACAAAGTATGCCTCTAGCAATATAATAGCCAATTCTGGACTAGAAAGAGCACTAGGTACTTTATTGCAGGAAACTGAATGCTACTTATCTTATTCCGTCGCACGTCTCCGTAGCAAATCTTAGTGTGGAGAGCCATCAGTGAATCCGGCTCTTCCTGCATCCTATGCATCGACCCCTCACACGGTAGACCAAGGGTAATGCAGAAATCAACAAGGTTCATACCATATGCTTTGTCATAAAGCATAAAATCAATTCTGGGGTTATAATCATCATCTATAAATTTAAAACTCTGAACAAAAATATTAGTGAGCCTCAAATATTGTGGGCTCTCGTCCTGCACAAAATCTGTTAGTCCTGCATTAGAGATTAGTGCATCAAAGTCCTCCAAGATACCTACAGCCCTCAAAAACTCACGACATGGGTGCATAGCTTGATGCATAGTCTCATTTCGAGCTACAAAGGTGAGCTCCGGAGACTCAACATCTTCGTTGTAGGAGGGTCTAATGGGATTGCTTGAACTTGAAGCTCTAGTCTCACGAGAGGTAGTCGACCTCCTTCCAAACACCTTTGAAAGGTTGAGCTTGTTCATGCTTCTTTTCTGAAATTTTTAACCAACATCATAAAAAAATGAAATTTCACTTCAAAAATCAAGGGCAACACTAGTAGAGACTATAGGAAGGCTAAAACATGCATCAAGACTAGTTATTAAATCCTAAAACAAGCATGCAAGCTACCTAAACAAGTCACCTACAGTAGCAAAATACCAAGGATATACTAAACCATTCAAAATTTTGTTTGGATAAACGAAGGAGTCACATACCAAGGATCAAAAGCCCAAAATATCAGCAAGATTGATGGGCTGAGGAAGGAGATCGAAAATCTCGAGCAACCACAGCAAGAACACGAGTTTGAGCAATGGTGGAGTGATATTTCGGGAGAGAGAAAGGATGGGGAGGAAGTGTCGGCCTAGTGGAAACCAGGGTACCACGGGCCGACCTGCCACAGCCCTCGATCCTCTACTGAGCATTCCTGCTAAGGACCAGGCGTTCAGCCTGGCGAGCCTCGCGAGGGATCTTTTCCTCGAGAGGGCCTCCCTTGTCCGGAATACCGCTAAGTCCTGGCGCACGTCTGCGCCTCCCTCGCGAGGCCTTCCTCGCGAGGCGTCGAGTACTTCAGAACCTCGGCGAGGCACCCAGCCCTCGCGAGGTTCGTTCAAGTGGAAGCAAGCTCTGCAGCGCCTCGCGAGGTTCGTTCAAGTGGAAGCAAGCTCTGCACCCGCTGCAGAGCGCACATGGCCTCTGCGCCCGCCGCAAAGTGACGCGCGCGTCTGCGCGTGGTGACGACGACGCCGCAGTTGCCGTTCTTGTGTATAAAGCGGTCAACAAAGCTGCGCTAAGGAAAGCAAACTCCGAGACTTGCCATTCTGGTGATAAGGGGACCGTCTGCCGCTACGCTACAAGCAAACGTCACCGTGGGCCACGCCACGGACCTCTGCAGCGCCAGCCCACCGTCCTGGTTGGACGGTGGCTTTATCTGCCAAGGACGGCAGGCCTCTGCCATGGACCAAGTCCATGGATAGCTCCGCAGCCGTGCACCGTCCTTCTCCTCTGTGGCCATGTGGTAACCCTTCCCGCCTAAGAATTAGGGGAAGAGGTCTGGGGCACCTATAAAAGGAGGTGGTGCACGCTCTACGCGGGGATCGGTAGATGGGACACCCAGTCGACTAGGTCGCAAGGAAGAAGACGAAGCTCCTTCCACTAGAATCCACCATAGCCATAACCGAGCTCTCGGCAAGCTCATTGTACTGTAACCTCTACAAGCAGTGCAACACAACAAAGCAGGACGTAGGGTCTTTGCCCCTCGCGGTGGGCCTGAACCTGGGTAGCGGCTCGTGTTTCACTCTCTGCCGTGATGTCCCTCACCGAGCTCGACGAGCACCGTCGCCGAGGTAGTTGAGGGTTGTTTGATTGTGTGTTCAGCCCCTTACTCGATTCCTGGCTTCAGTGAGACACACCCAAGTTCCTGGGAACCAGTCTCCGACATTTGGCGCGCCAGGTAGGGGGCTGAGGCGCGTCTTCAACCTCTTCGACCTCTCCGTGCCATGGCTGACACGCGAGCAGAGCGTCTCGCCCGACGGACGTCTGGCAGAGCCACCACCGAGTCCGCCGCCAACAACAACCCTCGTCGTCGCCCGCGCGCCAACCGCACTTCGGAGCACAACGCCAAGCCCCGCGTCGAGCACCCTGCAGACGACGGCGGCAACGACAGCGGCAACGACGACGATGGCGAGGGAGCTTCCTCCCAGGACCCGTCCAGGAATGTGAGCGCCTCCACGCAGAGCTGGGTGGCGCCCAGCCCAGCCACTACGCTACTCATGGCTCAGGAGCTGCTGCGCTACCGCCCCACGCAGGCGGGCCACGACAACTGGCTCGGGCGCCTCGAGGAGCTCATCAACGCCGCTGCCGTACCTGCTCCAACGCCGGCACCCTCTCGCTCGCTGGTGCACCACTCCGGACGCGGAGGAAACGTAGCGCACGGCGCACCTCCTACCCCTCCGCCTCCGCCGCCACATCCTCCAACTGGAGCACCGGCGGGGAACCAACGCGCCGTGTCGCACGCATCCTCGCCACATGACTGCTAGATCGTGCAGCGAACTCCAGCGGATGCGCGCGTGGAAATCGAGCGCCAACGGGACCGCCACAACCGCGTCGTCCAGGAGATTGCAGCCGTGGGCCGCCAGAACCGCAACGCGCTCGCCGGTGGCGCTGTGACATACGCCACAGGCTGCACCGCCTTCACCCGCAACTTGCACCGCGTCGTCTGGCCGGTGAAGTTCAAGCCAGATCTCCCTCCGCGCTACGACGGTAGGACCAACCCTCTGGAGTTTCTGCAGCTCTACACCGTCTCCATCCAGGCCGCGGGAGGCGACGCCAAGGTGACGGCCAACTGGCTCTCCATGGCACTCAAGGATTCAGCGCTCTCATGGCTCATGAACCTCCCCGAGAACACCATCGACACATGGGAGGAGCTCTGCAAGGTCTTCGTCGCAAACTTCAAGGGAACGTATGAGCGCGCACTCACCTACAATGATCTCCGCACGGTGCGCCAAAATCCAGACGAGACCCTCCGCAGGTACATGCAGCGCTTCAGCCAGGTCCGCAACAAGATCCCGAACATCCCGGACTCGCACGTCATCTCTGCCTTCAGAGAGGGCATCACGAACCGCAGGATGCTCGAGAAGCTCGGGATCCACCACACCCTCACCTCGGTGGTGGAACTCTTTGACTTGGGGGACAAGTGCGCCAAGGCCGAAGAGGGTCTCCTCTTCGTCAAGCAAGAAACGGAAGAAGAGCCTCCTAGGGGTCCAGGAGCAGGAGGAAGCCTGTCGAGAAGCGCAAGACCACCGCCGTCCTCGCGGCAGAGCCTGGCGCCAAGCAGCCTCGCGAGAGCTCCCCGGCGGCTGACGAGAAGAAAGTAGATAATCGCCCATTCTGTGTCTACCACAACAGGCACAACCACGCGACTGAAGACTGCTGGGAGCTCAAGCAGCTCAGCAAGGAACGCGAGAAGAACCAAGCCCGCGGCGGCCGCGGCGGAGACCGCGGCCGCCGCAGCAACTACCAACAGCAGGGGGCTCAGGCGAACCCCGCCGGGCGAAACAACAATCTCCCTGACGAGAACGCTGGAGGCTATCAGGACCCCCAGGGGACAATAGCGTGCATCCTCGGTGGGTCTCAGGCGCCCAAGTCCAACAACCACTTCAAGCAGTTCTCTCGCAAAGTCAACGCCGTGCTTCCAGCGATTGAGGCGTCCCAACCCCTCAAGTGGTCGCAGTACACCATCGCCTTCGACTCCAAGGACCACCCAAAGTCAACCAAGGCCGTCGGCACCATCCCTCTGGTGTGCACTCCCACCATCAACAACATCGTAGTCAACAAGACGCTCATAGATGGGGGAGCGGGCTTGAATGTCATCTCTGTCGAGACCTTCGAACTGCTTCAAGTGCCATACGAGTGGCTGATGCCCTCCAGGCCCTTCATGGGGGTGACAAATGGCTCCACTACACCGCTAGGGCAGGTGAGGCTCACGGTCACCTTCGGCACGCAGCAGAACTACCGCACCGAGCAAATCGACTTTGAGGTCGCGTACATCGGCCTGCCCTACAACGCCATCCTCAGCTACCCCGCCCTCGCGAAGTTCATGGCCGTCACTCACCACGCGTACAACATCGTCAAGATTCCAGGCAGCGGCGGCACCATCTCCATCCACGGTCAAGTCCAGGACGCAATGCGCTCTGTCGAGACCGCCTACAAGGCCTCTGCAGTGGCATTCCCTGCTGACGAGGACATGGAGCCCCTCGAGAGGCCAGCGAAGAAGAAGCACGCATAATTCGATAAGTTGTGCACCCCACATGGCTCTCCAACACGGTGGTCGTCCCCAAGCACACCGGGGGCGGCAGGCTCTGCATCGACTACACCGACATCAACAAGGCCTGCCCCAAGGACCCGTACCCTATGCCCAGAATAGACCAAATCGTGGACTCCACTGCCGGCTGCGATCTCCTCTGTTTTCTGGATGCCTTCTCAGGCTACCACCAGATCAAGATGGCGAAGGAGGATGAGGAGAAGACAGCATTTCTCACCCCTTGTGGTGTGTATTGCTACGTTTGCATGCCTTTCGGCCTGAAGAACGCCGGCGCCACCTTCCAGAGGCTCATGAGGATGGCCTTGGGGGCTCAGATGGGGAGAAACGCAGAAGCCTACGTCGACGACATCGTGGTCAAGACTCGCGAAGAGCACACCCTCATGGAGGACCTCGGGGAGACCTTTGCCAACCTGTGCAAGGTAAACATCAAGCTGAACCCCGCCAAGTGCGTCTTCGGGGTACCATCGGGCAAGCTCCTCGGGTTTCTAGTGTCCCACCGTGGCATAGAGGCAAATCTCGACAAGATCAAGGCCATAGAAGAAATGCAGCCACCTCGTCGCCTTAAGGACATGCAACGCCTGGCGGGATGCATGGCCAGCCTAGGCCGCTTCATCTCCAAGTTCGGCGAGAGGGCGCTGCCGTTTTTCAAGATCATGAAGAGGTCCGGCACATTCAAGTGGACGCCGGAGGCGGACAAGGCATTTGAAGACCTGAAGAAGTACTTGGCCAGCCCACCTGTTATGGTCGCCCCAAGGCCCAGCGAGCATCTGAAGCTGTACTTAGCAGCCACTCCACAAACAGCAAGCGCGGTCCTGGTGGCGGAAAGGGAAGAGCCAGTCCTCGCCAAGAAGGACACTGCCACGCCAAGCCCAGAGCCTCCCGACAAGGAAGCACCTTCTTTAGGCCCCGAGCCTCAAGTCGAGCCCGCGCAACTAGCAAACACCCTCGCCGAGAGCTCGCCACAAGAAAACCTCGACAAGGCCCCTGAAGAGCCCCACGAAGAGCCCAGCGCTGCACCACCATCGACAACGCTTGTCGAGCATCCCGTCTACTTCGTCAGCATGGTGCTGCGGGATGCTCGTGAGCGATACACCATGCAGCAGAAGCTCCTCCTCGCGCTCCTCATCGCTTTCAGGAAGTTGCGCCACTACTTCCAGGGCCACCCTATCACGGTGGTCACATCATTCCCCCTGGAGCAAATCTTGCGCAACCCAAACACCACTGATCGCGTTGCAGGGTGGAACATCGAGCTGCAACCCTTTGGCCTGCGTTTCGACACTACCAGAGTCATCAAAGGAAGGGCGTTGGCAGACTTCATCGCCGAATGGACGGACACGCAGCAGGAAGAGCCTCGAGAGGCAGAAGCCACGCCGTCTGGAGAAACAGTGCCAAATCACTGGACCATGCACTTCGACGGGGCATTCGCATGCCAGAGCGCAGGGGCTGGCGTCGTCCGAACCTCGCCAAAAGGCGACAAGCTCTTCTACGCCGTCCAGCTATGCTTTACGACTGACAAGGTCTCCAACAACATCGCTGAGTATGAAGGCCTCCTAGCCGGGCTTAGAGCCGCAATCGCCCTCGGCATCCAGCACTTGCTCATCAAGGGCGATTCCCAGCTCCTCGTCAACTTCTCCAACAAGAGCTACACGCCTAAGGACGGTCATATGACCGCCTACCTCGAGGAGGTTTGCAAGCTCGAGAAACACTTCAAGGGGATGGAGCTCAGGCACGTCCCACAAAGGAGAACCAGGAGGCAGATGATATCGCCAGGCGAGCGTCACGGAGAGAGGCCCAGCAAGCAGGCATGTTCGAGGAAAGGCTTACCAGGGCGTCGGTGAAACAGCCAAAAGAAGCAGTCGGCATGGACATCGACGAAGAGCTCCCATTGGCACCATCTGGAGCACCGAACTGCGGTCCGCCCTCAGGAGATCGCCTATTTTTAGCAATGACACATCAAGAGATGGGTTGGATCGACGAGATCAAAGAGTACCTTCGGGATTGAGTCCTCCCTGAAGAGGATGTAGAAGCGGAGAGAATTGCTCGACAGGCCAAGTCATACTGCCTTCACGAGGGAGACCTGTACCGCAAACGTCCAAATGGAGTCACGTTGAAATGTGTTCCCCCTGACGAAGGCCGCCAGCTGATCAGGGACATACACAGTGCAGAATGCGGCCATCATTCATCCTCGCGCACCCTCGCGGGGAAGGTCTTCAGGAGTGGATTCTACTGGCCCTCAGTGCTTCAGGATGCAACCACCATTGTCCAAGCTTGCGAGGCATGCCAATTCCACGCCAAGCAGGTCCATCAGCCTGCACTGGGGCTCCAGACCATCCCGCTGTCCTGGCCCTTCGCGGTCTGGGGGCTGGACATCCTGGGACCGTTCCCACGCTCCAGCGGGGGATACCGCTACCTCTATGTCGCCATCGACAAGTTCACCAAATGGGCGGAGGTCGAAGCAGTGCGCAGCATACCGGCGAGATCAGCGGTGAAGTTCATCAGAGGCCTGGCCTGCCGCTTCGGCATGATAAATCGCATCATCACCGACAATGGCTCACAATTCACCAGTGGCATCTTCAGGGCCTACTGCGAAAGCCTCGGCACCCGGCTCTGCTTCGCCTCGGTGGCCCACCCACGAAGCAACGGGCAGGCCGAGCGAGCAAACGCTGAAGTACTCAAGGGCCTCAAGACAAGAAGCTTCAACCGCCTCAAGGCCCATGGCAAGAACTGGATTGAAGAGCTCCCATACGTGCTCTGGTCCATCCGCACAACTGCCACAAAACCCACTGGAGAAAACGCCGTTCGCCCTCGTCTATGGCGCTGAAGCAGTCCGCCCCACCGAGATCAAGCATGGGTCCCCGCGGATCCTCACTTTCAACGAGGACGACCAGGAAGAACTCCACAACGACGACCTACTGCTGCTCGATGGACTACGTCGCCGTGCTGCCCTCCGGGCGGCAAAGTACCAGCAAGATCTCCGCCACTACCACAGCCGCCACATACGCCCGCGCACCCTCGAGACAGGCGATCTCGTCCTGAGGAGGATACTCTCCAGAGAAGGCCTCCACAAGCTCTCGCCCATGTGGGAAGGCCCCTATAGGGTCGCGCACATCGCCAGGCCCGGCGCGGTACGGCTCGAGACGGAAGACGGCATCCCGGTCAAAAACCCGTGGAACATCGAGCACCTACGCAAGTTCTACCCGTGATCGCGTCACGGCAGGCATTTTTTTGTCTCAAGAGGGAAGCATGCATCTTCACCTCCCAGCTTCACAAAAGCTTCTCCCTCCACGAGGGCCACCTCCTCTGAGCTCTCTCTACAACCCGTCGCCACGGGCTGCAAGAAGTCTCAGCCACTCCGTGTGGAACCCCATGCCCAGACATGGCGGATTTTATCTTGGCCACGCCAAGTGTAATGAACATTTTCCTTTCAGCATGAACCTATGGGCCCTAAGGCCATCGCATAATATTGCTGTGGTGAGTTGTTTTTCTTACGTTCATTCACGCTCACATTTTTCCCCATGCGCACCTTGCGAGCAGGGGCTGAGCACGGTGCCTGTGCCTCGGGAACATCCCAGCAGCATCGCAAAACCCAAAGAATCCGAGCTCTAGTTCATGGGCCTGCTCCCATGCATGCTACCTCACCAAAGAGCTCTGACTCATGGGCCTACTCCCGTGCACGTCACCTCACCAAGGACCTTGGTGCTTATTCTCCTCGTGAGATACACATGAGGAAACCTATGAGCGCGCATGAGTTGTACAACCGTGCATTGCTTATGGGTATGCCTCCCTGTCCAACGCAGGAAACAAGACGCTCTACAAGGCCGTGGAACTCCAGACCAGCCCCGAGAGGAAAACACCTCGCCAGGGAACAGAACGCCCTCTACGAGACAAACGCCTCACAAAGCTAAGTCCAGAACTTGTTCAGTTCCCTCCCTCGCGGGTTTCGTCGCCTCTCGAGCCTCCTTTTCTCCCTTACGCCCCATGGGCTGCTTGCACGTCAAAGGGGGGCTCTCGAGCATCGTGCCTCGAGAGCCCTGATACGTCCATTTTGCATCACTATTTTATATCATAATTTACTTCTATTCATCGATATATTTCATATTTAGAAGTGTTACTTATGTTATTTTACCTATTTTGCATGTTTGATGAATAATGGAGAATTGGACACCGGAGTCAGGATTCTGCTGGAAAAAGCACCGTCGAGATGCACTATTTATGAAGATCAATAAATCAAGGGAGACATACTGAAGCTCCTATTTTTCCAGATGACGGAGGAGGCCAAAAGGGGAGGTGAGGTGGGCCAAGGTGGGCCCTCCTCACCCCTTGGCGCGGTGGGTCCCCCTGCCGCGCCGTAAGGTGGTTTGGGGGCCCAGGCCCATCTCAGCCGTCGCCCCTTCGTGTACTTGATCCCCTGGGAACCCTAACACAGAGAGGAGGGGCCATCGAAATATTCCGCCGCCTCCACGAGGCGGAAAACACTAGAGAGCGAAAAGCTCCCCTGCAGGAAGAAATCTGCCGGGGGAAATTCCCTCCCGGAGGGGGAAATCGTCGCCATCATCACCGTCATCGAGCTGGACTTCATCGGGATCATCATCATCATCATCTCCACCGCCAACACCATCATCACCACCGCTGCACCCCGTCTCCGTTATAACATCTAGGGCTGAATCTTGTCTATTTCATAGGGGAAACTCTCCCGGTGTTGATTACTCTTGTTACACTACACCACGGACCAGATTTCGGGGCACCCAATCTGCCGGGAAAGGTCAAATTTTGGGGCAGCAAAACTGCCGGCAAAGGTTTTTTCCCGGCAGATCTGCCTGCCTGCTATAACCCTGCCGGCAAAGCTCTTTGCCGCAGTTTTCCTGTTGCCGGCAGTTTTCCTGCCCCGAAATCTCGCTTTTTTGCCAGCAGTTCCGTTTTTCCCTGGCAGACAAGTTTGTCTGCCGGGAACTAGTTGTGCCGGCAGTTCGGTGTTTTCCCGGCTGACTAATTGCCGTAAAATGTAGTTAGCTACGCCGGCTGTTTTTTGAGCTCTTGCCGGCAGTTTTGTGCTTTTCAGGCTGTTTAATTGCCCTCACCATTAACTACAGGACGATTCTCTGAAGTTGTGCTCACAATCAAGTAAAATACATGTATACACACCGTAGCACAAAACAAAAGCAATCACAGCTTTTCCAGAAGTGATCTCATTGATAAAAGACATGCATTGTTTCATATATATCGATCCAAGATACAAATATCAGGTAGTGTGCATCAAAGTAGTAGTCTGCAGCTTAAATATGTTTCTAAAGTCACTTTCTGTATCAAAGTGAACAAAAAAGAGCATATATTCTAACAATTGCTCAATCTGGATGTTTAAAGAACATCTGAGGTCCAAGATCTTCATCATCCCTCTAGTTGCTCCAACATTGCTTCAGAGACAATGAAATCTGCACAGTTCAACAACAGCAGACACTTGAGCATCATGATTTCGACAAAAAAGCCTACCGGTCTTCTAAACATGGCAGGAGACAAACTGATGCAACATATACCATGTACAAACAACACAATTTGCTCAGTGCACATGGACAAACAACACAATTTGCTCAGTGGACAAACAACACAAAAAAAGCCTACTGAAGCCACATATACCATGGACGTGAAGTGTATAACACAATCTATGATTTTATTACTAGCAAATTATCGCCACATACAAGAAAAGCTTCTAATGTAAACAATAGTGAATCTGAATGTGCGTACCACTATTACTATTGACTTCTGAACCTTCACCGCTGCAATTTGAGGCAGCCGCTCTGCATGCATTTTCTGAAATGAGGATAGAAAAGAACACATTATTTCAAGGAAATTAAAACTGCCAATGAGAACTGAATACTTAAGCATCAGATGATCAAACAACTTTCATTCACACAAGAAAAGTACAAACTTCACACAAGAAAAGTACAAACTTCAAAACAGCGACTTTCATTCACACAAGAAAAGTACAAACTTCACTATAAATACCTTCAGGTCATCATTTTAAGAAGAGTTCACACAAATGGTATGTATCCAGTGATGAGTACAAATAAAGGAGGTACTAATGGTATCTATCCAGTGCTAACTTTTAATTTCCAATTCTATTATATAAGTGGGCAACTAAGCACCAATGGTTTTATCATCGAGGTACTAATGAAAACGAACTTTCATTCACTAACTGACAGGCTAATTAAATCATAGCACTTCTTTGCGCGTCTATTTTTTGAACAGATTCTACTAATAAAAATCAATCTGAACACTTTCGAATAGAAGTGCATACAAGCAAGTAACCGAAGAACTAACATTGGAAGTCACTTACTTATCTCAGCAGAAGATCATGCCAATAGTGTTCAGTCCAGTTCTACAGCCAGCCCCTCAAGTGCCCTGGGTCTTAAAGAATTAACCTGCAGGGAAAATCAACTAGCAGTGTAATATTCTGCGGGGAAAATCAATTAGCAGTGGAAAATCAATGGAAAATCGACTAACAGCAAACCACAGGTGAAGCTATTCTCGTGTTAGCAATTTATATGTGAGATGCAGTCATTACAACAACCGGTATATTTAATTCTGGAATCCTTGGATGAACAGATAGATGGACAGTAGTCTTCAAATTTAAGTGTAGACTAGGATTTCATCTAGGTGAACAAAGACTAAGTCCAAAAACATCCAGGTGAACAAATAAATATATGAAACCAAATAGACAGAAATATTCCATCAAACACACTAAAATAAATGTAGAAATAATGAATACAACTTGAATGTCATGCTTCACGAGCAGGCATGTACACAGCGATAATATAACCAGAAAAATGCACATGAACAAAAGTACACAGCTATTTTCAGTCTAACATGCTGTTGTTGTTAATCTGACGAGAATTCTCTAACAAAAACGACAAGAAAACTCAGCTTTTAGTCTAACATGCTGACATTCACGAAATCACACAGGGATATAGTTCATTGCTTATACAGCCAAGCAATTGACCATATATTTATATCATGATCTAAATAGAAGAATTCTTACCTCTGTCATTCTTCTTATGGAGGTGAGGCTTGCTTTGCCATGGATTTCTGCACCTCCAGCTGCATATGAAGTAAATTGGTAAGAAACTTGACTTACCATTGCAGCAAAAGAAGGAACTAAAGAAAGATATGTCTGCACACATGCTTATACATTCAAGCAAATGATCTTCCTTGAGCATCTATACAGGAAAAGGCTAACACTAAATCAATTCAAGTGTAGACTAGGATTTCATCCAGGTGAACAAAGACTAAGTCAAAAAACAACATATGAACTTAAATGTATGATTGACAAAAACAACATGGACCATCTTATTTATGAGCACAATAACCTTTCAAGGAGAGTAACCTTTGCAAACTTAAGTATGAGGTTCCATATGTGATTTATTGATAAGCAACAATGTATGAAAAATTACTCATCTCTAGCAATTTTACGTACAAGCAGTTTCTGTTACCTAGCAATTTCAATGCCTTGATACAAGCTACATGGTCACCTTTCAAATCCATCTTCACGAAGTGGCTTTGTGGGAGCAGGTATATAGAATCTCATGTCATCAAACTTGCTCCTCCAAAACGCTGACACCTAGAAACATGAGAACAAATCAGCACCATTATGCTAGTTACGAGAATCGTTACACATGGGAATAAAAAGAACATCTTGATATGCGACACTACCCATTAGGCAAAAGAATTGAAGATATACCAAGACTTGATCCATCCATCGGACACATCCACGAGCCCCCTGATTCGATCCAACTTGCACACAGGTCCCCGTTTCACTCCCTCTCCGTGACCACCTGATTCAGTGAGCAGGCTGTAGGGTTTACAACTACGAGTTCGAGGCATATCGCAAAACGCTACTGTACTGCACACCCAGAGCGCTCGATTTCGGCAAGATCTAACAAGAACAATGACTTATACGGAGGATTGGGGGAACGGGAGGGTGAACCTGGCACGTACCTTGGACGAACTCCTTAAGGTCGACGGCGCGGAGGGCCGTGACGGCGATGGGGGGCCGCGGCCTGAGCGGCGGCTCGCCTTCGTCCTCTCCGCCAGCATCCCGCTTGAAACCCCTCCGGCTCGACGGGAACACGAAAGGCGGAACCATAGATCCGCGGATGCCGACTAGAAGGGCGGTGAGGTGGAGACGGCGGACGGGCTCGCGCGGTAAGGTGGAGTGGGAGGTGAGGAGGAGTACAGTGCAGGGGCTTGCACGGTGAGGTGGAGCAGGACGGCGCAGGGGCTCGGACGGTGAGGAGTGCGGCGGCGCTGTTGCTGACCGGATACGGGCAGGGATAAGTGTTAAGTGGAGACGAGCAGGGGGAAGTGCGGAGACGGGCAGGGCGGAGAACAGGGGCGTGGTGTGGGAGGTGGATTGCGGCGGCGCGGAGGATGAATCGAGAGGCTTACCCGAGTCGCGGACAGAGGCGCACAGGAGGCCACAGCACGGCCGATGACCCGAGCGCGGCTAGGGTTTCGCCGCGGGAGACGTGTCGGGGCCGGCGGGTGGACTCACAAGAGGTGGACCGGGGCGGAGTGTCGTCGGGGATGGCGGGTGGCGGCGTTTGGTGTGCGGAGATGAGAAGAAAGAGAAAGGAGGAGTGCGGCGGCGCGGAGGTGGATTGCGGCGGCGCGGTGCTAAGCGGAGACGGGAGAAGGAGGGAGATTGGGGATTTTTCTCAGATTGGATAGGGTTGTGTGGACTGTGGAGCGCTCACGCGGCTAAGTTCCGAAATTTTTCGCTCGACCGCGCGCTGACTCTGAAACCCGCCAAAACATTTCGTTACCCCGCCAAATACATGTACCGGCAGTTTAGACTGCCGGGACTGACTTGTGCCGGCAGATAAAATGCCTCCTAATACCTGGATTTTTGCCGGCAGTTGACAGCCGGGGCATCTCAATTTTTGCCGGCAGTTAGTGTGCCCTCTCCGATTTTTGCCGGCAGTTAATTTTACCGGCAGTTAATTTGCCTCCTAAAGTGGACCTTTGCCGGCAGTTAATAGCCCCCAAATTTGGTCCGTGGTGTAGTGTTATTGATGCTATTGGGTGAAACCATTGGACTAAGGTTTATGTTCAGATTGTTATTCATCATCATATCACCTCTGATCATGTTCCGTATGATGTCTTGTGAGTAGTTCGTTTAGTTCTTGAGGACATGGGAGAAGTCTTGATGTTAGTAGTGAACTATGTTGAGTAATATTTAATGGTTTGATGCTTAAGTTGTGGTGTTATTCTTCTAGTGGTGTCATGTGAACGTCGACTACATGATACTTCACCTTTATGGGCCTAGGGGAATGCATTGTGTATTCGTTTGCCAATTGTGGGGTTGCCGGAGTGACAGAAACCTGAACACCCGTTGGTATATCGATGCATGAGGGATAGCAGGATCTCAAAGTTTAAGGCTGTGGTTAGTTTATCTTAATTACTTTCTTGTATTTGCGGATGCTTGCAAGGGGTATAATCACAAGTATGTATTAGTCCTAGGAAGGGCGGTGCATTAGCATAGGTTCACCCACACAACACTTATCAAAACAATGAAGATTAATCAACTATATGAAGCGAAAGCACTTGACAATATTCCCGTGTGTCCTCAAGAACGTTTGGTCATTATAAGTACAACAACCGGCTTGTCCTTTGCTGTAGAAAGGATTGGGCCACTCGCTGCAACTATTATTACTGCATTTTATTTACTTGTACTTTATTTATCTGTCATATCAAAAACTCCTAAAAACTTGTCTGAGAGCATTTACAGTGAATCCTTCATCAAAACCGCTTGTCAACACCTTCTGCTCCTCGTTGGGTTCGACACTCTTATTTATCGAAAGTACTACGATACACCCCCTATACTTGTGGGTTATCAAGACTATTTTCTGGCGCCGTTGCCGGGGAGTGTAGCGCTATTGGTAAGTGGAATTGGTAAGGGAAACATTTATTGTACGTGCTGTTTTTATTTTTGCCTGCTGCTATATCTCATTATGGAGGGGTCTTCTCTTGAATTCCTATTTGGGAAAACAACTACCACTGCTAAGGTAGTAGAGGAGGCGCCAGATGAGCAGGTAATACCGTTCAAAATTCCTATGAAAATTGTTGAACGTGTCACAAATAACCGCTATGCAGGAGATGGAACTGTCCATCCTGGAGATCATTTGTTATTTCTGCATGAATTGTGCGAGTTATTTAAGTGTGCAGGTATCTCGATGGGAGAAGTTAAGAAGAAATTATTCTCTCTATCACTGTCTGGTAAAGCTGCACATTGGTATAAACTGCTGAAGAATGGGTATTCTCTTGGATGGGAGGAAATTGTACCTCTCTTTTACTCCAAATTCTATCCTCCAAGTGAGATTCATAAGGATCGGAACCTCATATATAACTTCTGGCCCTATGATGGAGAGAGTATCGCTCAAGCGTGGGGGAGATTGAAGGCATTAATGCTCAAATGTCCCATTCATGAGCTTCCTGGTAATATTGTTATTGATAACTTTTATGCAAGACTCTCCTTTCAAGATAAAACTCTATTGGATACCACTTGTGCTGGATCGTTCACTCGTAATAAAGAAGAGTTTAAGTGGGACCTTCTTGATCGGATTCAGGAGAACACTGAAGGATGGGAGAATGACAAAGGTAGGGAGTCAGGTATAAACTATGACTTTGAGTGTGTTAAAAATTTATGGATACTGATGATTATCGCAAAATTAGCACTACTTATGGTCTTGACTCTCAAATTGTTGCAAACTTTTATAAAGCCTTTGCTTCCTATTTCGGTTTGCCGAAGGAGGGTTTTAAAAATTATCATGAACCATATAAAGATGAATCTGTTTCTCATATATCTAAAGGTGTTGAGGTTAATGTTGCTGATCGCATTATTCCAGAACCTTATATTGAAAAAGTTCCTTTTCCTAATAAGATTAAGGAACATACTATCATAACTGGTGTTGTTAGTAAAAGTAATAAGAAAACTACCAAACCTGATGAGCAAATAACTGTTGAACCTGTTGTAGCATTGGTTAAAGATCTTGTCACTGAAAATTTAGAAGATAGACACATTATCTTTTGTGAGGATGCTTCTAATATTGTCTCACATCCTAAAAGTTCTAGGAAGTCTAGTGTTCCTGTGCTTTCTGTTGGATAGGTGATCATTGCTATTATGGTTTATGTGATATTGGTGCAAGTTCTAGTGCTATTCCTTATGAGCTTTACAGGGAAATTATGCACGAAATTGCTCCTTGTAAACTTGAAGAGATTGATGTGGTTATTCAGCTTGCTAATAGGGAAACTATCTCTCCAATTGGTATCATTAGAGATGTCGAAGTCCTTTGTGGTAAGACTAAATACCCTGCTGATTTTCTTGTACTTGGGTCGGCTGCCAATGATAGTTGTCCTATTATTTTTGGTAGACCTTTTCTGAATACTTGTGGTGCTGTTATAGACTGTAAGAAAGAGAAAATCTTTACTAAATTTGCTGGTGAATCTTATGAATTCAATTTCTCTAAATTTGCTAAAGCACCTTATGAAACTGAATTGCCTAGTGAGGATTTTGAAATTGCTCAACTTGCATCTATTGTTCTTGCTCCTAACAATGCTTTGCAGCAACATATGGAGAATCATGAAAGTGAGAACTTCAGGGAAGAAAGGAATGAGCTTGATGAAGTATTCCTTCGTCAACCTATGCTCAAACACAATTTACCTGTGGAAGATTTGGGTACCACAATGCCACCCAAGGAGGATCCTGTTTTTGATTTGAAACCTCTGCCTGATAATCTTAAATATGCTTATATTGATGATAAGAAAATATATCCTGTTATTATCAGCTCTAAACTTTCAGGTACAGAGGAGGAAAGGTTATTGGGAGTGTTGAGGAAACACCGCGGAGCTATGGGATATACTCTTGATGACCTGAAGGGAATTTCTCCTACTATATGTCAGCACGCCATCAACATGGAACCTGATGCAAAGCCTGTTGTTGAGCATCAGCGTCGTTTAATACCCAAGATGAAAGAAGTGGTAAGAAATGAGGTATTAAAACTTCTTGAAGCTGGTATTATTTATCCTATTGCTGATAGTAGATGGGTAAGTCCTGTGCATTGTGTTCCTAAGAAAGGAGGAATTACCGTTGTTCCTAATGAAAATGATGAACTAATTCCTCAAAGAGTAGTAGTTGGTTATAGGATGTGCATTGATTTTAGAAAGGTTAACAAAGTAACTAAGAAAGATCATTATCCTTTGCCTTTTATTGATCAAATGCTTGAGAGGTTGTCCAAGAAAACTCACTTTTGTTTCCTTGATGGGTATTCTGGGTTTTCTCAAATTGCTGTGAGAGCGCAAGATCAAGAGAAAACTACTTTTACTTGTCCTTATGGAACTTATGCTTATAGACGTATGCCTTTTGGTTTATGTAATGCTCCTGCTACTTTTCAAAGATGCATGTCTGCTATTTTTCATGGCTTTTGTGAGGAAATTGTGGAAGTCTTCATGGACGATTTCTCCGTCTATGGAACTTCCTTTGATAATTGTTGCACAACCTTGACAAAGTTTTGCAGAGATGTGAAGAAACTAGCCTTGTTCTTAATTGGGAGAAATGCCACTTTATGGTTAATGAAGGAATTGTTCTTGGACATAAAATTTCTGAAAGAGGTATTGAAGTTGATCGAGCTAAAGTGGAGGCAATTGAAAAGATGCCTTGTCCCAAAGATGTTAAAGGTATTCGTAGTATTCTTGGTCATGCTGGTTTTTATAGGAGGTTTATTAAAGATTTCTCTAAAATTTCCAAGCCTCTTACTAATCTTCTTCAAAAAGATGTACCTTTGTTTTTGATGATGATTGTAAGGAAGCTTTTGAAACTTTGAAAAAGGCTTTAATCACCGCTCCTGTAGTTGAACCACCTGATTGGAATTTACCTTTTGAAATTATGTGTGATGCTAGTGATTATGCTGTAGGCGCTGTTCTTGGGCAGCGAGTAGATAAAAAGTTAAATGTTATTCATTATGCTAGTAAAACTCTTGATTCTGCTCAAAAGAATTATGCCACTACTGAAAAAGAATTTCTAGCTGTAGTTTTTGCTTGTGACAAATTTCGACCCTACATAGTTGATTCGAAAGTCACTATTCATACTGATCATGCTGCAATTAGATACCTTATGGAAAAGAAAGATGCTAAGCCAAGGCTTATTAGATGGGTACTTCTTTTGCAAGAATTTGATTTGCATATCATAGATAGAAAAGGTGCTGAAAATCCTGTTGCTGATAATTTGTCTAGATTGGAAAGCATTCCTTATGATCCTATTCCTGTTAATGATAGCTTTCCAAATGAACAATTGGCTGCAATAAGTGTAAGTTCGCGAGATAGTCCTTGGTATGCTGATTATGCTAACTTTATTGTTTCCAAGTACTTGCCTCCAACCTTTTCAGCTCAGCAAAGAAGGAAATTCTTTTATGACTTGCGGCATTACTTTTGGGATGACCCACACTTATATAAAGAAGGAGTCGATGGTATTATGCGAAGATGTGTTCCTGAATATGAACAACAGGAAATACTGAGGAAATGCCATGGAAGTGCTTATGGAGGGCATCACGCTGGAGATAGAACTGCGCAGAAAGTTCTACAATCAGGTTTTTATTGGCCTACCCTCTTTAAGGATGCAAGAAAGTTTATTTTATCTTGTGATGAATGTCAAAGGGTTGGTAATATCTCTAGACGCAATGAAATGCCTATGAGTTATTCTCTTGTTATTGAACCATTTGATTGTTGGGGATTCGACTTCATGGGTCCTTTTCCTTCTTCACAAGGTAATACTCATATACTTGTTGCTGTTGATTATGTCACTAAATGGGTAGAAGCTATACCTACTAAAAGTGCTGATGGTGAGACCTCTTTAAAAATGCTTCAAGATGTCATTTTTCCTAGGTTTGGTGTACCTAGATATCTTATGACTGATGGAGGTTCTCATTTTATCCATGGTGGTTTTAGAAAGACTCTTGCTAAATATGGTGTTAATCATAGAATTGCTTCAGCCTATCATCCTCAAACTAGTGGACAAGTAGAATTGTCAAATAGGGAGATTAAATCTATCTTGCAAAAGACTGTTAATAAATCTAGAAAAAATTGGGCTAGTAAGTTAAATGATGCTTTATGGGCTTATAGAACTGCTTATAAGAACCCCATGGGCATGTCTCCTTATAAAATGGTTTATGGTAAAGCTTGTCACTTGCCTTTAGAATTAGAACACAAAGCTTATTGGGCAGTGAGAGAACTTAATAGAGATTTTAAACTTGCCGGTGAGAAAAGGTTGTTGCATTTAAGTTCTTTAGATGAATGGAGAAGTGAGGCTTATGAAAATGCTAGACTCTTTAAAGAAAAAGTTAAGAGATGGCATGATAGGAGAATTCTTAAAAGAGAATTTAATGTTGGTGAGAAAGTTCTATTGTATAGGTCTCGTCTCAGATTTTTTGCAGGAAAGTTACTCTCAAAATGGGAAGGACCATTTGTTATTGTGGAGGTGTATCGTTCAGGTGCAATAAAAATTGCTTCATTGAAAGATAACTCTACACAAGTGGTAAATGGTCAAAGACTCAAGCATTATATTTCTGGAGATTCTATTAATGAAGAGGTTGATACAATTAAAGTGGTGACTCCGGAAACTTTCATTGAAGAACATTTTTCTGGGACTGCAGAATTCGATTCGAATAGGTAACAGTTTCGGTAAGAAAAGTTTCGCGAATAACTTTCTAGAAGATATTTTCGTCGTTTTTATTAAATATGGAAAAATAAGAGACCGAACCGGATGGGAGACGGCACCCGTGGTGCCCAAACCATAGGTCGGCGCGGTGGGCCCCCAGCCGCGCCGCCTGGTGGTTTGAGCACCCCGGAGCTCGTCTCCGATCAGGTTTCCTCCTGTACCTTCCTTATGTTGTAAAACTTTTTGCTATATAACTCACCCGAACCCCCGAGGTTCGTATCTCGCCTTTTCATCGTGTTTCGTTTCGAGCTGTTTCTGTCCAGATATTGTTTTCAGATTTAGAAGCGCCATGGTCTCCAACAACAACAACAAGGGCAAGGAGCCTTTGGAAGACGAGACTCAAGACCCCAAGCTGAAGGAGGAAGTCAAGAGCAAAACAAAGGGAGAACAGCCTGCAGTCAGGAAGCCCACCTTTGTGGGATCGGTTAACGCTCAACGTGCTTTTTCTCATAACCTGCAGGAGCAATACCACCTATTCCGGACTACAGCTCTTTTCCGGCAGTGACGAAGTACTTCGAGTTACAGATGAGTTCTGTGATCAATACCGAGCCCTGCGGAGGGAGGTGGAAATACTCCAGGAAGAGAATATCAGACTCCGCCGAATGCTGGAACGGTTTCTTACTCCAATCCAAGTCATACCGCCACCACCACCGAAGGAGTAATTCATCATAAGTATTGGCATCCCCTTGGTTTGTTCCAAGCTTGGGGGAGTGCCGCGGTATCACATCATTATCTTTACCTTTTACTTTTCCATAAAGTCATATCGTGAGTAGGGAAGTTATCTTATATGATGGTTTGCAATGTGGAAGTATCTCTCTTTTAGTTGGTTATCTATGTATCCCTTGGTGTGAGTTGCCGTTATGAAATATTAATGAGAAGTTTTATCATTTACTTTCTGCATACTTTATTTTAGCTTGCAATTCTCTTTCATATTGATAACCTTGTTGTTAGTATAGGGATCACTTTTTAGAGCACCAAGTTAATCTTTTTGGTTTTGGCAAACTTAGCATTGGTCAGTAGTAGACAATACTTTGAGACTTAAGTAGAGAGAGAGGGAGTGCATGCAAATATATTATTCCATGATCTTTCTTTCTTTGTAGCTCATAAGCTTAGTATTCTTCTAAGGAAGATTGCATGATTATTCTTATCACTTGTATAATTGTTTGTATCCCTCAACTCTTATGCTTGCTACATAACCTTGCTAGCCAAAGACCTGTATCGAGAGGGAATGCTTCTCATACATCCAAACCTTGAGCCAAACCATTGCCATTCGAGTCCACCATAACTTCCTACTATATGGTATTTTGCGCCATTCCAAGTAAATACTTCATGTGCTACCTTTAAATTATTCAAAACTTATTACTCCTAGTTTTGTGTCACTGTTTATTAGCTCATGAGGGTTCTGTAGAGTTTCTCTAGCACTTTTGTCAAACAGACTTTCACCAATGGACTAGTGGCATATACACCGCTTATCCAACAATTTGCAAAAAGAGCTGGCAAATGGGGTGCCCAGTCCCAATTAACTACAACTTTCATTAATAATTCTCTTCACATGTTTTGCCCTGATTTATCAGTAAGCAACTTAATTTGCAAATAGACACTCCTCCATGGTATGTGAATGTTGGAAGGCACCCGAGGATTCGGTTAGCCATGGCTTGTGTAAGCAAAAGGTTGGGAGGAGTGTCAACTATAAAGAAACTAAAATACATGTGTAAACAAAAGAGAAGAGGGATGATCTACCTTGCTGGTAGAGATAACGTCCTTCATGGGAGCCGCTCTTGAAAGTCTGGTTGACAAGGGGTTAGTGTTCACTTTACTACGATTCGTTGACAACGACATACATAGCTCAAACAACTATTTTCATACTCTCTATATGCTTTGCAAAACTTAAAAGCTCTAGCACATGATTTAATCCCTGCTTCCCTCTGCGAAGGGCCTATCTTTTACATTATTGTTGAGTCAGTAAACCCATTCCTCTCTATCTCAAGCAAGCATTTGAGTTGTTGAGATCCAATTAGTTATATGTGTTGATACTTCTAATCATATCTCTCATTTCCTTGTTTCGCACAATAGCTTTTATCCGAATGAATATAACTTTGAAGTTATCAATGACTGTAAGGAGACTGTTATGATTAAGGCATGTAAGTTCTGCTATATAAGCTCTGATATAAAGACTCTTCTCGAAAGATAAGTATGATCTGTTAATTGTTCTCTGACCAAGAGTTTAAGTTTGCCTTCACCAATCATGGTTCTCTTTATGCACTTCATCGTGGTTCCCTTTACTTATTTCAAGTTAGATTATATGAAGGGAAGTTGCTGTCTAGAATGACTTGTGTATCAATGAATGTGATGCTTCTTGTCCGTATTTTTTTATCGACACTTTGCTCCATAAACTTGTGGTCATGTTTACTGAGCTCAGTTTTCGCTTGGGGACAAGCGAGGTCTAAGCTTGGGGGGGTTGATACGTCCATTTTGCATCACTATTTTATATCATAATTTACTGCTATTCATCGATATATTTCATATTTAGAAGTGTTACTTATGTTATTTTACCTATTTTGCATGTTTGATGAATAATGGAGAATTGGACACCGGAGTCAGGATTCTGCTGGAAAAAGCACCGTCGAGATGCACTATTTCTGAAGATCAATAAATCGAAGGAGACATATGGAAGTTCCTATTTTACCAGATGATGGAGGAGGCCAAAAGGGGGAGCTGAGATGGGCCAAGGTGGGCCCTCCTCACCCCTTGGCGCGGTGGGCCCCCTGCCGCGCCGAAGGTGGTTTGGGGGCCCTGGCCCACCTCAGCCGTCCCCCTTCGCGTACTTGACCCCTGGAACCCTAACACAGAGAGGAGGCCATCGAAATATTCCGCCGCCTCCACGAGGCGGAAAACACCAGAGAGCGAAAAGCTCCCCTGCAGGAAGAAATCTGCCGGGGGAAATTCCCTCCCGGAGGGGGAAATCGTCGCCATCATCACCGTCATCGAGCTGGACTTCATCGGGATCATCATCATCATCATCTCCACCGCCAACACCATCATCACCACCGCTGCACCCCGTCTCCGTTATAACATCTAGGGCTGAATCTTGTCTATTTCATAGGGGAAACTCTCCCGGTGTTGATTACTCTTGTTATTGATGCTATTGGGTGAACCATTGGACTAAGGTTTATGTTCAGATTGTTATTCATCATCATATCACCTCTGATCATGTTCCGTATGATGTCTTGTGAGTAGTTCGTTTAGTTCTTGAGGACATGGGAGAAGTCTTGATGTTAGTAGTGAACTATGTTGAGTAATATTTAATGGTTTGATGCTTAAGTTGTGGTGTTATTCTTCTAGTGGTGTCATGTGAACGTCGACTACATGATACTTCACCTTTATGGGCCTAGGGGAATGCATTGTGTATTCGTTTGCCAATTGTGGGTTGCCGGAGTGACAGAAACCTGAACACCCGTTGGTATATCGATGCATGAGGGATAGCAGGATCTCAAAGTTTAAGGCTGTGGTTAGTTTATCTTAATTACTTTCTTGTATTTGCGGATGCTTGCAAGGGGTATAATCACAAGTATGTATTAGTCCTAGGAAGGGCAGTGCATTAGCATAGGTTCACCCACACAACACTTATCAAAACAATGAAGATTAATCAACTATATGAAGCGAAAGCACTTGACAATATTCCCGTGTGTCCTCAAGAACGTTTGGTCATTATAAGTACAACAACCGGCTTGTCCTTTGCTGTAGAAAGGATTGGGCCACTCGCTGCAACTATTATTACTGCATTTTATTTACTTGTACTTTATTTATCTGTCATATCAAAAACCCCTAAAAACTTGTCTGAGAGCATTTACAGTGAATCCTTCATCAAAACCGCTTGTCAACACCTTCTGCTCCTCGTTGGGTTCGACACTCTTATTTATCGAAAGTACTACGATACACCCCCTATACTTGTGGGTTATCAAGCCCTTACCTCTCTAAGTCTTATGCACCCCCCGGCCTTGTCGATCCCTGACTCCGGCATACCGAAGCGGTGGTGCTATTGCGCTGAAAGTAGGGTCCTAACGACGTAGAGCGAAAAGACATGAGGAAGAGATAAAAGGCCTCCCGAGGGGCGCCCACACTTGCGCATAATAAAAGTGTTCTTACAAGCCATTACAAAACGAAAACAACAAATACTAAGATAACTCGTGCCCCAAGCACATCTTGCAACAGGAGCAGCTCAAGCAGCAGGGTCGTTGTTGTCCTCCTCCTCAGCGACTTCCTCGCCATCCTCCTCCTGGACGGGGTCCTCCTCGACCTCAACCCTCTTGAAGCGCTGGACGAACCCCTCCACTTCCTGCCACACCGCGGCACGCTTATGCTAGACGGGCTTCATCACGTCCTTGAAGTCGAGACTAGGATGGAGCTGTGCGAGGTTGGAGAAGATGCAACCAACCGCGACACCAAGGAGCTCGCGGTCTCCGTGTCGACAAGGTCATCAAGGCTCATCACGGCCTTCTCGAAGTTGCCAACGAGCTGCTCGAAGAAGCCGAGGTACGTGGTGGCGTCGGCGTTCCCCTCGACAGAGAGCGTGGGGGCCTGGGCCCCAAGCGGTCCGCAACAGCCCGCGCGGACCACCAGAGAGCGGAACATACGCTCTCGCTGGCGCATCAAGAGCCGCGCAGCCTGCGCATTGTCCCGAGGCTCGTCGACAAGCTACACCACGGGCGCCACCTGCTGCTGCATGTCGGTCAGGTCCTCCGTTAGGGAAGCAAGGTCTTGCTCCGCGCAGATCTGGGTGTCCCGGGCAGCCTGAAGACGGGAGTCAAACCGCCTCTTCTCCCGCTCAAGCTCCCTGATGCGAGCGTTGAGCTCGTCCTGAACTCGAGCCTTCTTCGCGAACTCCCTGGAGTAGCTGTCACGGAAGAGCTTCTCCTTGGTCGCGGACTCCTCCTTCATCTTCTCCTCCTTCACGCGGAGGTTCTCATTGGTCTGCAAGAGGCGCTTCTGGAAGAAGACTTTGTCCTGGGCCACCTTGCCCTCGCGAGACTCCAGGATCTCCCGCTGCGCGGATTGGTCTTTCTCGACCTGTTCGACCTGCTCCTCGCGCTTGCGCAGCTCTGACTCACGGAAGTCGAGATCTTCCCCGCGCTTCATGATCAGCCCTTCGCGAGTGCGCAGGTCCTCGCGGAACTTCTCCAAGTTTTGCCTCACGGTCTCCGAGTCCGCGATGATTTTTTCCTCGCGGGTCACGAGCTCCTGTTGCTTGGTGGTGGTCGCCGCCTCGCGGGCCGCGAGCTCCTGGTGCCTGGCAGCAGTCTCCGCCTCGAGAGCCTCGCGTTTAACACTCAACTCCACGAGAGTCTCTTCAGCCTCGCGGATGACGCTGGCGCGGACTTCCGCGGCTAAGCGCTGCACCTCCTCGCGCCGCGCCTAGGCTGCCTCATCCTCCCGACGGCAGCGCTCTATGGTCTCATGAAGGTGGGTCCAAGCCCGCGCAAGGTCAGCGCGTTCCTCCGCCGCAGCAAGCTCCTCCTCGATGTTCTGGGCCTCGAGCCCGTCAAGCGCCTCCCACGCCAGGCGAAAGGCGGCATCGCGGCGAACCGCGCTCTGGCGCCAGCCACGAGGAACCAAGGACCACGCATCGCCAGTGGGCCCGGAGGCCTCAATGCTCGCCGAAGGCCCAGAGGCACGGCGCTGCGGGCTCGGGGTGGACTCAAGTCGCGCCTGGGGGCTCTGGCGAGAGTTTTCTTCCTCTTCCGCGTCAGGGGCCCCTCGGGGGCTCGCGGTGTCCCCTCCAGGGGCCTCGGCGTCTTTCCGCCCGTGGAGCATGTTCTCCTGCTCGCCAGAGGCAGGGTTGGCCTGTTCCGCCGCGGCCTCGGGGGCTGCCGCTGTCGCCTCGGGACCCGCACTTGGTGGAGGTGGCTGCGCAGTGGTCCCCTCCTTCTCGGTGACGACGTGCTCCTCCGCTGACGTCGCGGCCTTCGCCGCCGCCTCTTCTGCCATCTTCTCCGGCGCAGACACTGCGGGCTCCTCCGCCGCCTCTTCCGTCGCCTTCTCCTGCCACGCAGGAGAAGTGGCGGGCCACTCAGGCGACGGCACCATCGCCTCGGTCTCCCCCTCTTCGCGGCGTACACCCACAGGAGGAGGGGAAGCCGCAACCTCGTGATGTGGCTCCCCAACAGCAGGCACCGCAGACGCCGCTGCGGCACTGGAGCTCTCTCCGACCTTCGGATCCTGCGCCGTTTCATCTCCAAGGGAAGCCTGGCGAAGGAAACAATCAGAAATCCTCGAGAGGGTCACTCAAGAACACATCAAAAGGAAAAAACGAGACTTACTCAGCGGTGTCAATCCACCTCTTCGCCGCCCGCCGCGGCTGCGAGGCGCTTGCCTCCGCTCCCTCCTGGGGCGCATCCGCTCCCCCCTCGCGAGGAGCGCTCTTCGGACTCCCAGCAGGCTTGTCGTGGAGCGCGTTGGTGCGGGGGTCGTGACGGCCTTGCAAGGCCTCATCATCGTCGCTCTCATCCTCCTCAATGCGTCGCGAGGGGACGACGAGATACGGGTCGTCGCTGCCCGAGGAGACCTCTTTCCACCTTCTTCGTCACATTGGAGATGGCAACCTCGCCAGCCCACGCGATGGGGATGTAGACGCCCCCCATGACGTCCGTGATGCGGAAGGAGACGCAACTCGTCCGCTCATTGTGCGCCGTGAACCGGAGCGCGTAGAAGCTGTGGAAGAGGGCGACCGAAGGCGGAATACCGAGGTACGCCTCATAGAGGTAGGCGAAGATGGCGAGAATGAGAATGGAGTTGGGGTGAAGGTGGAGAATCTGGATCTGGTAGAATTCCAGAACCACCAGGAAGAAGTCAGAGAAAGGGGGGACAAGCCCAGCGAAGATGGTGCGAAGGAAGATGGGGTAGAAGGTGGCACCGAGCTTGCCGAGGTCGCTCGCCGGCTTAAGCGTCGTGGCCTTATGCTCGTTGGTCTTGGAGGCCACCATGTGGCGCACCTTGTCCAGTTGCGCCTCCGTGCCAATGCGGTACCCGACCAGAGCCGGCTTGAGGGCTCCGTACTGCTTCATCGCGGCAGGCTCGCTCGTCTGCGCCACCTCCTTGCCCTTCCTGGAGCCTGCAGCTTTCTTGGGCGCCATCACAGCTGGATTGCGGAGAAGGAGAAGCTCGGAGAAGATGTGCGCGCTGGGAAGGAGGAGGTGAAAGGGGAAGAACGAAGTAATGAGCACCGGCGCCGCGCTCGCAGGTTTTATCGCCCCTGCGAAGCCGTTACCAAGGCGTGGTGGGACCCACCACTACGCCCATTACGGACGAGGAGATCGTGGCGACGTGGGCGACCGTGACTCGCCGCGTGTCTCGGGCCAGGCAGGCTTCTTTGGGCCCACGACGCTTCGCCTGCGTCCACACGACTCCAGCGTGCCCATCGCGGGCCCGGGGGCTACTGTCGGCCCAGTGGAAACCAGGGTACCACGGGCCGGCCTGCCACAACCCTCGACACTCTACTGAGCATTCCTGCTAAGGACCAGGCGGTCAGCCTGGCGAGCCTCAGGAGGGATCTTTTTCTCGAGAGGGCCTCCCTTGTCCGGAATACCGCTAAGTCCTGGCACACGTCTGCGCATCCCTCGCGAGGCGTCGAGTACTTCAGAACCTCGGCGAGGCACCCAGCCCTCGCGAGGTTCCTTCAAGTGGAAGCAAGCTCTGCACCCGCTACAGAGCGCACATGGCCTCTGCGCCTGCCGCAGAGTGACGCGCGCGTCTGCGCGCGGTGACGACGACGCTGCAGTTGCCGTTCTTGTGTATAAAGCGGTCAACAAAGCTGCGCTAAGGAAAGCGGACTCCGAGACTTGCCATTCTGGCGATAAGGGAACCGTCTGCCGCTACGCTACAAGCAAACGTCACCGTGGGCCACGCCACGGACCTCTGCAGCGCCAGCCCACCGTCCTGGTTGGACGGTGGCTTTATCTGCCAAGGACGGCAGGCCTCTGCCATGGACCAAGTCCATGGATAGCTCCGCAGCCGTGCACCGTCCTTCTCCTTTATCACCATGTGGTAACCCTTCCCGCCGAAGAATTGGGGGAAGAGGTCCGGGACACCTATAAAAGGAGGTGGTGCACGCTCTACGCGGGGATCGGTAGATGCGACACCCAGTCGACTAGGTCGCAAGGAAGAAGACGAAGCTCCTTCCACTAGAATCCACCATAGCCATAACCGAGCTCTCGGCAAGCTCATTGTACTGTAACCTCTACAAGCAGTGCAAATACAACAAAGCAGGACGTAGGGTCTTTACACCTCGCGGTGGGCCTGAACCTGGGTAGCGGCTCGTGTTTCACTCTCTGCCGTGATGTCCCTCACCGAGCTCGACGAGCACCGTCGCCGAGGTAGTTGAGGGTTGTTTGATTGTGTGTTCAGCCCCTTACTCGATTCCTGGCTTCAGTGAGACACACCCAAGTTCCTGGGAACCAGTCTCCGACAGGAAGGACCCCTTTTGGGGGGCCTTGTGAGCCCCAGGCGGCCTGGTGGCGCGGCCAGGGGGTACCCCGCACCCTGGGGTCACCTGCCCCCATGGTGGGTCCCCTTGGTCGGCCACTAGCGCCACTGGACCTCATTTTAAGCACAAATTTTAATTTAATTTTTGTAGAAATTTTTGACGACTTTCAAAAATTGGTGATTCTAGGGTTTACTAAATGATGAAAAAGCAGGAAATGATTTAATAGAAGTATAAAAATAATTCTTAACCAAAATTGCATGAGCAAATAAATAAACAAGGAGAGAGGAAGGATATGGTGGTCATAGTTTTATTCACTCTAAAACATTTTTGTTGGCAAGGTTGATCAAGTCCTACCACCAGAAACATTTTATAGTTCATAAATTTTTTGAAATCCACATAACATTTATGTTACTCTATTTTGAGAGCTATTGTCCCAACCATAATAAATTGATATTCTTTGTGCCTTTCATATATAGGGCAATCAATGTCTCCAATCTTGATTGTCTTGAAGTTTAACATTGAATTTTACCATATATCTTGTCAACCTTCTTTGGAAAATAAACAGTATGCTCTTTATCATTGACATTGAAAGTAACCTTCCCTTTATTGCAATCAATAATAGCCCCTGCAGTTTTAAGAAAAGGTCTCCAAGAATAATAGACATGCTTTCATCCTCAGGCATATCCAACACAACAAAGTCAGTTAAAATAAGGCAATTAGTAGTAACCTGAACAGGAACATCCTCACAAATACCAATGGGAACAGCAGTAGATTTATCAGCCATTTGTAAAGAAATATCAGTTGGTATAAGTTTATCAGATAGAGCCTTTTGTAAAGAGAGAATGGCATAATACTCACCCCTGCACCAATATCACATAAAGCAGTTCTCACATAATTATTTTTGATGGAACAAGGGATAGTAGGAATACATGGATCTCCAAGCTTTTTTGCAATTTTTCCATTGAAAGAATAATTAGCAAGCATAGTAGAAATCTCTTCATTAGGGATTTTTATCTTGTTAGAAACAATATCATTCATATACTTAGAATAAGGAGGCAGCTTAAAAGCATTAGTTAAAGGAATTTGCAAAAACAAAGGTCTCATCCAATCACAAAATTTATTGTAGTGCTCCTCTTCCTTAGAGCTATGTTTCTTGTTAGGAAAAGGCATAGGTTTTTGCACCCAAGGTTCTCTTTCACTACCATGCTTCCTAGGAATAAAATCCTCCTTGCTATACCTTTTATTTTTAGGAGGTTTTTCAGGTTCCTCCTACTTTCTACTTTATCAGGGGCATCATCCTTATCATTTTCATTCACAGTTTCAGCATCAGAAATAGATATATTATTAGGATTTTCAACAAGCTCTTTATCACTACTGGGTTCATTAGACTCCTTAGCATTTTTATGCTTCTTCTTTTTCTTTTTAGAAGAACTAGCAACGTTATTTTCATCTAATTGAGAATCTTGTTCAATTCTTTTAGGATGCCACTCAGGGTACAAAGGATCCTGAGTCAAAGCACCACTCCTAGTTGCTATACCAAAAGCATGTTTATCATTATTTTTAGAAGCTTCTGAAAGTAAATCTTGTTGCACTTTAGTAATTTGCACAAGTTGAGTTTGAACCATCTGAAGATGTTTGAAAAGACCTTTAACATCATTAGAAGTTCTTTCCAAAACATCATGCAAGTTTTTAATAACACGATAATTTTCTAGTAAATAGTTTTGAACTTGCATATTAAAATGATTTTGCTTAACAATAAAATTACCAAGTTCATCTAAACATTGATCCGGAGGCTTACGATGAGGAATATCTCTAGCATCAAAATCATGAAGAGAGTATACCTCTACCGTAGGAGGATAAATGGTGGGCTTACATAATTCTTCAATAGGAGGCAAAATCTTTACTTCTTCAGATTTAATACCCTTCTCTTCAAGGGATTTCTTAGCCTCTTCCATACGTTCAGGATCTAGCTCAATAACACCCCTCTCCTTTGGTGTTGGGACCAATGGCGTTTTAGGTAAAGTCCAGTCTTCATGATTTTGGCCAATTTTAACCAATAATTCCCCAGCTTCTTCTGGAGTTTTTTTCCTGAAAACACAACCAGCACAACTATACAGGAATGTCCTAGATTCAACAGTTAGTCCATTATAAAATAAATCAAGGAGTTCATTTCTGGCTATCTGATGTCCAGGCCGAGCTCTGAGTAGAGCGCCATATCTCCCCCAAGCTTCGGGGAAAGATTCTTTCTCAAGCTGCTTAAAATTGTAGATATTTTGCAACGCAGCATGTTGCACACTAGCAGGATAATATTTTTCAAGGAAAACATTAATTAAACCTTGAGGGCTTGTAATTGATCCAGATACTAAATTGTTAAACAAGGTTTTAGCTTCATCTTTAAGTGAAAAGGGAAACAGCGCTTAGTAACCAAGTAACCACGTTTCTTAGATTCATTAGAAAACAAGTTACAAAGGGAAGAAAGTTTATTCAAGTGTTCTATAGGACTTTCATTTTCAGTTACAAACTAGTTGTAATGTACGTGCAACGCACGTTTTCACAATTATTAACCCTAGACTCGTATAACCCTACCCCTAGTTCACCCTTTTCCATTATTTCTTCCAAAAAAAACACAAGATCTCGGCCGTAAATAATGTTCTGAAATACACAAAATCTCAGCTGTAAAGAAAGACGTAGATGCTTTTGATTCATTAACGAAAATGGTGTTTAATTGTTCCCTAAGTATCTTCTAGGAGTTCTTTACAATTTACGTATATATAAAAATAAAGAGAATAAGAGAGCTGGGCATAACCACATGCAACTTAGCAGTTCCTGAAGAATTCAAACCTGACGTACCAGATTAGGGTAGTCTGGCACATTGCTCTTCTCTATCATTATCACAAGTATAAGGATTTGAGGTCGAATTTTAATGACATCAAATTGATTTCCTCCATCTGTTCTTCAGTAAGATGGCATTCCCTTATAGGACATAATCCTTAGAATCAGATTCCGATGGAATATATTCTGCTGTAGAAAGAATTCAAGATTAAGAGATCAACATGTAGTAGTTTTGTACGATCAGTATAGAAGTTAAACTATTGTCCAATGTAGATCATCAAGCAGCAGCTCAAAACAGTCTTTCTCGATTTAAACTACAAAACTACATTAATCAGCAATAGACTCGCACTGGCATGCAACAGAAGTCGCCGATTGATTTGCTTTTCACTTCTCTAGGCTATGAAATAGTGACATGATTAGTTGAATTAACTGACAAGATTCTTATTCTTCTGAACCTAAGCCAATTAAATGTGAGTATGCTTTTCAGAAAATGTGATGCGCTAGTAGACGATGTGGACTTCCTAATGCAATTCTAATCTCACTTAGGCAGCTATCTGAGCAGTGGACGTCTCTGTCCAAGAATCAGAAGCGCGGGAGGGACTGGGGAGTGGGAAGCCTCTACAGCTCCAGCGCCTCCGGTGGCGTCCAGCAGTAGGCTGAAGACGATGATGCCTCTCTGGTGATATCTCCCTGCGTCTGCAGTGGCTTGGCGTGCTTGGTGGTGTCGTCGATGGGAAGGCTGCAAGCCTGCAATTTCCTATGAAACAGCTGCTGCTCCGTGTTCTCGCTCTACAACACCACATAATCAAACTCAAATTTTGGTCTTCTTCACAGTCGCGTGCGACCAATATATTCAGAATCGTGTCCAAACGAATATTCAGAACGAAGAAAATAGAAGAGGATGGAGCGATGGATACAGATCCAGGAGCAACTCATCTTCCACCTGCAATCCTCCGAGATCCCCTCCCACCATGACCCCGACGCTCGTTCCCGGTCAACTCCCACGGGAACACCTCGTCAGAGGTTCGCCTGGCACACCCCAAACACCAAAGCACCTCGGGACGGGGACTTGGTCGCGTTAGGGCCTACAGCTCTGGGGCAGGGAGGGTTGGGCCGCCGCGGTCCGTTCCACCGGTCGGCACCCTTTAATCACCAAAGCGGAAAGCTTTGGCCGACACGCCCTGTAGGCGCGCGCGTCACTCTGGATAAGACGCAGTCGCACATGGCCCCTGGCTGGGGTCACGGGTGGGCCATATCCTTGTCTTGTACCGCGCGAGGCTTGGTGGCGCAGCTCTCCTCGCGAGGGCGGCCTCGCGAGGCCCCTCCTTGGCCGTCTGGTGAAGCGTCCTCCCGAGGCTTGCCAGCCTTGTCGGCCTAGTGAGAACCAGGGTGTCCTGGGCCTGTCCTCAACGGCCCTCGACGCCCGGTGGCCAAATTCTGCTAAGGACCAAGCTTACGGCTTGAAGAGACTAGCGAGGCAAATCGCCTCGCGAGGGGTTAGGAGGCAGCAGAGGCCTGCAGAGGCCCTCCCCACTGCTGCCCCCACTGCAAGGAGATCTCCCTTGAAGAGAGGTCAACGCCAAATCCTCCACAGGGCATCACAGCCCTCGTGGGGATCGCTTCGCTGCAAAGCAACCTCTGCAGAGCGCACATGGGCTCTGCAGCGGCCGCAGAGTGACGCGCGCCTCTGCGCGCGATGACGACGACGCCGCAGTTGCCGATTTGGTGATTAAAAGAGTCAACAAAGCTGCGCCATCCGCACCGGACTACAAGGATTTCCTCTTTGGTGATAAGAGGACCGGCCGGCGCTACGCTCCACGGCCAACGTCACCGTGGGCACCCCCAAGTTACTCTGCGGCCCCAGCTGGCCGTCCTGCATGGACGGTGGTTATTCTGCCACGAGCATCAGCTTTACGCCCATGGACCGCATCCATGGACAGCTGGGCTGCGGTGCACCACGCTCCACCTTCCGCCGCCACGTGATAGCCCTACCATAGCGTAAGCGCAGGGAGGAAGCCCAGGGCGCCTATAAAAGGAGGAGGAGCAGCACCGTAGAAAGGGATCGCATTCTCATTCCAACCTAGCCACTTACGCGCAAGGAAGAAGAAGATCACAGCTTCCCTTCCTCGTGCACACCATTGCCAAAAGAGAGCCCTCGGCAAGCTCATTGTACTGAAACCTCTATAAGCAGTGCAATACAGACAAGCAGGAGTAGCGGTGTTACCTCCACACGAGGGCCGTGAACCTGGGTACGGGCTGGTGTTCATCTCTGTCGTGATGTCCCTCCTCATGCTCGACGAGCACCGTCGCCGTGCAGGTTGAGGGTTGTTTGACCAACGTGTTCAGCCCCTTACACGAACTCTCTTCGTGAGCTTGACCATCCCTGTTTCGTGGGAGTCATTCTCCGACAATTGGCACGCCAGGTAGGGGAGGCGAGGCGCGTCTTCAACCTTCACCAACCTCTGCACCATGGCGGACACGCGCGCAGCTCGTGCCACCCGGCGGGCGTCAGGCAGGGCCACCACTGAGCCCGCTGCCAACACCAACAACCCCCGCGGTCGTCCCCGTGCTAGCCGCGCCACGGGGCGCAACACCGCTGAGCCGCGTGTGGAGCACCCCGAGGACGATGACGGCCACCACGACGACCGCCACGACGAAGACGTCGACCACGAGCACGGCGAGGACGCTGAGTCCTCGCATCCGTCCCAGCGCCACAGCGCCTCCACTCTTGGGCGTCCAGCACCCAGTCCAAACACCGCGCTGCTCATGGCCGCGGAGCTCTTCCGCTACAGCCCCACCGCCGAGGCGCACGACAACTGGCTCGGCCGCCTCCAGCACTTCGTCGACATTGCGGCGGCGCCGCGCGCAGCTCCGGCTGCATCGCGCTCCCTGGTGCACCACAACTCCGGACGCGCAGGGACGGCCGCGCATGGCGCACCTCCGCCGCCGCCTCCGCCGGGTCCGCCTCCAGCTGCGGCCCACAAGGCCGCCTCCCACGCGTCGTCCCCGCGCGATTGCCAAATCGTGCAGCGGACCTCCAGACGCGCGGGTGGAAATGGAGCGCCAGAAGGACCTCCAGAAGCATATCGTCGAGGAAATCGGCCAAGCGGGAAGGCAGAACCGCCGAGCTCTTCAGGGCGGCATTGCCTCGTACGCCACAGGATGCGCGGCCTTCACCCGCAGCCTGCGTCGCGTCGTCTGGCCACAGAAGTTCAGGCCGGACCTGCCCAAGGGCTACGACGGCACGAACAACCCTATCGAGTTCCTGCAGCTCTACACCACCTCCATCCAAGCTGCGGGGGGAGACGACAAGGTCATGGCCAACTGGTTCTCCACGCTCTCAAGGATTCTGCCTTGTCGTGGCTCCTGAACCTTCCTGAGGACTCCATTGACTCGTGGGAGGAGCTCTGCCAGCAGTTCGTTGCAAACTTCAAGGGCACGTACGAGCGCGCCCTCACCTACAACGACCTGCGTGCTGTGCGCCAGTAGCCTGGCGAGACCCTCCGCAGGTACATCCAGCGCTTCAGCCAAGTCCGCAACAAAATCCCGAACATCCCGGACTCGCACGTCATCGCTGCCTTCAGAGAGGGCGTCACCAACCACAGGATGCTCGAGAAGCTCGGCATCCATGATACTCTCTCCTCCGTGGTGAAGCTCTTCGACATCGCAGACAAGTGCGTCAAGGCAGAAGAAGGCCTCCTCTTTGTCAAGGTGGGCTCGACAGACGACCCTGTCGAGGGATCCAAGACCCAGAAGACCCTGTCGAGGAATTCTGCAGATGCGCCACAGAATTAGATTTTGGTGCGCCACTGTTAACCCTTTTCCCACCAGTGAGAAGCTTATGTTGACGACATCGTGGTCAAGTCTCGCGAGGGAGACACTCTCTTGAAGGATCTCGAGGAAACCTTCGCCAGCCTGCGAAAGGTGAACATCAAGCTAAACCCCGCCAAGTGCGTCTTCGGGGTGCCATCAGGCAAGCTCCTCGGGTTCCTCGTGTCCCACCGTGGCATAGAAGCAAACCCAGATAAGATCAAGGCCATAGAAGACATGCAACCGCCTCGCCGCCTCAAGGACATGCAACGCCTAGCAGGATGCATGGCCAGCTTGGCCGCTTCATCTCCAAGTTCGGTGAGAGAGCCTTGCCCTTCTTCAAGATCATGAAGAAATCAGGCACCTTCAAGTGGACTCCAGAGGCAGACAAGGCATTTGAGGACCTGAAGAAGTACCTGGCTAGCTCACCAGTCATGGTGGCCCCCAGGACAGGCGAGCATATGAAGCTATACCTAGCAGCCACTCCACAGACCGCAAGCGCCGTCCTGGTGGTGGAAAGAGAAGAGCCAGTTCTCCCCAAGAAAAGCACTGCCACACCAAGTCCAGAACCCCCTGACGAGGAAACAGTCTCTCCAGGCCCAGTGCCAGACCCACAGCCTCACGTCGAGCCTACCACAAGCACTCCTGCCGAGACTCCTCCACAGGAAATCTCGCCAAAGGTCCTGAGGAGCCTCTCGAGGGAGCCGACGCTGCCACACCATCGACGACTCTCGTCGAGCATCCAGTCTACTTCGTCAGCACTGTACTGCGAGATGCTCGCGAGCGCTACCCAATGCAGCAGAAGCTCCTCCTCGCGCTCCTCATCGCCTCCAGGAAGTTACGCCACTACTTCCAGGGCCACCCCATCACGGTGGTCACGTCGTTCCCCCTGGAGCAAATCCTGCGCAACCCCAACGCCACTGATCGCGTCGCAGGATGGAACATCGAGCTGCAACCATTCAACTTGCGTTTCGACACCACAAGAGTCATCAAAGGGAGAGCGCTGGCAGATTTCGTCGCCAAGTGGACAGACCCAACTCCTGAAGAGCCTCGCGAAGAAGAAACCGCGTCATCGGGAGATACAATGCCAAGCCACTGGACCATGCACTTCGATGGAGCTTTCGCCTGCCGCAATGGTGGGGCTGGCGTTGTCCTGACCTCACCAAAAGGTGACAAGCTCTACTACGCCATCCAGTTGTGCTTCACAATAGACAAGATCTCCAACAACATCGCCGAGTATGAAGGCATCCTCGCCGGGCTCAGAGCCGCAATCGCCCTTGGTGTCAAGCACTTACTCATAAAGGGTGATTCCCAGCTCCTGGTTAACTTCTATAACAAGAGCTACACGCCTAAGGATGACCACATGGCCACCTACCTTGAAGAGGTCGCAAGCTCGAGAAGCACTTCAGAGGCATGGAGCTCATGCACATCCCGCGAAAGGAGAACCAGGAGGCAGATGACATCGCCAAGCGAGCATCACGAAGGCAGGCCCAGCCGGCCGGCGTCTTTGAAGAGAGACTCTCCAAGGCGTCCATAAAGCAGCCACAAGAAGCAGCACCACAAGCACAGACGAAGTACTCCCACCACCTCCTGTAGGTGGGGCACCCAACTGCGGTCCATCCTCAGGGGAGCGTCTGCTGCTGCTGGCTATGGTGCATCAAGAGACAGGCTGGGTCGACGAACTCAAGGACTACTCAAGGACTACTTGCTGAAGGGAACCTCCCCGAAGAAGACGCGGAGGTGGAACGAGTGGCTCGACAAGCCAAGTCATACTACATCCTCGAGGGAGATCTGTACCGCAAGCGCCCAAATGGAATCGCACTTAAGTGCGTCCCCCCCGAGGAAGGCCGCATGCTGATCAGAGACATTCACAGTGGAGAGTGTGGCCACCATTCCTCTGCACGCACCCTGGCAGGCAAGGTCTTCAGGAGCGGTTTCTACTGGCCCCAAGTGCTTCAAGATGCCACCACCATCGTCCAGTCTTGCGATGCGTGCCAATTCCATGCCAAGCAAGTCCATCAGCCTGCACTGGGACTCCAAACCATCCCGCTCTCGTGGCCTTTCGCGGTCTGGGGGCTAGACATCTTGGGACCCTTCCCGAGATCGTAAGGGGGCTACCGTTTCCTCTTCGTGGCAGTCGACAAGTTCACCAAGTAGGCAGAGGTTGAAGCAGTGCGCAGCATACCGGCCAGGGCAACAGTAAAATTCATCAGAAGCCTGGTCTGCCGTTTTGGTGTGCCAAATCGCATCATCACCGACAATGGCTCACAGTTCACCAGCGGCATCTTCAGGGCCTACTGCGAGAGCCTCGGCATCAAGCTCTGCTTCGCCTCGGTGGCTCACCCACAGAGCAACGGCCAAGCCGAACGAGAGACGCTGAGGTCCTCAAGGGCCTCAAGACAAGAAGCTTCAATCGCCTCAAGGGCTACGGCAAGGGCTGGATAGACGAACTCCCGTCCGTGCTCTGGTCCATCCGCACAAACCCCACGAAGCCCATTGGCGAGACGCCATTTGCCCTCGTGTATGGAGCTGAAGCAGTCCTCCCCACAGAGATCAAGCATGGATCCCCACGGGTCCTTGCCTTCAATGAGGATGATCAGGAAGACCTCCACAACGACGACCTGCTGCTCCTCGACGGGCTGCGCCGCCGTGCCGCCCTCAGGGCTGCAAAGTACCAGCAGGACCTGCGACGCTACCACAGCCGCCACATACGCCCACGCACTCTGGAGACAGGCGACCTCGTCCTCAGGAGAATCCTCTCCAGGGAAGGTCTCCACAAGCTCTCGCCCATGTGGGAAGGCCCCTACAGGGTCTCACACATCGCCAGGCCCGGCGCAGTACGCCTCGAAACGGAGGACGGCATCCCAGTCAAGAATCCATGGAACATCGCGCATCTACGCAAGTTCTACCCGTGATCATAGTCACGCCAGACATTTTTTGTCTCTAGAGGGAAGCACACAACTTCACCTCCAAGCTTCACAAAGCTTCTCCTCCCGAGGGCCAGCCCCTCTGAGCTCTCCTGATAACGTGCCGCCGCAGGCCGTGAAGAGTCTCAGGCACTGAATGTGGTCCCCATGCCTCGACATGGAAAACTTTATCTTGGCAACACCAAGTGTAATGAACCAATTCGTTTCTCAATGAGACATTGCGCTGAGGCGCCGCTGTGTAACATTTTGGTGGTGAGTTTTTACTTTTCATCACTTTTGTGCATTCGCGCTCATATTTTTCCCCATGCGCACCTCGCGAGCGGGGCTGAGTACGGTGACTGTGCCTCGAGAGCACCCCAGCAGCACCGCAAAATCCAAAGGATCCGAGCTCTAACACGTGAGCACGCTCTCACGCCTGTTACCTCACCAAAGAGCTCTGGCCCAAGGGCTTGCTCCCAAACACGCCACCTCACCAAAGGACCTTGGTGCTTACTCTCCTCGTGAGATACTCATGAGGAAACCTATAAGCGCGCATGAGTTTTACTACCATGTATTGGCTTTGGTTTGCCTCTCTAACCAATACAGGGAACAAGAGTCCCCCCAAGCTCGTGAAGCCAAGCTCCGGCCTCAAGAGGAAGGCGCACCATCAGGGAAACCACTGCCCTCTACGGGGCAAAAGTCTCGCAAAGCTAAGTCCAGCGCTCACTCCTCAGGAGTCCTCCTCTCTCTCACGAGTATTTGTCGTCCCTCGAGCGGGTTTTTTCTCCCTCACACTTCATGGACTGCTTGTGCGTCAAAGGGGGCCTCGAGCACCGCGACTCGAGAGCCCTTACCTCTCCAAGCCTTAAACACCCCCCGGCCTTGCCGAGTCACGCTCCGGCATACCGCAGCGGCGGTGTCATAGCGCAAAGAGATGGGTCCTGACAACGTAGAGCGAAGAAAGACATGGAACAGGGGTAAAAGGCCCAACGAGGGACACACACACACATACATAGTGGCACACGTTAAAGTGTCTTACAAATCAGAATAAAATGAGACAAGTCTTAAACAAAGATAATTGCGCCTCAAGCGCGTCTGGTTGCAGGAGCGGCCTAGGCAGGGGCATCGCCGTCAAGATCCTCCTCAGCCCCCTCTTCAGCTCCGGCTTCAGCGCCTTCCTCCTCCTCAGTGGCCTGCTCCGTCTCGACCCTCTTGAAGTGGTCGACGTAATCGTTGACCTCCTCCCGAACCGAGTTGGAGAGGTCCTGAGCTTGGTCCGCCTCGACAGGCTCGGTCACCGACTCGAAGTCGAAGCTGGGGTAAAGGCGCTGGAGGTTGGCGAAGACGCGGTCGATCGCCACCGTCAGGAGCTTACGGCATCTTCATCGACGACGTCGCCAAGCTCCGCCACAGGCCCCTCGAGGGCGGAGAAGAGATGGTCGAAGTAGGCGAGGTACGCCGCAGCATCGGCATTCCCATGGACGGGAACCGCAGGGGCGTCCACTCCGAGGTTCGCCGCAAGGGAGTTCCCCCGAGCCACCAAGGACTTGAACATGCGCTCCCGCTGCTGCGTCAAGACCTGTGCCGCCTGCACGTGATGCTCAGCCTCCTCAGCGCGCTCCACGGCAGGACCCACCTGCGCGGCCAACTCCTCCATATCATGGGTCAGAGCGACAAGGTCATGCTCCGCACGCTCGCGAGCCTCCTCCGCGCGGCGATGTCCGTCCTTGGCGCGCCTTGCCTAGGAGTTTAGGCTGGCATTCAGTTGTTCCAGCTGGCGGATGCGGGCGTTGTCTTCCTGTCGTTTCTTCTTGAAGCGGTCCTCCTGCTTCTTGAACTTCCCGGCGTAATCCTGGGCGACGGCAGCGCGAAGCTCCTTCTGCTTGGCAACGGCTTCCTTCACAGCCTCCTCCTTCCGCTCGGTGAGCTTTTGGTTGGATTTCTCCACGAGCTTTTTGTGCCTGGCCACTTCCTCGCCATGCTTGCCTATAGCCTCAGCCAGGTTGCCCTCGCGCGCCTCAAGATCTGCCGCTGCGTGGTCAGCTCCCCGTCGATCTGCAGCAGCTGCTCCTCGCGCTTGAGCGCCTCTGCCTCGCGCGCCGCCACTGCTCGCTCGCGGGCATCCAAGGACATGCGGTGCTGGTCCAAGGACTTCCGCACGACTTCAGAGTCCGCGACGATCTTCGCCTCGAGGTCAACAAGCTCCTGGCGCTGGGCGGCCAGCGTGGTCTCAAGGGCCACGCGCCCCAAGGCTGCGGCTCGGCGCTCCACCATGGCCGCCTCGCGATCTTCTGCCGCGGCCATGCGCTCTGCCTGGAGTGGCTCCAGGATCTCTTCAGCCTCGCGCACCGCGCTCTCGCGGACTTCCTTGGCGAAGCGCAGCGCCTCCTCACGCTGCGCCAGCATGGCCTCGTCGTTGTGGCGGCAGCGCTCCACGGTCTCAAAGAGACGGGCCTTGACCTTCTCGAGTTCGTCGTGCTTCCTGGCGAGCTCGGCCTCCTCGAAAGCGAGTTGGGCCTCCAGCCCGTCCAGCGCATCTCTCGCCAGGCGGAAAGCGGAGCTGCGGCGAGCGCTGCCCAGCTCCTCCGCCCAGGACCAGAGCCCACGAGCTCCCACGAGGCATGGAGGCTCCCGCATCTGCACTAAACCCAAGGACGGGGAACTCCGTGCTTGGGCCAGGGTCCACTCTGGCCTGGGGGCTCGGGGGCCAGCCCTCTCCACCGCTTGCGTCGCGGTGATGCATGTAAAATGCATACATGAACTTTGCACTTTAATTGCTTATATTCCAATCATATTTGCATCATATATGGGTTATATTCATGTTTTATAATGATTTTGGGGATAATTCACAGTTTCCCCATTTATTTGGAATTAACTCTGTTTTCCAGAAAACGTCTTTTTTAGTGTTTCAGACTTTCCGGGAGCTTCGGGACTCCAAAAACGGCAAGGTCAGAGAGCACGGTTCAGAATTTTCGAGACGAACGTGATGGGCTTAAACTGAAGACCAGAAGCCCAACAGGCTGGGAATTAGAGGGTCCCACACGGCCAAAACCCTAGGCCGCGTGGGCCCACCTCATTTCCCCCTCGTGGCTCCGATGCCGTCCGTTTTCGTCTCTGTGGCTTCGTCTTGACCTAAAACCGACTATAAAAATAGCCTCCCGAGGAGTTTCGCGAGGAGGCGGCGGAGAAACACAAAACCACGAAACAGAGAGACAGAAGGCTGCCGCCGGAGAAGATCGGAGGGGGGAAACGCCGCGGAATCGCCTCCGGAGGGCTCCACCCCCCTCCGGCGTGTTCATCATCAACATCTACAGCAAGAACTTCTTCACCATCATCACCATGATGAAGGGGGAGTAGTCCACCCCCTGGACTAGGGTTTGTGGTGGTAACTTTTGTATCTCTCCTCTCTCTTGAGCTTCACTAATTAGTACCGTATGAGCTGCTGAACATGATTACGGTCATCTATGTAATACCTTTGTGGTGAATATTGTGGTATGAGATGATTTGTTATGCATTTACCGTTGTGTTGGATCTTTTATGACTTGTCATACTTTGGTTGAATATTGTTCTTAAAGAAGTATGATGTATGTGGGTACGGGATAGCCGATGTGACACGGCATAGGTATTGAGTGACACAGTACCGCTCAACATCCTTTATCTGGGGGTAAAAAGAAAGAGTATGATGTGGGAGTGAGAGCAGCCACGCTAGCCTTACGAGGGTGACCTAGCAACACAAATGAGTACTTCTTTCAACTATGTGTTTTAGGACATATAGCCGTCATTAAAAGCTACCATTAAAACATGACAATTGTGTGTACTTTATCTATAACACGATAATCACCGTAGATGAGAGAGAGAGGATTAAGTGAACCCATGTCCATTGCTCCTATAAGAAACTCACACTTGAGCTTGTCCTCTTGCTGCATAGAGGATTGGGCTTTCTCTCTCTTTGAGAGCTTTTGCTTGCTACCATTTGTCTTGTCCTCTTGCATTGAAGAGGATTGGGACACTTTTATATTCTTGCTTGGTTACTTCCATCCATCAACCACCTTGTTCAACAAACTTGTTTAGTGCATAATCAACTAAAACTTGTGACACTTTAGTTGTAGGGAATAGATAACTTTTCATTCTTGCTCCTGCGGATCGATACCTTACTTCCACATTGAGAGGTGCTACGGTGATCCCTTGCTCTTGGGGGTAATCAAGTACTTTTCTGGCGCCGTTGCCGGGGAGCGTAGCGCTTAAGTTTCTATTCTTGTGTGCACTAGACTAAGCTTGGGGAGGTCTCTTTAACTTATTTTATATCTTGCAATCATCTAAGCTTGGGGAGGTTCTTTGACTTGTTTGATGATACTATGTCTCCCATTTATGATGATGAATATGATATTTTCAGTCCACCCACTATTGGGATATAGTTTATGTTGATTATGATATGCCTCCTATATATGATGTTTACAATGACGAATATGATATTTTCAGTCCATCTACTATTGAGGATAAAAATCATTTTGATTATTCTATGCCTCCTATTTATGATGATTACATTGATGGATGTGATATTTTTACTCCCACTATTACTAATGAAACTGTTTATGCTTATGTGGAGAGTAATGATACTTTTATGCATGTGGATCATGATAAGAATGCTCTATGTGATGGTTATATTGTGGGTTTTATCAATGATGCTACTGAAAGTTTTTATGAGAGAGGGAGACATGACTTCATATACCACAATAATATTAAGTCTCCTCTCTTTTTGTTGAAAATTTTGAAGTTGCACTTGCTTTGCCTTCCTATGCTAGTCACTTTGTGCTTTATTGATTTATTTTCTTACAAGATCCCAACGCATAGGAAGTGGGTTAGACTTAAATGTGTTTCATATTTTTCTCTTGATGCTCTCTTTTGCATTTCAATTCTTATTCATATGTGAGCATCATTAAAACTATCAAGCCTAGCTATATGGCTATAAAGAAAGCGCTTTGCGGGAGGCAACCCGGTTATTTTTGTGTGTGTTTTTTCTTTGTGTCTAGTTTAGTTTCTGGAGTTTTTAATAAAGTGCCAAGTTTTACCCTTTTTGGTTTGAAAAAGTTGCTTATAGCGTTCGGAGATTTTATTCCTGCACAAGTCAGTGCACGGTATGATTTTTAATTCTTATTCTGTAACTCCGAATGAGCTCATATTTGAACTGTAGTTGCAACTTTTCATCCTCTGTGTGCATGAATTTTTCGGAATTTTTCGAGAAAGTTTGGTAGGGTAGAAAAATACGTTTTGCTGCTGCTATTTTTCTGGACAGATTCTGTCCCATTTTGTTTGATGCATGCTTTGAGCTTTTAAGTTGAATCTTTTTGATCCAATTGAGTTTATGAGTAGGCATACAACATTATACACTCTCTGGACATCTCATATGAATTTTTGTTCAAGGATTATATGCAGCAAGAAACCTATTTGTTTATCACTATTAATGCACCCCACAGAAAAGAGATGGGAGAAACGGTGTTTTGAAGTTTTTTCACAGGGATTGGAGGAGATGCACCAAGAGCTATCCAAGGATGGTGAAGACCATAAGCTTGGGGATGTGAAGACAACCCCGCTGGACCTACACACTCTCGGTTTGCACACGTCCAACTTCTGTTTTTCGATCGAAACACTTTATCGCATAAACTTGGAGCGTCGTTTTTTGTTTTTGTTTGAGTCTTGAGAGATCACCACACTATCATTTATATATGGGAGAGCTACTGGAAATATGGGTTGAAATATGTTGGATGCTTTATAAGATTGGGAAAAGGGATGTTTGAGTTGATTTTTAATGATACATATAGTTGCATGATTCATGAGCTTGTTTATGAGTAATAGTTTGCAAATTCTTTTTGAAGAGCTATCACTTATTCATGTTTTGGTGCTGATTGTTATTTTACTTGGTTTAACATGGATTAGTTAGTTCTATGGACACTCATGCATGCATCTAGATGGTCAACTTTCTCCCTTTTGCTAGCCCAAAAACTCCAACAAGCAAAAACTTGTTTCCAACACCTTCAACCAAAGTTATTCCAGTGAGTCCACCATATCTACCTACTAGCTATATGCTATTCCGAGTATGTTCATCATGATATTTGTGTTATCTATACCTCTGAATGAAAATGATTATGTTATTGATTGCCATGGGAAAAGTTGGTTATATAGCTCTCACGAACTTGATGCACATTTTTACTATCATTGCTATAAATAAACATGACCCATTGTGATTAAGATTATGATGCTAGTGGCTTGATAAATGTTCGAGGTTGGGAGTTAGCCCATATGTGCTGTCACATGCAAAGCTTTCAACATGCTCCTTCATCTCATTTAGTTGATATCATGTGATTTTGTTTATGGATGCCTATCATGGTGAAATGAGGTGGAAATGAAGAAGTTTAAATGAGTTTGTATAAATGGTTAGAGAGACGCCTGGGCCGCTAATCTAAGCCATGCATTATTCATGGTGGAAATTTACTTACATGCTATGGTGAATTATCTATGACACACCTTACAATAAAAAGCTATTCCAATGGTAAATAAAAAGGGTGTTGAGGTTTTTCATCTTGTTTGTTTGTCTTGTCATTTTGATATGGGCTTGTTCCATATCCTGGGACAAGAGGTACCCCAGTTGACGCTCTTGATGATACTATTATTACTTACAATGATATACAACTTGAACTTGCTTTGTTTCCTAAGTTGAGTAATCATGGTGTAGGTACTTGTATTCAAGGGGCATGAGACACCTAACCTTTACTTTGTCAAGCACACTACTCATATTTGCTCTCACATTAAACTATAATCATTCAAGATGCTATGATAGGGGAATGAGAGCTTGACACCAAGTATTACCACATTGCAATCATTAACTTAAGTAGAAGAGTTTGGAGGTTAGATGAAACTAATGCATGCTTTACCTCTACTCACTTATACATCTTTCCAAAGTGTCCACCTATCATATTCAGATTTTCATCATCACTCTATGACCAATGTAGGATGTCCATACTTATCATTATGCATACATGTGGTCCATACTACTATCTGTTATGTTACACTTTGTGAACTATCATTGAACATCCTTGCATTGAATACTTGATATCATTTCATAAACTATTTGCATATTGCTACTCCTTTGAAGAATGAATCACTTGACTATGTGTAGCAATTGTAATCATCTTTTATATTCATTGTTAAGAATTAAATTGCAAAGTCCATGTTAGTTTTATCATCTTCATACTCGAGGACGAGCATGGATTAAGCTTGGGGATGTTGATGCATGTAAAATGCATACATGAACTTTGCACTTTAATTGCTTATATTCCAATCATATTTGCATCATATATGGGTTATATTCATGTTTTATAATGATTTTGGGGATAATTCACAGTTTTCCCATTTATTTGGAATTAACTCTGTTTTCCAGAAAACGTCTTTTTTAGTGTTTCAGACTTTCCGGGAGCTTCGGGACTCCAAAAAGGGCAAGGTCAGAGAGCACGGTTCAGAATTTTCGAGACGAAGCGATGGGCTTAAACTGAAGACCAGAAGTCCAACAGGCTGGGAATTAGAGGGTCCCACGCGGCCAAAACCCTAGGCCGCGTGGGCCCACCTCATTTCCCCCTCGTGGCTCCGATGCCATCCGTTTTCGTCTCCGTGGGTTCGTCTTGACCTAAAACCGACTATAAAAATAGCCTCCCGAGGAGTTTCGCGAGGAGGCGGCGGAGAAACACAAAACCAAGAAACAGAGAGACAAAAGGCTGCCGCCGGAGAAGATCGGAGGGGGAAACACCGCCGGAATCGCCTTCGGAGGGCTCCACCCCCCTCCGGCGTGTTCATCATCAACATCTACAGCAAGAACTTCTTCACCATCATCACCATGATGAAGGGGGAGTAGTCCACCCCCTGGACTAGGGTTTGTGGTGGTAACTTTTGTATCTCTCCTCTCTCTTGAGCTTCACTAATTAGTACCGTATGAGCTGCTGAACATGATTACGGTCATCTATGTAATACCTTTGTGGTGAATATTGTGGTATGAGATGATTTGTTATGCATTTACCGTTGTGTTGGATCTTTTATGACTTGTCATACTTTGGTTGAATATTGTTCTTAAAGAAGTATGATGTATGTGGGTACGGGATAGCCGATGTGACACGGCATAGGTATTGAGTGACACAGTACCGCTCAACATCCTTTATCTGGGGGTAAAAAGAAAGAGTATGATGTGGGAGTGAGAGCAGCCACGCTAGCCTTACGAGGGTGACCTAGCAACACAAATGAGTAATTCTTTCAACTATGTGTTTTAGGACATATAGCCGTCATTAAAAGCTACCATTAAAACATGACAATTGTGTGTACTTTATCTATAACACGATAATCACCGTAGATGAGAGAGAGAGGATTAAGTGAACCCATGAACCCATGTCCATTGCTCCTATAAGAAACTCACACTTGAGCTTGTCCTCTTGCTGCATAGAGGATTGGGCTTTCTCTCTCTTTGAGAGCTTTTGCTTGCTACCATTTGTCTTGTCCTCTTGCATTGAAGAGGATTGGGACACTTTTATATTCTTGCTTGGTTACTTCCATCCATCAACCACCTTGTTCTCCAAACTTGTTTAGTGCATAATCAATTAAAACTTGTGACACTTTAGTTGTAGGGAATAGATAACTTTTCCTTCTTGCTCCTGGGATCGATACCTTACTTCCACATTGAGAGGTGCTACGGTGATCCCTTGCTCTCGGGGGTAATCACGCGGGCACCAGCTCCATCGCCCTCCAGAGGCGCCTCCTCTCGGGCCTCGCGATCTGAGGAAGGTTGCCGAGCCGTCGTTAGGTCCGCCGCAGGGGTGCCTGCTGCGGCCTCGGAGGAAGCTGCCGTCCCCACAGGTTCTGCGTTTGGCGAAGGCGGCGGAGGAACGTTCTCCTCCATCTCGACATCGGCGCCCTCCCTCGCCGGCGCGCCGCTCCCCGCCGCCTCCGAAGCAGTCTCCTCCTGCCGCCCCGGTGGAGAGACAGGGCGCGGCGGTGTCGGCGTCCTCTCCACCGTCACCTCCTCGAGGCGCTCCCCTGCGGGAGGAGACGAAACAGCTGCCTCGACGAGAGGCACGACCACCACAGGCTCTGTGGCCTCCTCTGCCACAGGCCTCGTGGCCTCCTCCGCAGCCGGCTCTGTGGCCTCCATCACCACGGGCCCAACAACTTCTTCAACTGAGGGCTCCACAGGCCCCTCGGTGGCTGTCGTGGCGGCGCCTCGCACCTCCGCAGCCTTGCGGAGCCTGCGGCGCTTCACCGTCACCAAATCCCTGACAAGCAAACCAGAAAGGTCCTCAAGAGGGGAACAAGGGAATTTTCTCAAGAAGTAAAAACAGACAGGGGAAGCAACCCTTACCCAGATGTCTTGGCGCGGGAGTCAACCCACACCATGTTCGGCGACCGCCACGGCCTCGACGACGCGGTGCCGGACCCCTCAAGGGCAGCCTCGGCTTTCCTCTTGAGGGGAGCGCCTGCCGGACTCTTGGAGGTCCTGTCCTGGCTGGCCTTAGAGCGGGACTCGCAGCGTCCCGCTGCGACCTCCTGGTCGCTATCTTCTTCCTCCTCCGCGGCCTGGCGCGAAGGGACCACCAGAAAATCCACGTCCCCACTGGACGAGATCTCCATAACTTCTCCCTCGGAGGCGTAGGCTTCGAGGAGCTCGCCTCCCCTGCCGAGGGATTCGCCTCTCCAGAAGCAGCGCCCAGGTCGGCGTCAGACGCGGCAGGCGACTCTGTGGCCCAGCTTTCTTCCACCACAGGCGCCGCAGCCTCCTTCTTCTCCTCCCCCGCCAAGCCCTGAGGGGTGAACTCCGGCATCAGCTCCAGGATCGCAAGGCGCTTCTTCGGAATAATCTGATGAAGGGGCTTCGCAAGCTCACTGCGAGGAACAGGGACCTCCGGTGTCGGGGGAATACTTTCTGGATTAACCCGCGGCCCAGTGCGACTTAACTTACTCGCACGGACAAAGGCCCACTTGGGAGCAAGCCCAATATTGAACCGCCATAAGGGGAAAGATCTAGAAGACATATCCCGGAGGACGTGAAGACCAAGTAGTCTCCGAGTAGGCCTCTGTGGACGTATTCCTTATGGGGGAAGTTTCCTTTTGTAACCTAGCGAGCCTCTGTGTATATAAAGAGGACTCGCAGGACTTAGAGCGGGTCAAGCTATCAAGCCCTAAACCCTAGCTCATACGGCGAGTACCAGATCGGATCGCCTCCATTGTAACACCTCGATTATCATATCAATACCAATCTAGGGTAGGCAGGAAGTAGGTCTTTTACCTCACATTGAGGGGGCCGAACCTGGGTAAATCTGTGTTGATCTTTGTTCCTGCGATCCCAAGCTCGGAGATGCTTGACTCGCGTAATCCCACACCTACGAAGTCATCTATGACACCTGACGTGACAAACCCACGACAGTTGGCGCCCACCGTGGGGCCTGCGGTCAAGAGCGTCACGTTCCGCGCAGGATCCATGAAGGGAGCTGAAGATCTTGTTGTTGGCCGTATCATCACGGTCAATGGCACACCCCTCATCGACGATTCAAGCTGGGGGCCGGAAGCAGATTACTTGGAGACCGGCCACGTCATCCCCTTTGGATCCATCAACGTCTTCGTCGGCTTCATTGGCGGCGAGTCAGAGGATCCATCGCAACATGGCGACTCAGAAGAAGGAGTCGCGGTAACAGTGGACCAAGAAGAAGAATCTATCAACTACGAGTCGCTGCCTCTTGAAGACGAAGAAGGCCAATCCATTGAGTATGTCCTTGAGGAAAGGCTATGCGGAGGCCCTGTGGATAGTGGCTCGCCCTCTGTAGAAGATCGGCATGTTGAAGGGGTCTACAGGACCACAGAAGCGGACGAAGGGCTGGGCATGCCACCAGGCAGCTTAGCCCCCACACCGCCGGAAGCAACAGAACAAGCCGCGCTAGACGCATCTGGAGTCGCGGTCCGCCGCGATGACGCCAGGAGTCGCGGCCTCAGGAGTCGCAAACAGAGAAACTCCACCTGGAGTCGCGCCTGCGGAATCAGGGTCAAGGGTAGCCCCCAATGCAGCGGTCACGCCGCCACAGGAAGCGTGTTGCTTACGCCAATATCTGCGGTTAACGCGGCTGCTAGGGTACAGAATTGGAGGCTACCAGGATCGGGCTATATGATGAAGTCCAGAGAATCGCGGATGAGAGAGCCAGGCTGGCGCGAGAGGAACAGCGCCTCCAACAGGAGCAACTGCGACTCATCGAGGAAACCAATACTCTGCAAGGAATACAGGCCACCTTGCCACACAGACGCCACGCGAGTCGCCTGCAGCCAGGAACAGTAAACCCTATGGAGTGTTCCAATCGCCTACCGCTGAACCAGCAATTGCGGTTCCATCAGTCGCCACCAACACGATCCCATCAGTCGCCACCAACACAGCGCACCCGGTCGCATGGTCAGGGGTCGCACAACCTTCAGTCGCGGTACCCACACACATGGCACCATCTGCCATGGTTATGCGGTCCGTGGCCCCGTTAGCTGCGCCCGCGGTTCAAGCAATCGCTGTACCATCAATCGTACCAGCGGTTCCATCTTTCGCAGCACCAAGAGCAGCAGAGATACCTGGATCAAGGGCCATAGTACAGGCTAACAACAGGGCCATGATGCCCCCGCCATTGACGCAGCCAACCTTTGTTCAGCAGTCGCCACAGCAGCCTCAAAGGTTCCACACGCCGCAAGGGCATTATGTTAGCCCAGTGGAGAATCTCTTTGCGGCCACAAACATCTTGGCCAGGTTAGCGCCAGCAGGAAACACGCCAATGGACAGAGAGGCACGGCGTGCCATTGAGATGCTGAGCACAGCAGTAATACAGCAGGCAAATATGTCCGAACACGCAGGACGGCTGCACTCCACCCCTTACAATAGCAGAGCAACGGCGGAGAGAAGCATCCACGCGGAGTCGCCACACGTTGCGACTTCGAGTTCGGCTAGGCGACAAAGGGAAGATCAACCTGCGGCTCAAAATCAACCTCAGCAAGTTCAACCCATAGAGGTTGTGCAGCCGCGCGCGGCGGCTAATCCAATAGGAAGACCAGCTTCGTCCAACCTATCGTCGCGACTCAAAGGCCCAGTCTGTTTCAGCGAAAGAATCAGGTCTGAACCGTTTCCTGCAGATTTCAAAGGGCCTCGCAAGGTCGCCAACTACAACGCAAGCATGGACCCTGTTACTTGGCTCAACAATTACGAGATGGGCATGAGCATCCTAAACGCATCCGAAGAGATCTGCGCACGTTACCTAAACATGATGTTAGAAGGCGCAGCTCACATATGGCTGCAAAATTTGCCACCAAATTCAATAAACTCTTGGGATGAGATGAAGGAAGCTTTTATCAAGAATTTCCAAGGAACATGCAAGCGACTCTGCAGCATAGAGGACCTTGAGCGTTGTGTACAGAAGGAAGGCGAGTCGAGTCGCCACTGGATGAGAAGGGTCGCGAGATCATACATTCCTCAGATAACATACCACCCAGTTCAGCAGTCCTTGTCATGGAGAAAATTGCAAATTTGAGCCGCTAGTCCACAAACTAGGTCGCATGAAGGATAAAGTCAAGAGCCTAAGCGAGGTAATGGCGGCGGCCAACAAGTATGCTAGCTCGGATAAAACCAGGGACGCATCTGATGGGGAGGAAGAGGAAAACACTGGCAAGGGAAAGAAGGCCAGTAGCAAGCCTCAACAACAGCAAGCTAGCAATGCCAATGCGAGTTATAACAAGCGCAAAAACGAGGAAGGAAACTCAGGGTTAGTCGCAAATACGAACACTCGTTACAAACAAAGCAGCGGCAGAGGAAGGAATTTTCACCCAGTTAATTTGGAAGAGGTTTTCAACCGCCCCTGCGACATCCATATAGGAAAAGATGGGAAACCACCCAACCACACGAAGGCACAGTGTTATCATTACAAAAAGTGGAAGGATGGACAACCACTCAACACAAAACAATCATCAAAACAACGAGGAGGTAACCACGGCGGAGGCAACAACAGCAACAACGCCGTCCCAAATCCGCAGCCAGATCAGCCACAGTTCCCAAAACAGTTGGGTCAGTATCATACCATTGTGGTGAATACTTCAAGGAGGGAACAAAAGCTGCGACGACGCAATCAGGCTGTTAATGCCATAGTACCAGCCGTCCCACAGTGGCTAAAGTGGTCCGAGCAGCCAGTAGTTTGGAGCCGCGAGGATCACCCAGGAGAAATAAATGAAGAGGGAAAACTCGCGCTGGTGGTTGCCCCTCAAGTCGCAGGGTACAAGTTGAGCAAAGTACTGATGGATGGAGGCAGCAGCATCAATATATTATACTATGAAACCTTCAAAAGAATGAACCTCCAAGAAAAGCAGCTACACCCATCAAGAACAACGTTTCACGGTGTCGTGCCAGGCATATCAGCTCAGCCATTGGGGCGAATCAACTTGGAGGTCGCCTTTGGGACACAAAGCAACTTCAGGAGCGAGTACATTTGGTTCGAGGTTGTAGATTTCCAGAGCCCATATCATGCGCTGTTTGGCAGAGAAGCATTCGCAAAGTTTATGGCTAGGCCGTGCTATGTGTACCTAAAGCTTAAAATACCAGGCCCCAGGGGAGTCATCACCATCAATGGCGACAAAAGAATAGCTCAAGAATGCGAAGAAGGCGACAAGGCCATGGCCAGAGCAGCTTGCATCGCAGAGAGCGCGCCCATGCGCGAGTCGCAGGAGAATTTTGATGACATCGTGAAGGCTAAGAGGCACCTGCCTGACTTGCGACTTCAGATTACGGCCGCAAGGGAGGCAAGGAAGTCAAAGGCTACAAGCCATTGCCAATAAGGACACATCCCAGGCATCGCGAGTTGCCATCAGCAGCCGCAACAAAATTATTAAGAGTTTACATCATCAAGCTGGCCACTCAGGGCTAAAAAACTTCACTTCTGATCGCCACCTAGGCGCGATCGACCCAATTCTGGTCGCCACTCAGGCGCGACCGACCCAATGTAACATTCTGATCGCCACCTAGGCGCGATCGACCCAATTCTGGTCGCCACTCAGGCGCGACCGACCCAATGTAACATTCTGATCGCCACCTAGGCGCGATCGACCCAATTCTGGTCGCCACTCAGGCGCGACCGACCCATGTAACATCTCTGGTTGCCACCTAGGCGCAACCGACCCAAGCATCACTTCTGGTCGCCACCTAGGCGCGACCGACCCTATGTATCATATAATGATTCTGAAATAAAGCATCTCAAACTACCAATTGAGCTGTGAGTCTTTTATTTTTTAATCATTGGTCCCTTGGGGGTGCGGCAGCTTTTTAGCGCGGCCTATTCCTTGGGATCGCCAAACAAGTGGCATTTATCGTGATTATACTCAACCTCTCTTGGATGCGACTTGCACTATGCGGCCAAAGTACTGGGGGTGCGGCGTCAATCGAGTTTGATTGCCTATCATGGCCGCTCTCGACCCTGAACACGCACTTTTTACCTGGGAAATACTGAGCCGCGCAAGGGCCTAAGTGAGGAAAAACCGAGACAAATCATAAGGACCAGCCTATTGGTCGAAACATGTACTGCTGAGAGTACTTAAGCAAACCATAATATTGTCTTATGACACATAAATTCTAACAATTATTACAGGCCGCTAAGGGCCAAGATCATCAAACCATTGTTTTCTCTTCTTCACTTGTGCGCAGCTTTTGGCCGGTGGGAAGGAGGAACAGGCGGCTTACCAAGCTTGCCAGAAGGAGCAATCGCAGGCTCGCTGGAGGGCTCTTCAGTCGCGGGCTTGGGGGCTGCAGAGCTGGATACGCCTGGAGAGGGGTTCTTTTCCTGCGGAATCACCGCACTGGATGACGGAGCGGGTAACTTCTCCCATCTGCTTCCATCTGCATTATACTTGCCCATATAGGTCGCAAGATCTATCCCCTCCACCAGTTCAGTCGCGTGGCCGCGCATATCCTTCCAAGTCGCCGCATATTCTGAGGCCGTCAGTTCGGTGCCATCCACCTTCTTCGAGGGCCTACCTTTTGCAACCTTGGCAGCATCAAAAGAAGGATAGTATGTCTTGGCCAAAGCAAGAACATGAGCCGCGCCGGTGCGAGCTGAGGACTCCTTCCAGTCCAAAAAGAACTGAGGCGCCCTAAGCAGTCTTTTTAGCAACCCTTCAGAATCACCGGGGACTGGCTTGGTCGGCAGCAGGCACTTAGACAGTGATTTCATGGCATCACAAGTTCTTCGCGAAAAATCGCGGATATACTCCAGCTGTTCTTGAGTACTGCCGCGCTGCTCCTTGGCATCTTCACCTACATCGAGGCATGTCTCCGTCAGCTCTACAACATACAGGCAAAGATAGTAGAGAAAACAGATGCAGATATGAGTCGCAACACATACCAGTTAACTCTTGAGTCATGATGCACACTTTGGCGTGGACAAGGTTATGGGCATCAGAAACTTTCTTCAACTTTTTCTCAAGCTCGCCAATGGAAACAGCCTTAAGCCTTGCGTCCTCGTTGGCATCAGCAATGGCGTCTTTCTGAGCACTGACTTGGAGGTCCAGCTGCTGGACCCTCTCTTGGAACTTCTCTTCAACAGTTTTAAGCCGCAGCTCGGTGGCTTTGGCTTGCTCAGATAACTTGAAGCTTTCATCAGATAGCTCGCCCATCCTGGTTTCCCTCTTCTTCAGCTCAGCGTCACGCTGGCCAAGGAGCTCGCGCAGCCTCTCCAGTTCAGAGGGAGTATCCCCCAGCTGCTTTTCCAAGGCAGTTTGGCAGCTGTTATGGAGCTTAGTTCCTCCTACAAAGGGTACATCAGTTAGTAAGTATATATCAACAGCTAAAAGAGAAGCATCAAGTCTCCCTTTACAGTCAAAGAAGAAACTTGATCCTTGGGGGCTAGAGACAGATAACTGGAGATAGAAGTTTACCTTATAAGCCGCAGACAGGTCAGACAGTGCCTTGCGGAGCTCCATGGCTTGCTTGTCATTTGAGGCAATGATAGCCTCTGACAGTCTCTCAGCGCGGCTTGTGGAGGAGGAAGAAGCAACCTCAGCACGCAGAATTGGCGACCGCAGGCTGTCTGCCGCTGGCGACTCAATCACTGGCGCATCAGCATCCTTGGCCATTACATCTATGGAGGAGGGGTTGACCTTCTCCACGTCCTGGATCATAAGGGGATCCGTTCTATCCTCCAGAGCCACCTCTTGGGCTGTGTCAAGAACAGGGACCGTGGCCAGGTCATCAGTGGTGGCCACGCCCTCTACCATGGCGGTATGAGCCGCAGGTGATAAACGCGGCTCAACCGCGGTTCCAGGCTCAGCCGCGGGTTTAGCCGCACTTCTGCAAAAAGCAAGGGCATTGTGTGAAGAAGAAGCACATAAGCCAGAATAAAAGTATTATAAGCACAGGGAAAAGTCACTAACTCTGGAGCCATCTTCACAAAGGCCATAAGTTCGCCGCTTGACGGTGAGGACAGGCCTTGGGTCCCAGAATCTACGAGCAGAAGTTTTGCGTGTCAGTAGAGGAAAAAGAATAAGCATTCAAGATGACAAGACAACAGAAATTACCAGAGTGGGGACCCATGTCTTCTTCAGCAGAGGCGGTGGCTTTGAACACACGCCTGGCAGCGGAGGAGGTCGCGCCCGTAGCAGGTTTGCGACGCTTCGTGGCCTCAGGGTTTTCCAGAGCATCAACCTCTGGCTCCTCACGAGATAGCCTCTTGGAGGCTCTACGGGGAGTTGGTCCAGCCGCGGCAACAGAACTCGCGGCTGGCACTGGACTGTCATCCTCGTCCAGTTCAGTCTCTTCACCTCTGAGGCCGCAGAGGCGACAGAGGGATATCAGCAGTTTCGCTGCCCTCTAGAGTGGGCAGCAACTTCTTTCGTGCGGCACGCTTGGGAGCAGCAGTGCCGGACGGTCGCAGGCAGCGACCAGTAATTCTCATCAGCCTGGATCAGGAAGATATAAGTTGCAGTATTAAGAAAGGAATGCGACTCAACTACGAAGGCGAAAAGACAGAGAAGAGGAGTTACCTCAAAAGGCTTGTTGTTAACACTGAAAGGGGCAAGCCCCACCTTATCGAAGGAGATGTCCTTCTCCTCAGTCACGCGGGTGACAAATTCCACCCAATCCTCAGGCCTCCAGTCCGAAGCCTTGATACGATCGACGTCAGCAGAGGTGCCTGTGCACTCAAGGAAGGATCGCTGTCGTGGACTCACGGGCTGAATGCGCCATTTGGTCCAGCAAGAGAGAAGATCAAGGCCAGTAAGACCATGACCTATTAAGGCGCGGACCTTGATCAGCGACTCATTGATGAAGGGCATGGCCGAGTCGCGGGGTTTTGATTTCAGTGCCTCGGTAGGCACGAAGAGGGTGTTAGACCAGGAGGGAAGGCGAGTTTCGCCCTCCGGTGAAGTATCTTGGCAATAGAAGAAAGATTTTTGCCAAGCCCTGGGTCGATTCGCCAGGGCTAGCTTGGGAAGGCAAGAGTTCCTATGGCGTTGAAGAGAGATGGCGCCGACCTGAACGTAGGCGCCACCCTTGGAGACAAGTTGGCTGTTGCAGGTGAAAGAGGCCAGCCATAGATCGATGTTGGGGGCTATGCCAAGATAGTCCTCGCACAACATGAAAATTGCTCACCTGGAGCATTGAGTTGGGCCCGATGTCGTGAAGACGGAGGCCTAGGCGTTGCAGCAAATTGCGGAAGAAGGGAGAACCTGGCGGCGTGAATCCACGCTCCACGTGCTCCACGAACATCACCAGCTCGTTGGGCTTGGGGCGCGGCTCGATTTCATCGCCTGGCGCCCGCCAGACGCCGTCCTCCTTCGGCGGCAAGAAGCCAGCCTCGGCCAGATCTGCAAGAGTTTCCTCCGTTACCCAGGATCCTTCCCAGTTGCAGGAGATCCTGCGCTATCGTCAGATGGCTTCGCCTTGGGCGCCATTGCGAGGGGGAGATTGGATTGGGGAACTAGGCTCGGGTCGAGGAAGAAGACGGCGCGGCTAGGGATGAGAAGATTGCAAGGGCAAGTGGATAATGACCTAGGTGGCCGCAGCTTATAACTGAAGGGGCCCGCAACTAACGGCATTATCTGCGCTCGCAACCAACGGCACAATTTGCGCCCGCAAAACGAGTAACGGTCCGCAATTAAAGGAAACAGAATATTTCCAGAAGGGAGATGAGTCGCGCAGATAAGTCACAGCTCTGAATCGCATAAGTCAGAATTGGTCAGAACGTTTGCAGTGCGGCTCAGAGACCATTTCAAGAGGTCAGAAGATTCTCACCGTAAAGTCCTAACCAATCTTGGGGGCTAATGTCGGGGGAATACTTTCTGGATTAACCCGCGGCCCAGTGCGACTTAACTTACTCGCACGGACAAAGGCCCACTTGGGAGCAAGCCCAATATTGAACCGCCATAAGGGGAAAGATCTAGAAGACATATCCCGGAGGACGTGAAGACCAAGTAGTCTCCGAGTAGGCCTCTGTGGACGTATTCCTTATGGGGGAAGTTTCCTTTTGTAACCTAGCGAGCCTCTGTGTATATAAAGAGGACTCGCAGGACTTAGAGCGGGTCAAGCTATCAAGCCCTAAACCCTAGCTCATACGGCGAGTACCAGATCGGATCGCCTCCATTGTAACACCTCGATTATCATATCAATACCAATCTAGGGTAGGCAGGAAGTAGGTCTTTTACCTCACATTGAGGGGGCCGAACCTGGGTAAATCTGTGTTGATCTTTGTTCCTGCGATCCCAAGCTCGGAGATGCTTGACTCGCGTAATCCCACACCTACGAAGTCATCTATGACACCTGACGTGACAAACCCACGACATCCGGGGCGGTGAAGAGGATGCCCATGATGGAGGCAACGACGTCAGGAGTGTGCGAACCGCAATGCAGCCGCATCGGGTCCGCCGGACCAGAGTACATCCACATAGGCTTCGTGTGCTTCTAGAGAGGAGCGATGCGGGGCCTCACGAAGTCTTCTGCAACCATCTGCCCCGTGAGGCCAGCTTCGCGAATGAGCTTCATGCGCGCAACCAAGTCAGCAATCTTCGGGCTTTTGAAGGCCGCGCTCGACCAGTTCGGGTTCTTCCACAATGAACCATCGCTGGCGGAAGTCGTCCACCTTCTTCGTCACGCTCGTGACAGGCCGGTCGCCATTCCAGGACATTGGGATGTAGATGCCACCCATCCCATCTGCGATGCGAAAGGACACGCAGCCAGATCGCTCGCCAGGTGCCGAGGAGCGGAGCGCGTAGAAGCTCCGGAAGAAGGCCACAGAAGGTTGCACCCCCAAATACGCCTCGCAATGATATGCGAAGATGGCGAGGATCAGAATGGAGTTGGGGTGTAGGTGCAGAAGCTGGATCTGGTAGAAGGCCAGCACCTCCTCCAGGAAAGGGGAAAATGGCGGCACCAGGCCAGCGAAGAGGGTGTGGAAGAAAATGGGGTACAACCCCGCAGCGAGCTTGCCGAAGCGCGCCGCCTTGATGACGCTGGCGCCGTGCTCATTGTTCTTGCCGGCGGCCATCAGCCTTAGCTTGTGTAGTGCCTCCGCCGTCTGGATGCGGGTGTCCACGAGCGCCGGCGCGAACTCGTCCTCCTGCTGCGCCCCGGCAAGATCGTTCACCATCGCCGCCTTGTCCTTCTTAAGGCCCATGGTCGGCGAAGGAGGGGCGGCGGGGAGCTCGGTGAAGGAGGAAGAGCACCGGGGACGAAGAAGCGCAGAGGTCAAGAGCTGGGAGACGGGGGGCGCAAACGCTGCAGTAACTGCTGCCTGAACCGGCGCCGCAGGCTTTATATCACCTCAGGGCAGTTACCGAGACATGGTGGGTCCCCCCACGATGCCCGTCATCTCCGAGGAGAACGTGTCGTCGTGGCTCTACTGCCCTACACGTGTCTCAGGCCGTCCGGACACTTTGGGCCCATGACGATTCGCCTGCGTCCACTGGACTCCATCGTGCCCATCATGGGCCCAGGGGCTACTGTCGGCCCAGTGAGAACCAGGGTGTCCTGGGCCTGTCCACAACGGCCCTCGATGCCCGGTGGCCAAATTCTGCTAAGGACCAAGCTTACGGCTTGAAGAGACTCGCGAGGCAAATCGCCTCGCGAGGGCTTAGGAGGCAGCAGAGGCCTGCAGAGGCCCTCCCCACTGCTGCCCCCACTGCAAGGAGATCTCCCTTGAAGAGAGGTCAACGCCAAATCCTCCACAGGGCATCACATCCCTTGTGGGGATCGCTTCGCTGCAAAGCAACCTCTGCAGAGCGCACATGGGATCTGCAGCGGCCGCAGAGTGACGCGCGCCTCTGCGCGCGATGACGACGACGCCGCAGTTGCCGTTTTGGTGATTAAAGGAGTCAACAAAGCTGTGCCATCCGCACCGGACTACAAGGATTTTCTCTTTGGTGATAAGGGGACCGGCCGACGCTACGCTCCACGGCCAACGTCACCGTGGGCACCCCCACGTTCCTCTGCGGGCCCAGCTGACCGTCCTGCATGGACGGTGGTTACTCTGCCACGAGCATCAGCTTTACGCCCATGGACCGCGTCCATGGACAGCTGGGCTGCGGTGCACCACGCTCCACCTTCCGCCGCCACGTGATAGCCCTACCATAGCGCAAGCGCAGGGAGGAAGCCCAGGGCGCCTATAAAAGGAGGAGGAGCAGCACCATAGGAAGGGATCGCATTCTCATTCCAACCTAGCCACTTACGCGCAAGGAAGAAGAAGATCACGGCTTCCCTTCCTTGTGCACACCATTGCCAAAAGAGAGCCCTCGGCAAGCTCATTGTACTGAAACCTCTATAAGCAGTGCAATACAGACAAGCAGGAGTAGCGGTGTTACCTCCACACGAGGGCCGTGAACCTGGGTACGGGCTGGTGTTCATCTCTGTCGTGATGTCCCTCCTCATGCTCGACGAGCACCGTCGCCGTGCAGGTTGAGGGTTGTTTGACCAACGTGTTCAGCCCCTTACACGAACTCTCTTCGTGAGCTTGACCATCCCTGTTTCATGGGAGTCATTCTCCGACAAGCCTTGGTCGTGTGGGCCTTTGCGAGGCTTGGCGAAGTGTGAAAGGACATTTCTTTATCCCATGTGTTTTGTGTGCTAGTTAACAACACTAGTGACTTTTTAATCTAGTGTCAAGTGGTGCAGGTTTTAGATGTCTAAATACTTAATTGCATCAACACCAAAAAGGAGAAGAAAAAGGCCTGCAAGTTTTTCAGTCGGACAGACCGGATATTCCGGTCCCAGTTGGGGGTGGAATATCCGGCCCTCAAGTTTTATCGATGGCCAGAATTTCTAAGGACGAAGAGCGTCCAATTGTGCGGCTCTCTGGACTCACCCGGATATTTGGGCCGGAGATTTCACAGGAGACCGGAATATTCCGGGTAGCCGGATATTCCGGTGTTAACTTAGGCCGGAATATGCTGCCTCCCTGTCTTCAACGGTTACATTCGTGGGAGGGGTATAAATACCCCTCCACCTACCTCCAGCCCAGTAGCTCACCCAAACATTGAAGAACACCATTATTGCAAGCTCAAGAATCATTAGATCTCTCAATCCCTCCACCCAAACTCGTTGATCTTTGGAGGATTGAAGGAGAAAGCCTGGATCTACATCTTCACCAAGCCGATTTACATTTCCCCCTCATTCACTTGAGGGCCCCTTTGCTAGGATTTCCTTTGGGAAAACCTAGCTCATTGTTGTACTTACTTGATTGTCTTTGTGACAGATTGTAGTTGTTCGGGAGCCCCCAATCCAATTGTGGGTTGCGCCCTGGATCGTTGTTGTAAAGGCTCCGGAATCCGCCTTGAAGGTTTCCGATAGTGGAAGGTGAACCAAACCTTTGTGGTGTGGTTCATCGGAGAAGAAGGTGAACCATTTGTGGCTGTTGAGTTGACCTTTGTGGTAGCTCACACCTCTCCAACGAGACGTACTCCCCTAAAAAGGAGGAACTCGGGAATACATCCGTGTCTCCGCGTGCTTTCACCTTCGGTTACCTCTATCCTTGTTTACCGTCTTTACTTCGTGTATCTTGCTTAGTTGCTATCTTGTCATATAGGTAAATTCACCGTAGTTGCATATCTAGAGAATTTACCTTTTTTGTGTCGAGCCTAATTTGAAAAAGTACTAAAATTGAAGTAGCACCTATTCACCCCCCCACCCCTCTAGGTGTCATACAATCCTTTCAAAGTGGGCCATGCTCTGTTGACTATTGACTTGTCTTGTTCTTCATGATTGGACTTCTGGGCCAAAGGCATACGGGCCGTGGTACCCTGGTTTCCACTGGTCCGACAGCGACCACAGTCTAGCGATTGTCCTTTCCAGTGATGCGAGGCCAAGGATCGATAGTTTTAGCTCACGACGCAGCCACTGTTCACCAGGAGAGAGGCTTCTTCTTTCTTGCGCCACATCCATCCTGAAGATGAGTGTGTTCGCCATCGTGATTTTCAGCTTCACATTACCCACCTTCTTCTGTCCCAAAGCCTGAAGGTACTCCGCTGTGTTTCTGAATAGCGCTTCCAGCCGTCGGAAGGGCTCCACAATTTTGGGATCGCACACCCAAGCACTAGTACAGAACGACACATCGAAAATGGGCCAAAACCCCCATCGGAAACGGATAACTGGTCCGTGTGCCTGCCTCCGTGGTCTGTGTCCCCGCCTCCGGAGGCCAAAAACCGTCACCGATGAGGCCTGATTTTGGCTACGGTTGCTTGGAGCCGCTGCCACACTGTGAGTGTGGAGTGAGAGTGAGAGCGAGAGCGTTAGGGTTGCCGCAGTGGCACATTTATAGCACAAAGTAGAACATCGCAAACGGAGGCGATAAACAACCGTTTCCTTTAATTTCTTCACTGACACACTGGGCCTACCTACGAAGGATCGATACAGTAGAATTGAACTATCTACTCTACTTGTTCTGCTTACGCCCTGCCTCCGCGCCATTGTCATCCGCGGCGCGGCGTCGCTTCTTGCCGGTTGCCTTCTCCTCAGGCGCGTGCTCCTCCTCCTCCCGCGCCTCCTCCGACGTGTGTTCCTCTTCCTCATCGGAGTCATCCTATTCCTGGCTCGAATACGTCTCCGGCGGGTCCTCCAGCTCCTCTTCCTCCAGCGCCTCGACCTCGTCGGAGTGTTCTTCTCCTTCACATGAAGACGGCGGTTCCGAGTCGTCGGAGTCGTCTTCTACAGAGCGTGAAGATGGCGGGTCCGACTCGTTGGGGTCCGAGTCTGGCGGCCCATCTTGATCCCACCATGGGACTTCACCGCGGTCTTCACCGCTCGCGTTGTCGCTCGGGACTTCCTCGTTCTGCCACCAGGGTTCCTCCATGGCGGTTGTGCTAGTGTGGTAGAGAATGTGTGAGAGAACGAAGGGGAGAATGCGAGAACGGCCTGGCTTCACGCGGTTCCAGTCACATTTTATTAGCAGCGAGCAGGCGGTTCCAATCCCTCGTGAATTAAGCCGCATTGAACAGGCGTGCTTCCAGTTTGCAACTACAATTTCCCAAGCACATCGCAAACGGATATCCATCAACAATCGTTGCCACAGAGATACGTATTGGAAACAGAGGTAAATTTATGACCGTTGCCAATAATATTGGTAACAGAGATCGAATAGTCTCCGTAACCAATGTTGACGGACCAGCCGCGGCCCAGTTCTGCCAGGCCTCGTCCGCGACGCTAAAATCGTGATTCTCTGTCGCCTAACTCATGCCGTTTCCATAGAGGGTATCCGATGTGTCGTTCTGTACTAGTGAGGCCTCCTTGATCGCTTCTTGAAACCCCCTCGAGTTTTAGCCAAAAAGATTCAAATTTGAACCCCTCTGTTAGGGTATGTTGCTACATTCAGGGATATATGAAGCAGCGCATGATCCGAGACTGAAGATGAGATCGCCTGCATGACTGCATCCTGGTTTAGTAAGTCCCAATCCACCGAGACCAATGCCCTACCAATCCTCGACATCGTCGGCGTATCCGTTCCATTACTCCACGTATAGATCCTACCATGCATGTATCGTGTCATCATATTTCGGTCCAAGTTGTTATTGTTTTTATCTCTCGCATTAAGGATCATGTTAAAGTCGCCTAGCACCATCCATGGACCAGGGCAAAGTGATCTTCGCTCACTCATCTCTATGAGGAATGTGATCTTGTCCTCGTTTTCATGGTGTGGCGGGGCTCGCCACGCACCATGGATCCCCAAGCTCGACCAAATGTTTTTCTTGCTGATTTCGGGTGGATGGTAGAAAATTGTAATGGAACCCTAGAAACATTTTATTTCAATTTTGTTTGAATCCTCGACATCGTCGGCGTATCTGTTCCATTTCAGGTGGTGATAGAAAATTGAGATCAAATGTTTCTAGGGTTCAAACAAAATATTCATGAGGTTTAAAAAAATGTGAATAGTTTAGATAGATTGTTCGTGAATTCAAAATATGTGACATGAGAGGAAAAAGGATTGCACTGTTCAGAAAATTGTTCTCGAGTATAAAACATATTCATATGAGAAAATGTTCAGACGGTTCAAAATAATTATTCACGAGGTTAAAAATAATATTCCCTCACAAAATATTTAAAAGAAAAACAAAACAAGAAAACAGAAAATAGAAAAGTAGAATGAAAAAACCAAATTGTTAGGAAAAGCGCGGCCTCCCAGGGTGCACGCCTCGCGTTGCATCCACATCTAGCACGTGGTCCTCCCTGACGCATCCATGCTCTCCCGTGCGAGTCCTTCCTTGGCCACCACGTGTCGATCTGGTGTGTACGCTCGTGCCTGGAGCGTTTGCTCAGCGTTCGCTCGTTCCCTTCGGGTGAGTTGGCTGGTTTATGTTCCTTTTCTTTTTCTAATCTGAAGACAAAAAACAAAATATCTTTTAAACCGAGTGTTTAAATCACAATCCGTTTTCGGGAATGGATTAGTCGCGTCGAGATCTTCAAAAATAGATCCCATGTTCATATGGTTTGACGAAATTTTTTGTGCACTTGTCGGAGACTAGTCTCAGGAACTAGGGGTGTCTCTCAAAAGCCAGGAATCGAGTAAGGGGCTGAACACAACGTCAAACAGATCCTCAACAACCTTGGCGACGGTGCTCGTCGAGCTCGGTGAGGAACATCACGACAGAGATGGAACACGAGCCGCTACCCAGGTTCAGGCCCACCGTGAGGTGTAAAAGCCCTACGTCCTGCTAAGATGTATTGCACTGCTTGGAGTGGTTCACAGTACAAGGGTGCTTGCCGAGGGCACAGTTGTGGCTATGGTGGATTATGGTGGAATCAGCTCCGTCTTCTCCTTCAGACGTAGCTGCTTGGGTGTGGAATGAGTTGGTGAATGCGGGATCCCCCTCCTAGGTCGTACACTGGCTCCTTATATACTGGCTTGGTCCTCTTCCCCGAAAACCTCCGGCGGGAAGGGATACCACAATGCCGCCAAGTTGGAGCACAGCGCACAGCGTCGGGGGCGTCCATGGACGCGGTCCATGGCAGAGAGTACGTCGTCTTGGCAGAAAAAGCCACCGTCCAACCAGGACGGTGGGCTGGCGCTGCAGAGCTTTGTGGCGTGCCCCACGGTGACGTCGCAGTTGGAGCGTAGCGGCGGCCGGCCGCTTTATCACCAAATTGGCAAGTCTTGGAGTCCGCTTTGCCTCCTCCAGCTCTGTTGACCGCTTTATACACGAGAATGGCAACTGCGGCGTCTTCGTCATCGCGCGCAGGCGCGCGCGTCACTCTGCGGCGGGCGCAGAGCCCATGTGCGCTCTGCAGCGTGCGCAGGAGCTTGCTTCCACTTGAAGGAACCCCGCGAGGGCCTGGAGCCTCGCCGAGGCTTTGTAGCCGTTGACTCCTCGCGAGGGAAAACCTCGCGAGGGTAGCGCGGAGACGCGCCAGGACCTGATGGTCTTCTAGGAGAGGCCTTCCTGAGGCGAAGTTCCTCTCGAGGCCCCTTAGGCCGAACGTCTGGTCCTTAGCAGAAATGCCCAGCCGAGCAAAGAAGCCCTCGCGAGGGAAAATCCCTCGCGAGGCTCGTCAGGCTGAGCGCCTGGTCCTTAGCAGAATTTCTTGCGGAGCGTTTGAGGGCTGTGGCAGGCCGGCCCATGGTACCCGGTTTCCACTGGGCCGACAGTAGCCCCCGGGCCCGCGATGGGCACGCTGGAGTTCCTCAGGCGGAGGCGAATCGTCGTGGGCCCAAAGAAGCCTGCGAAGCCCGAGACACGTGGAGCGTCGCGGCCGGACACGATCCCACGATCTCCTCTGAAGTAACGGGCGTAGTGGTGGGTCCCGCCACGTCCTGGTAACGGCTCGATGAGCCGATAAAAGGCGAGAGCTCGGCGCAGGCGGCCATTACTCCACTCGTTCCCCTTTCGTCTCCTTCTTCCCAGCGCTCAATCCCCAAACTCCTCCTTCGCAACCTTGCTGCAATGGCGCCCAAGAAGGCCGCCGCATCCTCGAAGGGCAAGGCAGTGGTGCAGGGCGGCGAGCCTGCCGCGCAGCGGGCGGTGATTTCGAGCCGGCTCTGACCGGCTTCCGCTTCGAGAAGGAAGCGCAACTGGACAAGGTGCGCCACATGGCGGCCTCGGCGACCAACGAGCACGGCGCCACGGTGCTCAAGCGAGCGGGCAACTCCCACGGCAGCTTCTACCCCATCTTCATGCACACTCTCTCGCCGGGCTCGTGCCTCCCTTCTCCGATTTCTTCCTGGCGGTTCTGGAGCGCTACCAGATCCAGGTTCTTCATCTCCACCCCAACTCCATCCTCGTCCTCGCCATCTTCGCCTACCTCTGCGAGGCGTACATCGGCATTCCGCCTTCGGTGGACCTCTTCCGCAGCTTCTACGCGCTCCGGTTCACGGCGAACAAGGAGCGGTCGGGGTGCGTGTCCTTCCGCATCACCGATGGCATGAAGGCGTCTACATCCCCATCGCGCGGAACGGCGAGAACATTGTGACCAGCGTGACGAAGAAGGTGGAGGACTTCCGCAAGCGCTGGTTCCTCATGCAGTTCGGGAGCCAGAGCGCCTTCTTCGAGCTGCCTGAAGCGCCTCCGACGAAGAGGGCGAGCTGGTCTTCCAAGGCGCTCAAGGGCGCATCACTTGGCCCGTGGTGAGGCGCTTGAGGGACCTCCGCGAGGCAGGCCTCACCGGGCAGATGGTGGCCAAGGACTTCGTGAGGCGCCGCATTGCTCCGCTCCAGAGGCACGCGGACGCGATGTGGCTGTACTCCAACCAGAGGGACAAGATGCGCCTGAGCGCTACCCTCTTCACGCAGGAGGAGGTGCACACCATCATGGAGACCCTCTTCACGTCTCCAGACATCCCCACCCACCGACCAGACTGTGCCGCTCCACGGATCGATCTCGGGTGCCGTGTCTCGCACGTGCAGACGATGCCGAAGTTCGACCAGTGGGGCCTGGTGCCTGAGGGGCACGTTGGGCCTCGCGAGGACCCGGAGTCGCGGCGCAGGGGGCACCAGCTGAGGGCGACGAGGAGACGACGGAGACGCCCGCGGAGTCTGACGCAGGCGCAACCGGCGCCTCGGGAGGCGCCGCTTCCTCGGCGGAGAATTCGAGCGCCTCGAAGAGTGCGGCGCCTGAAGTTGAGATCCACGAGATCTCCTCAGGCAGCGGCGACCAGTTCGTGGTCGCTCCCTCGCAGCGTGTCGAGGGAAAGGAGGAGAGCGATGATGACGATGCTTCGTCGGGCCACTGCGAGCCCCGCTCCAAGGCGATCCACGACAGGAACGCCGGAGCCCGGGAGGAAGCAGAGGCACGGACGAGCGCGGAGCCCAGTGCTCCGCCCGCGCGGCGGAAGAAGAGGAAGTGGGTCGACACCGCGGCGTAAGTTTTTGTACTCCCTTTCCTGTTTGATGTTGTTCTTGTGTAGGCCTCTCGAGGGGTTTTTGAGTCTTTTCCTCTCCAGGCGCCCTGAGGAGCCAAAGCGGCGGAGGCTCCGGAGACTTGGAGAGATCTCCAGCGCTGCGCGGCGTCTGCAGCGCCTACGGCTGAAGAGGTGCCCCCGAGGCCACCGCTTCCTCTCCCGAGGCTGCGGCGCCGCCTCCTGAGGCAGAGGAGGACCACGAGGAGAAGGAGGAGGCAGAGGTGACGATGCCGCCGCCTGTGCGGCCTGACGCTCTCCTGTGCGGCAGGAGGACGCCGGAGAAGGATGCGGCAAGGACCGCGTCGCCGGCGAAGGAGTGCGCGGCGAGACAGCTGCGTCTGCAGAGGCGCACGCTGACGTCGAATGGAGGAGGCCATGTGCCGTCGCCTCCACCAGCCGAGCCTTGGGGGCCTACGGGGGACACTGAGGCGCTGCGGGGGAGCCTCAGCAGAGAAGGCCAACCCTGCTCCTGGGGAGAGGAGAGTGCTCCCCAGGGGCAGAAAGATGGTGGGGTGATGGTGGGGCGCCTCGAGCCCCCAGAAGGCTCCCAGCGCGAAGGCGAGGGGGCTCTCGCCAGAGCCCCCAGAAGGCCCCTAGCAGGAGGAAGAGGGAGGCTCCCAGCAGAGCCCCCAGGCGCGCCTCGAGGACACCAGAGCCCAAGGCGCGATGCCCCGGAGTCCTCGGCAGGCGCTGGCGCTTCCAGGCCCTCTGGAGAATCATGGGCCCTAGCCTTGCTGGGTCGGCGCCCAGTTGCAGCTCGCCGAGAGGCTGTCCTTCGCTCGGCGAGGGAGTGCTCGATGGGCTCGAGGCCCAGCTCGCTGAGGAAGACGCGCCAGGGCGGAGGAGGACGCCGAGCTTGCGCGGGGCTGGGCTTGCCTCCAGGAGACCGTGGAGCGCTGCCGCCGGAAGGACGAGGCAGCCCAGGCGCAACGCGAGGCGGCGCTGCGCTGCTGAAGAGATCCGCATCAGCGTGGTCCGCGAGGTGAGGAGACCCTTGCGGACCTGGTGCTAGGCGTGAGGCTCTCGAGGCGGAGACCGAGGCCAAGCATCAGGAGCTGGCGGCGCGCGAGGCGGCGGTCTCCACCAAGCACAAGGAGCTTCTGGACCGCGAGGCGGGGATCATCGCCGAGTCGGAGACGTGCGGCAAGGCCTGGAGAAGCTCCGCGAGGACCTGCGTCGCGAGAACCAGATGGTGCAGCGCGGGCAGAACTTGATGCCCGCGAGACCGAGCTACGCAAGCGCGAGGAACAGGTCGAACAGATCGAGAAGGATCAATCTGCGCAGCGGGAGCACCTGGAGTCTCGCGAGAGCAAGTTACTCAAGACGAGGCGTTCTACCAGAAGCGCCTCGCGCTGACCAACGAGAACCTCCGCAAGAAGGAGGAGCAGATGGCGGAGGAGTCCGCGACCAAGGAGAAGCTCTTCCGCGACAATTGCAGGAAGGATTCGCGGAGAAGGCCAAGAAGCAGGAGGCGCGCTTCACGAAGAGACGCAACGAGCTTGAGGCTCGCATCAGGGAGCTTGAGGCTCAGAAGAAGCGATTTGACTCCCGCCTTCATGACGCTGTGGAGGCTCGGAAGCACGCGGAGCAGGACCTTGCCTCCTTGACGCAGGACATGAACGAGATGCAGCAGCAGGTGGGGCCTGTTGTGGAGCTCGTCGAGGAAGCTCGGCGGAGCGCTCTGACTGCGCAGGTCTTGTCGCGCCAGCGGGAGCGCATGTTTGCTTCCTTGGTGAGGCGTGCGCGCCGTCGCGGGCCGCCTGGGGACCGAAGCCCCCAGGCTCTCTGTCGAGGGGAACTCGACGTCCCACTACCTTGGCTTCTTCGAGCAGCTCTCACCAAGTTGAAGAGGTCGTGACGAACCTCGACGACCTGGTCGACACCGAGAGCCGCGAGCTCCTTGGCGTCGCGGTCGGCCAAGTCTTCGCCAACCTTGCACACCTCCACCCCGGCTTCGACTTCGCGTCTGTGATGGAGCCTCTGGAGAAGGAACTCGCCTCGAAGCTGGACGCCTCGGTGTGGGACGACGTGGAGAAGTATACTCAACGCTTCAAGAGGGTCGAGGTCGAGGAGAGCGACGACGAGGCAGGTGCTGAGGAGGTGGATGATGAGGCTGTCGACGGCGACGACGACAACCCCGCTGCTTAGGTTGCCCCTGTGGAGAGATGTGCCAAGGGCACCAGTTATCTTAAGACTTGTTGCTTTATTTTGTGGTTTGTAAAGACACTTTTTTTGTGCAAGTGTGAGTGCCCCTCGGGAGGCCTTTTATCTGTTCCCTCATGTCTTTTTCGCTCTACGTCGTTAGGACCCTGCTCTTAGCGCAAATAGCACCGCCGCTTCGGTATGCCGGAGTCAGGGCTCGACAAGGCCGGGGGGTGCGTAAGGCTTAGAGAGGTAAGAGCCTCGAGGCGCGATGCTCGGGAGCTCCCCTTTGACGTGCAAGCAGCCCATGAGGCGTAAGAGAGAAAAGAGAGGCTCGAGGGGCGACAAAACCAGCGAGAGGAAAAAGCTCATGAGGCGTAAGTTCTGGACTTAGCTTGGCGAGACGCCTGCTTTGTAGAGGGTGTTGTGTTCCTGGTGAGGTTTTCCCTCTCGAGGCTGCCTGAGGCTGGTTTGGAGCTAGCCCTGCAAGGCGTCTTGTTCCCTGCGTTGGAGAGAGAGGCGAACCCACAAGCAATGCATAGTTGTACAACTCATGCGCGCTCATAGATTTCCTCATGGGTATCTCACGAGGAGAATAAGCACCAAGGTCCTTGGTGAGGTGACGTGCATGGGAGCTAACCCACGAGTCAGAGCTCTTTGGTGAGATAACGGTCGTGGGCGGAGAGCCACGAGTTAGAGCTCGGATCCTTTGGATTTTACGATGCTGCTGGGATGCTCCCGAGACACAGGCACCGTGCTCAGCCCCCGCTCGCGAGGTGCGCATGGGGAAAAATGTGAGCGCGAATGAAATGTAAGAAAACAAACTCACCAAGCAATATTACATAACGGCGCCGAAGCGCAATAGGTTCATGATGACCTGAAATTGTTCATTACACTTGGCGAGGCCAAGACAAAGTCCGCCATGTCTGGGCATGGGGTTCCACATGGAGTGGCTGAGGCTTCCCGCGGCCCGTGGCGACGCGTTGTAGGAAACTCTCAGTGGAGATGGCCCTCGTGAAGGGAAAGCTTGGTGAAGCTGGGAGGTGAAGACGCGTGCTTCCCTCTTGAGACAAAAAATGCCTGCCGCGACGTGATCACGGGTAGAACTTGCGTAGGTGCTCGATGTTCCATGGATTTTTGATCGGATCGCCGTCTTCCGTCTCGAGCCGTACCGCGCCGGCCTGGCGATGTGCGCGACCCTGTAGGGGCCTTCCCACATGGGTGAGAGCTTGTGGAGGCCTCTCTGGAGAGGATCCTCCTGAGGACGAGATCGCCTGTCTCGAGGGTGCGCGGCCGTATGTGGCGGCTGTGGTAGCGGCGCAGGTCTTGCTGGTACTTCGCCGCTCGGAGGGCGGCACGGCGGCGTAGTCCATCGAGCAGCAGCAAGTCGTCGTTGTGGAGCTCCTCTTGGTTGTCCTCGTTGAAAGCAAGGATCCGTGGGGACCCATGCTTGATCTCGGTGGGGAGGACTGCTTCAGCGCCATAGACGAGAGCGAACGGCGTTTCTCCAGTGGGCTTCGTGGCGGTGGTGCGGATGGACCAGAGCACGGAGGGGAGCTCTTCGATCCAGTTCTTGCCGTGGGCCTTGAGGCGATTGAAGCTTCTTGTCTTGAGGCCTTTGAGCACTTCTGCGTTCGCCCGCTCAGCCTGCCCGTTGCTTCGTGGATGAGCCACCGAGGCGAAGCAGAGCCGTGTGCCAAGACTCTCGCAGTAGGCCCTGAAGATGCCGCTGGTGAACTGTGAGCCGTTGTCGGTGATGATGCGATTTGGCACGCCGAAGCGACAGGCCAGGCCTCTGATGAATTTCACCGCTGATCTCGCCGGGATGGTGCGCACCGCTTCAACCTCCGCCCATTTGGTGAACTTGTCGATGGCGACGTAGAGGTAGCGGTAGCCCCCGCTGGAGCGTGGGAAAGGTCCCAGGATGTCCAGCCCCCAGACCGCGAAGGGCCAGGAGAGAGGGATGGTCTGGAGCCCCAGTGCGGGCTGGTGGACTTGCTTGGCGTGGAACTGGCATGCCTCGCAAGCCTGGACAACGGTGGTTGCATCTTGAAGCACTGAGGGCCAATAGAACCCTCCTGAAGACTTTCCCTGCGAGGGTGCGTGATGATGAGTGGTGGCCACATTCTCCACTGTGTATGTCCTTGATCAGCTGGCGGCCTTCTTCAGGGGGGACGCATTTTAGTGCAACTCCATTTGGACGCTTGCGGTACAGGTCTCCCTCGTGAAGGCAGTATGACTTGGCCTGGCGAGCAACTCTCTCTGCTTCTGCGTCCTCTTCAGGGAGGACTCCGTCCCTGAGGTACTCCTTGAGCTCATCGATCCAGCCCGTCTCTTGTGTGTCATGGCCAGCAGCAGGCGTTCCCCTGTGGGTGGACCGCAGCTCGGCGCTCCAGATGTTGGTGGTGGTGGGAGCTCTTCGTCCGTGTTCATTCGACCGCTTCTTTTGGCTGTTTCACCGATGCCCTGGTGAGCCTCTCTCGAACACGCCCGCCTGCTGGGCTTCTCTGCGTGATGCTCGCCTGGCGATGTCGTCGGCCTCCTGGTTCTCCCTTCGTGGGATGTGCCTGAGCTCCATCCCCTTGAAGTGTTTCTCGAGCTTGCGGACCTCCTCGAGGTAAGCGGCCATGTGGCCGTCCTTAGGCGTATAGCTCTTGTTGGAGAAGTTGACGAGGAGCTGGGAGTCGCCCTTGATGAGTAAGCGCTTGATGCCGAGGGCGATTGCGGCTCTGAGCCCGGCGAGGAGGCCCTCGTACTCGGCGATGTTGTTGGAGACCTTGTCTGTCGTGAAGCACAGCTGGACGGCGTAGTAGAGCTTGTCGCCCTTGGGTGAGGTCAGGACGACGCCAGCCCCAGCGTTCTGGCATGCGAATGCTCCGTCGAAGTGCATGGTCCAGTGGCTTGGCACTGTCTCCAGCTGGCGTGGTTTCTGCCTCATGAGGCTCTTCTTGCTGGTGTCTGTCCACTCGGCGACGAAGTCAGCCAATGCCCTCCCTTGATGACCCTGGTGGTGTCGAAGCGCAGGCCAAAAGGTTGCAGCTCAATGTTCCACCCTGCGACGCGATCAGTGGCGTTTGGATTGCGCAGGATTGCTCCAGAGGGAATGATGTGACCACCGTGATGGGGTGGCCCTGGAAGTAGTGGCGCAGCTTCCTGGAAGCGATGAGGAGCGCGAGGAGGAGCTTCTGCTGCATAGTGTACCGCTCGCGAGCATCTCGCAGCACAGTGCTGACGAAGTAGACGGGATGCTCGACGAGGGTTGTCGATGGTGACGCAGCGCTGGGCTCCTCGGGAGCCTTGTCGAGCCTCTCTGAGGTGGACCCTCGACGAGGGTGCCTTCTGGTTGCGGGGCTCGGCATGGGGCTCAGGGCCTGAAGGGGTGCTTCCTTATCGGGGGGATCTGGGCTTGGCGTGGCAGTGTCCTTCTTGGCGAGGACTGGCTCTTCCCTTTCTGCCACCAAGGCTGCGCTCACTGTTTGTGGAGTGGCTGATAGGTACAGCTTCAGATGCTCGCCAGGCCTTGGGGCAACCATGACAGGTGGGCTAGCCAAGTACTTCTTCAGGTCTTCAAATGCCTTGTCCGCCTCGGCGTCCACTTGAACGTGCCAGACCGCTTCATGAGCTTGAAAAATGGCAGCGCCCTCTCGCCGAACTTGGAGATGAAACGGCCGAGGCTGGCCATGCATCCCGCGAGGCGCTGCATGTCCTTGAGGCGACGAGGTGGCTGCATTCTTCTATGGCTTTGATCTTGTCAGGATTCGCTTCTATGCCGCGGTGAGACACTAGGAACCCGAGGAGTTTGCCTGACGGTACCCCGAAGACGCACTTGGCGGGGTTCAGCTTGATGTTTACTTTGCGCAGGCTGGCAAAGGTCTCCTCGAGGTCCTCCATGAGGGTGTGCTCTTCGCGAGTCTTGACCACGATGTCGTCGACGTAGGCTTCTGCGTTTCTTCCCATCTGAGCCCCCAAGGCCTTCCTCATGAGCCTCTGGAAGGTGGCGCCGGCGTTCTTCAAGCCAAAGGGCATGCAGACGTAGCAATACACACCACAAGGGGTGAGAATGCTGTCTTCTCCTCATCCTCCTTCGCCATCTTGATCTGGTGGTAGCCTGAGAAGGCATCCAGAAAACAGAGGAGGTCGCAGCCGGCGGTGGAGTCCACGATCTGGTCTATCCGAGGCATGGGGTACGGGTCCTTGGGGCAGGCCTTGTTGAGGTCGGTGTAGTCGATGCAGAGCCTGCCGCCCCCGGTGTGCTTGGGAACGACCACCGTGTTGGAGAGCCATGTGGGGTGTGGAACTTCCTGATTATGTGCTTCTTTCAACTTCTCTACTTCCTTGATGATGAACTCTTGCTTCTCTGGCGCCTGGCGCCGTGCTTTCTGCTTCACGGGGCGTGCGTTTGGACACACGGCTAAGTGGTGCTCGATCACCTCCCTCGGTACTCCGGACATCTCTGACGGTGTCCATGCGAACATGTCAGAGTTTGCCCTGAGGAAGGCGACGAGCGCGCTTTCCTATTTGGGAGGCAAGCCAGCGCCTATGGTGACGCTAGCCCCCGAGCCGCTGGCGTCCAATGACACCTTCTTCGTGGCTGCCTGCTCCTGTGAGAACAGCTGCTTCTTCTTCGCGGGCCTCTCGAGGGGCTCCATGTCCTCATCAGCGGGGAATGCCACGGCAGCGGCCTTGTAGGCGGTCTCGACAGAGCGCATTGCGTCCTGGACTTGACCGTGGATGGCGATGGTGCCGCCGCTGCCTGGAAGCTTGACGATGTTGTACGCGTGGTGAGTGACGGCCATGAACTTCGCGAGGGCGGGGTAGCCGAGGATGGCGTTGTAGGGCAGGCCATGTGTGCGACGTCGAAGTCGATCTGCTCGGTGCGGTAGTTCTGCGGCGTGCCGAAGGTGACCGCGAGCCTCACCTGCCCCAGAGGTGTGGTGGAGCCACTTGTCACCCCCGTGAAGGGCCTAGAGGGCATAGCCACTCGTAGGGCACTTGAAGCTGCTCGAAGGTCTCGACAGAGATGACGTTCAAGCCCGCACCCCCATCTATGAGTGTCTTGGCGACGGCGATGTTGTTGATGATGGGAGTGCACACCAGAGGGATGGTGCCTACAGCCTTGGTCGACTTGGGGTGGTCCTTGGAGTCGAAGGCGATGGTGTACTGCGACCACTTGAGGGGCTGGGAAGCCTCAAGCCCTGGAAGCGCTGCGTTGACCTCGCGAGAGAATTGCTTGAAGTGGTTGTTGGACTTGGGCGCCTGGGACCCGCCGAGGATGCAGGCTATTGCCCCCTGAGGGGCCTGGTAGCCCCCAGGGTTCTCGTCGGGGAGGTTGCCGTTTTGCCCAGCGTTGTTCCCCCGAGCCCTCTGCTGGAAGTTGTGGCATCCACCTCCGCGGCCCTGGTTCTTCTCGCGCTCCTTGCTGAGCTGCTTGAGCTCCCAGCAGTCTTCAGTTGCGTGGTTGTGCCTGTTGTGGTAGATGCAGTACGGGCGATTGTCCACTTTTTCTCTCAGCCGCCGGAGAGGCCTCGCGAGGCTGCTTTGCGTCAGGCTCTGCCGCGAGGATGGCGGTGGTCTTGCGCTTCTCGCAGGCTTCTTCTTGCTCCTGGACCCCTCAGGAGGGTCATCCTCCTTTCCTTCTTGACGAAGAGGAGGCCCTCTTCAGCCTTGGCGCACTTGTCAGCCAGATCAAAGAGCTTCACCACGAGGGAGGGTGTCGTGGATGCCGAGCTTCTCGAGCATCCGTGGTTCGTGACGCCCTCCCTGAAGGCGGAGATGACGTGCGAGTCCGGGATGTTCGGAATCTTGTTGCGGACCTGGCTGAAGCGCTGGATGTATCTGCGGAGGGTCTCGTCAGGCTTCTGGCGCACCGCGCGAAGGTCGTTGTAGGTGAGCGCGCGCTCGTAGGTGCCCTTGAAGTTGGCGACGAAGACCTTGCAGAGGTCCTCCCACGTGTCGATGGTGTTCTCGGGGAGGTTCATGAGCCACGAGAGCGCGGAGTCCTTGAGCGCCATGGAGAGCCAGTTGGCCATCACCTTGTCGTCGCCTCCTGCAGCCTGGATGGAGACGGTGTAGAGCTGCAGGAACTCCAGAGGGTTGGTCCTGCCGTCGTAGCGCGGAGGGAGGTCTGGCTTGAACTTCACGGGCCAGACGACGCGGCGCAGGTTGCGGGTGAAGGCGGTGCAGCCCGTGGCGTATGTCACAGCGCCACCAGCGAGCGCCGCGGTTCTGGCGACCTGCAGCGGCGATCTCCTGGACGACGCGGTTGTGGCGGTCCCTCTGGCGCTCGATCTCCACGCGGCATCCGCTGGAGTCCGCTGCACAATCTGGCAGTCGTGCGGCGAGGATGCGTGCGACGCGGCGCGGTGGTTTGCTGCCGGAGCTGCAGCTGGAGGAGGTGGCGGAGGCGGAGGGGGAGGAGGAGCGCCGTGCGCTATGTTCCCCTCGCGTCCGGAGTGGCGCACCAGCGAGGAGAGGGTGCTGGTGCTGCAGTGGTAGCGGCAGGAACGGCGGCGGCGTTGATGAGCTCCTCGAGACGCCCGAGCCAGTTGTCGTGGCCCGCCTGCGTGGGACGGTAGCGCAGCAGCTCCTGCGCCATCAGTAGCGCGGTGGCTGGACTGGGCGCCGCTCGGCCCATCGTGGAGGCGCTCTCGCGCCTGGATGGGTGCAGAGAGGAAGCTCCCTCGCCTTCTCCGTCGTGCCGCCGTCGTTGCCGCTGTCGTTGCCGCCGTCATCCTCAGGATGTTCGACGCACGGCTCGGCGTTGCGCTCTGAAGCGCGGTTGGCGCGTGGGCGACCACGCGGGTTGTTGTTGGCGGCAGGCTCGGTGTTGGCCCTGCCGGACGTCCGTCGCGCAAGGCGCGCAGCTCGCGTGTCAGTCATGCGCGGAGAGGTTGAAGAAGTTGAAGACGCGCCTCAGCCCCCTACCTGGCGCGCCAAATGTCGGAGACTAGTCCCAGGAACTAGGGGTGTCTCTCAAAAGCAAGGAATCGAGTAAGGGGCTTGTCGGAGACTAGTCCCAGGAACTAGGGGTGTCTCTCAAGTGCCAGGAAACGAGTAAGGGGCTGAACACAACGTCAAACAAATCCTCGACAACCTCGGGCGCCGCGTCTCGCCACTGGTGAACTGTGAGCCGTTGTCAGTGATGATGCGATTTGGCACACCGAAGCGACAGGCCAGGCCTCTGATGAATTTCACCGCTGATCTCGCCGGGATGGTTCGCACTGCTTCAACCTCCGCCCACTTGCTGAACTTGTCAATGGCGACGTAGAGGTAGCGGTAGCCCCCGCTGGAGCGTGGGAAAGGTCCCAGGATGTCCAGCCCCCAGACTGCGAAGGGCCAAGAGAGCGGGATGGTCTGGAGCCCCAGTGCGGCTGGTGGACTTGCTTGGCGTGGAATTGGCATGCCTCGCAAGCCTGGACAATGGTGGTTGCGTCTTGAAGCACTGAGGGCCAATAGAACCCACTCCTGAAGACTTTCCCTGCAAGGGTGCGTGATGACGAGTGGTGGCCACATTCTCCGCTGTGATGTCCTTGATCAGCTGGCGGCCTTCTTCAGGGGGGACACATTTTAGTGCAACTCCATTTGGACGCTTGCGATACAGGTCTCCCTCGTGAAGGCAGTATGACTTGGCCTGGCGAGCAATTCTCTCTGCTTCTGCATCCTCTTCAGGGAGGACCCCGTCCCTGAGGTACTCCTTGAGCTCATCGATCCAGCCCGTCTCTTGATGCGTCATGGCCAGCAGCAGGCGTTCCCCTGTGGGTGGACCGCAGCTCGGCGCTCCAGATGTTGGTGGTGGTGGGAGCTCTTCGTCCGTGTTCATTTTGACCGCTTCTTTTGGCTGTTTCACCGATGCCCTGGTGAGTCTCTCCTCGAACACGCCCGCCTGCTGGGCTTCTCTGCGTGATGCTCGCCTGGCGATGTCGTCGGCCTCCTGGTTCTCCCTTCGTGGGATGTGCCTGAGCTCCATCCCCTTGAAGTGTTTCTCGAGCTTGCGGACCTCCTCGAGGTAAGCGGCCATATGGCCGTCCTTAGGCGTGTAGCTCTTGTTGGAGAAGTTGACGAGGAGCTGGGAGTCGCCCTTGATGAGTAAGCGCTTGATGCCGAGGGCGATTGCGGCTCTGAGCCCGGCGAGGAGGCCCTCGTACTCGGCGATGTTGTTGGAGACCTTGTCTGTCGTGAAGCACAGCTGGACGGCGTAGTAGAGCTTGTCGCCCTTGGGTGAGGTCAGGACGACGCCAGCCCCAGCGTTCTGGCATGCGAATGCTCCGTCGAAGTGCATGGTCCAGTGGCTTGGCACCGTGTCTCCTGCTGGCGTGGATTCTGCCTCATGAGGCTCTTCTTGCTGGGTGTCTGTCCACTCGGCGACGAAGTCAGCCAATGCTCTCCCCTTGATGACCCTGGTGGTGTCGAAGCGCAGGCCAAAAGGTTGCAGCTCAATGTTCCACCCTGCGACGCGGTCAGTGGCGTTTGGATTGCGCAGGATCTGCTCCAGAGGGAATGATGTGACCACCGTGATGGGGTGGCCCTGGAAGTAGTGGCGCAGCTTCCTGGAAGCGATGAGGAGCGCGAGGAGGAGCTTCTGCTGCATGTGTACCGCTCGCGAGCATCTCGCAGCACAGTGCTGACGAAGTAGACGGGATGCTCGACGAGGGCTGTCGATGGTGACGCAGCGCTGGGTTCCTCGGGAGCCTTGTCGAGCCTCTCGAGAGGTGGACCCTCGACGAGGGTGCCTTCTGGTTGCGCGGGCTCGGCATGGGGCTCAGGGCCTGAAGAGGATGTTTCCTTGTCGGGGGGATCTGGGCTTGGCGTGGCGGTGTCCTTCTTGGCGAGGACTGGCTCTTCCCTTTCTGCCACCAAGGCTGCGCTCACTGTTTGTGGAGTGGCTGATAGGTACAGCTTCAGATGCTCGCCGGCCTTGGGGCAACCATGACAGGTGGGCTAGCCAAGTACTTCTTCAGGTCTTCAAATGCCTTGTCCGCCTCAGGCGTCCACTTGAACGTGCCAGACCGCTTCATGAGCTTGAAAAATGGCAGCGCCCTCTCGCCGAACTTGGAGATGAAACGGCCGAGGCTGGCCATGCATCCCGCGAGGCGCTGCATGTCCTTAAGGCGACGAGGTGGCTGCATCTCTTCTATGGCTTTGATCTTGTCAGGATTCGCTTCTATGCCGCGGTGAGACACTAGGAACCCGAGGAGTTTGCCTGACGGTACCCCGAAGACGCACTTGGCGGGGTTCAGCTTGATGTTACTTTGCGCAGGCTGGCAAAGGTCTCCTCGAGGTCCTCCATGAGGGTGTGCTCTTCGCGAGTCTTGACCACGATGTCGTCGACGTAGGCTTCTGCATTTCTTCCCATCTGAGCCCCCAAGGCCTTCCTCATGAGCCTCTGGAAGGTGGCGCCGGCGTTCTTCAGGCCAAAGGGCATGCAGACGTAGCAATACACACCACAAGGGGTGAGGAATGCTGTCTTCTCCTCATCCTCCTTCGCCATCTTGATCTGGTGGTAGCCTGAGAAGGCATCCAGAAAACAGAGGAGGTCGCAGCCGGCGGTGGAGTCCACGATCTGGTCTATCCGAGGCATGGGGTACGGGTCCTTGGGGCAGGCCTTGTTGAGGTCGGTGTAGTCGATGCAGAGCCTGCCGCCCCCGGTGTGCTTGGGAACGACCACCGTGTTGGAGAGCCATGTGGGGTGTGGAACTTCTCTGATGATGTGCGCTTCTTTTAACTTCTCTACTTCCTTGATGATGAACTCTTGCTTCTCTGGCGCCTGGCGCCGTGCTTTCTGCTTCACGGGGCGTGCGTTTGGACACACGGCTAAGTGGTGCTCGATCACCTCCCTCGGTACTCCGGACATCTCTGACGGTGTCCATGCGAACATGTCAGAGTTTGCCCTGAGGAAGGCGACGAGCGCGCTTTCCTATTTGGGAGGCAAGCCAGCGCCTATGGTGACGCTAGCCCCCGAGCCGCTGGCGTCCAATGACACCTTCTTCGTGGCTGCCTGCTCCTGTGAGAACAGCTGCTTCTTCTTCGCGGGCCTCTCGAGGGGCTCCATGTCCTCATCAGCGGGGAATGCCACGGCAGCGGCCTTGTAGGCGGTCTCGACAGAGCGCATTGCGTCCTGGACTTGACCGTGGATGGCGATGGTGCCGCCGCTGCCTGGAAGCTTGACGATGTTGTAGGCATGGTGAGTGACAGCCATGAACTTCGCGAGGGCGGGGTAGCCGAGGATGGCGTTGTAGGGCAGGCCAATGTGTGCGACGTCGAAGTCGATCTGCTCGGTGCGGTAGTTCTGCGGCGTGCCGAAGGTGACCGCGAGCCTCACCTGCCCCAGAGGTGTGGTGGAGCCACTTGTCACCCCCGTGAAGGTCTCGACAGAGATGACGTTCAAGCCCGCACCCCCATCTATAAGCGTCTTGGCGACGGCGATGTTGTTGATGATGGGGGTGCACACCAGTGGGATGGTGCCTACTGCCTTGGTCGACTTGGGGTGGTCCTTGGAGTCGAAGGCGATGGTGTACTGTGACCACTTGAGGGGCTGGGAAGCCTCAAGCCCTGGAAGCGCTGCGCTGACCTCGCGAGAGAATTGCTTGAAGTGGTTGTTGGACTTGGGCGCTTGGGACCCGCCGAGGATGCAGGCTATTGCCCCCTGAGGGGCCTGGTAGCCCCAGGGTTCTCGTCGGGGAGGTTGCCGTTTGCCCAGCGTTATTCCCCCGAGCCCTGTGCTGGAAGTTGTGACGTCCACCTCCGCGGCCACCACGGCCTCCGCCGCCGCCGCGGCCCTGGTTCTTCTCCCGCTCCTTGCTGAGCTGCTTGAGCTCCCAGCAGTCTCAGTGGCGTGGTTGTGCCTGTTGTGGTAGATGCAGTATGGGCGATTGTCCGCCTTTTTCTCTTCAGCCGCCGGAGAGGCCTCGCGAGGCTGCTTTGCGTCAGGCTCTGCCGCGAGGATGGCGGTGGTCTTGCGCTTCTCGGCAGGCTTCTTCTTGCTCCTGGACCCCTCTGGAGGGTCCTCCTCCACTTCCTTCTTGACGAAGAGGAGGCCCTCTTCAGCCTTGGCGCACTTGTCAGCCAGATCAAAGAGCTTCACCACAGAGGAGAGGGTGTCGTGGATGCCGAGCTTCTCGAGCATCCTGTGGTTCGTGACGCCCTCCCTGAAGGCGGAGATGACGTGCGAGTCCGGGATGTTCGGAATCTTGTTGCGGACCTGGCTGAAGCGCTGGATGTATCTGCGGAGGGTCTCGTCAGGCTTCTGGCGCACCGCGCGAAGGTCGTTGTAGGTGAGCGCGCGTTCGTAGGTGCCCTTGAAGTTGGCGACGAAGACCTTGCAGAGGTCCTCCCACGTGTCGATGGTGTTCTCGGGGAGGTTCATGAGCCACGAGAGCGCGGAGTCCTTGAGCGCCATGGAGAGCCAGTTGGCCATCACCTTGTCGTCGCCTCCTGCAGCCTGGATGGAGACGGTGTAGAGCTGCAGGAACTCCAGAGGGTTGGTCCTGCCGTCGTAGCGTGGAGGGAGGTCTGGCTTGAACTTCACAGGCCAGACGACACGGCGCAGGTTGCGGGTGAAGGCGGTGCAGCCCGTGGCGTACGTCACGGCGCCACCAGCGAGTACGCCGCGGTTCTGGCGACCTGCAGCGGCAATCTCCTGCACGACGCGGTTGTGGCGGTCCCTCTGGCGCTCGATCTCCACGCGGGCGTCCGCCGGAGTCCGCTGCACGATCTGGCAGTCGTGCGGCGAGGATGCGTGCGACGCGGCGCGGTGGTTTGCTGCCGGAGCTGCAGCTGGAGGAGGTGGCGGAGGCGGAGGGGGAGGAGGAGCACCGTGCGCTATGTTCCCTCGCGTCCGGAGTGGTGCACCAGCGAGCGGGAGGGTGCTGGTGCTGCAGTGGTGGCGGCAGGAACGGCGGCGGCGTTGATGAGCTCCTCGAGACGCCCCAGCCAGTTGTCATGGCCCGCCTGCGTGGGACGGTAGCGCAGCAGCTCTTGCGCCATCAGCAGCGCGGTGGCTGGACTGGGCGCTGCTCGGCCCATCGTGGAGGCGCTCTCGCGCCTAGATGGGTGCAAGGAGGAAGCTCCCTCGTCCTCGCCATCGATGCCGCCGTCCTCAGGGTGCTCGACGCGCGGCTCGGCGTTGCGCTCTGAAGCGCGGTTGGCTCGTGGGCGACCACGCGGGTTGTGGTTGGCGGCGGGCTCGGTGTTGGCCCTGCCGGACGTCCGTCGCGCAAGGCGCGCTGCTCGCGTGTCAGTCATGGCGCGGAGAGGTTGAAGAAGTTGAAGACGCGCCTCAGCCCCCTACCTGGCGCGCCAAATGTCGGAGACTAGTCCCAGGAACTAGGGGTGTCTCTCAAGTGCCAGGAAACGAGTAAGGGGCTGAACACAACGTCAAACAAATCCTCGACAACATCGGCGACGGTGCTCATCGAGCTCGGTGAGGAACATCACGGCAGAGAGGTAACACGAGCCGCTACCCAGGTTCAGGCCCACCGTGAGGTGTAAAAGCCCTACGTCCTGCTAAGATGTATTGCACTGCTTGGAGAGGTTCACAGTACAAGGGTGCTTGCCGAGGGCACTGCTATGGCTATGGTGGACTATGGTGGAATGAGCTTCGTCCTATTCTCAAACGTAGCTCCTTGGTTGTGGAATGAGTGGGTGAAAATGCGGGATCCCCTCCTAGGTCGTACACTGGCTCCTTATATACTGGGCTTGGTCCTCTTCCCCAAAAATCTCTGGCGGGAAGGGATACCATAATGCCGCCGAGTTGGAGCACAGCGCACAACATCGGGGGCGTCCATGGACCGGTCCATGGCAGGGAGCACGTCGTCTTGGCAGAAAAAGCCACCGTCCAACCAGGACGGTGGGCTGGCGCTGCAGAGCTTTGGGGCGTGCCCCACGGTGACATCGCAGTTGGAGCGTAGCGGCGGCCGGCCGCTTTATCACCAATTTGGCAAGTCTTGGAATCCGCTTTGCTTGCCGCGGCTCCTTTGACCACTTTATACACAAAAATGGCAACTGCGGCGTCTTCGTCATCGCGCGCAGACGCGCGCGTCACTCTGCGGCGGGCGCAGAGCCCATGTGCGCTCTGCAGCGGTGCAGGAGCTTGCTTCCACTTGAAGGAACCCCGCGAGGCCTGAAGCCTCGCCGAGGTTTTGTAACCGTTGACTTCTCGCGAGGAAAAACCTCCCGAGGGTGGCGCGGAGACGCGCCAGGGCCTGAAGATCTTCTAGGAGAGGCCTTCCCGAGGCAGTGGTCCCTCTCGAGGCCTCCCAGGCCGATCGTTTGGTCCTTAGCAGAAATTCTCAGTCGAGCAAATAAGCCCTCGCGAGGGAAAATGCCTCGCGAGGCTCGCCAGGCTGAAAGCCTGGTCCTTAGCAGAAATTCCTGCGGAGCGTTCGAGGGTTGTGGCAGGCCGGCCCATGACACCCCGGTTTTCACTGGGCCGACAGGGCTGAACACAACGTCAAACAGATCCTCAACAACCTCAGCGACGGTGCTCGTCGAGCTCGGTGTGGAACATCACGACAGAGATGGAACACGAGCCGCTACCCAGGTTCAGGCCCACCGTGAGGTGTAAAAGCCCTACGTCCTGCTAAGATGTATTGCACTGCTTGGAGTGGTTCACAGTACAAGGGTGCTTGCCGAGGGCACAGTTGTGGCTATGGTGGATTATGGTGGAATCAGCTCCGTCTTCTCCTTCAGACGTAGCTGCTTGGGTGTGGAATGAGTTGGTGAATGCGGGATCCCCCTCCTAGGTCGTACACTGGCTCCTTATATACTGGCCTTGGTCCTCTTCCCCGAAAACCCCGGCGGGAAGGGATACCACAATGCCGCCAAGTTGGAGCACAGCGCACAGCATCGGGGGCGTCCATGGACGCGGTCCATGGCAGAGAATACGTCGTCTTGGCAGAAAAAGCCATCGTCCAACCAGGACGGTGGGCTGGCGCTGCAGAGCTTTGTGGCGTGCCCCACGGTGACGTCGCAGTTGGAGCGTAGGGCGGCCGGCCGCTTTATCACCAAATTGGCAAGTCTTGGAGTCCGCTTTACCTCCTCCAGCTCTGTTGACCGCTTTATACACAAGAATGGCAACTGCGGCGTCTTCGTCATCGCGCGCAGGCGCGCACGTCACTCTGCGGCGGGCGCAGAGCCCATGTGCGCTCTGCAGCGTGCGCAGGAGCTTGCTTCCACTTGAAGGAACCCCGCGACGGCCTGGAGCCTCGCCGAGGCTTTGTAGCCGTTGACTCCTCGCGAGGGAAAACCTCGCGAGGGTAGCGCGGGGACGCGCTAGGACCTGATGGTCTTCTAGGAGTGGCCTTCCTGAGGCTGAAGTTCCTCTCGAGGCCCCTTAGGCCGAACATCTGGTCCTTAGCAGAAATGCCCAGCCGAGCAAAGAAGCCCTCGTGAGGGAAAATCCCTCGCGAGGCTCGTCAGGCTGAGCGCCTGGTCCTTAGCAGAATTTCTTGCGGAGCGTTTGAGGGCTGTGGCAGGCCGGTCCATGGTACCCCGGTTTCCACTGGGCCGACAGCACTGCCCGGAGTGTGTAGGTTGTACTGCCTCTCCGGTTTCTGGATTTTTTTTTTTTGCGGTGCACTGCCTCGGATGGGATAGTGCACTGCTTCGGATGGACGATGCACTGCCTTCTTTTTTCGCGGTGCACTGCCTCGGATGGATGGTGCACAGCTTCTCTTTTCGCCGTGCACTACCTCATATGGGCAGTGTACTGCCTCCTCTTTTACGGTGCACTGCCTTGGATGGGCAGTGCACTGCCTTCTCTTTTGCAGTGCACTGCCTCGGATGGGGCAGTGCATTGCCTTCTCTTTTTCGGTGCACTGGCTTCTCTTTTTGCAGTGCACTGACTCGGATGGGCAGTGCACTGTCTCCTCTTTTTGCGGTGCACTGCCTCGGATGGGCGTGCATCGTAAAAGAGGAGGCAGTGCACTGCCTTCTCTTTTGTAGTGCACTGCCTCCTCTTTTTTCGGTGCACTGTCTTCTATTTTTTGTACTGCACTGTTTTTTTAGCACACGTAAAAAAATATTGTACAATTTTTTGTAGTGTGTCACGTAAAAAGAAAAAAAGAAAAACATACGTTAGCTTTTTATTTTTTATTTTTGAGCCTCAACTGAGTACAAGTTGTAGTATCTGTTTGGACGCACAGTCACACACACGCACGCACACCACAACTCACACCCGACTAAGCGCCTAAACTAGACCTACAACATATATCTCCAACACGTCCTTGAGAGACTTCCGAAGTCCTGAACTCCGTGAATGACGGGCACGTCATCCTCGCCTGTGGCATATGGACGTCTTGAGGCACCTGCGAAAAGCCCCGTAGCTACAGTGTTCCTCTGAACAGTGCAGCGCATGAGACACCAGAAAATCGCTCCCGCTGGGAGTCGATCTCAGGCGGGTGGGGTGGCCACTGCCAGCCCGCACCACTGGGCTAACGCGCCCGTCTCAAAAAACATACGTTAGCTAGCTAGCTACTGATCGGATCGATCGATCAGCTAGCCTCCTAGCTACTAGCTATAGCTAGCTCGCTTCGCACTAGCGGCGCGCGTCACGTACGCAGCTAGCTGGCTCGCTTGGCAGGGGCGCGCGTCACGTACGATGATGGAGTGTTTTGTGCGCGTGCTACCAACAGGCCACGTGGAAGGCAGGGAGGGGTTCTCGCGTTGGACTCACCCGTGCGCTAGGTTCTACGCGTGCGCGCGTGCTCACGTAGTTGTCCAAAAAAAAATAAACAGAAAATGGAAAAGAAAATGAATGGGAAATTTAGTCTACTAGATTAGCCTACCGGCTGGGCCGGGTAGGCGTCGGTTGCCAGCTCTCTACTCGGACACGTTAAAAGTTGTTTTTCAAAGGATATACTCGGAGACGTTAAAGTTACCTCATGTACGTTTCCAAGTCCAAGTGGGTATGGAATCATAGGGATCGGCAACCGACTCTGGCTTTGGGTAAAATAATTACGGCGAGGCAATTGACAAACATGGGCGCAAAACAATACCATCTTGACACAAAGTTTACCGTTTCATCTAATATGGGCATTACGACAAAATACATAGACCGTTATCCAATTGCATCTATGACTAATAATCCACCCCGGGAACGCTATCCAGCCTGTCACCCAAAAGTATTAAGTTGCAAGCAACATATAATTACAATAAGCATGGTGTGTAATGTAAACAATGGTTACAACATATAGCAATAAACACCGCTGTTTTATCCTTAGTAGCAACAGCACATCTCAAATCTTAATCGTTTCTGCCAACTCGAGCTCAGACAAGAGAGGCATGAACCTACTATCTAGCATAAATACCCTCTCTAAGATACTAGCAATTACTTCGGCCAAATCATCCACAAGAATTGGAGAGCTTGCAAGATCATAAATAAAACATATGATAAATAAACTGAACAATAATGCCATGACTCCATAATTCATCGGATCCCCGCAAACACAACATGTAACATGACAAATAGGTGATCTTGATCATGTTAGGCAGCTCACAAGATCAAAACAATGGAGTACAAGAGAGAGAGACAACCATCTAGCTACTGTCATGGACCCATAGTCCTGTGGTGGACTACTCACGCATCACTTCGGAGGCAGGCATGGTGGTTTAGATTCCTCCGGTGACAATCTCCCCCTCCGGCAGGGTGCCGAGAAGATCTTCAGAACCCTCTCGATCTAGGGTTGGCGACGGCGGCGACCTCAGATGTTTTCTGGAAAATATGATCGGGTATCGAGAGTTTTCGGTACGAGGCAAAAGGGCAACTCGAGAAGGCACCGGAGTGCGCCAGGTGGGCCCTAGGTGCGGTCATCCCTTTAACCGTGCCTGGGGGCTATGGGGCCCTCTGCAGCTCCCCTCCCGGCTCTGGCCTTGTTTCCATGCAAAATAATTCCTGTAAATTTTTAGGCGATTCGGAGAAACTTCCCCGACTAACTTTTCTGAAACAAAAAGACAGCAGAAAACAGGAACTGGCACTGGGCATCTTGTTAATAGGTTAGTTACATAAATCATGCCAAAATGATATAAAAACATTATAAAAACATGTGGCAATGTTATAACAAGCATGGAACAATCAATAATTATAGATACGTTTGAGACGTATCAGGCACCAATCATCGATCTGACCCTATCAGATTCGTTATTCAACTGGATAGCGTCCACGAGATCAACAACCTCTCCTAGCTGAACTGCCAACTCCCCCCCATAGAGTTCTCCTGAACCTCAAAGCCCACATTCCTTTTTCTTTTAACCTCACTAAAAATTATGGTTATGTCAAAAGAGAGGTTGAAAAGCCGGGGAAATCGAACCGCTAGAGTTGAGTTATCCACCCAGATTTCTGTCCAAAAAAGAGTCTTCTCCCCATTATTCAAGATCCTTCTGACAAATTGCTGGAAGATTTTGTTCACCTTCACCAGCCCTTGCTAGAAATGCGAGTTTCCAAGACCTGTAGCAACTTGAGAGAGCGCCTTCTTATGCAGGTATTTCTTTCTCAGCATCTGCTGCCAGGCCCCGTCAGAATTTTCCAGTTTCCAAAGCCATTTGCACAGCAAACTGGTATTCATTGTTTCCAGATCAAGAACACGAAGTCCACCACAGTCTTTTGGCAAGCACACCGTATCCCAGTCAACTAGGTGATATTTCTTCTTATCTTCTTCCTCTGACAAAACCATCCTGTTGACACACGAACACGTCACGTGTGCCCGCGGCGCCGAGGGAGATGCTCCGCAACTCACTCCGCGGGAGGCTCGCCGGAAGCGCGATACGCAAGACAATCCGGCGGGCGCTTTTGTAGACCCGAAACCCGCTCGCCCGGGAGGGACCCCGTCAGGGCTCGCGGTGGCTATGGGCTGCCCTAGGTCGGCCTGACCGTTCCTAGAGCCTCGTGGATTCGCAGCCTCCAATCTTGAAGAACGGCGAAGAACGAGAAGAAAGATACAAGGGAGAGGGATAAAAAGTAGATGAACACGAAAAAGTAGTAGATGTGTTTGTTCGATTGGTGTTGGATCAATCGCCATCACCCCTCACATATATAAGAGGCGGCTGGACTTCCGTGCAAGAAAAGGCTTGGATTCACGTCCAAAACCCTAATCTGCGTCGAATTCGAATGGCTGACCCGAACTTTCCAAAACTGTTCGGTCTAAAAACTGGCTGCACCTTGCGGATTGTTTTTGAGTCAGTTCCCGACTCCGGATCGAAATCTTGTAAAAATAGAAGTTGTTCGCCTCGAAAAACGAAGAACTTTCCTTTTATGCGTTTTTTCATTTGACTTCATCTGGACCCTCTAAATTTAGTCGGAAGCAATTCGGTTCGTTTTTAGCCTTTCCAAATTGCGCTCACCCGAGGACAGAGGGTGTCTATGGTAGGACGACCTGCCTATGCCCAGCGCCCCTGCCTGCTCGCCCGAGGACAGAGTATGTCTATGGTTATGTGCTCTCAGTATTTTAGCTCCACAAGTTGCATATGATATAGGATTGAGATGATCCAAAGACCAAAATTGATTGTCTCGATGATACGCACAACTTTCGTTCATATTATATTTTCATCTGAGCTCATCTTGGTGGCACCTCTTTGTAAGCCAAAATTGGTCGTCAACACATGCCCCCCTGTTTTTTGGTAAAGCTTGCGTGCCAAAAAATAACTTGCACCATTATGCTGCTAAGGACGAAGCCAACACTCCATCGGCCATGTGTTCTCATGGCGCTAATACTTTATTGTATGCTCGGGCTGTATGTCACCTGAACTTTTAACTCGGCTCTGGCAGATAAGAAAAACATATTTCTTTTAACCGTCCATCCGGCCTGCACTAGATCCTTTGTTAGTGGCCGACTTAATAATCAAGTCGTCCTTACTAGTATTGGCAAAACTAAGCACCGGCTTCCAGGGAGGAGATAAAACCATGAAGAGTACCTCTAGCCAGATGCCGGCTTTGTCAACGCAATGCATTCTTAGGGCGATATGCAAATATCGGCCGTGCGTCCTTATCTCGAAGGACCTAGAGAGCCCGTCCACCAAAGTGTGAATAACCAAAATAGATTAGAAGTTTCGGCTGGGGATAAATTATGAGGTGCTAGCTTTGATGATATAGTTGAAGAACATGGATAGCGCGCCGCCTGAGGTCTCCTATAGTGAGATGAAGATCGCCGGCTTCGCCTGCTGACTTCTTGCTTATCCTCCTTTACCCCTGCCGGCTTTGCAACAGAAGCTGGTGCACCGTTCTTGATTTGAGGGCTTCTTTTAGGAACCCATGCCATATTCAACTTCTCCAACTCTTCGGCTCTGAGCCGCTTCACCTGCCACTCTTGCCAATGTGATAAGCCGAGTGGGTATCCCGGCTGTGATTTTACTTTATGCACTAGCAGTTCTTTCTTGGCTTTGGGCACTTCTGGCTTGACCTGTCCAGACTCGATGACTAGGTCCTTGAAAGTTACTCGCTTCACTTCCTTGCCCTTTGTAGCCAACATCATTTTAGCTGGCTTTTGGTTACTTGGAATCAGTTCTGAAACAGCATCTTTGCGGCCATCTCTTTTTACTATGTATACTTGCTTGACCACCTCATTCTTCCTCCATGAGCTCCTGGCCGACCCTTGATTGAGCCGGTCTTTGACATGTGGTTGTCATGGTTATTCTCTCGGAGCTGCATAAACTTGGCAAGGTGATTTAGCATAAGACTGATGGTGTGCCCGTGAATAATACCTGTCCTGTGATTGATATGAATATAAGCCAGCATAGGAAGGCATGGACGACTTTGGCATTGGCGGCCCAAAAGAAGTTTGCGGAGTCGGCACATTGGGCTTCTTCTTTTGCCAATCCCTGTCATCAGATTTACGCCCTGGGAGTGACTTCGATGCCTTTGCTTCAGCTGGCCGATAAGCACATTTTGCTTCGCTCAACTTCTGATACTTCTCCAACAATTGAGCGAAGATAACTTTAGATTTCCTCCTTAGGTGCTTATCGCTGCCTTTGTCCCCTTTATCACTGCAGGCAAAGGTCATTGGATTTTCTTGTTGCCCCCTAATGTTAGGCGTACTCTTTGTAGCTTTGATGGACTATCCGTCCTCACGATTTCTGGCTTGAATAATTTCTTTACTTGACGAATCAATCTCATCATCTATAGTGTGTACCCGTTCGTCTTCGGATGAGCCGGCTTGAGGCAGCTGAGTCAACACTTGATCGCCATCAAGATTAATGTCAACGGGATGGCCATCAGCTTGTGCTTCAACAAATTCCAATCGTCCTTCAAAGGCCGATTGTGCTTCATAAAACACGTCGCAGTCTTTGTTATTCTGCCCGAACGAATTCTGCATTCGCTCTTGTCTTGACGGCTGGACCTGGTGATCTTCTATTATGATTGGGTTAGCCGGTGATGCATCGACAATGTGATCCCCCAGGCCAGGACTGATGGTACACTGTTCACCCTTAGCCGATATTGGAATACCGGCTTTGGAATTATGAAACCGAGTGGTGACGGCTTAAAGTCATCCAACTCGGCTATGAATTGTCTTTCTCCCTCTATTTCCAATTTTTCTGAATCGGCTATCTTAAAGTACTTTGAACCTGGCTTTGTGTTTCTGCAACCAAAATAGCTACAGAATATATGTCTCATCTGAGACCAAATGTTAGCCAGGCATGAAACAAGCAAAGTTGCCCATATGAATATAAAGCTTAGCCGTCATGACGGGAACAACTTTGATTGCGATAAATTGTCACTTTCAGCCTCTACGAATGATATGATATGTTGGCCAGCATGATTAGTGACAAAACTATTCCTAGCAAACAAATTACTTATCTCGACTGGTCTTTTGAAGCTAACAAGAATTTTATCATTGGATGCATCAACATTATTATTTTGACCAAATCGAAAGATAAGTAAATTGGTGGCTGGGCGTACCTCTTCAAAGACGTTGAGAGACTGCGATGTTGGCATATCAGGAACAATATTGTTTTGCTCCGTTTCTGGATAACTCTTCAACGCCTCTTCCTCCTCTTCTGGATCCCGTGCAACGTCACCGAGATGCTCCTCATCAACCGAACATTGTTTGGCTTCTTTCTCTGGTTCTTGATGTTCACAATTAACTGAACTTTGTTCGATCGTGTCTTCTTGTTCGTGATGCTCATCGTCTTTGGCACGGAATTCTTCAGGTAGTACGCAAACTTTCTTATTAAAGACGTCAGTGGAGCATGATGGTTGCATGTCCTGAACAATATCTTGTTTGACCTCTAGATGATTCTCCAACGCCTTGTCTTCTTCCTTTTCTGGATCTCGCGCCCCACTACTCTGATGTTCAATGTGATCGAACTTTGTTCGGCTATATTCTCTACTTGATGTTCATCAATTCCTTTGGCACGAAATTCATAAGGTAGCATATAAACTCCTTTACACTCAGAAAAATCAATCACGGCTGTTCTGCTAGACATGCCATGCTCTTGATCAATGAAGCTTGATTCTTTTGATACAGTAGATTCGGCACAGGTACTATCTAATTCGGCTTCAACAACCGAAGTAACCATACTTTCCGAATCATTCATCTTTTCTCCATGGCTTCCATCAATTTGCAAATCTTCTTCTTGCTTTAGCGCCGTTTCAGCTTGGTTATCGCGTGGAGGAGTGGACTTGATAAAGTCTTGAAGATCATTCTCAAATGCCTTTAAATCTTCTTCCGCCTGTTTTTTCCTCCATGCCTCCAATTCTTTTGTACGCTTCCTCTTGAATTCTTCATAAGCTTGTCGATACTCGGTCGGTAATTCCTCAAGAGTCGGCGTAGTGAATTCTTCGGTGCTATCCTCTGTAGGGCATGATTGTCCCCCAATACTTTTTTATTTCTTTCGGCGGTGCGTTGCCGAAACTTTGTGACTGTGAAGAATGAAAATTGATCTTGAATTGTTCACGCTCCTCTTCATGTTCCTTCTTATACGCCTCATAAGCTTGTATTGCAGCAGGATCATGTGGATTTCTTTCGTATTCCAGGTAAATGGCATTGGCCATTTTGAAATATGCTACACGTTTTTACTTCCAATCATCAAATTCATATGCGTCGGTAGAAGATGAAGGCACATGTGCTCCTGTTAAATTTTCACATGTTCGTCTGTGAACACTCTGAAAGTGCGAAGCCGAATTATGTGTCTCACTAGTTCCACATGAAGCTGAAACGTTAGTAACATAAGGTGTCGATTGAGTAATCATATAAGGCACAGTATATGTCGATTGGGAGTAACCGGCCAAGTCGCTGGTACCAGCATAGCCGATTCTCCCATCCATCGGCCTGTCTGGGGACGACCCCGCATATTGCGAGTCGGCAGCCGATGGATAAAACCGTGAGACATCCTCTTGCCCGTGAGGTGTCTCATATTGATCTATCGAATAACCCACGTTACTCATCGGCCTAAGATATGGGGCAGCCGATGCATGAGAATTCGAATATATATGTCGCACGTTGCTAATATTATAAGGATTTGAAGCATAGAGATTATTTTGCATTGGCTTTTGCGCATAGTGTAAACTAGGGTTAGCCGATACAACACTCATATCAAAAGATCTACTAATGTCAACATAAGAGTAATTTGCATCTACACAAGGAGATCGTGAATTCATTTTACCGATGTAGATTGCAGTTTCTTGATGCGTTCCTTGTAGCAAGAACGGGCTGGAAACCGTTCGCTTCGTCCCCAGCAGAGTCGCCAAAAAGTGTGTTGACACACGAACACGTCACGTGTACCCACGGTGCCGAGGGAGATGCTCCGCAACTCACTCCGCGGGAGGCTCGCCGGAAGCGCGATACGCAAGACAATCCGGTAGGCGCTTTTGTAGACCCGAAACCCCGCTCGCCGGGAGGGACCCCGTTAGGGCTCATGGCGGCTATGGGCTGCCCTAAGTCGGCCTGACCGTACCTAGAGCCTCGTGGATTCGCAGCCTCCAATCTTGAAGAACGGCGAAGAACGAGAAGAAAGATATAAGGGAGAAGGATAAAAAGTAGATGAACACGAAAAAGTAATAGATGTGTTTGTTCGATTGGTGTTGGATCAATCGGCCATCACCCCTCACGTATATAAGAGGCGGCTGGACTTCCCGTGCAAGAAAAGGCTTGGATTCACGTCCAAAACCCTAATCTGGGTCGAATTCAGATGGCTAACCCGAACTTTCCAAAACTGTTCGGTCTAAAAACTGGCTGCACTGTAACATCCCAAATTTATAACAAGGGTAAACAAGACCCAAATTTCAGAACCAACAAAAACTTTTTGAATTACTTCACAAATGATTGTGTTTTCCCTTATCTTGTTCTGTTAACCTTGTGTAACTTGTTGGTTGTGAGTGGTTGACTAGTAAATGTCAACTCAAGAAATCAACCTAAGTAAAAATATATTTACAACACTGGTGACCATGTTATGACAAGAATATATTCCATATATCTTTTCCATTCTTATGTTGGCCAAAAGTTTATTTCCACAATGATTTGGTTTTGGCAACAAATAAAATATCCTTTAAATTGAGACAGTAAAAGTATTTCCCAAAAACTTCATGCTTATAAAGTATGGAGAGCTATCTGTGATCTCCTATCCTTTCTTCCACCTTGACAATTCCAAATTCCTATTTTTAAAAAAAAACTCCTATGTTTCAATTCAGTTTTAAAAGAAATACTAGTGGGAAATATATTACCTCACATATTTCTCCTGATCAGACCATTTTGAAAACTATTAAGTTATGGGTGGGTTATCCCTTAAACAACATCTTGTCATAATTGAGTGTGACCATTTTTACAAAGTAGCATTGTTAGTTATGGAAAAAGGTGTGTGATTTATTCTGGTGGTTTGAAGTGTGTGGTCTTGTTTGAGTTGTGGATATGGTTGTGTTGTAGGTATTTTGGTGCTATTGCTATTGCTGTGATTTTGCTGTGTGTGTGATCTTCTTGTGAGGATGATTCCTCAGTGGAGTTGTTACCACTTTAGGACACCCTTGGCCACCAAACTTGGAGGGTGACTTGAAGAGGAATAAATCCTCTACAATTAGGCACCCCAAGTTAAAATCCTAAAATTTAGGGAGATGGTTTCAATAACCCTCCCTCTTTATCTATTCCTCTATTTTATGAAAACCAATATACTTTCTTTATCAAAATTCTAGAGAAGGAGGTGAAATGATAATTCTCTCCAATTCATATCACTCCCTCCTCTAGTAAACCTACTTGTTGATTTAAAAACAAACCCCTCCCTTCTTTTAAAGAAATGAAGGTCATGAGTTAAAATGATCTTCATAAATAATTTCCCTCCCAATTCCTCTATTTTCCTCCAAAGCAAATGTTTTATTTATGGAAAGATAAAGTATTTTGAAGCTACCTTATTTGTCAAGAAAGCTCCAAAGGTTCTACAAACTATTTTATCTCTGGTTTTAAATATTAAAGGAGTCTCAAATCTTTAATTTCCAAAAATAGTTTATTTAAACCCTATGAACAAAAATGGAGCAAAACATTTTATTTTGTAAAACCAATTTTTGTGGAGCTTCTACACGTATATAGGAGACTCCATGAATTTTCTCAGAATATTTGAAAATGGTTAAATGCCCCAACTAAAATCCCTAAAACCTACTGGTTTTAAAAGAAATAAAAGAAATAGACAAAGGACTTAGTTGTAAGAAAGAAAAAGAATCTAGGGGGCGTTTTGCAATTTGTGCATTGACTTCCTGTGGCGGCAGAGCAACACGCCACCGACGCCGTGCTCCCTCGCCGAGCTCGCCGTGCTCTCCCTGCCTCCCCCTGACGCAGACCTCGCCCTGGAGAAGATCAGGCCACTCCACGCCACCCCCCCCCCTCTCTGCTCTCCCTTGTCCCCCATCTTCCCTGTTGCAGCGGTACGGCACGGCACAGGCGCCGTGTTCCTCACCCCGTCGTCGCCGTGTCTCCCCGCGTAATGTCGACACCACCTGGACCCCGCTCCTCTCTGCTGCCCTGCGAGGCGATAAGAAGCACCACACCGCCTCCTTTGCTTCCCTGCTCACTCACTCTCTCGCACTCTCCCCCTCTCCATTTTTTTCCACGGACACGAACCACGGCCGCCGCTACCGACGCGCCTCGCCGGCGATAGAGACCTTCCCGTCCAAATCCAAGCCCACCAAAAGCCTTACCGCGTCGCCCTCTTACACCCCGTGCAAGGAATCGAGAAGAGACGCCCGGGATCGCCGTCGTCATCCTCAACTTCGTCCTCCCCGGCCGCTGCTTGTCGATCAAGCTCGCGATGGCCACCGTCCACCATTCGTCGTCATTGTTGTGCCATCGAGCTCCCCTCATCGCTCTCTCTCTCACGGGCATCTCCTTTTCTTTTTAGGAGCCCGGAACCGCCGATGCCATCCTCGCCGTGATTCCCCGCCGTCCCGTGCCGTGCTCGCGTCGAGGAAGAAGACGCAGGCCCGGTACCCCTTCGCCAGCGCACATGGGCCGCGAGATGGGCCTCTCCCTGCGCCGTGCATCTGATCCAGCCCGTTAATCTTTTTTTTCTAAGGTTGTTTAGTTATTTCCTTATAGATCTGTTTCTGGCAGTGTAGGTTTAAATCATTTGTGGTGGATCTAGGGTAGATAATTGAGTGATTCAAATTTTGTTGTGTTCCTATGAGTTTTCTTAGACATGCAGAACTGGTTGCTTGCCAAAATACATTTTTACTTGTTGTGTAGATTAAATCTTGTAGAAAGTATATTTTCCACTAAATATTCAATAACTAGAGTTTTATAACTCCAAATATTGCAAACTAAAATTCCCTGGAATGCTTGAAGTGATACCTTTCTAGATCTGTTGGTCTCGTATGCAAATGAATCCTAAAACAAAAGTTCTATTCATTCTTGTAAACACACCAGTAGCACTTTAGTGATTTTTGTAAATTATTTGGTGATGATTTTTGGAGTGAATCCACTTGTGTGAGCTTCTGTATGATTAGGAGTACCTAATCCTAGCTTGGTGTGATTTTTAGAGCTATAGATTATTTTAGGTGTAATTAACTAGGTGGTATGCTTTTCTGTCCTTTATTGTTTATAGTTTTATCCAACTATATAGGGTGTGCTAGTGTCCCTTTTATATTTTCTAGCATGTATAAGTGTGATACTATTTATTAGGAGTGTGTTAGCTCTGTGTCTTAGCACTTTGGAAAAAGTTAGTATTGCATGTGTTAATAGTACCAGGGTAGGGTTTTTATAGATGCTCCTAGTTAATAGGATTTATTCTAGTAGAAGTTCTTTAGTGTGTTGAGATTTTAGTTAGCCTTGCTAGATCATCAGTAGCATGCCATCTTGCTACTGGTTGGATCACTTGCTAGGAAGAAATTAGTGTTGCTAGATTTTATTGGGGAACAATATCCCTAGTATGGGTATTTCCTAGGAATTCCTAACTCTCAGGAGTTGTGTGCTAATAGAATCGTTTGTGTGCATGAATTTCAAAATTGATGTTGAAATATCAGTAGCATTTCCTAGCTGCTGATGTTGTAGCATGTCATCCCTTTTGCTACCTATTGCTTGGCCTAGCTTGTGTCGAAGTGTTAGACCCCTGAGTTGTAAAAGACCCTTACGAGTGTAGACCCTAATTGGTTGCTTGAATAATCAGTTGATGCTTGTGGTTATTAATTGTTTGTGCAACACTTGTGGTTTTGTTTGGTTTATTGAATGGTGTTATTCCCTGTTGCGACGCTAGATAATACCGATACCGGAGTAGTCCGTGGAGAGGATTTATTGGAGGAGCATCGGAGTTTAATTCTTTAATCAGTGAGAAGAAGACCAAGGACGTTATGCTGAAGCCAGGCAAGCTACTTCACTGAGCTTGCACCTATATACATCTATTTTGATTTACCTGTTTTACTATAACTAGCATAAATGATTTATGTGGTGTTTGCCACGAAAGCTATGACTTTGAAAGCCCTTTTCCAAAATACAAGTAGATTCTTGAGACACCCGATATAGAGGTGTCAATGGTCTACAACGATTTCGAAATGAATTTGTTTTACTCCAAAGCCTTCTATGAAAATCTTTTGGTGGGATTACGAACCACCCAAGTTTGACTAAAAGTATTTTGCTATGAGAATTGGAAATGATTGTGAAAACCTTTTCAAAAGCTTATGAAAAACTATTTTGCCACTCTATGTAGAAATATCAGTTTGTTTAAATAAAACTATAGGATGGGAAAAACATTGTTTATTCAAAACTCCTTTGAAAATCCTTGGATGAATTATGGTATGCCGAGATGTCGGTGATGAAATTGAGAAGTGGTGAATGGTGATGTTTCTGAAAAATGCACATTGTGTCTTTGTACCATGACTACCAGCCGATAACCTGTGCGACCACATTTACCCACATATGGGCAAGGGCGTAGTCATATAATTTGCTCGTGTTAGTACTGGATACCTCAACAACGAGGATGACCTCGTTCCATGAGGGGATGGTCTGAGGACCTACCCCCTGACCTGGGTCCTCTTCATTGTAGTCTACCGGAAGCCGGTATGAGCGTGTCGGAGGAAGAGGATTGAAGGGCTCCCTTGGGTCCGCCGGGCAGAACTACGAGTCCCCACACTTAGTTTCTGAGGATTTGAGTGTCGGTGGAAAGTGTCGTAGCGGCAGGGTCCTATACTAGCATGAGCAAAGGACAGGCTATGGCCGGGAACTCAACTTCGCATACCTCCGGTATGGCGGGACGTGGCTGACACGATGAGTGACCGGATGGGTGTGGGAAAAGCGTACTACCTCTGCAGAGGGTAAAACTATTCGAATAGCCGAGTCCTCGGATATGGACAGTTGGGAGGCTGTCTTAAGACCATGTGCAAGTTTTACAAAGTTTTGAGTTTGAAAGGAAAATGAAGTGAAGATTGTTTTAGGCAACTATACCGAGGGGGGGTATGATGTTGCTGGAAAATAAGTGACCAGGATGGGGCTGAGGACAGGACGGTGATTTTCGAGGAAAAAGTTTTAAAAGAAATTTTCTTACCTTTTTAAACGAAGGTATATTTTCGGGAAAAAATTTAAAATACTTCTTACCTTTTTCAACAAAGTTAGTGAGAAAACTACTTTCCAAATGTTTTGTCTTCAACAGGATTAAAAATCTACTCTTCTCCTTTTAAATAGAGATTCAGTGAGGTTTTTCCTAAAAATAAAAGTCTTTGAAAATTTAAAACTAGTGCATGTTCCTGTTGGGGTAGTTTGCGAGTACAATCAAATGTACTCATATTGGTTTCGTCCCTGGCTATTGTCTTAGCCAGATTTTGGAAGAAGAAGCAGTTCGAAGAAGAGGGGTTCACTGGCGTCTTTGCGAACTAGGGCGCTTCCCAGTCAGCTGCCTGTAGGGTTAAGGCGAATGACTTGGGCTCCACGTTGTTTGGTGATTCCGCTGCAAGCACCTGATGAAGCTGATCACTTCCATCAAGTAAGTAAATACATTCGGTATTTGTGGGTGTTCTGTGATACCAACTCAAGTTATGTGCAACAGCACACTGATCATGGGACTGTTGCAGGAAACATAACGAGTATCTCGGATAATTAATCCGGGGTCCTCACAGACTTGGTATCAGAGCCATCCTGACTGTAACAGACCTTAGTTAGCATGGACGTTAGTTAGGAAGAGAATATTTTGTTAAAAATATGTTAACACCAAAAATATATCCTTATCTAGGGAAGTCCAAAAATGACTCCCGCTCTTTTCGTCTTCTCAAATTATTTCTGAGTCTTACCTTTCTATTTTAAGTTTTACCAAGGTTTTCTCTACTCCTTCTTACCTGTTCAAAATACTTGACGATGAACCCAAAAGAGACCTAATTAGCTAGCACCTACAAAGAAGAAGCAACCATCTCAACATTCAACATCAAGTTCATTGGTCTACAAATGTCAAGATCATCGACATCAACCAAATCAAGAGATCTCTGAAGACCTCAGCTCAACCTCAGCAATTCTACTCAAGTGGCTACTTCGACAATCTCAGTGTCTCCAGTTGAAGACTAAGGCAACGAAATAAAGATTTCAGCATCCCTGTCTAACCAAGACCCATAGGAACCACTTATGATAGGAACTTTAGTCATACTACCCGGCCACTACGAGTATTAGGCGTCCATTGGTACTAAACGTACCTTGTGTGTTTATTGCTTGTTTGAGGTGTTCCCCTACAGTGAGCCCGACGGATTTGACCTATCCCTGCCTAACCGGCATGGCCAGGCGTCGGTTCACAGTAGCGTACAGTAGGGTTGTCCCCACTACCTGAGAGACGCTCCCCGGGTTCTTCCGTGGAAAGGAGCCGACACCACCCTAGCTTATAAAAGACCCCGTTCTTTCTGCCATCTATCCCCACCCTCACTCACCACCCTTAGCGACCCAAATCTCCTGAGGCAAGAATCCCGTATTCTTATTCTTCATCCAGATCCAAAAAGAACCCAATGGCAAACCCCAGAGTTATCATGGAAACCACTGCCGAGGAGCATAGTGGGTTTCCACTGATGCTTTGGAAGGCCGTCTGCCACATTCTTGGTCGGCCTGCCCGTCCTCGATATGTGGTGTCCGAGAACTCTCTCCCGCTTGCCGGGAGTGAATTCCAAGTCGAGGTGCATATCGGCTCGTGCCAATTGGGCATAAGTCCGACTTACTTGATCCAGGGTAAGAGCATGCCTACCCTAGATCTAGCCCTCCAGGTAGCAGCCTGGGAAGGACTCGTCCGTCTCCGGTACTCAGAACCGGCGATGGCGCTGAGTCGAGCCTTCCACTTTCTCCCAGCCATACCTCAGCATGTTGCGGAGGCTTTCCAAGCTTCCATGGGGCAGGAAGCTGACCCTGCCGTAATCACTCTGGTCACCTATGGAGCTGCAATGACAAGATTCAGCCACTCCCTGATGGAGGAACTCATGACCACAAGGCGCCACCTTGCTCGTGCCCGCCGGGAACTAGGTCGAGCAAGGAACCAACCCACTTCTCACCGTGGGCAAGCTCAGGATGCAAGACAGACGACCCTAGATGTTTTGCTGGATGCTTCGGTGACACAAGCCCTCGCCCGAGTTCAGCAGCCACCCCAGGAGCAAGGTGTAATCCTTGAAGGAGTGCCGGTAGTTCCCCACCCCTCGGAAGACAGAGAGGTGGACACCACTCTTTGTCTCGCCCACGCTTCACCGACTCCTAGAACCTCTCAGGCAGAGTAGAACCCAGGTTTAGTTAGCCTGACCAGCGCTTGTGTGTTTGTGCGTGTGGATCAACAAAGCTGTTAGTCTGTTGTTGGTTTGTTGCCTGTTTTTCTCGTGTGTCTTGTAATGCAAGGTTGTTGTCTGTTCCCCGGCTGATGTTAGATCAGCCCCGAAATAAAAACTTGGTGTTCTTATCATCTTGTTAGCCACTTGGTTGACACCTGATGGAATATCATGCTCTTTCTTCAGTTAAAAGTTTTAAAAGAAACCACAAATCACTTAAACCAGGAACCGTATGTGACCCCAGACGCATACCCCTGTGAATTAATGCAAACTTTGAATGGGACTATTTTGTAGTATGCAAAATTATTTTGTGTGTGTTCTCCTACATGCAATCTCCCCCAAGGTTCCTCACCCAATATGAACCTTGTGCTTTCTGCATGTTAAAGAAAGGGGCCCGAGCCCTCCACGAGATGTGAACCTCGCAGGCCTTAAAATGCTTGCGAGGTGTAAATGCTCGCTGGAACACAGAAGGGCATCTTGTAGGATGTTCCTAATTGTTGTGTTCAACCTATATGGTTGAAATGTATGCTACCACTGCAAATGGTTGAGACCATATACTGCAGTGTTATTTTCCCTAAAAATATATATTTTCTCACCAAAACAAAGTTATTCCAGTACCTCTGCACCCTATCTGTGCTGCAAGACCAGAGTCATGACAACCAAGAAGATTTCGGCAATGCAAGTCTTGTCCCAGATCATCAGCCAAGACAAGATCGATACAATCACGGATTGCAGTACAGAAGCGAGAAATTCAGAAAGAAACTGAAGATACAAGTTCTCCTCCTACAAACAACACTGCCAGCACGGATGCAACGGCACCCCGAGATTCCTACTCTCTCTCGAGCTCCCTGACGTCACCGGAAGATGAGCCTGGCTCACTCAGAGCCGAGTTGCGCGCCGCCCGACGGCGGCAGACGGCTCGAGCGGCCTGCTCACCTCCAGCCGGAAGATCTGCCACCTCCTCCACCATTGCGTGCTCCTCCACTGCAGCTGGCCCCTCCCCCACCACTGGCACCTCCGGCGCCGCTGGCTCTTCTGCCGCCGCAGCAGCATCACCAGCGTCAGCCCACCAACTGCAAAAGCCAAAAATCAAGACAACTACTGCCGCAAACAGCAGTGCGGCCACCACCGACAACGAGATCCCGAAGAGCACGACGATGAGGACATGTTCGATGAAGCCCGCTCTCTCCAGCATCTCGTAGTAGGCTTTGAAGAAGGCGTGAATAAGACCCATGGTGGAGATGAGGAGGAGAAAAGCCTCGGAGATTTCCAATTTATAACCAGGAGCTCGGTGCCGCTCCTCGACACCGCGTTGCGCGGGAAAGTGGTGGAATCGCGAGCAGTACTCGCCTCCATGGCGCGAAACCATCTAAGCGTCGTGTCCCAAAGCCGTGTCTGCCGCTGCGTCGACAGACCGCACGCGCAGCAGTGCCGCGGATGAGTGCTCTGCGCACTGAAAACGGGGCGAGTGCGGAACCAGGGCGAGCGAGGAAGAAGAAGAAGAGAATAAAAGGAAGAGAGACCACCAGGTGGACCCCGACCCCACCTGCCAGTGAGACAGCAGTTAAACCCCCGTGTCCCTCTATCCTTTATCCCTCGCTTTTCCAGTAAAAACCCCTGCAAAATTAATTCTTCGGATAAACCAAACCCACTGTGTCCATAAGCCAATTATTGGTGGCACAGCTCTGGGTATTTTAAAGAAAAACCCTATTGTTTTTCAAAACCTGTGTATACACGAAAGTGAATATACAGCTTTTCTAAAATAAAAATTTTGCCCTCATATCTCCCCTGTACCCCTGGGCAAATCTCGAGGACGAGATTTATTTTAAGGGGGGAGGATCTGTAACATCCCAAATTTATAACAAGGGTAAACAAGACCCAAATTTCAGAACCAACAAAAACTTTTTGAATTACTTCACAAATGATTGTGTTTTCCCTTATCTTGTTCTGTTAACCTTGTGTAACTTGTTGGTTGTGAGTGGTTGACTAGTAAATGTCAACTCAAGAAATCAACCTAAGTAAAAATATATTTACAACACTGGTGACCATGTTATGACAAGAATATATTCCATATATCTTTTCCATTCTTATGTTGGCCAAAAGTTTATTTCCACAATGATTTGGTTTTGGCAACAAATAAAATATCCTTTAAATTGAGACAGTAAAAGTATTTCCCAAAAACTTCATGCTTATAAAGTATGGAGAGCTATCTGTGATCTCCTATCCTTTCTTCCACCTTGACAATTCCAAATTCCTATTTTTAAAAAAAAACTCCTATGTTTCAATTCAGTTTTAAAAGAAATACTAGTGGGAAATATATTACCTCACATATTTCTCCTGATCAGACCATTTTGAAAACTATTAAGTTATGGGTGGGTTATCCCTTAAACAACATCTTGTCATAATTGAGTGTGACCATTTTTACAAAGTAGCATTGTTAGTTATGGAAAAAGGTGTGTGATTTATTCTGGTGGTTTGAAGTGTGTGGTCTTGTTTGAGTTGTGGATATGGTTGTGTTGTAGGTATTTTGGTGCTATTGCTATTGCTGTGATTTTGCTGTGTGTGTGATCTTCTTGTGAGGATGATTCCTCAGTGGAGTTGTTACCACTTTAGGACACCCTTGGCCACCAAACTTGGAGGGTGACTTGAAGAGGAATAAATCCTCTACAATTAGGCACCCCAAGTTAAAATCCTAAAATTTAGGGAGATGGTTTCAATAACCCTCCCTCTTTATCTATTCCTCTATTTTATGAAAACCAATATACTTTCTTTATCAAAATTCTAGAGAAGGAGGTGAAATGATAATTCTCTCCAATTCATATCACTCCCTCCTCTAGTAAACCTACTTGTTGATTTAAAAACAAACCCCTCCCTTCTTTTAAAGAAATGAAGGTCATGAGTTAAAATGATCTTCATAAATAATTTCCCTCCCAATTCCTCTATTTTCCTCCAAAGCAAATGTTTTATTTATGGAAAGATAAAGTATTTTGAAGCTACCTTATTTGTCAAGAAAGCTCCAAAGGTTCTACAAACTATTTTATCTCTGGTTTTAAATATTAAAGGAGTCTCAAATCTTTAATTTCCAAAAATAGTTTATTTAAACCCTATGAACAAAAATGGAGCAAAACATTTTATTTTGTAAAACCAATTTTTGTGGAGCTTCTACACGTATATAGGAGACTCCATGAATTTTCTCAGAATATTTGAAAATGGTTAAATGCCCCAACTAAAATCCCTAAAACCTACTGGTTTTAAAAGAAATAAAAGAAATAGACAAAGGACTTAGTTGTAAGAAAGAAAAAGAATCTAGGGGGCGTTTTGCAATTTGTGCATTGACTTCCTGTGGCGGCAGAGCAACACGCCACCGACGCCGTGCTCCCTCGCCGAGCTCGCCGTGCTCTCCCTGCCTCCCCCTGACGCAGACCTCGCCCTGGAGAAGATCAGGCCACTCCACGCCACCCCCCCCCCTCTCTGCTCTCCCTTGTCCCCCATCTTCCCTGTTGCAGCGGTACGGCACGGCACAGGCGCCGTGTTCCTCACCCCGTCGTCGCCGTGTCTCCCCGCGTAATGTCGACACCACCTGGACCCCGCTCCTCTCTGCTGCCCTGCGAGGCGATAAGAAGCACCACACCGCCTCCTTTGCTTCCCTGCTCACTCACTCTCTCGCACTCTCCCCCTCTCCATTTTTTTCCACGGACACGAACCACGGCCGCCGCTACCGACGCGCCTCGCCGGCGATAGAGACCTTCCCGTCCAAATCCAAGCCCACCAAAAGCCTTACCGCGTCGCCCTCTTACACCCCGTGCAAGGAATCGAGAAGAGACGCCCGGGATCGCCGTCGTCATCCTCAACTTCGTCCTCCCCGGCCGCTGCTTGTCGATCAAGCTCGCGATGGCCACCGTCCACCATTCGTCGTCATTGTTGTGCCATCGAGCTCCCCTCATCGCTCTCTCTCTCACGGGCATCTCCTTTTCTTTTTAGGAGCCCGGAACCGCCGATGCCATCCTCGCCGTGATTCCCCGCCGTCCCGTGCCGTGCTCGCGTCGAGGAAGAAGACGCAGGCCCGGTACCCCTTCGCCAGCGCACATGGGCCGCGAGATGGGCCTCTCCCTGCGCCGTGCATCTGATCCAGCCCGTTAATCTTTTTTTTCTAAGGTTGTTTAGTTATTTCCTTATAGATCTGTTTCTGGCAGTGTAGGTTTAAATCATTTGTGGTGGATCTAGGGTAGATAATTGAGTGATTCAAATTTTGTTGTGTTCCTATGAGTTTTCTTAGACATGCAGAACTGGTTGCTTGCCAAAATACATTTTTACTTGTTGTGTAGATTAAATCTTGTAGAAAGTATATTTTCCACTAAATATTCAATAACTAGAGTTTTATAACTCCAAATATTGCAAACTAAAATTCCCTGGAATGCTTGAAGTGATACCTTTCTAGATCTGTTGGTCTCGTATGCAAATGAATCCTAAAACAAAAGTTCTATTCATTCTTGTAAACACACCAGTAGCACTTTAGTGATTTTTGTAAATTATTTGGTGATGATTTTTGGAGTGAATCCACTTGTGTGAGCTTCTGTATGATTAGGAGTACCTAATCCTAGCTTGGTGTGATTTTTAGAGCTATAGATTATTTTAGGTGTAATTAACTAGGTGGTATGCTTTTCTGTCCTTTATTGTTTATAGTTTTATCCAACTATATAGGGTGTGCTAGTGTCCCTTTTATATTTTCTAGCATGTATAAGTGTGATACTATTTATTAGGAGTGTGTTAGCTCTGTGTCTTAGCACTTTGGAAAAAGTTAGTATTGCATGTGTTAATAGTACCAGGGTAGGGTTTTTATAGATGCTCCTAGTTAATAGGATTTATTCTAGTAGAAGTTCTTTAGTGTGTTGAGATTTTAGTTAGCCTTGCTAGATCATCAGTAGCATGCCATCTTGCTACTGGTTGGATCACTTGCTAGGAAGAAATTAGTGTTGCTAGATTTTATTGGGGAACAATATCCCTAGTATGGGTATTTCCTAGGAATTCCTAACTCTCAGGAGTTGTGTGCTAATAGAATCGTTTGTGTGCATGAATTTCAAAATTGATGTTGAAATATCAGTAGCATTTCCTAGCTGCTGATGTTGTAGCATGTCATCCCTTTTGCTACCTATTGCTTGGCCTAGCTTGTGTCGAAGTGTTAGACCCCTGAGTTGTAAAAGACCCTTACGAGTGTAGACCCTAATTGGTTGCTTGAATAATCAGTTGATGCTTGTGGTTATTAATTGTTTGTGCAACACTTGTGGTTTTGTTTGGTTTATTGAATGGTGTTATTCCCTGTTGCGACGCTAGATAATACCGATACCGGAGTAGTCCGTGGAGAGGATTTATTGGAGGAGCATCGGAGTTTAATTCTTTAATCAGTGAGAAGAAGACCAAGGACGTTATGCTGAAGCCAGGCAAGCTACTTCACTGAGCTTGCACCTATATACATCTATTTTGATTTACCTGTTTTACTATAACTAGCATAAATGATTTATGTGGTGTTTGCCACGAAAGCTATGACTTTGAAAGCCCTTTTCCAAAATACAAGTAGATTCTTGAGACACCCGATATAGAGGTGTCAATGGTCTACAACGATTTCGAAATGAATTTGTTTTACTCCAAAGCCTTCTATGAAAATCTTTTGGTGGGATTACGAACCACCCAAGTTTGACTAAAAGTATTTTGCTATGAGAATTGGAAATGATTGTGAAAACCTTTTCAAAAGCTTATGAAAAACTATTTTGCCACTCTATGTAGAAATATCAGTTTGTTTAAATAAAACTATAGGATGGGAAAAACATTGTTTATTCAAAACTCCTTTGAAAATCCTTGGATGAATTATGGTATGCCGAGATGTCGGTGATGAAATTGAGAAGTGGTGAATGGTGATGTTTCTGAAAAATGCACATTGTGTCTTTGTACCATGACTACCAGCCGATAACCTGTGCGACCACATTTACCCACATATGGGCAAGGGCGTAGTCATATAATTTGCTCGTGTTAGTACTGGATACCTCAACAACGAGGATGACCTCGTTCCATGAGGGGATGGTCTGAGGACCTACCCCCTGACCTGGGTCCTCTTCATTGTAGTCTACCGGAAGCCGGTATGAGCGTGTCGGAGGAAGAGGATTGAAGGGCTCCCTTGGGTCCGCCGGGCAGAACTACGAGTCCCCACACTTAGTTTCTGAGGATTTGAGTGTCGGTGGAAAGTGTCGTAGCGGCAGGGTCCTATACTAGCATGAGCAAAGGACAGGCTATGGCCGGGAACTCAACTTCGCATACCTCCGGTATGGCGGGACGTGGCTGACACGATGAGTGACCGGATGGGTGTGGGAAAAGCGTACTACCTCTGCAGAGGGTAAAACTATTCGAATAGCCGAGTCCTCGGATATGGACAGTTGGGAGGCTGTCTTAAGACCATGTGCAAGTTTTACAAAGTTTTGAGTTTGAAAGGAAAATGAAGTGAAGATTGTTTTAGGCAACTATACCGAGGGGGGGTATGATGTTGCTGGAAAATAAGTGACCAGGATGGGGCTGAGGACAGGACGGTGATTTTCGAGGAAAAAGTTTTAAAAGAAATTTTCTTACCTTTTTAAACGAAGGTATATTTTCGGGAAAAAATTTAAAATACTTCTTACCTTTTTCAACAAAGTTAGTGAGAAAACTACTTTCCAAATGTTTTGTCTTCAACAGGATTAAAAATCTACTCTTCTCCTTTTAAATAGAGATTCAGTGAGGTTTTTCCTAAAAATAAAAGTCTTTGAAAATTTAAAACTAGTGCATGTTCCTGTTGGGGTAGTTTGCGAGTACAATCAAATGTACTCATATTGGTTTCGTCCCTGGCTATTGTCTTAGCCAGATTTTGGAAGAAGAAGCAGTTCGAAGAAGAGGGGTTCACTGGCGTCTTTGCGAACTAGGGCGCTTCCCAGTCAGCTGCCTGTAGGGTTAAGGCGAATGACTTGGGCTCCACGTTGTTTGGTGATTCCGCTGCAAGCACCTGATGAAGCTGATCACTTCCATCAAGTAAGTAAATACATTCGGTATTTGTGGGTGTTCTGTGATACCAACTCAAGTTATGTGCAACAGCACACTGATCATGGGACTGTTGCAGGAAACATAACGAGTATCTCGGATAATTAATCCGGGGTCCTCACATGCACCTTGCGGGTCGTTTTTGAGGCAGTTACCAACTTCTGATCGAAATCTTGTAAAAATAGAAGTTGTTCGCCTCGAACAAACGAAGAACTTTCCTTTTATGCATTTTTCCATTTGACTTCATCTGGACCCTTTAAATTAAGTCGGAACCAATTCAATTCGTTTTTAGCCTTTCCAAATTGCGCTCACCCGAGGACAGAGGGTGTCTATGGTTAGGCCTGGGCATTCGGTCTAACCGAACCGATCAGTTCGGTTTATCGGGTTTTCGATTATTTCGGTTGTTTAAGAATGGTGACCGATCGGTCCTCCAAGCAAATAGGAACCGAGACTTCGGTCTTCCAAAAATTTCGGTTCGGCTTCGGTTTTAACCGAACAAACCGAGCATAATTGAATTAAGGGGAAGAAAATGGTAGACACGAGCGCATCGCACAAGGGATTGATGAAAAAAATTCTAGAAAAAATGATCGATCAACACAAGAAGAGGGGAGACGAGATGCAGCTGGATACGCTAATCTGTAGACGATGAGATGCGGCCGGATGCGCTGATCTGTAGACGATTAGATGCAGAATAGTTGCGCTAACTTCCGGGCTTCCGCTGAGAGTTTCAAAGAAGTAAGGTCAACGGTGGTTCATGCGGGCGGCACCCTAGGGCTAGAGAGGTCAGCTGCAGTTCGATATTTGAGAAGTGTTGGGACAGACGGGAGCTGAGTAGCTAACGGGATCTGGAAGAAGATACGAGAGCCTGGCCTTTTTTTGCATCAGGATATACTGTAGGTCGTGGAGAACTGCTGGATCGTTTGCACTTCATGGGCCTTCGTGAGTGAGGTGTTCGGCTGGCCTGCTTGTCGTACATGTTTATTCATGTTAATTTGCTCCTTCGGTCAGTTCGGTCAGAGGTACGTAACCGAAAGAACCTAAGTAAATTCGGTTTTTGATAAATGAGAACTGCATTAGGAACCGAATTTCTCGGTTCCGGTTAATTCAGCTTCGGTGTTGGTTAATTCGGTCTCGTTTTTTGGTCCTCGGTTTATATGCCCACCCCTATCTATGGTAAGGCGACCTGCCTATACCCAGCGCCCCTGCCTGCTCGCCCGAGGACAGAGTATGTCTATGGTTATGTGCTCTCAGTATTTTAGCTACACAAGTTGCATATGACCTCGGATTGAGATGATCCAAAAACCAAAATTGAATGTCTCGATGATACGCACAACTTTCGTTCACATTATATTTTCATCTGAGCTAATCTTGGTGGCACCTCTTTGTAAGCCAAAATTGGTCGTCAACAAATCCTTTTTCTGTGTATGTCCCATTTTCTAAGTACTGCGAAAAGCTAGATAAGCAAGCATTGACCAGAGTAACTCTATCACCAGATGATAGAAGTTTCCCTTTCCAGCATGAAATCTTATTAGCAAACTTACCATCTATTGGTCCCCACTGAGACACAGCCAACCTCTTCTCATCAATCGGCGTGCCTAAGTATTTCATGGGCAGGGAGGCGGCAACACAAGTGAAAATCTCACTATAAGCCGTATCTCTAGATTTTGCTTCCCCTAAGCAATAGATCTCACTTTTATGAAAGTTGATCTTCAGCCCAGACATTTGTTCAAACATGCACAGTATGAATTTGAGATTTCTAGCATTTTTTAAACTGTCTTCCAGGAGTAGAATCGTGTCGTCCGTGTACTGGAGAATGGCCATACCATCATCAACAAGATGTGGAACCAAACCAGTAAGCACTCCACGGCTTTTATCTTGGTTAACCATAATTGCCAACCCATCACCTACCAAATCGAAGAGCAAGAGGGAGCTAGGGGGTCTCCCTGTCTCACACCAGAATGTGTAGGAAAATAGGGGCCAATTTGGTCATTTACTTTCACCGCAACTCTCCCCCCTCTGACTGTCTTCATCACCCAATCAAAAAAGTATCACCAAAGCCTTTTCTCTGCATCATTTGATGTAGGAAACTCCAATTAACCTTGTCGTAGGCCTTTTCAAAATCTATCTTGAGTAGAACCCCAGACTGTTTCTTATGATGAACTTCATGGATTGTTTCATATAGGAGAACGATCCCCTCCATCATAAACCTATCCTTAATACAATCTTACTGAGTGTCTGCAATAACTTTGTGAATGACCTTACCTAGCCTGTTTGCTAAAGTTTTTGTCAGTTTATTGTAAGTGACATTGTAAATGACCTTAAAAAATGTTCTAACGCCCAAAACAATTGTTTTACAAAAAATAGAAAATGAGAAATGAGAAAAATGAAAAATAAAATGAGAAAATAAAATAGTACAGATAAATAAACAAAAAAGGAAACTGTGAAAAACGAAAACATAAAATAAAAGGAAGAAAGATAACAAAACTAGAAAAACGGAAAAACAAAACCGAAGAAGAACAAAAAAGGAAAGAAAAAACGAAAACGGAAAAATGACATAATCGAACTGGAGAACAAGAGAAAAACAAAAAACGGAACGGGCCGGCCCACGAAGGGTGACATTGCAGGCGCGTCGGTGCTAATGCTCGCAAAAAGCGATGTGTAGTGCTTCCCATGATACATGCATGCACCGTAGTTCGTACTGTGGTAGATGTAACATTTTTTAGTTTGAGCATGTGTATGCGATAGATCATGTTATTGGGTTACGTAGCAGAATTTAAAATTTCCAACCTACGTAATAGGCAGGAACAACTATGAAGGTACAAGCGAGGTTAGTACTGTTTCGTTACCGACACGAAGATGCGGAAGAGTTGTCGGTGACGATGTTGATGATGCCTGATGAAGATCCTCACGGCCAAGCCTGGCGGCGAGGATGTAGCCGATCCCTCATATAGCCTTCTTGATCCAGCAGAGTGAGGGCCAAACATCTAGGACACGTACGTCCGTCAAGATCCAGCAGTGCTTCGCCGTGCCAGAGTTAAGAGCTACTGGTATACGTATGGTGGAGAGAACCCCAACACATGGAAGAGAGGGAGAGAGATTAGATCTAGATCTAGAGAGCCTCTGGGAGAGATCTCTAGTCTTTCTCTAAATTGTGTGTCTCCAAAAGGAGATGGGGGTGGGGTTTATATAGGAGATCCAAGGGGAGGGGTGAATTGGAGAAGGAGTAGGATTATTTCTCCCCCAAGCCACCACCGCCGCCGCCTTGGTGGGGCCCGCCCTGGCCGCACCGACCTAGGTGGGGTCGGGCCCATCCTAGGCCGACCGGCCCTCCAGCTGCCATCGCCGCCTCCTCCTCATGGGCCCTAAGGCCCATTAGGGTTTCGGCTTGGAGGGGGAGCCTCCCCTCCTGGCGCCTTGGCCCACCACCACCAAGTGGTGGTGCGGCTGCCATGTGGGCCCCTAGAGCCCATGTGGCAGCCACCTTTTATTGGCCTTTTTAATTAAATAATTTTCCCTTTTATTTATTAATTAAATTAATTAATATTTAATTAATTAATATTTTGTCTAATTAATTCCCATAATTAATTACTTATCATATAAACATATTTACATGATCCGGGACACCCAGTGTCCGCCGACAAAATATACTGGATAATTATTTCCTTCTATATAAACCTTCTTTCTGGATGATCCAATCTCCGAATATAATTCTATCACTCCAGAACCATCCCAGGTGATACTCCTTCTCTACTCCTGACCAAACTACGTATACAGCAGACCTTGACGTCTTAAGTGTGTGACCCCTACAGGTTCGACAACGTATAGCTATAATTGGAAATGCCTATCCAATCACTGGTCAGGGTCAGAACCATGGACGTTCTGAATGACTACAATCGTTGTGCGAAGACACACTGATGAACCTGTTTGATTAACATGTTTTTTCCCATCACTTCACAATACTCATCAAATACCCAAGGCGAGATATGGCATTATCATAAATGATACCTTTCATTTACTATGTCACTTTATCCCTGTCACCGGTATGATGCCATTACTCTTTACCCGTGTTCAAGCATCCCATGATATTTACATATCACTACTTTGTCTACGCAGACTTATCAATAGATGCTTTCCCACTAGAATGGATCCAGGTTGTATCTCTCTATAAACCTAGAGGTGTGATTCCCAGTCTTGAACTACTATGGTCACATATACCTTTGAGGTTACCCAGCAATAGCCGTTTTGATCACCCAGTTACGGCCATGATACTTGACTACGCCAAAGCTTCCTCTCGAGAATATACAACCATAAATTCTCATGGTCTAAGGAATAAACAAGCAACTAATCTTAGACTATACTATTTTCTCCAAAACTTGATCTCGTAGTATATTATACTTTTGGGTCTTCCCAGTCACAGTGTTTAACTTAACAATGTGCTCTCATTAATAATGACAAGAACTTTTGTCCATGGCTGGAAAACATTGACATCCAGTATTAACGAGTTTGTCCCATAGACAGGACAAAGGGTAAACAGAGTTTGATTATATCCTTACACGTGCGTATGTGTTTCCCTATAAATCACATATTTATAGACCATAGCAGTTATAGCATAAAGATATAATTCATTAATCATGAAACAGATGTATATTTATTGTCTATCAGGGCATACATCCAATAGTCTCCCACTTGCACTTAGATACAATAACTATCTATTACATTAAACCTTCTTTAATACCGATGTTAAACCGGTGAGGTTCAAACTTCAAGCAAGGGAGTGCTTTTGTCATAGGATCAGCAACATTGTCAATGGTATGAACTCTACGTATGACAGTGTGCCCTTTTGCTACATGATCTCTGATGAGGTGATCCTTGCGTTCTATGTGCTTGGCTTTGTTGTGAGACCTCGGATCCTTTGCCAGAGCCACGGCACTATTGTTGTCACAATAGAGCTCGATTGGATCTGCCACTGAAGGAACCACTCCCAGTTCAGTGATGAACTTCTTTATCCAATAGCTGTCTTTGACCGCTTCATACGCCGCCACATATTCCGCCTCCATAGTAGAGTCTGCCACCGTGCCCTGCTTGGAGCTTCTCCAGCTTATTGCACCGCCGTTGAGAACGAACACATAACCTGATTGTGCTTTGGAATCGTCTGGATCAGACTGAAATCCTGAGTCAGTGTAACCCATTACTCTGAGCTCCTCATCCCCTCCATAGACTAGGAACATGTCCTTAGTTCTCCTGAGGTATTTTAGAATGTTTTCAACTGCTGTCCAGTGGACTTTACCAAAATCAGATTGAAATCTGCTGGTAACACTTAGGGCATATGACACGTCAGGACGCGTGCATGTCATTGCGTACATAATAGAACCTATTGCCGAAGCATAAGGTTTGTCCATCATTTCTTTTCGCTCAGCAACAGTCACAGGACAATGCTTCTTGTTTAAGATATTTCCAGGCGATATAGGAATATTGCCTTTCTTGGAATCGACCATGTTGAATCTCTTCAACACCTTTTCTATATATGTAATTTGGCTAAGACCTATTAGGCGTCTTTCTCTATCGCGATAGATTTTGATGCCTAATATGTAAGCAGCCTCTCCTAAGTCCTTCATTGCAAAACTCTTTTCCAATGAAGCTTTAACTTCCCCAAGAAATATTTTACTATTACCAAGTAACAATATATCATCGACATAGAGAATAAGAAACGCTAGTGAGCTCTCACTTTCCTTCTTGTAAATACAAGTTTCCTCGAAATTCTGAATGAAGCCAAAACTCTTGACTACTTCATCAAATCGAATATTCCAACTCTATGATGCTTGCTTGAGACCATAAATGGATCTCTTTAGCTTGCATAGCATGTTAGCTTTCTTTGGATCGACAAAACCTTCGAGCTGTACCATGTACACGTCCTCAGAAAGATTTCCATTAAGGAAAGCTGTTTTGACATCCATCTGCCAGATTTCATAATCATAGAAGGCAGCTATAGCTAACATAATCCTTACAGACTTAAGCATCGCTACGGGAGAAAATGTCTCCTCATAGTCTACACCATGAATTTGTCGAAACCCTTTGCGACAAGGCGTGCTTTATGAACGGTAACATTACCATCCGCGTCTATCTTCTTCTTGAAGATCCATTTACATTCTATTGGTCTCACTTCCTCAGGAAGATCAACAAAATCCCAGACTTCATTGTCGTACATGGACTTCATTTCAGAATTCATGGCTATTGCCATTTGTTGGAATCCACATCATCCATTGCTTCCTTATAACATGCAGGTTCATCCTATTCGAGGAGAAGAACTTCATCCATGATGAAAACTTCTCTCTCAACATTCTTAAGTAAGAGAACTTCATTCTCGAAAATCCGAGGTTGTTCACGATTTCTGGTTCCCTTTCTTATCTGAGGATTAGACCTAACTGGAGCTTCTTCTTCCTCTGGAGGAGGAGTCAGAATCTCCGTATCAGTGGCTGAGTTAGTGACAGGAATTGCTTCCGGTGCATTCACTCTGACTATCTCTTCAGAAGATTGTAAAATCTCGTCGAGACTTACCGTCCTCCCACTGACTTCTTTTGGAAGAAAATCTTTCTCAAGAAAAACGCCATTCCGGGCAACAAAAATCCTGCCCTTGGCCTTGTTATAAAAGTGTATCCGATGGTGTCTCTAGGATACCCTATGAAAACACATTTGTCAGACCTAGGCTCAAGTTTTGTGGCTTGCAATCGTTTGACATAAACATCGCAACCCCAAACCTTCAGATGCCTATGATTGGGTGGCTTACCATCCATATCTCATACGGAGTTGTCTTGACAGATTTGGATGGTGATCTGTTTAAAGTGTAAGCTGCTGTTTCTAGTGCATATCCCCAAAAAGATAGTGGTAAATCAGATAATGCCAACATAGACCGTACCGAATCCATAAGGGTTCGATTACATCTCTCCGAAACCCTGTTCCTCTGCGATGTTCCAGGCGGCGTGAGCTGTGGTACAATTCCACGCTCCTTCATGTGTTGACTGAATTCATGACTCAGATATTCTCCACCACGATCAGATCGTAGGTACTTTATCTTCTTGTCATGTTTGTTTTCCACTTCATTCTGAAACTCTTTGAATTTCTCAAAGGTTTCTGACTTTTGCTTCATCAAGTAAATATAGCCATATCTACTTAAGTCATCAGTAAATGTCACGAAGTAAAGAAAACCACCGCGCGCTGGAATGTTCAAAGGTCCACACACATCAGTATGTATGATCTCGAGCAGTTCTGTAGCCCGTTCAACAATACCGTTAAACGGTGTCCTGGCCATTTTTTCCATCAGACATGCCTCACACTTATCAAAGATTCTTCATCAAATGATTCCAACAACCCATCAGAATAGAGTTGTTTCATGTGGCCCTTTTCGATGTGCCCAAGACGACAGTGCCAAGTGTAAGTATCATCTTTCACTACTTTTAGTCATTTTTGCATTAATGTGTAATATGTCTTCTATCCTTCCAAGATTCAATACAAACAGACCATCCACCAGAGGGGCTGATCCGTAAAATGCACCCTTATAATAAATCGAACATCCATTGTTCTCAGAATTAAAAGAATACCCGTCACGTAAAAGTCGTGACCCTGAAATGATGTTCTTGCTCAATGTAGGAACATAGTAGCAATTACGCATTTCCAAAATGAATCCTGAAGGTAAATGAAGGTTCATGGTACCGATGGAACGAATGCTAACTTGCATTCTGTTTCCAACCCTCATGCAAACTTCACCTGGATTTAACTTCCTCACATCTTTTAAACCACTTGTCGTGTTGCAAATGTGTGCAACTAACCCGGTGTCAAAGATCCATGAATCACTATGAGGCCCAGTTAAATACACATCCAACACATTAATGACTCTGGGATTTCCAATCCCCAAATCATCCACTAAATTGAGATCTCCTTCCTCTATCCTTTGTGATGCCTTTTTGGTAAAACCAACCTTTCTGCAGTTTTTAATCTTAGCTTTCGCTATGACTAATTTTCGAGTAAGCTCTTCCATGCTTATGTTACTACCAATCAAATTAGAATTTTGAATGTATCCGCTATAAGGCGGTGGTAGTGACATTAGCAACACTGTACGACTAGCTTGGTCATTCATTGGAAAACCTAGATCTTCCAACTTTTGATTAAGCTTAATCATGCTAGCCAAGTGGTCATTGAGCGAACCCTTCATATCCAGCTTACTACTGAAGAGCAGTTTAGTGATCGCATAACATGCAATTTTAACTCTCTCCTGGAATAGACTATGCAGCTCTGTGAGCACATCATATGCACTAGCTTTCTCAAACGAGTGTGCAATGTCCATCCATGTGAGCTAACATGAATTCCCTTACTGCCTTTTCATCACATTTAAAATTGTCATTCCATGACAACTCTGAGGGAGGTGCATCTAGAACATAAATTTTCCTATTTTCTCTAAGTCTATCTCTAAGGGAGCAGATCCAATCTACAAAGTTGTCGCCATTAACAGTTAAAGTTTCCATTTTACAAAGCAGGTTAATGTCGACAGGATTTAATCTACAATGATAGCAAATTCCAGTTTAGACTTTTTTCATGATTAATTTGTACAAGTTAAAATGATATAATTTAACTAAAGTGTGCTCCCACTGAAACTGATATTCCTCATGATCAGTTGAACAGTGATTCGGAATCCACAGTCCTCAATAGTAGGAAGGATGTATACATCGCATCCACTATGACGAAGGGGTAGGCCAACTTGCCAATCACTTCCGGCCGTGATTTCCGTTCATCTTTCGATGTAGTGCTCCGAACTTACTAGTTATGCCAGGACTTCAAGACAACCAACCGATTATGCTGCTAGAACGGTTCGTGCCCGCGTCCCAAACCCTTGGCACACATTACTCATGGAAACATGGCGTACGGTGACAAGCATCTGGTTTGACGGTGCCACAGTTGGATGAGCACGATCTCCTTGATATTGGACTTGAGGAATCACCCTAATAATCAGGACTACTGCGCAACCAAAAGAGTGCAATAACAAAAAGGATAAACTTTCACAGAAAAGTGATGTAGTATAGTCCTCTTCGTCTTCAATGAGGGTCAAGAACTCCTTCTTTACTCCACTCCTTGTCGTCGAGGTCTACGATGCCATCTTCATGTCCGTCTCCTATCTTTCTAAGAAACGAATAACAGGTGGCACGCAGGCCTAAGATAGCAATCTGTGGTTTCCAACCATCATGCTTTAAAGTCCGACACGCAGGTCAGAATTACAGATGATAGTATTTCATACAACGCTTGAATAAAATTAAAGGACTATACCACATCACATCACATGTCCTGCAAAAACAAGTTAGACGCCTCTAATGGTTGTGTTTGCAATTTTACGAGGCTTTAGGATTTACCGAGTAAAACCGTTACTGCCTACGTTCAGAACCAAGCATGATTATTCATGTTACTAGATTGACCTTGCGAGGTGATTGTCATCCCAACATTACGAAAACGTTGCGGACCCCAATCTAGACGATTGCCAAAGCACATGACCCCGTGTGGACCTAGTCCACATGCCCCTTCCACTATCAAGTCGACGTATACCAACTATAGATAGATTCGAAGCTACTGTAGCACTTCGTTGGCGCCAACAAGCATACTAAGAGCAGCCGAAAGGTCCGCGGATTGCCACAAGTTCGAGATCTAACTATGCCATTGGAAACAAGACAAGACTGCATATTGGAAAGTAATCATAAATAATATAAATGTCAGAAGAGCTCAATGACATACCCACATAAACTTGTGCGGTGCCCGCACAGACTTATGTGCTCTAGTACGTACCTGTACCTACTCATAGATCGCTCTGATACCACTATTGGGTTACGTAGCAGAATTTAAAATTTTCCAACCTACGTAACAGCCAGGAACAACTATGAAGGTACAAGCGAGGTTAGTACTGTTTCGTTACCGACACGAAGATGCGGAAGAGTTTTCGGTGACGATGTTGATGATGCCTGATGAAGATCCTCATGGCCAAGCCTGGCGGCGAGGATGTAGCCAATCCCTCGTACAGCCTTCTTGATCCAGCAGAGTGAGGGCCAAACGTCTAGGACGTATCGCCCCTCTGAGAGTTCGCACACATACGTCCGTCGAGGTCCAGCAGCGCTTCGCCGTGCCAGAGTTAAGAGCTACTGGTATACGTATGGTGGAGAGAACCCCAACACATGGGAGAGAGGGAGAGAGATTAGATCTAGATCTAGAGAGCCACCGGGAGAGATCTCTAGTCTTTCTCTAAATTGTGTGTCTCCAAAAGGAGAGGGGGGTGGGGTTTATATAGGAGATCCAAGGGGAGGGGTGAATTGGAGAAGGAGTAGGATTACTCCTCTCCCAAGCCACCACCGTCGCCGCCCTTGGTGGGGCCCGCCCTGGCCACACCGGCCTAGGTGGGGTCGGGCCCACCCTAGGCCGGCCGGCCCTCCAGCTGCCGCCGCCTCCCCCCCATGGCCCTTAGGGCCCATTAGGCCTCGTTTGGCAGCAGTGTTTCCACCGGTTTCTCGGTGTATTTTCCCAGCCCAAATTAAAACCCAAGATAACGCTTCTGGGCCGGTTGGCAGGCCGGTTTTGGCCGGGTTACGAATCCGGAGACACCACGATACACGTCAATACACGTCGGGTCGACGTGTTTTCCAGACGCTCGTGACCCCTCGCGTTTTGGACATGTTTTCCAGACGCTGCTGCATGATTGAAGCGTACTAAGTCAACTAGCTAGTTGGTCAATTTTGCAGCTAGTTGCGGCTGTACCTTGTTGCTAAATCTGTGATGAAACACTGATATGCTATACTCGTGTGCCAAACAGCATGTTTTTGGGGAAGGGGGTGATTAGGAAGGGGATTTAGAGGAGGGGAGTGGATTGGGTGAAGGAGGTGTTTTCACCAAAACACCATGGTATAATACACAGGAAAACCCTTTGATACAATCTTGCCAAACGAGGCCTTAGGGTTTTGGCTTGGAGGGGGAGCCTCCCCTCCTGGCGCCTTGGCCCACCACCACCTAGTGGTGGTGCGGCTGCCATGTGGGCCCCTAGGGCCCATATGGCAGCCACCTTTTATTGGCCTTTTTAATTAAATAATTTTCCCTTTTATTTATTAATTAAATAAATTAATATTTAATTAATTAATATTTTGTCTAATTAATTCCCAGAATTAATTATTTATCATAAAAAATATTTACATGATCCGGGATACACAGTGTCCGCCGAAAAAATATAGTGGATAATTATTTCCTTCTATATAAACCTTCTTTCTTGATGATCCAATCTCCGAATATAATTCTATCACTCTGGAACCAACCCAGGTGATACTCCTTCTCTACTTGTCGGGGATGTAACCCCGGGTACCCCAAAGGTGTTGGTTCTACGGAGTTAATAGAAGAGAGAGACAACAAAAAGATTAAGGGGAAATAGAGGAGAAGGGAGAAAAGGCGATCTGGGCCGGCATTGGAGCTGTCCAGGCCGGCATATTCGATATTGAGCCGAAGTTCATTTACCTCGTAGTGAATCAGCTCCCACAATGGGCCAACGCCTGGTGTACCTCGGTTCGGGCCGCAGTGCCGAGGCTCAATTGGGCTGAGCTCCCCTATCCCGACTGGCTGAGGCCTCCTAGCCTCGGTTGGGCCGACAGCAGCTCAGCAGGCCGGCCTCCTCCAGAGTTCGGAGCGGACCGAGGTCTGTGCAGCTCGGACGGGCCGAAGTATTCCCTCGCGGCTGGGATGGGCCGGAATGCTCCCAAGCTCGGCAGGCCAGTTTCTCCTAGACGGGCCGAACCATCTGCTTACCTCGGCTTGGGCTCGTTACCCAGCGCGCCATGCTAGTTCCTCCAGCGAGCAGAGGCTGGGCAGGCCGAGTTCGTTCACCTCGGACGAACTATCCTGGGCCGCCTCCATGTGTCGAGCTAGAGCGAGATTCACCAGCGAGGCCGAGCTCTCCTTCATCGACCAAGAAGTCCTTCGACCGAGGTTGCCTGGCTAACCCGGAGCGATGTCCCAAGATACCTCTGCCATGGTCCCGAAGATCCGGAAGACAGACGCTAGTGGACAAGAGGATGACACGCTGGCGTGGCTACAGTGCTCCTGATGTGACTAGAGTACACAGGCAGCGTGGCTACAGTGTACTGATGTGACTAGAGTACAAGTGGGACCCGTGCATAGTAACCTTTGTCTCCTTGTCCCCTTCTTGTCCCCTGGGTCTCCTCTATATAAAGGCACCAGGGGGATGGGATGAGGCAGTCTCAAACTCAGGGGAGCTCATTTTCTCCCCACGGGAGCTCTCCTCTCTGGAGATTAGCAGCTTAATTAGCAGTGATTAGAGGCATACTTAGAGGCAATTAGAGGTATCCAGCTCGAGGAGCATTTGTACACACTTCATATACAGAGGGAAATACACCAGAGTAGGATAGATGCTGCAGTAGGGGTTTTACCTCCTCACGAGGGCCCCGAAGCAGGGTAGATCTTTGTGTTTGCAGTGTACTTCATGCGCGGTTCCATCGCGCAATCCCTCCCCGAATCCTCAAGCGTACGTTCGGCCCCAGACTAAGCCTACCCCTAGGCATCTGCGTGTTCCCACCACGACAGTTGGCGCCCACCGTGGGGCTGATAGTGGCGCTTGCTGGATTAATTCGGATGGGACCTTCGTCATCAACGCGGGGACTCTACTTCGACATCGTCCCCGTGTGTTGACTCATTTTTCGAGTTGGCTACAGTGCGAATCCGAGCTGTTCTGGAATCCGAGGTGTTCTGGAATCCGAGCTGATTCTGGAATCCGAGGTGTTCTGGAATCCGAGCAGATTCTGGAATCCGAGGTGTTCTGGAATCCGAGCTGATTCTGGAATCCGAGGTGTTCCGGAATCCGAGCTGTTCTGGAATCCGGGGTGTTCTGGAATCCGAGCTGTTCTGGAATCCGAGCTGTTCTGGAGTCCGAGGTATCTTGGGAGAATCCGAGTTAAGACTTCTCCTACAATCTGACCGTGTAAGTATCATTTATATGTCTGCCCATGCTTCTAGATAGTCTCAAACAGTGCTCGGGGAGTGGCCCCTCGTTTCTACCTTGCTTTGATTAGTTGTTCTACCCGGGACAAGATGTCTTGACCCGGGGACTGGATAGCCAGTCTGTTTTACACCTTCTCCTAGATAAGAATAGTAACTCGGGGACTCGGTTTTGTGCTTGGTAACTGTTGTTCGATTAGTTTTCTGCTAAGTGCTATAGCTGGTTTGCCTCAGTTAGTATAATTGTTATTCCCGTCAAATATTCTTCGTGATATGTATGTTGGACTAACGTTGAAAGGTGACATCGGTTTTGTTGAGAATGTTCGTTACTGAGGTATCCTGGAAAATCCGAGGTATTCCAGAAATCCGAGGTATATTGGTAATCCGAGGTATATTAGTAATCCGAGGTATATTGGAAATCCGGGTCATATTGGAAATCCGGGTCATAATGGAAATCCGGGTCATAATGGAAATCCGGGTTATAACTGAATTCCGAAGTATAATGGAATTCCGAGGTATAATGGAATTCCGAGGTATGGTGGAAATCCGAGGTATGGTGGAAATCCGAGGTATAAGGGAAATCCGAGGTATAATGGAAATCCGAGGTATCATGGTTATATTGGTTATCTCAATTTACCCAAGGTACCCTGGCATTACCGGTATTCTCTAGATCGCCGTTTGTTTCGGTTTGCCATAGTATCACGGCATCATTTCATATCCCAAATCACTGTTTATTTCGGTTTGTCACAATATCCTGGCATCATTCCATATCCCAAATCATCGTTTATTCTGTTTGCCAGTGTATCATGGCATTACCTGTGTACCAGATCAGTGTCTATGTTGGTTAATCAGAGGCAACCTTTGAGATATGTTTTTGCAGGTTATATGTCAAACCAGTAGTGGCTGGAGACATCTATGTCGGTATACGCCCGGAGTGGCTAAAACCGGCATTCGAGACATGGTTATGTCAAACCAGCAGTGGCTGGAGACATCTATGTCGGTATACGCCCGGAGTGGCTAAGACCGGCATTCGAGATATGCTTATGTCACACCAGCAGAGGATGGAGACATTGATGTCGGTAAGCGCCCAAAGTGGCTACCGGACATCCGAGGTACCGAGGCATATGTGATATGCCTAGAGAGGTCGAGATACCGACACATATGTGATATGCCTAGAGAGGCCGAGATACCGACACATATGTGATATGCCTAGAGAGGCCGAGATACTGACACATATGTGATATGCCTAGAGAGGCCGAGATACCGAGACATATGTGATATGCCTAGAGAGGCCGAGATACCGAGACATATGTGATATGCCTAGAGAGGCCGAGATACTGAGACATATGAGATACATACTTGCAGGTTTATGTCGGTCCAGCCTACGCTGGCGGCATCCGAGTTCGGTAAAAGCCAGGAGGGCTAACCGACGCAGGCGGCATCCGAGTTCGGTAAAAGCCAGGAGGGCTAACCGACGCAGGCGGCATCCGAGTTCGGTAAAAGCCAGAAGGGCTAACCGACGCAGGCGGCATCCGAGTTCGGTAAAACCAGGAGGGCTAACCGACGCTGGCGGCATCCGAGTTGGGTAAAAGCCAGGAGGGCTAACCGACGCTGGCGGCATCCGAGTTGGGTAAAAGCCAGGAGGGCTAACCGACGCAGGCGGCATCCGAGTTCGGTAAAAGCCAGGAGGGCTAACCGACGCAGGCGGCATCCGAGTTCGGTAAAAGCCAGGAGGGCTAACCGACGCAGGCGGCATCCGAGTTCGGTAAAAGCCAGGAGGGCTAACCGACGCTGGCGGCATCCCAATTCGGTAAAAGCCAGGAGGGCTAACCGACGCTGGCGGCATCCGAGTTCGGTAAAAGCCAGGAGGACTAAGAACCGACATATAATGGTGCCCATGCATACAACACGTTTCCAGTACAAATTGTCCATCTCGTTGTTGATTCGGGTGAGCTCGGTCAACCGGATGTCGCAGTTGGCCTGGAGGGCATGGCTAAGACAACCGAATTACAATGGCGCCCTTACACGCAGGAGCTCGTGTACGTGGAGGTTTCGATGGTGGCAATTTATTTTTTGTAAGACTGCGCGCGACTCTACGAGTCCCCCGCAGCCTCGGGGACTAATGTCGGGGATGTAACCCCGGGTACCCCAAAGGTGTTGGTTCTACGGAGTTAATAGAAGAGAGAGACAACAAAAAGATTAAGGGGAAATAGAGGAGAAGGGAGAAAAGGCGATCTGGGCCGGCATTGGAGCTGTCCTGGCCGGCATATTCGATATTGAGCCGAAGTTCATTTACCTCGTAGTGAATCAGCTCCCCACAATGGGCCAACGCCTGGTGTACCTCGGTTCGGGCCGCAGTGCCGAGGCTCAATTGGGTTGAGCTCCCCTATCCCGGCTGGCTGAGGCCTCCCAGCCTCGGTTGGGCCGACAGCAGCTCAGCAGGCCGGCCTCCTCCAGAGTTCGGAGCGGACCGACGTCTGTTCAGCTCGGACGGGCCGAAGTATTCCCTCGCAGCTGGGATGGGCCGGAATGCTCCCAAGCTCGGCAGGCCAGTTTCTCCTAGACGGGCCGAACCATCTGCTTACCTCGGCTTGGGCTCGTTACCCAGCGCGCCATGCTAGTTCCTCCAGCGAGCAGAGGCTGGGCAGGCCGAGTTCGTTCACCTCGGACGAACTATCCTGGGCCGCCTCCATGTGTCGAGCTAGAGCGAGATTCACCAGCGAGGCCGAGCTCTCCTTCATCGACCAAGAAGTCCTTCGACCGAGGTTGCCTGGCTAACCCGGAGCGCTGTCCCAAGATACCTCTGCCATGGTCCCGAAGATCCGGAAGACAGACGCTAGTGGACAAGAGGATGACACGCAGGCGTGGCTACAGTGCTCCTGATGTGACTAGAGTACACAGGCAGCGTGGCTACAGTGTACTGATGTGACTAGAGTACAAGTGGGACCCGTGCATAGTAACCTTTGTCTCCTTGTCCCCTGGGTCTCCTCTATATAAAGGCACCAGGGGGATGGGATGAGGCAGTCTCACACTCACGGGAGCTCATTTTCCCCCCGCGGGAGCTCTCCTCTCTGGATATTAGCAGCTTAATTAGCAGTGATTAGAGGCATACTTAGAGGCAATTAGAGGTATCCAGCTCGAGGAGCATTTGTACACACTTCATATACAGAGGGAAATACACCAGAGTAGGATAGATGCTGCAGTAGGGGTTTTACCTCCTCACGAGGGACCCGAAGCAGGGTAGATCTTTGTGTTTGCAGTGTTCTTCGTGCGCGGTTCCATCGCGCAATCCCTCCCCGAATCCTCAAGCGTACGTTCGGCCCCAAACTAAGCCTACCCCTAGGCATCTGCGTGTTCCCACCACGACACTACTCCTGACCAAACTACGTATACAGCAGACCTTGACGTCTTAAGTGTGTAACCCCTACAGGTTCGACAAAGTATAGCTATAATTGGAAATGCCTATCCAATCACTGGTCAGGGTCAGAACCATGGACGTTCTGAATGACTACTATCGTTGTGCGAAGACACTCTGGTGAACCTATTTGACTAACATGTTTGTTCCCATCACTTCACGATACTCATCAAATACCCAAGGCGAGATATGACATTACCGTAAATGATACCTTTCATTTACTATGTCACTTTATCCCTGTTACCGGTATGATGCCATTTCTCTTTACCCGTATTCAAGCATCCCATGATATTTACATATCACTACTTTGTCTGCGCAGACTTATCAATAGATGCTTTCCCACTTGAGTGGATCCAGGTTGTATCTCTCTATAAACCTAGAGGTGTGATTCCCAGTCTTGAACTACTATGGTCACATATACCTTTGAGGTTACCCAGCAATAGTCGTTTTGATCACCCAGTTACGGCCATGATACTTGACTACGCCAAAGCTTTCTCTCCAGAATATACAACCATAAATTATCATGGTCTAAGGAATAAACAAGCAACCAATCTTAGACTATACTATTTTCTCCAAAACATGATCTCGTAGTATATCATACTTTTGGGTCTTCCCAGCCACAGTGTTTAACTTAACAATGCGCTCTCATTAATAATGACAAGAACTTTTGTCCATGGCTGGAAAATATCGCCATCCAGTATTAACGAGTTTGTCCAAGAGACAGGACAAAGGGTAAACAAGTTTGATTATATCCTTACACGTGCGTATGTGTTTCCCTATAAATCACATATTTATAGACCATAGCAGTTATAGCATAAAGATATAATTCATTAATCATGAAACAGATGTATATTTATTGTCTCTCGGGCATACATCCAACACATGTTTCTAGCATGAGCATGTGTACTGGATGCGGTAGATCATATATGCGAACCTAGTTTTGTGGTAGACGTGCATTTTTTTATATTGTTTGTCATACATAATCAATGTAGGCCATGAGTGCTAACGGGGTTAGTCATGCTCTCGTGCTGACAGACTTCCAAATTCCATCCAATGTCGATGACTCGCATCCCAATCCCCAGACTGCAGTGGTGCGTCGATGCCTCTTGCAGCTGTGCTAGAGGTGCCTGATGATCTTGCACCGAAGCATGTAGATACAAAGGTGGCAGCTCATATTGCTAAGGCATATAAGAACAAATGAAGGGAACCATGAAATAGGTTCCTTTCATGTCCACCTTCATCCTCAACAAGAGTTGGGTGAGGAATGACAAGGGTTTCATGGAGGTGCACATGAATAAAGCTTTGAGTTTTGTGGGAGCGAGGTCACCTCAATTCATGTGTACAACAACCCAAGGAAGTGGAGGGCTAGGTGGATCAGGGTGATCAAGCTAAGAGACCTTAGGAGTGCACGGTGGTGTGAGGACAACTCCTTTTTTTGGAGGCTCTCCACCACCAGGGCCACATCAACATTTGCATAATGTTCTACCACTTGTTTCACACTATCATCACTACTAATCACAAGTAACACATTGCCTTTCAATTTTAGGATCACCAGGACACTGAATTTCTCAACAAGCCCATCCAAAACTACAGTCAAATGCAAGCCATCTTATTCTCTAGTCTGGCAACCGCTAAGTTTGGCATGGGCTCATGTGACCCCTCGGTACTCCTTCACTAAACTATGCATACACGCAGGAGTTCGAGACCATCATCCATGATGGTCCTGATAAGCTTACTGATCATACCGCACCTGCTTGTAAGAAAAAGAGGGGCGCTCTAGTTGACGAGTAGATACAAGCCCTCGCCAACCGAGCCATCAAGGAAGTGGCGCGCAGCTGTTAGCAGGATTACCACCAGTTGGACCTAAGACCGAGGAAATCCGTAGCACACCTAGGGAGGCCATGATTAGAGTAAGGCTGAAAACCCAGAAACAAATTTGTGTATTTTCTGGAAATAGTTGGTAATGTTTGTTACAAATAAATACGCAGCAAATTTTTGTTACCTCACTTTTAAATTGCTGCAAATGTTGTGATCGTTCTGTTGAGAATTTTGGTGATTTTTGTTGTGAATAATTCTTCAGCAAGAAAAAAAAGTTGTTTAACAACTATTTTGTATCATTAGTTTTTTAAAAATGTTGTTGCGATTGGTTACAATAGCGTACATGTTTACATTGGGAGCGGATTTTTGTTGCAATAACTCGGGAATTTGTTGCTATACCAATGGCATATATGAAAATATCGAAAAAGGTCAGCACCAAAGCAATATACCCTTCTTTTGTTTTAAGTGGATAAACTTGATTTTGCTAAAGTAAGGGACGAAAAATGCAAAAGTGTCTTGTCATTGATTATGTGCATCAGATGGCGATTAGACAGCTGTCGAGGCAACCGGTTTTTGGCTCCATGTCACAAGGTTGTCAAAGTACTACAAGTTTTCTTACCAACATAAGCGTCTCCTATTAGAGTATAAATCTGCATCAACTAGACAACTACACAACAATAAGCAATAATCATCTCATCGACCTTTGCATCAAATATTCAAATTTGATCCGCACCATGATTTTCACATTCCAATTTCCGCGAGAACATGACCCTGAGTTGTATTTCTTGGAAACGTCTGCTAAAGAAAGCATGTTAGAAACCAGGTAATGCGTTTCATTTCAAAGCCTAAACGTAAGAGACAAATGGGTATTTATATGCAGCGATGTAAAAAAGAAGAACCTCCCAAGTGTTCATATCAGAGTTGTACAACAATACCCTGCATATAAATACCAGTAAAGAACTTGATAGCTACATCAATCAAATATAGTAGTCTTCCAAGAGAAAACACTTAACTGACTTGTGAGGACATCTAAAACGAAAAGTTCGATACAAGAGGCAATGGGTCTGAACTGTGGTGCATAAATAAACGAATAATTGCAATGAGATTAGACACTAATATTAGAATGCATATATCAACAAGACCATCACCTTTAGTATAATTAAGGCAACATGAGCTTTTACAAGATTAAATAAACAATGTTTTCAACATATTCCACATCTTCGTACAGTTAAGAAGGAAGGGCATCACATGATAGCAAAAGTTAATTGGCCCCAACTTCCTAAGGGACAGCGATTGCAGCTGTGAATGGCACACATCAGAAAACTAGACAGATGAGATGATGTGTGAACAATAGGTCAATCGCAGTTTCCAGCTATACAGGAAGTGGTTCTATAGACAAGAGTCACAAACAACTTAGTTTACAAACCTAGACATGGTGATGCATTATATGATTTCAAGTGTGATGGGCATGCCACCAATGCCGTGTCCCATCCCACCAGAAATAATCCACTTGTCCCATCTAAACGAGCCACTAATCCCGCACGGGTTTTAACGGGATGAGCCCATGTAGCCCACAAGACTCCCACGTATCCCTGCTAAGTGAGATTCGGTAGCTAAAAAGCCCAAATCAGCAGACCACCCGTGCGAGGTGAGGCAAGGCAGCAGCCGTCAAGATGCCATCCCTGTTCCGCCGCCGCTCCAGCTCCAAGTCGCTGCCTCCCCAAAACGAGGAGGAGCGGGCCTCGGGCCCCCCGGCACGGACGACGGACGAGTAGATGGAGCGGGTTCGCGACCGGCGCTGGCGGGGCTCCCCAAGTTCGACGCGAACAGCGATGGGCAGATCTCGTGGCCGGAGCTGGTGGCGTTGTTCGAGAGCCTGGGGCAAGCGGCTGCCGACGACGAGCTGTCGTGCATGATGGCCGAGGCGGACGCCGATGGCACGGCTTCATCAACTCCACGAATTCGCCGCGCTCAACGCCACCATGAGCGGGGACGACGACGCCGTCGAGGTGGACCTGTGGCACGCCTTCATGGTCTTCGACGCCGACGACAGCGGCGCTATCTCCGCCGCCGCGCTCGCGCGTGTCCTCCACGGCCTCTGCGAGAAGGCTACCAGCCAGAATTTGTGGGATTTAACGCGACACGTGGGACAATCCCTAAAAGCCCATTAAAATTTGTGTTAGTGGGATAAGTGGTTAGTGGGACAATGGGATAAATGGAGTACTAGTTTTGGTGGAAGCGGAAGTCCCAATCCCGTCCCACTTGCATCTTTAATGCATTACCCTTGTTTTTTTAGGACAAGGTGGTCGATCCACCGCCCGAATAGATAGAAAGAGTTGACCCAGTTTATAAGGGAAACCGGGTCCAAAAACCATACAATCTGTAAAAAAGAATGACACAAACGAAGCGACCCGTCGCCCACACGACCCAAGTCGACAAACGCCACAACACACACCACCCGCTCCGGGGCCGCCGCCCCGGCGCAATAACCAGATCGACCTTCGCATTGCCGAAAGCGATCCAGTCATGGTCGACGAACCCTCTGCCCACGCAGTCTTCATCCAGGTTGCCACCAAAACCACCATGCATCGGGGCCGCCCCCCGGAGAAGCAACCAGATCGACATTCGCATTGCCCGAAGATGATCCAGTCAGGTCGACGAACCCTCTGCCCGCGCAGTCTCCATCCAGGTCGCCACCCAGACCCCCGCTAGACAACGGCTCTGCCTCATAGAACCGTTGTAGCGTGGGAGACCGAGGCCGCCGCCTCGACGTCCACCACCCTCCGGGGCCGCCGCCCCGACGTCCACCACCCACGACCACACGCACCGTTTTGCACATCCGCGGCGAAACCATCGCACCACGCAGGCCAAGAGCTCCAAAGCGGCGCCTCCAACAAGGTAGTGACGAGATCGTCACCGCCGCCCGCTCCCGAGGAGCTAGATTTTCACCCGAAGCTCTTGGAACCACACGCGTTAGTCGAGGTCGAAAAGCTCCACAACAACGCCAACAGGAAGGAGTACGACGCCCGAGGGCGCCGCCGTCGTGGGTACCGACCGAAGTCCGTGCGAGCTTTCGCCGGAGTTCAACCCGACCGCAAAGCTTCGGGAGCGCAGGACGGCGTCCTGGTCGTGTCGTCAACCGCCGAGCTCCACCGCATGCCGCTGCCGCCGCGGCACCTCCCTCTACGGCAGCCGGCATGCCCGCATCGATCCGGGGCCGCCGCCCCGGCCTTCACGCCGCCCAGGTGCCGGAGCACGGCAGCCGGAGGCCACCTACCGCGCCGGAACCTCCACCCTGCACCATGCCCTCCTGCCTCGCCGCCCCGCGTTGCCGTTGCCGCGGGCCCCGGCCTACTCTTCCCCGCGAGACCCCGCCGCCCCCGGAACCTCCACCTCCGCCTCTACACCGGCCTCCAAGCTCGCCGAAGAGCACCGGCCTCCAGATCGGACCCGGTCTTCACCCGCCGCAGCTCCACGACGCGCCAGCACGCACGCCGCCTTGACGCCCCGCTCCTCCGCCTCTGCTCCCCTGCCTCCTCCTCACACGCCAGCAACCTCCTGCACGACCTCCAGCGCGCACGGTGAGCCCGCCGCCCGCGCGGCCCGCCAGGCCCAGAACGAGCCCAACGGGGCCCAGATCCCGACCCTGGGAGCCTCGACGACGAATCCATCGGCACGGTGGCGCCCAGCGCGCCGCACCGCCGCCAGCAGGTTCCGCCGCACCATCTCTGCCCGAGCCCGCCGGCTCGGCGTCCCCCAGCCCCGACCGCCGCCGCCCCCCACGGGCCGGTCCTCCACCCAGACAAGCACGCGAGGAGGAACCCCCCTGACCACCTTTTTGGCAGCGGGGGGCGCCGCCACCGCCGCGGACGAGGCCGCCGGCGGCAGCGGCAGGAGGGCGCCTGACGGGGAGGAGCTCGGCGGCGCAAAAATTTGTCCCCTGCGCCGCCGGGGGAGCGACGCGAGGGGTCGGGGTGTAGCAGATCGACTTCTTTCTATGCATTACCCTTGTCATGGCAATGATACAACTGGTGCAGTCTTCCAATGCCCCATTATTTATTCATTCTCTTTCAGCCATAAGCAACCTTACCAGATACCCCAACTACACAAACCATGCACTACTGTGCATGCAGCAGACGACGCAGGTGACCCATCAAGAAAGCCTGGCCAAATCTGCATTAGGACACCCAGGTAGTCACCTAGTAAGCATGTTTAGTTCTCAGTGTTAACCAGAGAAACTTTGGAGACTAAAGATGGCACACAACCTATAAAAGGGATGGTGCTAAGCAGGATAAACAGAACATGAAGGGCAAGATAAGCCGATAAGGGAGAAAACCCGCAGCAAAGCGCATGTGATGGTACTAATGATCAGGGTTCTCCGCAGTTAATAGTATTTGGGTAAATATGTCCTATATAGAAAGAATCTATCAGAAAATGCTGCTTCAGTAGCCAAGAATAAAAGAAAAGGTTGAAAGAAGCTTCCTATATACTCAAAGTACATACTGAAGTTATAGAAGAAAGGGCAAGAAATCAAACGAGCAGTATCTATCTTGTTGCAATAAGAAAGATAACATTGACATCTAACTTAATGCAATAAGCAAGAAAACATTGACAATTTTTAAAGCATCTAGCTTACGGAAAGGAACTTTTCAAAGGTAATCACTACTCAATAGTAATATCGACTAAACCCAAATTCTTGAAAAGGAAAGTGCTTGATTGTTCTTAAAGAAACTTGATTATACAAAGCAACATGGAGAAAAGGGGATGATCTATTTCTTGCTAATAATTGACAATACTACAATGACTATCATAACACCATGCAAAAGCAAATCTGCTACGTCAAAATACTCTACTCAGGGGAAGAAAAAATAAACCAATCCAGAAATGACCATGCTGTAAAAAGGACTTTGGCTCACATATCATTGTAGAACTACGGTAACAAAAGGTGAATCAGCGTGGGAAGAAGGAAGGAATCAAGATGATTTATATGGACCGTGGTAAACAAGGGCACGTGCTCCAGATTAGCTTTCCATGGGCTCGGATAGAATATGGTAAGTGAACCATGCATGGAAGCAGCCACGTAGATTCATTTTGGCTTTCAAACTTTAAAATACTTTATCTACTAAACCGTAAATCTAAATTTAGATTCGTTTTCACGGTTCGCTTTGTCGCGGCAAGATTTCCAAAACTAGATCCAATCTTGATATGTTTTGAAAACTTTTTTCTTACCCTAGTTGCTAGATTATAGTGACTTGGTCACTAGGTATTGTCAAGTTGGTTAACAGGTAAAAATCAATTGGTTATCTAGTTTTTGACCTTCGGTACTCACCATTGTTATCCTTTCATGACGGTAATTGCATATTTTACGTGTTTAGAGTGAATCAAATATTCACTCTGTGAACATGTAGATCATGACTATGACAAAAAAACATATAAAAATTACCTGGTAACTATGTATTATTGGATGGTAACTATAGTATTAAAACCCGCCAACTGGCGATGAAAAAAAAGCTAGTCAAAACATATTAAGATGAAATCTTGTTTTAAAGTACTCGTCAAGACGAATCCAGTGGTGAAAACGGATCATCATTCAGATTAACGGTTTAAAAATAATTTATGTTGAACTTTCGGATCACGGAAATATTTCTTATATGCATGCATTGGTCCCGCTACCCTTTATAGAAACGAATGCTTATTTCGCGGGCGCCAGACGGAAGATGTTTGTAGGCCATGTCTTCATAATAGATTAACCATTTATATATTAGTTACTTATAAGAAATGAGATCAAACAAGTGGGAAAGAGGCTAAGCTGAAAATAGTTCATATATGCATTAATGATGGAAAATATGAGATCAAACAAGTGGTAAGTTATTTTATTTCCCCATAAAAAGAATGGAGATGCTCACATCCTTGTCAGAAAGTGAAAGGCAAGGCACCAGTCTTTCTTTTAGAGCACAAAATGTAGCTAGATTGTGCGGTAAGGTTTGTTTGCCTTTGACTCCGTTTTCAAATTCTTGGCCTTTTTGCAGCAGTGGCACCCTCTCTGTAGACAACGGGACAAGGAGAGAGTGGACGAGAACCTTCTGAGGGCGGCACGTCAACTTTCTGCGCCGTCCAACCGTTAAGTTGTACTCCTTGCGGAGTTGTATCGTGACTTGTGTTTTTCGTTTTGGCGTGCTTGTGTTGTGGACCAACGGACTTTTTTCTTTTCATTTTGAACTTGCTATTTGAAGCTTGTATGACTGTGGGTGGTTGCTTTATTTAAAAAGCAGGACGAAAGCTTGTTTCGAGGAGGTTTGTTTGCAGCCATGTGGAAACAAAACTAAAGATTCAGTGAGCACCGAAGCATGAGGAGAAATACCGACGGGTGAAAAAAAACGAATGAATCTGTCTGTTAACTCAGCATGCATAGGCCCTTCCATGTCTTCCTTTGTGACGCAACACTGATCCTGAAGACACCTTCATATTACAGCTGACGGATCAGCGGAGAAAGATCGATTTACGAACGTCCATCATGTGAAGTGTTTGCTGTTAAAATATATCGTAATTAGCTGAGCTCCAATTTGACTATGTAAATAGTATATAGAGGAAATAACATTGGACATACAACAACTTGCGTGGTGGGTGCAAATTGGTAAAAAAACTTAAAAATTGGGGTAAACTGGTGCACAGACTACTGATGCGGTTGCAGGATTGGTCCAAATCAACCTGGTACTTACACGTGGTGTTGTTTTGTTTTGCAAAAAATGTCTGTTTTTCTTTTGCACATGTGACCACATAGGTGCCTTCCAAAAATCGACCGAACACGAGGGGCACATTCTCTACAGGCGGCGGAGGCCGAGCACGGCGTTCCATGGCGCGGTTCAGTGAGGAGATCGGCCGGCTCGAGTACCAAGAGAATAAGACCGGCGCGCAGGTGTTACAGCAGAACCCCGTGTTGCGCGACGCCAAGCTCGGCCGTCACGGTGGCCGACAAGATTAATCACACGGCTCTGCTGGCTTCGTATTCTTCTTGGACTTCAACCGCGGCGGAAGTAGAGTCACGCTTGGTGTGGTGGCGTTTCTCGTGGACACACGCTCGAACGGCTCACGGTCGTTGGAGTACGCGTCAAGGTCACCGTGCTCAATGAGCTCTCCGACGGCGTCCGTCAGCTCGTCGAACACGCATGGCGTTGTCTCGTCCATCCTATTCCCCGTAGAAAATGCACATGTATATATGCTCAAATGTTATGAAACCAGAATAGCCACTTCCGTAAGGAATCTGCCAAGAGTCAACCAATAAGCGTTAAACCAAGTTAACTCTGGAGGAAGAATTGAGATTATTCAAAATAAGCTTTGTTTTTTTTTTTTCGAGGGCATGCAATCTAAATAAGCTTTGTCAATGCACTCCACAAAATTAGCAAAACAAAAAACTAATCAAGCATTCGAAGGTGAGATCACAATCGTTCACAACTTCACTGGTCAAGTAATCTCGTGATGGCAACTCAGTCAGTACCAGCATGCCTAAATGTTTTTAGTGACATAAGAAAATAATCTTGAAGATCCTGATTAAAAAGTACTGATTTTATCAGTCGGAGATTTGGGACTTTTAACACAACACTGGAAGAAGAAAAGGCTCTGCTGTAGAGCTTTGGGAACTTTTAACAGAAACCAACACGCAGCAAGCCACACTTCCTATCTACATTGAAGCCTTTTCTTCCCAAAGCTCTGAGTACTACAAAGCTTTTAACAACGTGGACTTAAGCGAAGCTGCCGTGAGTATGGATCCTAGAATTGAAAATGGATCAGAAAGGCGGATGCCAAATGTAACATCGATGCCCTCAAGATCAACTCCTTTGTTCAGCTTGTCCGTAAGATGCTCTTCTTGATCATTCTCTGAATTTATGTGCAAGGTCCCTTGGCCTAAGAATGCATAACTCTGAATTAGAAAATTCATGTTCATTCAGGCCTTACTGGTATAAGAAAGGACAAACCCATGCTATCTCACCTTTCTGCCCTCCCTAAGCATACAACCTATCCCGCATAAGCAGTGAAAATATAGAATTTTGTTCAAAGTCAGCTTTAAATATTAAGTTTTGCCTTGCAGCTAATTCCGTATGCATACTGTATCCTGAAGCAGGCACAAGGCAAATTTACGACAGCATGTATATTCTATAACAAAAGAAGTAACAGTTGGCTTTAAGTCACATCACCAATAAGTAAACCTTTAAATATCAATTATTTTCCTTGCAGCTAATTCCCTATGCATACTGTATCTTCAAGAAAGCAGTCATAAGGCAAATTTACGACAGTATGTATATTCTGTAACAAAAGAAGTACAGTTGGCTATAAGTTCCATCACCCATTGGTGAACTCCATCTGCTTGAATTGGTGAAGAATCCATAACAAAAGAAAAGAAACGTACAATCAAGTGACCAAGATAAACCAAGAGTTACCCTTCAAAAAAGAAGATAAACCAAGAGTTGTTCTAACTGGACAACAGTACCTAGCAGCTCGCACTGGTCAAGCACAGAGGCATCTCCACCTTGATCTCGACAGGGAGGAGTCAGGTCGATGCGGTGCATATCAGTCTGGAATATATGAAATTTATTACTGCCGGTATTATATCAATCATTACAAGGAACAAACCTTATATAATTATTATGGTTAAAATACCCCTACAATTTCGAAAAGCAATTCAACTTCGCTAAAACGTTGATGGATAGCATGTTTAAGCAATAACTTTGCATCTAAAATATATAACTACTTAAAGTACCGTTGTGAAAGTTATCATGGCACAATGTGGTTCATACTTGTTCAACTAATAGGATTTTCTAGTTATATGAAAAAATTGTCATAATGAAATACGATTTAGAAATAAATCATACCACTTACATTTATTTTTGTAATGTGAGTAGTACAGAATCGAGACCACAAATATATCAGTACATCACGCAACGGTGGATATATTGAACAAAAATGAAATAAAAGCACCATTCATACATTATTCCCACTTGAATATGTCATGATAATAATGTAATCACGATGATTGCTTATATCTTTTTTCATTTTTGTTGAAGATATAAAGTTGCATGGTGTGCAGAGATATCTGTGGCCTCGATTGTATACTATTGACAAGGACAAATCGTAAGTTTATGGTTTATTTCAAAACATATTTATTGTTACAATTTTCATACAACTAGAAACCTTATTATTTGAACATGTACAAACTACAATGTGGAATGATAACTCTCAGAAAAATACTTTACTAATTATATAAAGATGCAAAGTGATGCTTAGATATGCAATCCATCAATATTTCGCTAATATTTTAGCGAAGTTGAATTGCTTTACAAATTGCAAGGCGCATTTTTAAATAGATCTAGTTCTAGATAATGAATGATATCATTCTGCAAGATGAGGAAAGGCAAAACCAAACTATGCGCGTCCTTTCATCACATAATATATCAACTATTATTACTTAGAGGCAACTCCCCCTATCATTTCCTAGCCCGGCTGCCCCGTCTAGCATACCAGCCCCCTACCACGGAGCCCATCCGCCTCACCAGGCATACCCTCAGACTTGTGCCCGCAATTTTATAGTTATGTGAAAGTTATCATGATAAAATATAGTTCATACCTGTTGTGAAAGTTATCATGGTAAAATATAGTTCATACCTGTTCAAACAATAATGGCATGATGAAATACGTTTTGAAATAAATCATAGCACTTACATTTTGGTCTTGTCAATAGTACAAGACCGAGAACACAATATATCAGTACATCACGCAACGGTTGATATCTTAACGAAAAATGAAATAAAAGCATATTATCATTGCATATTTATGCGGGGCACATCTTACCTGTCAACTAAATAAAAAATGTCCTCCTCGCGATTTAAAGACGAGATTTCAAATTCGACTCATTCTAGCCTTACGGCTATACGACATATATTGAAGTTGACCTAAAATGTAAATGTTGTAAATTCTATTGTGTTTTAGAAATAAACTAAATCTGCCCAAATGTGTACATTTCAACTGCAATTTTCATTTTAGATCAACTTCAATTTATGTCGCATAGCCATAAGGCTAGGATGGGTCTAAAACTTGAAAACTTGCCTTTAGATCGTGCGGATCAGATTTTTCAATTAGTTGAGATATATGATCTGTTCACATGAATATGTCGTGATAATAATGTAAGCATGATAATTGCTTATATCTTTTTTTCCATTTTTGTTCAAGATATTGCGTAGTGTGCAAAGATATTTGTGGCCTAGGTTGTGCACTGTTGACAAAAGCAGAATTGTAAGTGTTGACATTTATTTGAAAACATGTTTCATCATTAAAATTTTCATCACACTAGAATCCTTATTATTTGAACATGTATGAACTTCAATGTGGCATGATAACTTTCATAAAAGTAATTTACAAATTATATAAAGATGCAAATTGATTGCTTAGATATGCAATGCATCAATATTTCACTAATATTTTAGTGAGGTTGAATTTCTTTTCCAAATTGCAGTGACATTTAAATAGATATAGTTCTAGATAATGAATAATATCATTCTGCAAGATGCAAGACGAGGAAAGGCAAAACCAAACTACAGTGCATGTCCTTTCACATAATATATCCATAATTATTACTTAGAGACACAACTCCCCCTATATCCTTTCCTAGAATATACTCTAGTACTCTGGTTCTTCGTCGTGATCTCGGTTCGGGCTTGAGGTGCGGGTATAATACGAGTCGACGGCCGGAACGCATCCCAGAAAGTCGGTACTCCCCGTACCGACTAGGTTCTCGATTTTGCGTTGGTACACGGGAGGGTTGGAGACTTACCTGGCGTCCATTGCGTCAGTAGTTACATGAGAACTTGATGTGCCAGAACAGGTAGTCCGTCAGCGTCGCCGCGGCCTCCGCAGTCCACGGGGTGGTGCGGTGAAGCCGGGGGCCGGCACTGGCCACCAAGCTGCCCGCAATATCCCACCCGCAGCCCCGCTTCCAAGTACCCGTCAGCCGGGCTTCCGACCACACGGACGCGGTGGTGCTAGCGGGATTTCAGATCGTGGAGACTCTGGCAGCGGTGCCGGGGAGGACTGGAGGAGGTAGCGAGGATGCGGGAGTGGTTGATCGGGGATGGAGGGGTTGGAGAATTCTCTCTCGCCGTAGCTCGAGATTGATTTTGAGGGCATGTACAATGGTAGAGAAGGCACGCCTTCTCTTAACCGTCCACGTCATTTAGAGAAGGCAAAATCATTACTTGTACAATGCGTTATCTCTTATTGCCATCCCTAACAATTAATGTGAATTAATTATATTTTAGTAGGAAATCGTAGTTCTAAGAGAAGACAAGTGGTACAATGGTGAAATTAGTCTTCTCTTATTTCGTAAGAGATCATCTCTTAGCTAAGGAAAGGCAACCTTCTCTTTTTTAATTCTCTCTCCGCCACATAGATAATTATCCTACGTGTCAATGCTAAGAGAAAGCTGACATCACCCCATTGTACATGCCTTGAGGAGACGATGGGATATGCGGTGCGATATATATATACAGCAGACAGGGCTTAATTAGGGCTCGATTCGGTCCGTGTAAAGTAAAACCGCGGCCGAGAAAATAAAGGAAACATAATATCCCTCTTAACCGCTCTCTCGCATGTCAATCGGCCGGGCTCCTAATTTCTCTCCCTGTAACTGACGCCTCCTGTAGTTAAATCTCGTGAGGAGATTGACCTGCACCATCACGCTGGAAATTAGGGAGAGAGACGGTGAGATAAATGAAAACTTAATGGAGTTAATGGGGCTATCCAAATGGAGCTTTTGCTTGAAAAAATAGATCGTAGTCAACCAAACTCTGCATTGGGCACAACATAATGGTCGTCCGGATTTATGAACAAAAACAGAAGGAGTAGTAAGGGCATGTACAATGATAGAGAAGGCAAGCTTTCTCTTAGCCATCCACATCATTTAGAGGAGGACAAAGATATAAGTTATACAACGCATTATATTCTATTGTCATCTCTAACAATTAATGAGGATTAATTACGTTTTAGTGAAAAATTGTGTTGCTAAGGGAAGACATATGTTACAATGGAGAAAATAGTCTTCTCTTATTTCGTAAAAGATCATATCTTAGCTAAGAGAATGCAGCCTCCTCTTTGTTCATCATCTCTCTTCCAACTAGACAAATATCTTACGTGTCAACTCTAAGAGAAGCCTGACGTCACCCCATTGTACATGTCCTAAGTCCCAAAAATCATCGGTCTTGTCGTCCCCTTTTTACGATAGAAGCATTGTTTTTCGTTTGATTTTTTTTCGAATTGATGGAATCAGTTTTACCACACGATTGAAAACAATTATTCTAAATTACAGGCCTCACTAAAAGTAAGAAATATAAGACCACATGAGATTTATCTAACAATGTGAGATTTGTCTAGCATCTTTATGTGGTCTAAAAGTTGCGTATGGTATGCAACTGATTATTTTTTGGTTGAACATAGGTTGAAACTAAAAAAATGTACATGCAGTACAAGAAATATTCACATACTAAAAAAGTTCACATAAAGCAAATTCATGTCGTCACTTGAATGAGAAGTAAACTAATTATCAGTCGATGGAGCTTTAGACTCACGGTAATTATAATAACACATTGATAAATCTTGTGCATTCAGTATGTCTTCTAAATATATCATTATCCTACTATCGGTACATATAATACATTATCTTTCTTATCTTGTTGCACGTTGCTAGTATCATAGTAATTGGAAAACCAAAACAAGAATCAGACCAAAGCATTCAACAAATGGATAATGTGCTCAATTAAATTATTAAATTAAATATGCAAATGTGTTACGGTGAAGTACAAACAAGACTGTGAGAAAGAATTCACTTAAATACACCAAGTTTATATCTTAATCCGAACTAAAAGTTTGCCAGGTCAATTACACTAGAACTATGCTTGCAGCAAGGGGCCGGCGGCGGTGACCCGAGGACGCGACAACACGAAGGTGCACTCGAGAATGACTCATTGACTGTGCGCTATGGGCCTTCTCGTTGTCGAGTGGAGTAGAGGGTGCAGCGGCTCAAGGCGAGCAAGAGGAGTGGCATGAGGCGGAGAAAGCCGAAGGCGAGGACTGGCAGCAAGTTTGGGTTCTCCCAAATTAAAGATCTTGTTTCTCTAAACTTAAGCACATTCGACACCTCCACTAGAACCCTTATATCCGCTCGGTCCGAAAAACTCATCAAACGCTAAAAAGACCCAAAACAATGCTCGAGCAGATACCTAAACAACTCCCAATCCCAAAGGAAATTTGGGAACTCCTAAGAGCATCTCCAACAGACGCGCGAAATGTGTTTGAAAGGACAAGGATGTCGCCTAGAGGGGGGAGTGAATAGGCGATTAAAACTTTTCCGGTTTAGGTTTGATAATTGCGGAATAAAACTATGTGTTTAAATTAACAAGCCAACAACCTAAATAAACTAGGCTCACCTATGTGCACCAACAACTTATGCTAAGCAAGACAAGCAACAAGGTGATAGCAATATAGAATACTTCAAACACGAAGGCTATCACAATGTAAAGGGCATAAGTAAAAAAGCTCGGGTATAGAAATAACCGAGGCATGCGGAGACGAGGATGTATTCCCGAGTTCCTCCTTGTTAAGGGAGTACGTCTCGTTGGAGAGGTGTGAACCAACACAATGGTTCAACAACCACAAAGGTTTCACCTTCTTCTCCGATGAACCGCACCACAAAGGTTTGGTTCACCTTCCACTGTCGGAATCCTTCGAGGCGGAAATCCGGAGCCTTTCAACAACGATCCGGGGCACAACCCACAACGGGATTGGGGGCTCCCGAACAGCTACAAGTGACCACCAAGGGTCTCAACCACCACACGGGCGTATAGGGTCCAAAGACCCAAGAGTAACAAGTTCACAAGCTTTCAACTTCCACGAATCTTCTTGGAGAGCACACCGATGCACCAAATGCAAAAGGCAAGAGCACAAGTGCTCAAATCCTTCACTCTCAAATCTCACCACAAGCAACTAATGCTTATGGGGGGAGAAGAGAGGAAGAACAAAGTAGGAGAAACACCAAGAACTCCAAGACCAAGATCTACTAGGTTCCCCTCACTTAGAGGAGAGATGGATTGGTAGAAATGTAGATCTAGATCTCCTCTCTCAAATCCCTCAAAGATATGCAAGAATCATGGGAGGAATTGGGAGAGGGGAAAGCTTTCCAAGGTCAACAATGGAGGAGAGAGAGGGGAAAAAACGTGCTTGGAAAAGCTAAGTGGCTGAACGTAGGTGGAGGGGTATTTATACCCCTCCAAGAAAAAGAGCCGTTGCAGCCACTTAGTCCGGAGACTCCGGACCACGGAGGCCGGAGACTCCGGCCCGGGCGGAGACTCCGGACCAAAAGGGCGGAGACTCCGGACGCAGAAAGACAGGAAAAAAGCCGATGCAGAAAAACTCATACCGGAGACTCCGGACCACGAGGGCCGGAGACTCCGGTCGGGCGGAGACTCCGGGGATACTCCGGAGTAACTCTGGACCCCTATACCGTAGCTGCCGTCCGCGGGGCACTTCGCTCCAAAACCTGGGAGACCGGAGACTCCGGCCCTGAGCACCCCTGAGGCCGGAGACTCCGGACAGGAAAAACAGCACAGAACAGCAAATCCTGAAATGCAATAACTTTTGCAAGGAAGCTCCAAACGAGATGAAACCAACGAGGTTGGAAAGGTAGCGACAAGAACTTTCTCGAATATTAAGGGTCACAAATATGGAGGAGATATCACACATGGGAGGTGTGGACCTTATCTCGAGGTGGACCGGTAATATTTCCAACACCGAGAACGCAACAAGTTTTCCATCCGGACTCCGTTTTCAATGATCTTGGGCTTGCTCCGAAGATAATCACAAGCACAACAAGATCATGCATATACACATCATAGTCCATCATGTGAGGAGGATAACACAAGAGGAGAGTTTGACCTCTCTACAAGAGACGAACCGGTAAAACCTCCAACATCAAAAACACCACAAGATATCCAAATGAAATCCGTTTTTGATGAACTAGAGCTTGGTATGGAGATGAACACAAGCTCTAAATTCTCACAAGGATAAAAGCCAAATAAGAACCAAGAAGGATGATATGCCAAATATGCAAAGGTTTGAGCTCTCCATAAAGATGCGATCAAGTTACTCACTTGAGAGCCCCTCTTGATAGTACGCCGTCTATCCTATAACCCGGTCTCCCACTAACACCACGAGACCGGTAAAATAGAAACCCTATCAAGATCATACCTTTGCCTTGCGCATTCCACTTGAGTTAGATGATGACGATCTTGATCTCTTCAAGTGGACCACCTTTCTTGATTGCGCTTGCTAGCACATGCTTGATGAAGACTTCTCCAAATGCTCCCCCATACTCCATTATGGGAGAGCCTCGCTAAGCTCCGTCTTCATGAATCCACTTGCGCTTCATATTCTTCTCTTGATATAGATGATGGCTTGGAGATAAACATGAATGTTCACTCAATCTTTTTTTCCAAGCCATGCTTGCAATAAGCTCAACTCTAGATGACCATTCTTCATATGAACCCATTGGATAGAACCTTGGTCATCATATAATCTTCTAGAGTCCAACACATGAACTCCAATCTTCTTTATGGACAAGATCTATAAAGATATCTCAACGCAAATATTAGTCCATAAGGATTGTCATTAATTACCAAAACCACGCATGGGGCAACACATGCACTTTCAGTGTTGCGCTCGCGAAAAGCAGCCAATTTAGCGCTGGCAGACGCGGGAAAGCCCAGCGTGCGGGGAAAGTGAGCCAGCGCGCGGGGAAGTGAGCCAGCGCGCGCTCTATATAGCGCGCCGCTTCCAGCGCTCGGGAACCAAGCGCCACGCAACCACTTCATCTCCCTCCCGCGCTCGCCACGATATTTCATTCCCCACCGCTTTCTCTCTCTCCCCGCGCTCCGCCGCCGATGCCTCTCCGGCTACCGCGGCGTCCGCGCCCGCCCGTCCGGCACCTTCTACGCCGAGATTCGCTCCGGCTAGGAGCGGATGTCGCTCCGCACTTTCGAGACGGCGCACAAGGCCGCCCGCGCCTACGACGCGGCGGCGTGGCGCCTCGGCCGGCCCCGGCGCGACATGAACTTCACCGACATCCGAACCGCGCAGCAGGCGCAGGACCTAGCGCCGCCGCCGCCGCCGCGCCTCTTCACACAGGAGGACCGCCGCCTCAACCGCGAGATGGAGAGGCGCCTCCTCGTCACCGAAGCCGACGAGCGCATGGTCGCGGCATGGCGCGCTCGGAACCCGCAGGCCGCCGTCGCCGAGAGGGAGTTCTGGGAGACGCGTGAGGCGGAGCGTACCAAGCGGCGGGCCGAGCGCGCCGAGGTGCGGGCCGAGAAGCGGGCGCGCAAGGAGGCGGTGATGGCGGCACTGTATGGCCCGAGCACCAGCGCCACCTGCGCCTGGGCCGACGACGATTCTCGGTGGCAGGACCTGTTCGCCTCGTCGGAGGAGGAAAGCAGCTCGGACGAGGAGTAGTTTAGGTTTAGTTTATTTAGGTTTAGTTTTCGTTTAGTTTATTTTCTGCAATCATTTACTTTTCCGTTGTCAACGAACGAACTGCTATGCACTATATAAAATTTCTATTTACTTTGATTTTTTTATCTTCATTTACTACGTTTTCTTACTGAAACCAGTTCGAGGCGCGCTATTTTAGCGCGTCTGAAAAAGCTTTCATTTCGCGCGCTATAGTTTAGCGCTTCTAAAAGAGCAGAGCAACGCCCGTGCACGCTAAACCGCTATTTTGGCGCTGCAAAAATTATTTAGCGCGCCGCGCTACCCAGCGTCTGTTGGAGATGCTCTAAACAGACATACCCTCCTCTCTACGTATGCCAAATCCCACTCCCACACATTTTATAGCCGCACTAAAACTACTGAACCGCAGGTGAACAAACAGTCCCACCCCTCCAGCATTCATCCTGAGCCAGGATCAAACTCTCCATGAGCTTCATAGTTGCATTACTTATAGCTTCCTTATTCGTAGACAAAGCGGATTCGGAATTATCTTTTCTTCCAAGGATAACTTGTATCCATGCGCTTCAGATTATTAGCCTAGAGTTCGCCACCAGAAGTATAACCAACCCTACCCTATCACGTCAATCCCACAAGTCTCTTATCCATTCCCATTCGCTTGTGCCGGGGGAGTAAGTCAAAATAAAAAAAAACTCACCTTGGGTTTGGGGATAATCAGGCTCGAACTGATGACTTCCACCACATCAAGGTGACACTCTACCGCTGAGTTATATCCCTTCCCCGTCCCATCGAGAAAGAGAATTAACGAATCCTAAGGCAAAGGGGCGAGAAACTCAAGGCCACTCTTCCTCCGGGCTTTCTTTCCGCACTATTATGGATAGTCAAATAATGGGAAAATTTGGATTCAATTGTCAACCGGTCCCATCGAAAGTAGGATTGACTATGGATTCGAGCCATCGCACATGGTTTCATAAAATCTGTACGATTTTCCCGATCTAAATCGAGCAGGTTTCCATGAAGAAGATCTTGTTCAGCATGTTCTATTCGATACTGGTAGGAGAAGAACCCGACTCGGTATTCTTAAAAAAAGAGGGGAAGCAGAACCAAATCAAGATGATATGGGTCGCCCCTTCTTCTTGCGCCAAAGATCTTATCATTTCCGAAGGAACTGGGGCTACATTTCTTTTCAATTTCCATTCAAGAATTTCTATCTGTTTCCACGCCTTTTTTTTTAGACTTCGAAACATCAGGGCAAATTACTTCTCTTAAGGAACACATACAAGAAAAAGGATAATGGTAGCCCTCCCATTAACTACTTCATTTTCATTTATAAATTTCATAGTAATAGAAATCTATGTCCTACCGAGACAGAATTTAGAACTTGCTATCCTCTTGCCTAATAGGCAAAGATTGACCTATGTAGAAAGACTGATTCATTCGGATCGATATGAGGACCCAACTCCGTTGCATTGCCAGAATCCAAGTTCCATATTTGAAGCGGGTTGACCTCCGTGCTTCTCTCATGGTACAATCCTCTTCCTACTGAGCCCCCTTTCTCTTCGGTAACTAATAGAATAGTACTACTAACTAATACTAATATATAGAAATAGATATCTAGAAATAGAAACGAACTAATATATAGATAATCAAAATTGAAATAAATAAATAATGAAGCAAAAAAAATAAGTCGAAGATAGAAGAGCAGATTCTAAATGAAGAAATGGAAACTCGAAAAGTATCCTTCTGATTCTCAAAGAATGAGGGGCAAGGGGATTGATACCGAGAAATATTTCTTCTTATTATAAGAGGTGATTTGATCCCCATATGTTTGGCAAAAGAACAATCTTCTCCTTTAATCATATCATAAATGGAAAGTATTCGATTAGAACATGAAAACGTGACTCGGTTGGTCTTAGTTAGTCTTCGGGACGGAGTGGAAGAAGGGCGGAGACTCTCAAACGAGGAAAAGGATCCCTTCGAAAGAATTGACGTAGGAGCCGTATGAGCTGAAAATCTCATGTACGGTTCTGTAAAGGGACAGTAAGGGTGACTTATCTGTCGACTTTTCCACTATCAACCCCAAAAAACCCAACTCTGCCTTACGTAATACGATGCTTGTTAAAATAAAAAATTGATGCAATACACGATGTAAGTATGTAACTTGCTTTGGAGCCTAATAAAAGTGACCTAAATGCCAAAAGAAAAGGAAAAAAATCAAAGTCAACTCAAATCTTTCGCCGACGTGCATGTACAAAAATGCAATACTTTGGTAAGAATTTTCAGATCAAATAATGCGGACCATAACTTGTACATAAATCAAAATTTCTTCACATTGTCCACAAATGTAGTACATATTTCGGTAAGAAAATTTCTGGATTAAAAAAATGTGGGAAATGTGGGATATGCTGTTCATAACATCAAATTTTCCATCTCGCCTACATCATACAAACACAAGGCCAGAAAAAGAAAGCCAGAGCCAAGCTGCAAACAGACGAACACGCCGCCTGTACTACTGCTCCAGGGATTTCACCGTCTGAAAGCATTGCTCTCATGGGCATCACCGCCACCCTGAGAATAATAAGCACGCCGCCGGATGCTCTCTTCGATGGTGGCGCTGCCTCCCTTCTCGGCCCCAAATATGCTCTTCTTTTCATCATCTAGGAAGTTTTTCCCATTGAATTGGTTCGCGGTCACCGTGGCTACCTCTTTGGCGTCATCATCTGCAGCCTTTTTTAGCCTCTTCCACCTCTGCTCTTCATGGACCTCTGCATCATCCTGCATTTGTCGCAGCCGAGCTTCCCTCTCCTCTTCAGACATATGGTGCACACCCCTCGACGACGGTTAATTGTAGGCCCACTGTTCCTGCTCTGTTGGCTTTCTTGTCTTCGCCGGTCTTCTGAACCTTGTTCCCTGCCCTGCTGGCTTTCGTGTCTTCGTCGGTCTTCTGAACCTAGTTCTCTGCCATGTTGGCTTTCTTGTCTTCTTCGGTCTTCTGAAACTACTTCAGGGTGGGAACGGTGTTTAGAAGTGGAATCGTCGTTCTTGTGGCCATCACCAGTACTTCTTTGCTTCAAATCTGAGCTGTCATGCTTTGGATAAGCATGGTGGCGGTCTGATGCTGAATACTGCCTCCTCTTATCATCAGCATCCGAGCGATCCCGTCGTGAACGCTCATCATGCTTTGGATAAGCACGATGGCGGTCTGACCTGAATACTGTTTCCTGTTATCATCAGCATCCGAACGATCCCGTCGTGAACGCTCATCATGCTTGGACATCTCCTGCCGTCTTCTCCTTGGTTCATCATCTTCTGGCACATCTCGCAGTCTTCTCCTTGGTTCATCATCTTCTGGCATCTCCCTCTGTCTTCTCCTCGGCTCATCATTTTCTGACGTGTCTTTTCGTCCTCTCTTTGGTTGATCATCTTCTGAATTCTCCTGCGTTCTTTTCCTTGGTTCATCGTCCTCTGTATCCGAGGACTCTTGTCTGCTGTCTTTCTTCTGATTTCTTGACCTTCTCGCTTCCTTCTTATGCTCTAGGGCAGAAGGAACTCTCTTTCTTCCTTCATCCTTGCCATCACTAATTTCATCTGAATCAGAATTTTCAGCTGAGCGGTGCCTCTTACTCTTTGACTTATGATGACGGTGTTTTTTGTGCTTTCTCTTCTCTTTCTTTTCTTCCTTTTGCATCTTCTCTGCTTCCATCTACAACATAGCAAGGTTATATCAGGGAGTGTGCTCAGACGAAAATCATTATAAACCATCTACAGGCTGCTATGTGTAGATGAGCTTATTAGTTCCAATTAACATGCACACATGCCATGATTCCACACTTTGAGAAGGAAAGAACTTACCGATTTCTTTATCGCAGCCATCTTGATTGGATTATTTTTAATCCGTGAAATGGCATCCTGCTCTCGCTGCCTAATCAGGAGCAGAGGATCAGAGTGAAGTTTCCTCCATGTGTCATTTGCAGATTGAGGCTTTTCCTCAAATAAAGCTCCCAGAGCAGTTTCCTGAAAGCATGGAGAAAGGAAAAGGTAAGCATCCCAACTGCAAAATCAATTAAACCGTAATAGTGATGTGATGAATAAGTATCTTTCTGCGAACCCTTAATTCAAGTTTTCATCTAATTCAACTTTGCATCTGTACAACCAAAACACATAGGACTATAGGAGGTATTATTTAGTGCAACTACTAAGAGACCCTTGACTTAATTCAAAACAAAACGACTAAAAGCATACCAATTGGAAAGTAACGAAATGCACACACAATTTAGAGTAGTAATTAGCTAGCATCTGCTGGTCAAATTACGTGCAAATCCACAAACATCACTAATCACTGGGGAATAAGGAACAAGTGCAGTACTACCTTGGAAGAGCCAGCAGCACTCGCTGGAGCAGAAGAGGACGCAGCTGCTGCTGGGCCAGGCTGCTGCAGCGCCTGGAATCCATCGGAGCTCCCCTTGCCTGTTGCCAACCCTGACTCGTAGAGGAATTCCAACCTCTCCTGCCTCCTGCAAACAATGACATCAACATATAAGCAAGTGACAGCAAAATTTCCACCCCAAAATAGAGGAAATCGAAATCTTCCAACAGCCCTCCGACAGGCCGAAATGAACAGATCCAGGGAATAGGAATTTATTTCAGATCGTGCAAAATTTTCGCCCAAATCGCATATGACTCAACAGAAGGCGCGCCGTAGCAGACTACCGAATCTAATCGAGACCCTAAACGAACGCTCACGAACGCGTCGATAATCTGACCACAAATCCCTCCACCAATTCCATTTGACTTCCCCAACACCAACACCAACAACCGAAACCCTAGCAAAGAAAAGAAAAACTCGTAGATAGATGGCAGGGGATGGCGCTTACGGCTTGAATCCTGCCTGCTCCTGGATGGCGCGGAACTCGGCCTTCTCCCTCTCCTCCTTGAGCTGCTTCTTGTACTCCTCGATCTTGCGCTGCTCGTCCTTCTCCTTCTGCTCCGCCACCCACACCTTCTCCACGTTGCGGAGGCTCCCCGTGTGCCACCCCTTCTTGTTCAGAAATTTCATCCCCATGGTGGGCAACCCTCTCCTCTTCCTCCCCCTTCCTCCCTTGGATCTCTAGCCGTAGCGCCGCCGGCCGGCCTCCCTCCTCTTCCGCGTTTGCTTCGAACGAGAGAGGAAGGGAGGAGATCGGGAGGTAGCCAAAGAAAAATCCGCCGCCTCAGCGACAGCGACTAAACGGTAAGCTAATGGTACCCGTTTTCGGGCGAGGAAAGCGTATTCCAAATGGAAACGAGACTGGGCCTCCATGGTACACAACGATCCTGCAGCAGGGCTACGTGGGCTCTTCACAAGTCGGGCCTGGGTAGAGAGAATTGGGAGAAAAACCAAGATGAGAACTTCTCAACAAAACAAAAAAGATGAGAAAAGAGGGAACGACTTCAAATGATTTTGTACTTTGTTAACCCAGCACGTTCTTGTTTATTGGTATTCAGGTTTTTCGTTTGTTGTCACCTGGCTCCTTTTTTGGGCTTTTGGTGTTCTTCTTCTTCGGTGACACGAAGCAGCGGTTCGATTGTCTATCGTTGAGAATAGAGGGTTGTCTTAAAGACTTTTGGTGTTCTTTAGTTAAGCGAAATAGAGGCTTTTGGTGTTCTTTAGTTAAGCGAAGACAACCCTCTATTGCTTCGTTCTCTCTCCTCGCACTAAGAAAAAATTAACGTGTCATGTCTAAGAGAAGGCTGACGTCACCCCATTGTGTCAACATATTTCTCACCTTCCTATTTTCCTAAGGAACCGTCGCTATGCCTAAGTTACTGCCAAATGAAAGCATTATGAAAGAAACAAAATGATAACCTCGAGAAGAGTCGGTACAAACAAATAAGCTTACAATTTAGACAAAATATTCATATGGCCTACTAAACATAGAGGATTGAATTCTACATTCCTGTTCTGGTACAACATCCATCCAACATTAGAGGGGAGGCCTTACATGATTTACAGAAAAGCTTCTCATAGAACAAAAACTTTCTTATGCACAAACGAGTAAAGAAGCCCAAGCATGGAACAACTCCTGGCAAAGACCATAAGGAAGAAGAAACAATCTTCTTGAATGTACACACATGACAGAAACAATCCAGGGAAGGGACCTAAAAATCGGCCAAAGAATGTCTCACACAGCTTGGTTGAAGATGCCGGTATCGGCTGAGGTGTGCCTCTGCGAGCGCCCTACCTGACTTTCAGCAGACCAGATGGGTTTTCCTTGATGTTCAACGTCGCTTCCTCCACCTTGTAGATTTCTTGTCACCTGAGAGTTTCCTCGGGAGGTTCAAGAGGGAATTTACCCTTGTCACGCCTTCGAGCGCAGACCATTCCTCCTCCTCGTTTGTGGATATGCAGTCAGCCAGGCTGCGGGCAGACCCGCACCTTTCAGGTCCCTTTGAGACAGGAGGTTCGTCCACCGGCATAATCTCGTTGACATTTCTCACCGTTGACGAGTGTTCCAATGTGGGCTCAGGGGTTTTCTCTTCTTTGGAGATATGTTCATTTACATCTGCAATGTCTTCTTTAATCTTATTACTTGCATTTGGAATCGAAGCATCCTCTGCAGGTTCTGCTTTTTCATTATTGGCCTCACTCTCTTGTACCAAGTCAGGTGACTTTTCATGGTCCAAGAATAAGCAGACAGCAGCACAGTCATCACTCTTGGATGTTGGGAATTTCAATCTCCAAGATCTGACAGCACAATCAACAAGAGCCCTGGCAGCCGTTGTTCGAGATGGAGCTGCGGCTACAATATCAACAGCCTCCTTGTTCGAGAGAACATCCCAAACCTACAGCAATTGAGTTTTTTATGAATATAACAGGGTTGAAGCCGACGAAGGATGTTCAAATATATGATATATAATTAATTTGAAAGACGATTTTATGAAAGATGTTAAGAAGCATACCCCATCAGTGGCTAGTATTATGAACTCGTCCTTTTCAGTCAGACGACGATATGATATCTCTGGAACAGATATTAGTCCATAATCTTTAAGGCAGAAGTCTCCAAAAGCTCTTGCCATTGCCAATCCAGGAGAATCATTATTTGGCAACCATACCCTCGAAACTTCTGGTTCGTCTTGAAGAGCAAAAACCCTTCCTCTACATTGATGGATTCTCGCAGCTTCCTCTGAAGAAAAAGAAATGAAGAATAAATATTGAACAACCAAAAGGAAGTGATCAATCTGGAGAAGTAACAATAGGTCAAAAGCAACTGTACTGAATGAAAAGACTATTATGAACACATACAAAAAAACTGATAACCTACGAAACAAATTAAAATGGTAAGGAAGAGAAATGAACATACTGGGAAGGTTAGGCTTCAGATCAACAGTGAGTTGCACAGCAATTAGATTGTTAGCAACATCCCGTGTTGCCATTACTGCTCTCGAGTCCCCAAGATTTCCGACTACAAGATCCCATCCCTGGAGAATAAGCCATGACCAGTTCATCCACCAAATAAAAGTATATTCTAACCATTTGTTTCAAAAGCTTCAATCAGCAATTTATCTAAGAACATTAGGGTATGTTTAGAAGCATGAATCACCTGTTTGACCAATGTGACTGCCGTACTACCACTGCAAAAGCAATCAATTGTAGGATGCATCTTGAGCTCCTTGTCCATCGACTTGAAAGCCTTCAAATAAGATTGCTTAAGTGGAAGGAACGTCTCAGGAAGCATATCACTCCCATCAACATCAACAGACTCACCCCATTCATCATCAACAGCACATGCTGTTTCTTCGGAGTTCAAACTTCCGGAAATGCTTCCGTTTAGCTGAGGACTGGTGCCTGCATTAGCACTGTTCTTCCATTGTGCGAGTAACTTAACAGGAAGAGAATCTCTAACTTTCTTGGCGACAAAATGACCATATGGACCATGACCATCAAACACGCCGCAGAAAACACTATCACTTGAATTGAAACTCTGCAGTAAAAGTAAGGGGGGCATTAGATAGCTCAAGCAATTACATTTACTGGATATTAAGTGTGTGCATTTCGCACAGTATCAAGTGATCTGATCAGCTAGCAGTAACTATTGTTAAAAAATTAAGTAAATGCAGCAATGCACATAATATTCCACAAAAAGTACCACTCAGATGGGCCGAGTTACAGTAAACTGTATTGATGGAATCTTATTCTTTTTAAATGCTCGTATTTCACCATTAAAGTATTAAGAATATGAAGAGTGAGTGAGTGACTTCACTAAGGATTTTGAAGAGAGGAAGTGTAGGAAATGCACCTACAACGGAATCAGATAATCAGACTTCAAATAGTATCTAAGAAGTTTTCTCGGAAAAAAAATAGTATCTACGAAACCATGGCAAAACTCAGTTCCTAGTCTAGGCAACTAAATTCGGTAGCCCTGTTTCGTAACCATTGCGAACGACAATCTGTAACTTCTTAGAATATACCTACACTAAGAAAGTTTCTATCACCCACGGCGACATGTAGAAAGACGATACAAATTTGACTACTAGTATAACCCACAGCTCAAAGAAAATAGGAACATGAGAAAAAAATGTCAATGAGAAGGAATTAATGCTGGAAGATAGAACTAAAGGCTGATTCAGTCCAGTACCAACAGAAACAGTAATTTTTTTTGTGAGGAAGCACCTCCTACTCCAATAAAAGAAGTACCTTTATGCTTTGAATATAGCAATCAAAAGCACGATTCCGAGAATCTACAGGCATAACATCTCTTTATTGTCCTCTTAAGTACATGATCCTGGATGCATCTTAGAAGTGATTCTTAAACACCTACTTACATTTTAGCTAGTCCCTGTTCTGAAGAAATGAAAAAAATTATCCATATTGCACTTCTCTTTAGTTGAACTCCAGTTGTTATCACAGCCTAATGCTTCAGGAACCAATGTAATACCTAAACTGAACTGATTAATGAATTAGGATGGACCCCAGCTAGAGCAAGACAGCTATCAATAGCCACTGCTAACCCTGACCTCTCAATCACATTCAAGTGAAGAAAGGAACAAGAAGAACACATTCTTTACAGAGAAGAAGAGAACAAAACAAAAAAAGGTATAACCATTTGCGAAGGATCTTGCTTGCACTATACACAAAGTCTTGAATCAAGGCAAAGATAAGCACAGTGCTTCGATATCACAACTAATTCCTGTCCCATCTATCAGAGGATACTTTGGAAAAAATATCAGAAACTTTAGGAGCACACATATTTTTTATGTTGAACTGCTCATTTTCTTACTGAAGGTCAAACAATCTAAAGCCGAACCCACCCATTTCAAATTAATCGATCCATTAGAGCAAAGAAGTGCCTCCTTTGGAAGCAAATTAAGAAATGTCCCAACCCCACTACAAATCCAAACCTATCTAAACTTCATTGGAAGCAACTGGACGCATATACTGAGATAACACAATCCCCCTCATTTCGGATCAAACACTCAGTTGGGTAAAGATATTTATCCCCTTCAATCAGACATCATTGAAATCCAAATCGACCAGTAATCAAGGCACAAACCAAGTGATAATCAAACACGAAGAGCTTAGAGAAGACTTCCAGGAGTAAACGCGAGGAGTTGACTTAGAAAGACGGCGCCTTTTCCCCCGTGGACCGAGCGCCGCCGCTGATCGGGACTCTGAATCCACCGGAAGAAACGGCCAAGCAAGGAAAGGAAAAAACAGCGGTTGCCGGTAGCTCACCTCCCACACGAGCATGGCGTCCTGGTTGGTGCCCTTCCGGCCCTGCTGCGTGTGGAGGCAGGCCGCCGCGCTGGCGCCGTTCGCGCACGTCCTTCCGGCGACCCGCGCGAGCTCCTCCTCCGTCATCATCTCCCCCTCGCCGGGGAGCTTCTTGCCGCCTCCAACTCCCCCGACGCTGCTGGAGAAGAAGAGGCCGCCGGCGGCAGCCGCGCCCTCCCCTCGCCGCAGCGGTGCCTCTTGCGCCACCACTGCGGCCACGCCGGCGCGTCGCCGGGGTGCGTGGAGAGGCAGGAGCCCATGGGTGGCGGCCAATGGGAGCGCGGCAACACGACGGAGCACAGAGTTGGGGTGGGCAGTAACTGCTGGGCGGCGCTATGCTAATGCTCCTGCTAGGAATGGTGGTTGTAGGGTTTTGATGCTTGATGTTTCCTCGTCTTGTAGGCTCGACTCGAGCTTACCCTTTTTGCATCATTCATTTGGTTTGTATGGCCTTCCTACATGGAGAGTTGGGCTAAAAGATATTAATAAAACTGTCATTTTGTATGAGTGGGGTTAGGTTGGGAGTAGTACAATTAATTAAGCATGTTGGAGACATGGTGTTTCAGCTTTTGGGTGATGGAATCCTAGGATGGGTAAAACTTTACTCACCTTGGAGTTCTCTTAAATGTTTTGTCTAGGGTGATTGTGTTTTTTTGTGTGAATGAGTATATAGTTTTTTTTTTGCTATTTTGGGTCAACAAAAAAATGATTTATGTGTGCATTCCAATGGAATTTTTCGTTGAATTATATATGGAAATTAGATAGTAGTAAATGGTTAATGTAGGTTTACTAAGTTCAGACAGTTGAACTATCTAACATTTAGGTTTCTTTTTTCAAACAAAATTTAGGGAGAGCTTTGGTAGTTTGCTAGTTTAAATTGAATGTATCTTGCTAACAAAAATGGGGAAGATTTGAAAAGAAAATCCAAGTACCGGTAGTAGCATTGACATCATAGTAAGGATCGACGCGTACTGCTTGTATAAATTACCGAAAAGCAATGTAGTAATGGTATTTGATCGTATGGATCGACGCGAGGGCACAACAAAAGCATGTGGCCCTGTCTTCCTAGCACATTGATGTGCACAAGAGTACAAATATGCATACACTGTATTTGCAACTAACAAAGAATCTTAAAAACTGATTAAATAATCAGATCCGTATGACAGCGCTCACCCAACATGCCACATGACATACGTGTCCGTTTTTCTAGATCACCGGCAAGCAAGCTTGCAGAAAATAAAAAATACCCTCTCTTAGTCTATCGAGTTTTGAAGGATTACAGGTATTGGGACAGCAGTATTAGTAGCGGAGAAGGTAGGGAGAGCATCGCGGCGTTCTGGTCCTGGTTTCAAACTTGTTTCCATCGTTCCTTCCTTCATCCCTTCCAAAAGAGAAGCACTTTTTCCAGCAAGGAGAGGCCTTTTCGGCATGTCTTTTCTTGGTTTCTAGATTGTGATCTCCCCCCACTATGTATGTATGTGTGCGACATCTCTTTTGGCGCTGGCCTTTTTGTCTGCATTTCAAAAAGGTGCTTATCTTGCTCTTTGTCCTCATTAGCACAGGCAAAGGATCACTCATCAGAGTGTCCCCGTCATGAGATTGAATGCTAGTAGTAGAGTAGGTCACTAATTAAGCTTGCTTAACATGCACAGTAGTGACGCAGGATGGCAACACTTGTAATGATAGTGACGGAGTGGTGTATATCCATGGGTATTTATTTCATTTATGCCTTTTTTATCTCAGAGAGAAATGTTTCTTTCTTTCTTCTATAATATTTGTTCTATTGAGAGGCTTGAGACTGAATCCAAGTCAACGCGACGGTAAAGTACGTGCTACTAAAGCGGTGTTATCTTTGGTCAGAAAAGCGACGCGTCCAATCAGTGGGCGCGTCCAACGTTCAGATAAGTTTTCAGACTTGGACTGTCAACTGTCAAGTAGAGGAGTTGATTAGTTGATTGAGTTGGCCGACGAGCTTGAACATACATATAGTATACTTAACATATAATATACTAGCAATCAATCGACCGTACGCAAATCAGATATGTTATGGTTGGCCAAGAAAAAGGATACACTCAGCTTAACCGAGTACTAATAAACAAACCAGCCATGATCAGGTAAGACCTAGGATTCGAGATAGATGCAGTTAAACGGCCGATCTCTAGTTAAGATCACGCAGAAGAGAAGAGAAAAGAAGAGAAGAGGCAGCTGAAGATCGATATTCCTGATCTGCAATGGTGATCTGCAGGCGCGTTGCTCTGATCAGTGTTGCCTCCAAACAGAGGGCACATGGACGTACGTTTGGTCCCTTGGCCATCCAGCGTGGGAAGGAGTTAGATAGATGGCCGGCAATGCATCATGGATCGAGTCGAGCCATTTAGTTTTAGTTCAGGAAGGGGTACAGACAGGACAATCAGTTGCAGGCAGGCTCACTCGCCTTCACCGCAAGCACTAAGACTCAAACGGACATATTTTCCGTTCTTTTTTGTCCGTTTGGGTCGTCAAACGGACATTGTCTGTCCCATGTCCAGTCTTTTCTGGCCAGTGCACCCAACGGGGGCGACCCATTTGGTCCACCCTGGCCTAGCCTTTTTTTCCTGGTGCAACCAAATTTCACACATGTAAGCAAATAAACCTAGAAACTCATGCAAAAAAATTTGCCATGCTAAAATAGTGTACTCAAAATATTACATGCCGGCCACGAAGGCCATTTTGTATCAAAGTCATGCTATGTCATGCCGGCATACGAATAGTGTACCCAAAATATTACACGAGGCCAATTCCATGCCCCGGCCATAGTTCCATCAAACACAAATGAGATGATCAATCATCTCGCTCCATGAACCACTTTTGCTTCTTCTCAAACCAAGCCCTTTTCTTAGGAGTCAAGGTGTCAAGGTCGGCCGTCATGATCCGGGTCTCCTCGGTGAGTAGAGCGTCTCAACCTCCCTAGCCTTTTCCTTCACCTCAATGGCCCTAGACCGGGCATTCTCCTCCTCGTCTTGAGCTTCCTCTTTGATTTTGAAGAAGTTCCTCGAGTTCTCCTTTCTCTCCCGGTACTTCCTCTCTTCCCTCTCCTCCTTCTTGTCGGTTGCCTTGTCCTTTTGGGATATGAACCCTTCAAGGTATCTTGCAAAGCAATTGTTTGCAAATCACGCTTGGCCTCTATCTTAGTGTTGGTCCTCCCCCTTGGCCTCTTGTCATTTGGCTCCTCCTTGTCCACGGCCGGTGTGGCACCACCCCTTCTCATGGACGCCATGAGCTCCTTCCACTTGGGGCAATCCTTGATCTCGCGCCAATAATGGATCAAGGTAAATGCTCCGATTGCTTCGCTTCACCGACTCCGCCGCCCTCTGCTCCAGGGTAAGCTCCTTCTTCGGCTTCACCAAGGCGACGCCGGCCCTCGTTTGCCTGGCTGTGGCGGCGGCGGCGACGGCTGGTTCGTCGGCCATAGGTTTTTGGCGGGAGGGAGCTGGGAGGGAATTGGGAGGGGGCGGGAGAGGAGTGGTGCTTTGGAGTGGTGTGCTTTGTGCGGCTGGCAGGCGGGCTAGGGGGAGGACGTCGCGGCCGTCCGCGCGTGTCCGTGCCGACGCAAAGCCGGCTCAAATTTGGGCTGGAGTTGGATCCGCGCGGACAGAAAAACGGACCAAGCACCAAATGCGTCGGCGCGTTGAGCCGTGGTTTTCCTTAAAACAGACACGCTCGGATAGAAACGGACCAAATGGGTCGTTGTGTTGGATTTGCCCTAATACCACTGTTGCTGCTCCCTCCCTGCCGTGTGTGGCATATTCAGAAACTACTGCATGTACACGTCATGTCAGTACTATTATGTCATGTCGATGGCTGTGTGCAGGTCTAATCAGGATCAGTAGATGACGATGTGGACGCGTGGGAGCCAGGACCAGTACGGGGATGCTGCATTCCCAAGCCAAGCTGCGGTGGCCACGGATCGGACGCGTCCGTCCGACGGAGATCGAGCTTTGGGCGACCAAAACCAAACAAACCCAACTCACCTCTCCCGTAGTTAATGGGGCGATCGCATTGCACGGCCACCGCCGAGATCGCTCGCTGAATTTAGGACCGCCGCCCGACGGCGACGGGAGTAATTAGTTATTTACTCGGCCCACCCACCCTTCTCTCGCCGTGTTTGGACGCTTCCGGGAAGAAGAAGAAATCTCGGCGTGCATGAGTGGGTTGGCCGTTTCCGTGGGGTGTCATGTCAGGTAAACCAAAGTCTAAGCGTAGATGACTAACTGGGGAGAGCTACTGGACGAACCCAAAGGCATCCTAGTCGTCGACTCGTCGTCGTCGTTGTGCCCTGCGCGAACAAGGGCACAAGGCCATGGATGCTTGTGCAATATCTGACGCCTCGTTGACTGATGCATGCTGACTAAAAAGAGGCACAATGCTACGACCATGCACTATGTGGTGCCGAATCAAAGCCAAATGTGTCAGAGCTGAGCATCGTTATAGTTTTGCTACTATGTTGGCATCGCTTCTCTGTGGGCCCACAATGCATGTGTGCAGCATGCAATAATTATTTTATCAACTGCTCTTTCTCCCTGTCATGTGGACCTACTATGTGGCTGCTCATAGATTGATTCCTTTGAGTCGAACCAAGTTGTTGGTTCGCTTCTTTTATCTGACAAAATGAGTCGATGCTGTGCTATGTATAGAACCGAACCAAAGGCAGGAGAGAGTGTGTATGGTTCGCTTTTTTTGCACATAGTGCATGGTTGTACATCATATCACCCCGGAATTCAAAGATGCTAGCAGTCATCAAAGATTGCGGGAGCAGCACCATTCAAATTGAACCACCACTTGATTATTATAGTAACTGAAAGCACCTCATGCACATAATCAATCCTTGAATTAATTGCTATACCTTGGAGTGTATCAGCATCAAACCCCGCATCAGTACCACCCCTGGCCACTGTTTGATCTGAGAATCGTGTGTAGGAGTAGTAGGCAACACTACGCATTATCGTCACTCGATCCACAAAATTGATGCCCTAGCATCATTTGGTTGCTATCTCCTTGGTCGGGACGCGCGCGGTGCTGCACTAAGATCGATCTACTGCAACTGCGTCGACAGAGGCACGTCGGCTGCCGCGCTGTGCAGCCAGCCGGGACAATCAAGCAAGGGATGCTAGTCCACGTGTCTATGCCCACAGTGGGTGGGTGGAATCGTTAGCGTGCATTTCTCGTTTCATTTCACGCGAAACTGTATCTCGGCGTACGTAGATCATGCTGGTTGTTTGACTATCTGCTAGCAGGATTCAGCTACAAGTCTGAAAGAGACCGCACAATGCCCTCATGGATTCATATGACCCTACCCCGTGGAATTGTAGCTCTAATCGCACTTGCAACGGATCCGTTTTACCGGCCGGACAAGGACTCCAGATTCAACTGCATGATCTCTTCGCTTTCGATCGGCAACACACGAGCTAGGCAAATGACAAAAGTGAGACGCATGCCCTGAGGGCACCTCCAACCGGCTGGCGCAAACGGATCAGCCCAGTCCGATTTTGTCCGAACGGACAAATGTCCTTCTCCAACGGGCTGGCGCATCCGGACTGGTGTCCGTCCGGACACCAGTTTTCGACCCAAACGCGGCCCAACTTTGGGGCGGCTTTGGGGCAGGACGGACAGGCTCTCGGTCCGCCTCTTTGTCCTCCCTGTCCGCGTCGGGCCCAAGGTCCAGCCACAGAATCCCCTCCCCAAACCCTCGTTCGGCCGCCCATTCCCTCCCCAGCCGACCTCGCCGCCGCCGCCCCATTCCAAACCCTCGTTCGGCCGGAAGCTCGGTCTCCTCCGCCAAAGCGAAGCCGCTTAAATCCTCGTCCCCCGACCTCTCGACCCCGTCGCCGGCCGCCGCCCATCACCCAGTGTCGCGGCTGGGTTCCGGCGAGGACTCGACGGAGATTTCGTCGGTCCCGGTCGAGCCGAAGTCGCTCGACCTCAACGTGACCCCGAGTGCTGGCGACGGGCGGCCCCGTGGCAAATCGAAGACCACGGCGGGTGGCAGGATGACCATGCCCGAGGCCCGTTCCCTCATGTTCGACGGGAGCGAGTTCCCGCCGACGACGCCTGCCAACCCGGCCTACTTCACCGAGGATGTCATGGACGACATGATCAACGGCCGCACCTACTTCGATCCTGCCGAGGCCGAGACACAAGAGGCCAACATCTACTTCGACCCGGCCGACCTCGACACACAAGACCCCGACGCGACCATGCCCGAGACGGAGGCCGATGTGGTCGACATTGAGGAAGAGCCACTCGATGTCGACGAGGAGCACGCCCTAATCGCGGCGAGCCTCAAGCGGAAGAACATCCGCACGGCCTCGTACACGGACAAGAAAGACAAGGTGCTATGCGAGTCATGGATGACTTGTGGGCAAAATGCAAAATGGGGTGCCCAACAAAGGGGCATCGCATTTTGGTTTAGGGTGCACAAGCATTTCCATGAGCAAAGGAAATTGCCGCCCTACCGGATTGAGAGTGATCGCAATGAGGGCTCACTCACAAAGAGGTGGCAACACATCTCGGCCGAGTGTTGCAAATTCCAAGCGGCCTACGAGCATGTGAAGAACCGGCCGGTGAGCGGCTAAGGGGTTGAGGACAAGATGAATCAAGCTTTGGAGTACTTCAAGGTGGCCTTCAAGACCAAGTTCACCTTGGGCCATTGTTGGGACATGATCAAGGGTTGTCCAAAATGGCAAGAGAGCTACAACGCCATGAAGAAAGGGGCCTTGAAGGCTCGAAGAAGAGAGCCAACGATGACCCCAATGATGATGTGAATCCCGGCCAAAGCTCGGGTGGCCGGGCTGTGCGGCCGAGAGGACACAAGTCCTCAGCGCAAGACGTGAAGCGTGAGGCGGCACAAGCACAATTGGAGGAGACCCTGAAGACGTTGATCGCCGGCAAGGAGGAGTCCACCGCCGCTAGGTACGTGGAGAAACGCAAGGACAAGGAGGAAGCCATGGCAAGGTATGTGGAGATGACAAGGAAGAAGCTCGAGATCGAGCAAGAGAAGATCAAGGCCGAGGAGAATCGCGTGAGGCTTGCGTTGCTCGCCGAAGATAACCGGATCATGATGGCCGACTTGACCATCATGGACCCGGAGCAAAGGGCATGGATTCTCAAGAAGCAAAAGATGATCCGTGAGCGCGAGGACATGTGATGTCCTATTTATTTCTATTTATTATGTGTTGAACTATTTAAATTTTGAAGAATTTGTATTTTGAACTATTTGGATTGAGGCCAATTTGAGTCATTTGAATGTTCCAATATTTTTTGATGGCCCATTTTGCGCCAGGCCGTTGGGGGCACCCCCGCCCCAAACGGACAAAGGCTCAAAATGTGTCCGCTGTCCGCCCCCAAACGGACCAAATCGGACACATTGGGGTGTCCGTTTGCTCCACCCCGTTGGAGGTGCCCTAAAGGAGAGGAAATCGTTGTTGCTTACGTGCAAGGCCACCCATGTGAGAGAACACAAGACCCATGAACTTGCCGAGCAAAACCCATCGGATTTCAACAAAGAAAGAAGGAAGCGAGGTCTTTTATCCAACAAACTCTAAGAATAAAGAATTCTCGCGAGAGTGGTGTGTTTAGATACATAATTTTGTCACAGGTGATAGTGTGGCTGTTAAATTGAATGATAAAAAAAATGAATGGTAATATTGGCCATTATTTTTAACAAAAAAAAAGATTAAAACAAGGTGACCCATTATCATCCATACTATTTAATATAGTGATAGATATGTTAGCGGTCCTGATTGACAGCGGCAAAATCGATGGCCAAATCGAGAGAGTATTCCCACATCTTGTCGATGGTGGGCTATCTATTTTTCAATATGCGAACGATACGAATTTTTTATGAAACATGATCTTGAAAAAGGCTAATGCTCCGTTTGGATGTTCGCATTAGGAGGGTAGACATTGTATTGGGCTCAATGTCCAATATCCAGGATATTGATATTGATATTGAGATTGAATGCAAATATTTTATGTTTGGATGTGTTAGATATTCGGACCAGGCAAGATATCCACTGTTGAGAGTGAATGTCAAATGTTGTTTGGATGATATAGAAGTGATAAATTGTAGTTTTTCGAGATTTTGACCATTATACTGTTATAAGACTTTGAATATATTTAAATAATTATATGTTATAGTATATCATGGCTTGAATACATTTCAACATAGTACTACACAAAATCGCTCATGGTTGTACCATAGTTGCCGGAAATCCGGATCGTCCGGGTCGAGGAACAGGGTCGCGCGGGTCGAGGATCGCCACCCTCGGGAACAAGGTTCAAATATACATCTTCGGTACACCAATTTTGGACGTGGGTCGGGATCATCCAAACAAATATCGAGGTCAATATTCGACCCGAATTTTGGACGTGGGTCGGGAAAATGGTGGTGCTCAATATTCGACCCAAATGTCTAGGCTGAATACCGAGGTCATCCAAACACCTGATATTCAGGCCTGAAGAATGCCAATGTCCAATATCAGGCCCGAATGCAAACATCCAAATAGAGCATAAGAACATGAAATTAATTTTGTTAGCGTAACTTTGACAAAAGTGAAATGTTCTTCTTCGAGGAGGCTCAAGACGCGTCTGCTCGGTATGCCGAACAATTCGGATGTGAGCAAGGACAATTTCCTCTTACGCATTTGGTATGCCAATTCATTATCGGAGATTGACAAACGCTGAATGGAAACATGTCGAGCAAATGAGACTAAGTAGTTGGAAAGCAAAACTCCTATATCTTGGTACAAAATTAGTTCTCCTTAATTTAGTGCTAACCAACATGGTATTGTATATGCTATCATTTTTCCAATTACCAAAAGGGGTCTTACATAGATTGATTATTTTCTATCAAAATTTGTTTGGCAAGGTGATAGCGAGAAAAACAAATATCGACTAGCTATATCGCCCTAAGGATCGGGGAGGGTTGGTAAATACATGACCTTCAGGTTAAAAACACAGATCTCTTCGGGAAATGGCTTTTTAAGGTACTAAACGAAGATGAGGAAACTCTTATAAAGGGAAAATATGTTGGTTCAAATATTTGTCAAGGTTGATTGGACATCTAGTGACTCACACTTTGGGCCTCGTGGCGACTAAGAAACACTTCTTTCTCCTTGAATCATTTAGTAGTAAAAATGGCTCAGAAATTAGGTTTTGGGGGACAAATGGTTGGGAAATACCACGCTTCGTGAACAATATCTAGCCCTCTATAACATTGTATGTCACAAAAGAGACATTGTAGCTACTGTTATGAAGACATCTCCACCAAATGTGACATTTAGGTGGTATTTGATTGGTCCTATGTTTGTGGCATAGAATGCGCTAATAGGGCAATGCTTCAACTATCACAAGGGACTAATAAATTTCGCTGAAATCTAAACGATAATGGTAAGTTCTCAGTGGATTCCATGTATAGGGCAAGGGTTCATATTGATGTACCCGTCGATGATAATAAAAAATATGGAAAATGAAGATACCACTAAAATTTAAAAATAATCATGTGGTACCTTTGGAAAGGAGTAATCCTTACTAAGGGCAACGCTGTAAAGCACAACTAGCATGGAAGTACTAAGTGTGTTTTTTGTGATCATGATAAAACAATTAAACACTTATTTTTTAAATGCACATTCGCTCGTTCTATATGGCCGGTCATCCAAATAGCATCTAACTTGTATATGTCATGTAGTATTGCTAACATTGTTTGGCAATTGGCTATGGGATATTGATCACAGGTATAGAGTTCTTCTTAGGGTGGGGGCGCTTGCTGTAATATGGTCGCTGCGGCTATGTACAAATAACAAGGTTTTTAATGATAAATTTTTGTCTCTTACGTTGGTTACCTACCGCTGCACGCATATGCTTCGTTAATGGTCGTCTCTACAACGCGTGGAATTTTGAGGTGTGTTTACGGAGGTATCAACACTGTTGGAGAATATAGTGAGGGTATTTTTACCCCACATTTGTGGCAACATGATTTACGAATTGGTGCTCCACATGTATAGGCGTTCTACGAGCTCTTTATGGTTCTTGTACTTCACCTTTTTTCTTTGTCATTTTTTTATGTGTGCATCCTATCTATGCAGAGGCGGGATGTGAACTATTTTGTATCATGATGATACTATGACTAATAAAATGTCCTTTATCAAAAATTAAGGAAGTGAGTGATCCTGAGTTGGCACCAAGTGACTTGGAGTATTTCCGTTTGCCCACGCTCAATGAAAAATACTACTTTTTATGGGGTGCCCTCGGCCTATGTTATAGACGAGGATGACGACTAAAATGAAGATGAAGAGTTTGAGGACGAAAATATGTGATGAACTTGCACAAGCATTGCCTACTTATTTTTCTTCTTTTGGTGTTTGGGTGCTTAAGGGGAATAGTAGTAGGGTTCTATTATGTCGTGTCGTGTTTAATGAAATATTTTCTTTGATCACAAGTCTTGGAATTTATTGTGTCTTATTTGACATGTGTAAACTCTTAAATATGTTTGTTAAACTCATATGTCCATGTGTGGTGGACAAGACTAATTGAATGCTATGTTCGTGGATATTTGAGCTTGCTTATTCTTATGGTTATCCATGAAAACTCTTTTGTCTTTAAAAGATCATTTCCTCTCTAAATGTTCTGGTGTTGGTTACAACATGATTTTAAACTAATATTTTTTCCGAGCATGAAAGGATACATCCAAAGATTGAACAAGTTGATTGGTGTAACACCAAGAGAGAAAAGCGGGATATCGTTGTCTTTCCTTTACGGTTTGTAGCTAGTTTCCCACAATACCGAGGGAGTGCACAACGAAGAAGTATGGTGGAATCATGTCTTCTACACAAACTACACACCCACCATAAAGCTGATGCGAAGTCTGGCGCTGAAAATCCCTTTCCGAGTGTTTTTGATCTGCCAGGATGGAGTGGTCCGGGCTAGGTCCGACGTGCCTCGACGGCTCCTGGTCTCTGGCCGTATAAACCCTGGACTTGTTCGGCCGTCGGAAATATTTGTGCTGAACTGGAGCTCAGGCTGAAGCGGTTGGATTTTCCTTTCCACCTATATAAGTGTGTTCTTTCCATTTGGAAGGGAACGACTTGCACTCTCTCCTCCATTGGTACCAAACTGGAAAGCTTCTAGATCTCCGTCCCAAGTCCCACAGCCGTCTTGATACTTTGGATTAGGTGGAGGAGATCTAGATCTATATTTCTACCAAATCAATTTGATTCTCTTCTTCGTTTAGGGCACAAAGTCACCCAAGAGTAACAAGATCAACAAAAGAGCTTCGGAGCTCAACCTTGATGATGAGGAGATTCGGGATAATTTCGGAGCCTTCAATTGAGCTGTGGAGATTGTCCAGCCTTGTTTGTAAAGGTTCGGTTGTCGCTTTCAAGTGCACCATATAGAGATCATGGCGCTCTACCTTGGTGGAGGCACAAGGAGGGTAAGGTAAGCCTTGGTGACTACTAAGGATCATTGTGACCAGTGGCGGAGCTAGCTTCCGGCGACCCTGGACAGCTGCTCGGACTGCTCCGGCAACTCTCTCCCTTAGATACTAGTGCAAACATACTGATTAGCAACCAAGTTTGGTGCTGCAAACACGAGCGAGCGTCACACTGAATGGGCCTTGCCCAGGCTCCTTGTGCTGGCTGGCTCGCCATTGATTGTGACTTCGCACCTCTTTACCGGAGACTATCTTCTCTTGGTAAGTGTACTTCGATAACCCCTTTACGTACTCGTATATAGATTTCTATGCTAGTTTTTTATCGTTGTTGTCATATAGGTTGCTTACTAATTTGATGTTACAATTGTAAGATATTCATATCCATTTTGAAATGTAAAGATTAGATCAAAATCCGTATTCGAGTAACATTCGTATTCGATAACATACATGCTACTGTTAGTAAATGCATTTCTTTTGGAAATATGAAAATGAAAGTTGGAAATACACCATCAGATCATCCTGCTATCTTGCAGTGATTAGAATTTAGAAGACTACTCGTACGGCTATGCGTGGTGTCTGCGTCGACGCATGTTCTTGTAAAAGAAAAAAAAAACAAGAACCATTTCAAGAAAAAAGAAAAAGAGAGAGAAGAGACTATTTCTGCACTGATTTCAAGTCATGTTTAGAAAGAGAGAAATTAAAGAAGCGGAAAACCAGGGAAACATGGGAGGAAAGCAGTTGTCGCAAAAAAAAACGGGGGAAGCACTCACCAGCCCGTCGGAAACAGTACTGCGGCCATCACACTCCTCCCCTCGCCTTTCCCCTCCTCCGCCGCCGGAGCATCCGCCCCGGATCCCCGCCCGCCCCGGCCAGTTCGCCGCCTCCCGCCGCGAGTCCGCGCCGTTGGGCGACCGATCCGGCCGGGGCCTGTTGGGTGGGTGGTGTGGGCGCGTAGTCTGCTCGGATTCGTGGGGGGAGGCGGTTGGGTTGCACGATACAGAGGTAGGTGGCTTGCTTGGTTCAATGATCCCCAATGGTGCATGTGATTTCGTCGTAACCGTGTGAGGCTCCCGAAATTGCATGATTGTTCTGCTTGCCCCTCCGGCGCATGCGTGTCGTGCAGTTTTCCTGTTCTTCGTGGAATGCGTGATCCGATTCTAGGATATGCGATTTTAGGTCGTTTTCTGCGAGATGTTTTTGCGGGATTGGTGATTGTACAAGTCTTATAGGTGTCCGTACAAACAAGTTAGCCCAACAGAATGGTAGAGAAGTGCCATAGTACATTTGAATGTTGGAAATTCCTTCATTTGAGAAGGGCTAGGAGGATTTGTTCGTCCAATGCATGATGCCCATAGACCGCACACTTAGTTTGATTACCAGAGGCAACGCTGCTAATGTTATAGTGCTGATTACTGGAGGCAAAGCTGCTAATGCTATAGTGCTACCATACAATTAATCTAGGTTGCTATCTTTAAAGGGTTTTGTATCTGCAATGCATCATTTTTTTCTGTATGCCAATTCATGAAGTGTGTTCTCCATGTTGAAGCATTTGTGAATCTTGGGTGCTGATATGTGCAGTGCTTGTTTACTCACTTCTATCTTTACTTCACAGGGATCTTCCACCGGATAATGTGGTGACGTGCTGGTGTCACTACTGACCCTCCTCTTCTGTGATTCTCGATTGGTGTACTGGAGCTCTTCTCTTCGCGGATGGGTATTGTGAAGGCAGCAAGTGGTGCGGCGACAGCAAACAGCTGCGGAAATGAGGACCTTATGAGAGAGGAGAGGTTGCTGCTTCAGAGCTCTCCCAGTCAAGAATCTGATGACTGTGAGCAGGCTGAGGCTGAGGTCGATTGCGAGCTTGCAATGTCTGGAGGTCAGGTGTGCAATGTCCCTTATGGGCTTTATGATCTGCCTGATTCGAATGACATTCTTTCTTTGGAGACGTGGAACTTATGTCTGACAGAAGATGATAGATTCCGTCTAGCAGCCTACCTCCCTGACATGGACCAGCATGACTTATTTGTAACACTGGAGGAGCTGTTCAGTGGCAGTGATATGTTCTTTGGGAGTCCTCTTAGAGATTTTTTCAACAGGTTGAGTGGTGGATTTTATTCCCCAGAAGTTTCCCAGGCAAGAGAATTACTGATGAATTTCCAAAGACGAAGGTATTATCATTTTCTGAAGTTGTATCATGATGGCATGGTTTGGAAGTTTACATGCATGGACAAGCTGTGCAGAAGTGGTATGAGTACCAGTCTCGAGGAGAAGATTCACATCTGGCACAAGTTGATGCATGAGAAGCTTCTCACATCTGCAGATATAGACATTACTCCTATGAATGCAAGTCTATCAATTATTGGTGAGGCTGAAGCTCCCAGTTCCTCGCTTTTGAAGCGAGCTAAACTTATGGAAGGAACATCAACTACTAATTTCTCAGCGCAACACAAGGAGATGATCCACAGAGCAAAATCAGTGGAAATGAGCTCACCGGAAAGTCACATTTTTCGCCTTCGAAACGAGCCCAATGAAAAATGTAGTGAACTACCAAAAGGTGTGCTTAAAACCAAGACTGATTGTGATTCCTTTGCTGATGGCAATGCAGGAATACACCATGCACCAGGACTGATCCCACTTGGTCAGCTGGGAGTGCAGGTCCCCGCCTTTTCTCCTTATGCTTCTTCACAGCATATACATAATTTTGCTGTGAATTCATCATATCCCTATTACATAAACACAAGCAGAAGTTCTTTGGACAGTTCAAGCTCAAATGCGTGGCAGTCGAAGGGTGCATTAGGAACTTACCCTGTCTTGGTCAAAGGTCCATTTGGAGTCCAGCATGCTGTTTTAGAGGAGCTCAAAAGAGGCAACCATTCTGCAATGTTGAGAGGGTATCAGTCAGCAGCTAAACCTAGCTTAGCATATTCAAGTGAATTAAATGACACAAGAGGATACCAACACGAGAAGAACCTTCTGATGAACTTTGGTCAACAGACTGCCATGATTCCTGCTGATTCGTACACAAGAACCATCGTTGGCCATCCAAGGAATATTTACACGAGAATGCCCAACCCGAAAAATTCTGCTATTACTTCTGGGATGCTGACCCTTGGTACAAGCACAAACCCCCCTTGTAACAACTTGCTGGGGCAGCCTGAAACCATGCGCAAACATCACGATGGACTGAACACTAAGGCACCTCCTGTCATGAACCCTGTCACAAAAGTTGAAGAAGAAAATAGGTTCCCGAACACATACAAGAGGAGGAAACTGCACAGTGGGGTTGATCTTGTGGATCCTGTTGAGGCACCAACCATGGTTGCTTCAGGGTCAGCGAGTGTGCTGGCTAGCATGGCAAACGTGAAGGCGAAGGCGATCAAGCTTTGAAGCTTGCAAGCAACAGACAAGGATATCTGGAACATAGAAATGGGGGAGTCGGCGTGACGGCTTAGCATCTAGCTAACGTAGTAAATAAGTTTAATCTGTTAATTTCTGCATCCGGGATAAGTAGGCAGCTGCTCTATGGATGAAGTATGCATAGCAGTCGGATCTCACTCCTAGGTACATTCTTCAAGGACACTTTGCTGGCTATTATACACATCCAGCAAGGAAGACATTTTATTCTTATGGGCGGGCCTTGAGTGTTCTTGTGCGAATATTACCGTTGTCCTGCAGTCCTGCCCTTCTTCTAGCTCCATTAGGCCATGTACAATGCAAGGTGCTTACAAAAATAAACCAAGTTTTTTCATAAGCACCGGTGCCTATTCCTATAGGAGGGGGCCTATTTATAGTACAATAGTAAATAAGCACGGTACTTAGCAAAAATCGGTTTATTTTTCTAAGCACTCCATAAGCACATTGCATTGTACATGCCTTATCACTGTCATTTTGTACATCGCGTGGTCTTGATGTACACCTTCGATCTCACATTCTCTGAATATACGTTAACATTTTTCCTGTGAAGGACATGTTACTCATTTTTCTTCAGATGTGACGGTATTTAGTTTCTTTTGATGACAAAATAAAACTAGTACTGTAGTTTCGTGTGAGGCTGTAAAAGAACAAACGGAGTACATTTACCTAGCTAGGACTGGCATTTTTCTCCTCCATCTCAACCGTCTGATACCAATCGAACGGTTAATATTACATTGGCCTCGAGTTTTCAAACAGCAAAACACTCCCCCGCTCCAAATCAAAACGGAAATGGCCCCGCCGCCCGGCCTCCTCCCTCTCCTCGGCCTCCTCATCATCTCCGGCGACCTCCTCCGCGGCACCGCCCACCTCCGCCGCATCGTGCCCCTCCTCCCTTCCCACCCCCACCTCGCCGCCGCCCTCTCCAGCCTCTACTTCCCGCTCTTCCCCTCCTCATGCACCTTCCTCCATAACCTGCTCATCCAGGCCTCCGCAACCTCCCCTTATCCTCGCCTCGCCTTCGCCGCCTTCTCCTCCATCCTCCGCTCCGGCGATACCCCCGATCGGTTCACTTTCCCTTCCCTCCTCAAGTCGGCGTCCAAGCTCGCCTCGTTCCCGCGCACGGGCGCGCAGGTGCACGCCCAGGCAGTCCGGCGCGGGTTCTTGATCGACGTCTTTGTCGTCAATGCGCTCCTGGCGATGTACGCCGCGTTCCGCGACACCTATTCGATGCGGGAGGTGTTCGAATCCTGCGCAGGGGTCGCCGACGTGGTATCTTGGAACACCGTGCTCGGTGGATATGTGAAGTGCGGGGAGATCGGGAATGCCCGGCGGCTGTTCGAGGAAATGCCACAGAGGAATGGGGTCTCCTGGAGCGCGATGGTGGGGGCATACGCTGGTTCTGGCGAGTTGGACGTGGCCAGGGAAATGTTCGACGAGATGCCGGCCATCGGGAGGAACGTCGTGACATGGAACTCGATGATAACGGGATTTGCGCGGCATGGCCTACTGCCGCTTGCTAGGAAGATGTTCGATGAGATGCCAATACGGAATCTGTATCATGGAACACAATGATCCGGGGGTATGCAGTGAACGGTGAGATGGATGGTGCGCGGGTGCTGTTTGATGTGATGCCAGATAAGGATGTGGTTTCCTGGACATGCATGATTTCTGGGTATGCCCAGGCCAGACGCTACGCGGAAACCCTTGAGTTGTTCAGGGAAATGCAGAGCAAGAGTGGTATCCGTCCAAATGAGGTGACCATGGTGAGCGTGCTCTCGGCATGTGCACATTTAACAGCTCTGGAAGAAGGGAGGTGGGCTCACGCTTTCATTGACAAGCACAAGATGGTGCTTGACAATGAGTTCAATCTTGGCGCTGCTCTCATAGACATGTACGCCAAGTGTGCGACAACCGACATGGCCATCAAAATCTTCCACTCCTTGGACCAGAAGAATGTCTCCGCCTGGAATGCGCTCATCACCGGGTTGGCAGTAAACGGTGATGTTCAGGAGTGCATCACTGTGTTTGAGCAGATGAGGAGGTCTGGAGAAAAACCGAATGACATAACTTTTGTTGCTGTGTTGACTGCTTGTGCCCACAGCGGGCTGGTGGATGAGGGTCGACGGTGCTTTCAGAGCATGGCATCTACTTGTGGAGTGCAGCCAGAGGCGAAGCACTATGGCTGCATGGTTGACATGTTAGGCCGGGCAGGGCTTCTTGAAGAGGCCGAGGAGTTGATAAGGAGCATGCCAGTGGCCCCAGATGTCACGATTTTGGGCGCGCTACTTGGTGCCTGTCGGATGCACAAGAGATTTGATGTGGCTGAAAGAGTCCAGAGTAAGATCATTGGCCTGAACACACAGGAGGCTGGCTGCCATGTGTTGATATCGGACGTTTATGCTGCTGCTAGCAAATGGAGAGAGGCTTTAGATGCAAGGCTCATTCTGCAGGAGTGCATCAACAGGAAATCCCCGGGATCATCCAGCTCGATACAATAGGTTTGAGTTTCTTGCAAAAGCCTATATTAGACGATATTCGAGCATTACAGTATGTTTCATGGTTTATTATAAACCTGTCAAAGTGCAACTGCTCCCTGTGCTTCATGACTTACTTGAGAATTGAGATCAAACAGAACATTTGTATTTCTCCTGTTGCAGATGATTTTTTTCTTTGTTTTGCAGCATTAGCCGTCTTATATGATAGGATTAAACTTATCAAATTCACCAATGGAATTAGCTTTTGTCTGTTGGTTGTATTTTCCTGGACGATCTGTACAACTAGAAAGAAATGTTTCTTAAGTGCGTTTTGTATATATGCTACTTTACTTTCAAATTTCAACCGATGTGAATGTGAATATGATCTGGTTCATCTCAGCACTAGTTACGAGCCGGCTGGATCCTGAGTGCAAATTAGTCATTTGCCCAGGCTGATGCGGAAGAAATAGTAAGGCTGCGAATGTATTTCCTAAGATGATGCTGTAGTTGGTTAGTTGGGAGAAATATCCATATAAGGATCACGCCAAGCCATTCGAGGAATATACACAAGGACATATTACTTATGTTGAACACATAATTTTTCGTCTACAAAATCGCTGATGTTTTTTTACCAAGGGACATGACTGTTCACTTTGAAGAAAGATGGACTTTCAAAATGCTGGCCATGAAATACATTTGATAAGAGTGAACAATTTTTTTTTCCTGCGCAAGAAAATCCTGCAACGTTCAACAGCCTTCAACTGTGTATAGGCTGCCGATTTCACTTTTTGTTAGCAGTACGACAATTTTTCTTTTGGCGCCATACTTAGGACTACATAACTAGATATCGGTTATTTGTTCTTCAGACACCACCTTAAAATACGATTAGAACACGTACATTAAAATGCCCTCAGCCTTCTCTGAAGAGATACAAGACAAAATTGGTTTTCCTCGTCAAGGATATATAATAACAGCACTAAATACAACCGACTATCCATTTATTTTTGTCGCCTTCTGAGATTATCTGTTGAGGGCATGGACATAAGAGAAGACAAATAGACAATCATCCTTGTTGCCATCAGCTGAAGCATGACACAAGTGTGGCATTATGCAGTTACATCAGCAAGTTCTGAACGGAACCAAATATTGAAGGGGATGTTGTCAAATTAAATAGTTACATTATCATGTTTTAGGTACCGCAAGTTCAGTCTTCATTTTCAGATATTGTGCATACCTGCCTCAAATATCGAAGGAGAGGATGTTGTCAAATTAAATAGTGAGCTATCCCAAACAATCTCTGTTAATCTAGAGAGAGATTGCTACCTGCCAAAGTGCCAAAGATGGCAAAATTCAGAAGCAGCGTGACAAGCGTGCAGCAGTTTGCAGAAGCCAGGCTTCATCTCAAGCAGTTAGGAGAAGCAATATAAAGGAGTGCTCTGCTCTTCGGGATTATCTAACTTGCCAGAGTTATTTCAGAACATATTGAAATAGAAAAACCAAACCCCAGGAGGATAAGAAAAAACTTCAGAAAGAGCCATATAGTACCAAGAGAAGAAAACAAAAAAGGTACAAGAGATCATGAATTGGCAGGCACTAAAATAATATATAAGCAACGATTAACGATACGCAGTTCCAAGATTCCATCATAGACCACCATCCCCTAGCCCCATCAACTGGGCCAGGCACAGTTAAACCACAAAAAGACACAGATCACAACACATAAGCTAACTCTACGACTTGGATAGAAAATGCAGACAGACTAGTCGACCTCCTCCATCTTGCTCTCGCCAGCATCATCCTCCAGCGGAGGCATGTCAGTGTCATCAGCCTCAGCAGGTTCGTCCTCGTCGATGCTCAGGCCCAGCTTGAGCATGCGGTGGATCCTGGTGCCGAAGGTGTTGGGGTCTTCCAGGCTGAAGCCGGAGGTGAGCAGGGAGGTCTCGAACAGCAGCATCACCAGGTCCTTGACCGACTTGTCGTTCTTGTCAGCGTCGGCACGCTTGCGCAGCTCCTCCATGATGGCGTTGTCCGGGTTGATCTCCATCGTCTTCTTGCTCGACATGTAGCCGCCCATGCTGGTGTCCCTCAGAGCCTGGGCCTTCATGATCCTCTCCATGTTGGCGGTCCAGCCGTACTCACCGGTGACAAGGCAGCACGGAGAGTCCACCACACGATCAGAGACTATCACCTTCTCCACCCTGTCGCCAAGCACCTCCTTGATCACCTTGCAGAGCCCCTCAAACTTCTCCTGAGCTCCTCCTTCCTCTTCTTCTCCTCCTCACTGTCATCAAGCTTCAACCCTTCCTTGGTAGCAGACACAAGCTTCTTGCCCTCAAACTCCTTGAGCTGGCCAATGGCGTACTCGTCAATGGCATCAACCATGTACAGCACCTCATAGCCCTTCTTCTTCAGCCTCTCCAGGAAGGGAGAGTTCTCCACAGCCTTCTTGCTCTCGCCAGTGATGTAAAAGATGTCGTCTGTCCCTCCTTCATCCTGGTCACATAGTCCTTGAGGCTCGTCAGCTCATCACCACTCTTGGTGGAGTGGTACCTGAGCAGCTCAGCAATCTTGTTTCTGTTGGTGGAGTCTTCATTGATGCCGAGCTTCAGGTTCTTGGAGAAAGCCTCATAGAACTTGTTGTAGTCCTCCTTGTTCTCAGCAATCTCAAAGAAGAGCTCAATGCACTTCTTCACAAGGTTCTTCCGGATCACCTTCAGGATCTTGTTCTGCTGGAGCGTCTCACGAGAAATGTTGAGGGGGAGATCCTCAGAGTCAACAATGCCCTTGACAAAGCTCAGCCACTCTGGGATCAGCTCCTCGCAGTTGTCCATGATGAAGACACGGCGCACATAGAGCTTGATGTTGTTGAGCTTCTTCCTGGTGTCAAAGAGGTCAAAGGGGGCCCTCTTGGGAACAAACAGAACAGCCTTGAACTCAAGCTGCCCCTCCACAGAGAAGTGCTTCACAGCAAGATGTTCCTCCCAATCGTTTGTCAAGCTCTTGTAGAAAGCAGCATACTCCTCCTTGGTGATCTCTTCAGGCTTCCTCATCCAGATAGGCTTCTGCTTGTTGATCAGCGACCACTCATGAGAAACTTCCTTGATCTTCTTCTTTTTCTTCTCCTTTTCCTCCTTCTTCATCAATTTCCTCAACCTTGCCTTCCTCAGTATCCTTCTTCTCGTCTTCATCTTCATCGTCAGAAATTTCCTTCTCAGTGGTCTTCTCAGTCCAGAGAGAGATCGGGTAGCTGATGAACTCAGAGTGCTTCTTCACCAGATCCTTGAGGCGACGCTCCTCAAGGTAATCCAACTACAGAGAAGAATAGCAAATTGTTAAGAGACACGCCACAATGCCACAGATTATCAGTTTTCACTATGTAACGTAAGTTGTCAGATTGCAGAACATATAAAACTTGTACAGCATAAATATACAAAGCAAGATAATATTTGGAAGTAACACATGACAGCAGGGATAATCTATCACTCTTATAGCATGATAATGGGTGCAGAAGTTCCTAAAGACCTTCTACTGCAGTGGCAAAGATAATGATAATTATCATTGAAAGAAGACAATACATGTAGTAGAGCAATGAGCATGTCCATCAGAATCAGGTTTTTAAAGCAACAAATAATGAACAAATGCTTTGATTCGATGAACACATGATGCACCAATGATACTGATTCCTCAATGATAACTATAATGCAGCCTCAATTTGATAGAAGCAGCAATCCATAAATCCAATGCTAAATGAATCACTAGCAAGTAGACTCTCAATCCCATGGCAATAGCAAACCACAAATTCACGACCATACCATAGCAAGCAAGTACCAACAGGAAACTCTTATTCAGTATTCAGGTTCTACCAATTGGGAATTTTTACTGTTCAGTTCCTCCAATCAAATAATCATTGCAAAATTATTAGATGCATTGTTCTCAATTGATTATTAGGTGACTCTCCCAATCTAGTAATCAGTGAAAAAATTAGGCACCATCCCATTACATACATAAATTGAAATAAAGTCTACAGCATAGCCACATAGAAAAACTATATCAACCTAGAGTCAATAGAGAACTGCAAAGAGAACATAGCATAGAAAACAAGTAGTGCAGGCAATCAATAATTTGGTCGAGTAATGTGTTGCAGTACCTGATCATCCTTGAGGTGGAGCGTGATCTTTGTGCCCCTCCCAAGGGGCTCCCCATTATCACGTGTGACAGTGAAGGACCCGCCAGCCTGAGACTCCCACACATACTGCTCATCATCGTTGTGCTTGGTAGTCACAACGACTCTCTCAGCAACGAGGTAAGCAGAGTAGAAACCGACACCAAACTGACCAATCATGGACACATCAGCACCAGCAGCCAGTGCCTCCATGAAGTCCTTGGTCCCAGACTTTGCAATGGTACCAAGGTTGTTCACGAGATCTGACTTGGTCATGCCAATACCACTGTCGATAAGTGTGAGGGTGTTGGTGGCCTTGTCAGGGATAATGTGGATGAAGAGCTCTGGCTGAGCATCCAGCTTGCTCTTGTCAGTCAGGCTCTCGAACCTGATCTTATCCAACGCCTGCACATCAGAGCACCCAAATACCCAATTTAGTGAAATTTCCATAAACAACATCCAGGTCAGCATTGCAAAAGTAACTGGAATCTCGAAGATGCGAGACTAATGCATACCTAAACAGCCATAATGTCTACACAATCAGCACACGGCCAACATTTACCAGTTTAGTTTGAATCACATATGTAATGACATATCAGCCATGCAAAAGCTACTTCTACTTTGCAAATTGAGAGAACAATGCTTTTCAGGAGTTAGCCGAGCAACATCTCAGTACCTCTATCTAGTCAGAACTTCAGAAGCAGTTGCAGAAATAGATCTGAGACAAATGCGTTTCAGTAATTACCAACTAGCGCACAACCTATCTTCCTGTTTAGTTTAAACAAATTAACTATGCACGACCCTACCAACCATGCGAGGCCACTTCTAATTAATGCTTTGGTGGGTTATCAGAGCAAAACACAGTGCCGTCAGAAATTTGTGAACTACCAGCCACGCAACGCTACTTGGGAATTCGAAAATTGCCAGACCAATGTTTAGCAGAAATTACTAGAATGTTTCTACAGAATGAGGACGTATCTAGTCATGAGGATATTCTAAATTGAAGTACAAATCGTAACACAGGCAGCACAGCTGGGCATGTAACAGGGAGTAATTAAGCTTCCTAGGCCCGTATAGCAGTCCAATCATGCGGCAAACCAGAGAGTGAACGAATCTATGACAAAGTTCTCCGCACAACGACAGAACATAATAGTACACAGATCACAGATTCATGATTCATCTATAGATACATTGAAACACATCCCAGTAAAAACCGCAACCCCAATCGTTCCGCGACATTAACACACAGATCTAAAACTGCGCACAAACGGCCCCAGCACACAGCGGCACACGGATCTAGAACTGCGAATCATAAGAAAAAAGGAAGGGGAGCGTGGGGGGCGCGGAAGGAAGCTTACATCGGAGGAGTTGGAGATGAGCTCGCGGAGGAAGATCTCCTTGTTGGAGTAGAAGGTGTTGATGATGAGCGAGAGCAGCTGGTTGATCTCCGCCTGGAAGGCGAAGGTCTCCGTCTCCGAGGCCATGGCGCCGGATCCTGGAACACGCACGCGCGCGCGACGAGGAGTCGTGAGCGGGGGGAGAAGACGAGCTGGGGGCTAGGGTTAGGGTTTCGAGCGGGTTATCGAGTTGAGGGAGGCGAGGTGGGGGCGAGAGGATTTATAGCGGGGAGAGGGGTTCTCGAACGTTCTACTGGGTCGGGTGCGGGAAGAGGGAGACGACCGGGAGGATGGGGTCGTGCTGAATAGTCCTTGTCCGACGGGGTTGCATGGGCCCACATGTCAGCTGGACAGGGTACGCTTGGGTCGTGTTTGTTATTATTGGAAGGTTCTGGAGTCGGAGTGAGTTCGTTTAATAAAGAAAAAGGACTCCGTAATTAGCAGCAGTAGCATACTAGCACATGTTTCCATAAGGTTTCTCCGTATTTTTGGATAGTGTCTTTTTTTCCTTTTTTTTTTTGAGGGGGTGTGTTTTTTTTCCTGCTCTTTGCGAATAAGACCTGAGGCATTTTGCGTGTGTTCAGAAAATTCATGCGTATTTAAAAACGTGCAGCAAGGGGGATTCCTAAACTGGTACCGTAAATTCTTTTTAGCGGCGGTGGTTGCCTCGCCGCTTCCTTTTCGTCGTGGTGGCGGAAGGATTGGACGGAGCGACTGGGAGGCCGGGTGTGGGAGGCGGTGGGGGCGACACGACCTTGAATCTGTCGAGCGACGGCTGTAAGTGCTCCATGGGAGTGATTGGGTGGCACGGCGGGGCGAGAAGGCACGGGCAGTGAGATCGACGACGGTGGCAAGAAGAGGCTGAAATTCCTCGCAACTCGCGCATAATGATCCGTGCTATGGAAATCTAGGTGGTATCCCTGTTATATTGGGGATTTCGCGGCTCGTTTAACGCACCCCTTAAATCAGGTCGGGCCGTTTTACGGTATTTATGTGTTGCTTTTTGTAGCAAAACTTAAAAACAACGGTTATTTTTATGCTTGTCTTTTTTATGGATCCGCTAGATATGCTCTCGTGCGAAACAAGAAAAAACCGAGGGAGGCATTTTAGCTTAATCTCATTTCAAAATGTCACAATCTACAAAACAAATGTACGTGCATTAACATTCCATGTGATTACGAAGTTGTTTCACAAAAAACCTTTTTTTGAAGGGCAAAAATTGGTAGTAGTAGTAGTAGTTTGCTTTGGATTTGGTCTCCTGATGCGACTGGTGTTATGCCGTCTTCCTCCTCTTCGCGCCTGGCTGGGTCACCACCGAGCGGTGGCCATGGCCTGGAGAAGCTCCTTGCTGTACTTCCATGGTGGATGGTGTGGTGGGGGAGTGGATCTGCAGGCAGCTGCTTCAATAAGCTCGAGGTTCGTGCAAGTGATCTCCCTCTCCTTTGTGTTGTTTCTGTGCTGCTGCTCCTTCCGACCTGCCGTGGTGGCGAGGGGAAAAGTGGAGCAGAGGCAGAACAACGCGGATCGGAAGGAGGTTGTTCGTCAGGCGCGGTTCTCCTGCCGTGCTCCTCTGGCCGGCCGTGGAGGCGAGGGGAGGAGCCGGTGGGGGTCGGTGCTCTGTTTTTGCTGCAGGTGAGCTGGGTGGTCTTCTTCTTCGAGCTCTGGCCGGCCGTGGTGGCGAGGAGAGCTGCGTCGGGAGGTGCTGAGGTGGTTGTGGTGGCTGGCCTGGGCGGTGCTCCGTCGGCTGGAGGTGCGGTGGAGCGGCGATGTGCGCACTGCGGCCGTGCTCGTTCAGTGAGCTTAAGCTTCGTCGCGGGGCGGCGGACGATTCATGCGGCCTTCTACTTCTTGTGGCAGTGCTCTCTCACCGGAGGAAGGTGGTACGGCGACGGCGGCGCCGGCTAGGTTCTTGGGAGCCGGCGAAGGGTCTGATTGCGTTTTCCTTCAGAGTGCACAGGGTGTTTTGTGCAAATGTCAGGGTCCTTTTGTAATTACTTTTCTTTGTTTGGACCTTCTTGTATTTGTACTGACCACTCTGTTTATATGAGTTGGACCCTTTCCTAAAAAAAAAAAAAAAATTGGTAGTAATAAGCCTTTTCACAAGACAATATTTTGTCGTTTTTACATAGGCCACAAAAATTATCGATTTTTGACGAAACGACTTTATGAACACAGAATGTGAAGATGTATCTGCGATTTTTTATATATTAATATGTGTTTTTAAAATAGGGGGTGCAGGTGGCAAAGTGGATTTCACCTGTTCAATCGAGTGTCCAAGTAAGCCGATGGAACGAAACACGGGCAACTACAGAGCGTATACAGCTACAGCTGTATCTCTGGACAGGGCTCCACATGATGCAGTCATGGAAAACAGAAACTAGCAACGTATTCTTCTGATCTCAACTTGGTTTTTATCAACATGAAGCAAATGCTGACCCGAAGGAGCAAAAGGGTGATGCTTTGAGGTAGGGTGATATAATCAGTCCCCTGGGACCGGGCATGTTGTCTGTTGAACATCCAACTCCCTCAAAAAGGGTGATGCTTTGTAAAGAAAAGATACAGATTAACGATTGCATGTGCATTTTTAGCTCTCAACATGCAGTAAATGCAGACAATTAGGACCAAAAGGGCAAGGAGTGATGCTTTGCGTGGCAGGCTCTGATAGAATCTGGGACCAGGCCTGTTGTCTGTTAAACATCTCTAACTGTAAAGAAAAGACAGGCACGATACAAGAGCTGCTTTGCAGAGAACTGTCCGAGGGAAGGAAGCGACTGAAAACATCTGCTGCCAGTGCTAACTTAAACGTGTACAGGTCTATTATCTACATGTAAAGCTATCTTTGCCGATGTTTTTTTCTTGTGTTTGTTAGTTGGAGACTTGGAGTGTCAGATGCTACCTATGATATCGTCGGTCACACCACACTTTGGCCTAATAATATCGTACAAGCTGCTGTGTGGCTCCGTTGAAATGAAGCTCTCCTCACTCCATCTCCCGAGTCGGCAATCTATGGCTCTCCAGGCCTTGCAACTCGTTAGGTCTCTGCGGCGCTCCGTCTGCTCGGCATTCAGAGGCAGTCAGTACAGAAGGGCACAGGAAAGCTATAGATTCATGAGAGTGGGGTACAATGAGTTCAAAATAGACTTACCAGGATCAGCGTCATCGTCATCTCTGTCGCCATTTCGAGATGTAAAAAATGGAGTAAGGTAATGCCTGTCCAATACGGCGAAGGAAGGTGTGCTGCAAGAGCATTCAAAATAAGTGATTCTAATGTAAAAAACTAGTGCAATCTAATAAATGTAGTGCGTGTCAGCAACTTCCAGTACTCCTGCAGGCACGAAAAACATGTGTTGTACACTTGTACTTTGATTAACGGATTTTAACCACTGACATACCTTCTCTGGATATCTCGGAGTTTCAGTTTGAATTTGGTTATGCTAGAAGTCCCCTCTTCATTGCTTAGTTCTATGTTACTATTGTTCCCCTCAAAGTTATCCTGGTCCTGCAAGTCAATAACACAGTAATAAGTTTTTTACAAATCATAAAGGATGCTCAAGAGCTAAATTACAACCCTTTATGATTAGAAGGAAGAGTATACCCAATAATCCATAAAAGTCCCATCCCTACCACATGTATACGTATATGGGGCACAGCATGGCCCCATTATCTCATGACAGAAGCAGTGATAACCACACTATATAGGTGAACTTTTGGTAATTTTCTAGGGAAACCTATATGTACAACCTGATGTAGAGAAGTCTATGCTACCATGGTACTAAAAGTAAAAGGTATACTGAGCACAAACACAGTCATGCCCTATTTTGTCTCTCGGGAACACACAAAAGTTTTGCTTGTCCCTGCACTGAAGTTTAATTACAAGCCTAGATTAGGCAGTGCAACCATGCCATTTGATAGGCAGGAATATAGGATATTCCCTACTTATTTTTAGGAAGTGCAGATTTTACTTGCCTCAAGTGAACGATGATGACCATTATTAGAATCTCCCACAACCTCTAGAGCTTCAAGCATTGTGCTTGTTGAGCCTCCAATCAGAAGTACCTGGATTATCACCATGAGAGAAGATATTTGGGATGGTCAACACTAGTGGCAATAGCAATATCAGCAGGTCTTTCTATTGTCATCCAGCAAACTGCGCAAGTTCTTTCACTAATGACCTCTCTAGTGTGGTTTTGTTGTTTGATATCTTACTGTTAGAACAATGATAGATATGGTAGCGCTCAAAATTGTCCGACCATGGCCCTCAGGAAGATCATGAACAGATTGAAGAGCAAGGGCAAAAGCCATAGCCCCTCTAAGACCTGCACAAGTAGATGCACCCAACACTTAGTGACAGAACTTCTTAACATACCAAGAATTAAACTTATTCAGTGAGCATGGTTGTCAGACTATATACCACTATACCAAAGTGCCTGTTGATATTGCCTGGATATTTGCCGGTGGGGTGGCCGTACCAAATTTACCAAGAAAGCACACGAGAAGACATTTGCAGCCCTTCAAAATAAGAGGACATGGCAAAACCAAGTAACTTGAGCGAACTCATATAGATAACTCGTATAAATGAATAATGTGCAGTCACCCAGTTTGGTTAAGAAATTTAGGTATAGATGAATAATGTGCAGTCACCCAGTTTGGTTAAGAAATTTAGAGCTTGCACAATAAGTGCTTCATCGTGAGCATGGAATCATGGATATATTGTATACCAAACACGGTGCCATTCTTAAGTTATAAAGCTTGTGTGGTTCTGTTGGATCTGATTAACCCTGTATCGTATTCAGAGTTTGATGTTGCATGTCCTAGCTTATTGGCACATACAAACAGACCTCAAATCTCTCCAAACAAACTTTAGGAAATGTGACAATAGAATTTGAACAAGGCTCAATGAAACCATACCTTGCAACTAATATGAATATCTTCATGAATCGAACGAAATAAATGCTAAGGAAAATAGCAGGGTAACTCATAAGGAACGAATTATGTGCAGTATAAGGTAGCTCCGAGTCAAAGTGAAGGATACAATTGAGAAAAATATGAACCCAATGTGTGACCAGCTTTGATGCTCCATTGCAATATCAAATCCCATATATATGAACCTGTAGGGATATTAGACAAGCATGTAAGTAAATTTTCAGTGAAATGAAACGCAAAGGTCTTTTGCGTTTTCTCGAGAAAAAAAATGTAAGTAAATTTTCCAAAACAGAAAGACTATAAACGTTTACTTACACAAAAGTTTCTGCTAATGATGAAAGCAGATGGAAAAGGGAAGCAGTGAAACGCTGGGAGTCCTCTGATAAGTTTGGGTATGTGTATCTCTTCATCACCTGAAATAAAGGATCCACTATCGTATGAATAACTTCACGCAAAAATAATAATCCATGAATGAGTCATTTAAGTTGAACCCACTATTCCAGTAAAGAGTATTGACACTATGCCAGACAGACCAAAGCCTTCAGCTAGCATGTACCTGCAAACAAATACATAAATGAACCTAGAAGCCACAAAGCCTGAAAAAAAGTAATGCAAGTAAGGTGTGCTTACGAAAAGTATGGGAAGAGTACAAACAAACAGCTCTCAAGGTTATAAAGGCTGAAAATGAAAAGTGAAAAGTTCAATTGCTTAATTTATCCAGATAAACTCTTGATTCTGGAAACAATAAATGATTAGGGATGTTACTTACTTCTCAACACCGAGTGTTGAATACTTGAAGAGGTTTTCCAGAATTAAGGAGTAACAAATGGTTGTCAATCTGACAAAATAATGCAGCATACAACTTATCAGGCTGACTGTCTGCAGCAAGACTAGTTTGTATTCAATCCAAATATAAAACAAGGACGTATGGGTTTAATTTTTCCACTGAACATATCTAAACAGTTTCCTCATATTTAAGCAGGGCAGCAAACCAATATCGTGTGATCGATGCTTCAGAAAGCATTGTCGAGATTAAAGAGCAACTGAACTACAAAAAAAAACCTCGGGTAACTACAAACAAATACAACTTGCCCCATGCGGGGCATTCTTTACAGGAATGCGAGAGAACTACATCCTATTTGATTCGTGCAAAATAATAACGTAGCAAACAAGTTGCAGTTTTCAGTGGGAGAAAAACATATATCTCTACCAATGGTGCAAAAGGTAGGGTGAAGAAAGGATATGAGAGAAGAAATAAATCCAGCTCCAACACCTGCAAAGATGTAAGTAGCGAGAAAGTTAGTTCACAAATGACATGCAAATGTTTGTACCTAAATGCATAAGCATAAAGGAAACCAGGGAAAATGTAGCGCAGTGAGATATCACAATTTTAGTCAGGAAATCTGTTCAGACAATGCCATATGCATATTGTAACGATACCTGTTGACATTGATCCAAAGAAGTTCTCAAGAAACCTCAAGATAACTACGAAAATGTTTTGGTTAGAAGCATTAGTCCTCAGAGATGCCATAGTCCTGAAGATGAAGGGAGTAAGGCGGATTCTGCAGAAGCAAATAATGAAGCAAAGGAGATGACAAATACCGTCCTGACCTGTACAAGGAAATTGCCATCTTCATCGCCGTAAAACAGGTTGATATCAAGCAAGGTGTAAGGATCAGTAAGAGCAATGATATTAACAATTTTGCGTAAACAGAAATCATACAGCGTCGTTCAGCACAGATTCACCGAAGACCAACGCATAGAGGTCCACATCTGCACCAAGTTCCTGCAGTTACATGGAAAGTGAGTAATTTTTTTGCTTCCAGAATACCAGTAAACATAGTGTGCTAGTAAGGTGACGACAGAAACCTGAAATATGGACAACACAGTTACAGGATCAGTTGCTGACACAAGGGCACCAAACATCATAGATTCAATCAGTGGCATCCTATAGACAAGATGTATTAACCCAGCAAGGTAGCTGCAATGACAAGCGTATCATCAGATTTCACAATCAAAGTGTTCACATACAATACACCTGCAAGCAAACTAGTCTTGAATCTTACACTAGAACACCTGTGACAATGGAGGCGATAAAGGTTCCAACGATGGCAAAAGTAATAATAGCACCGAAATTTGAGAAGAATGGTTTCTGCAAATACAGAAACAATATATTTAGCTGCATATAGAGATAATCTCAAAACGTAGGGGCATGGGAAATCGAACACTTACTGGTGCTAAACTGAAGCCAGACTGGGTAGCGTGCAGTCAAGCAAAACATTCAGCATAAGCTTTACAACAGAAATAACTGGAAGTAAAATGAAACTTTTTTTTTTTGGATAATGGAGATAAAATGAAGCATATGCTAAGGATATAATATAATCGGAGGCAGCAAAAACAGAAAGAAAAGCTCTTCCCGGAAATTGAACCATCTCCTGAAATTGCACAAAATAGGATACCATATCAGCATGGTCGATTAGGAACAGTTTGTGACGCTTAGGTTTGTGGGAAGAAAACAGTAGAGACCTAGTACTTTTCTGAGCTTTAGATATGCTAGCAAGCCCTCCCACGATCAACCCTAGCCAGCAGCAAAATCAGAGCAAGGATCAGCAATGAAAATCGTGAAACCATGTGTCTTGCAGTTGCAGTGATAAAATGTCCAAATGCTGCATATGCAAACCAGATATAAGTAGTTGATACTGCAGGCACGTATGGCACTCCGTTGCCATGATAATTTATAACCTCAGGACTCAGGTTTCAGGCATAATGAAGAGTTCCATTAGAGCATGATAGATACTCCTAAAGTTCTGACAAAATTCATGGTTGTAGATACTTATTGCAAACTTTGCAAAATTTCATACTCAAAATCAACTCCGTTGCCCAGAATAAAGAAAGACAATTAGTCAGTCATGAACAATGCATGAAGATTTTATATGAATTTAAATTAAAGCACCATAGTGCAGCCTTGGTTATGCTCACACTACAAAACTCAATAGGAGGTTCATTAATACAGATAAGCAACAATTGTACTCTTATAGCTTATATCTAGCATATCCACTGTTCTAAAATTCGGCCGAATCACCGATTAACTGGCCGAGTAATCGCTATTCAGTGGGTTACTGAATAGCTGATAAATGCCGATTACCCGATTAATCGGCCGATTAACTGGCGAATAGGCCGATTATTCGCTATTCAGCGGCCGAGCGAGCCATTACCAGTTAACGAATTCCTGAACAATGAGCATATCACAATTCAAAATGGAATCAAAATTGACAGGATTGTATATCCCCGTCCTTGACAAAAAAATTCAAACTGATTAATTTTCTTTTGCCAAACTAATCCTAAACCCAACCACGAAAATCAGAGAGCTACGATTCAAATCAGTAACCAAATTGCAAGTAAATCCGATCACTCTTTCCTTGTGAAACTTGATGAAGATAACACGCATCTTTCACTGTTTCACATGTGTACAACAGTACAGGTACAAATGATGTCGCGCTAGAAACACTACTAATAGTATCAGCTAAACATGATACTGCCATTTGATGACCCAAACCCCAACAAAGTAAACCCGGCACTGTAGCACTGCTTCCCATTTTCTCGAACAGCTACCACGTGTCAGCAGCACTAACCCGGAGGCCACATCAAACAACGCAAAATCCATCACATCTACTAATTGCACGAACGAGCTAAAGAACAAAGAGGACAACTTCGATACGATAGCTCCGAAACGCCGACCCTTCTTTTTCTTTCGAGGAAATGCGAGCTTTACCGTCATCTGGACTCGATAGCGGAACGAGCGAGGGAAAACCGAAACACCGAGTAGCAAATGGCGTACCGATGAGGAGCGAGGCGCTGGCCTCTGGGAGGTAGTAGACCTTGCGGCGGCGGAGGAGGTGGCCGAGCACGAAGGCCAGCACCAGCATCGATATCTGCAGCAGGATCCCCACCCCCGCCGCCTCCTCCTGCTCCTCCACCGTCGGCGCGCCGTGGGGTGGCGCTCCCGCCGCCATCCCTCCCCCTCTCCACTCGCGCGTGCGATGCGAATGCGAATGCTTCTCTTCGCTTCGATGCCTCGTTTGATTCTGTTTACTTTTTCTCCGGGTTCTTTGATTCTTTCCGTCCGTTTTACTCTGAAATTCTCTTCGGGGTTTTCTCGTCTGACCGTTCGTTCATCTGACGGGTTTCTTTCAACTGGGAATATTTTTTCTTCAAATTTATATATTCCCTTCGTTCACTTATAAAGCATACTAGTTTTCTTAATTCAAATATATTCAGATTTATTTTATACATATATTCACTCATTTTAGTATGTATATAGTCAAAATTGAATCCAATGCTTTACATTAGTGAACCGAGTGAGTATTTCTAATTTTACGAAAGGGACGCAACTTGTTTCCACCGAACTCTGAAATACGAGCGTCATAAAAACTAAAGAAAATTTAGGTAAACAATGTTCAACTAAATGCTTGTTAATCGGACAACAACAATCGATAAAATTTGTATGAGTGAAAATTAAGGAAAACATGTAAAAGATTATTAATAGGTGGCGAAGAATTTTCAACTTCGAGGAAAGCACGTCGCAATATGCGCAATAAAAACGATTTGTTTTTACCTATAAAAATTGTCTGCGCCAACAAATATTTTTTTCTTTTACAGGGAAACAATAGAGATGGCCCCAACTGCGTCATTTTCATTTATACAAGAATTTAGTAAGGTTAATTTGACTGGGTGACCAGATTTTTACGAGAATATATAGTCCAAAGACGACGACCGAAAATATGTTCATTTGCCACAAACTTTATAGGGGCATGGTGGGGGTATTTGTGGATGGTAAAAGAGTTCAAAATAGATAAAAGAAAGTTGCATGCCATTCTTAAGGCTATGTTTTGCCCATGCATAAGAAGGAAATAATAATCCTTAAAGGTTCTGAAGAATTCCAAAATAAATGCCTCCTCGAAACACTTGGTTCGACATCTATTTTTTTCCATCTTTGTAACATGCCCGTCATGTCAAGATCAAGGATACATTAATAACTTTAGCATCCACATGAAGATATGAGTGAATTCGTAAGAGAATAACACATGCATCATCGTTTCTCTAAGATTGTCATACCTTAAATCACATTTCCATTTTCCAGCAAAATGTTATGTCCAACGTATCCCTTGTGTTGAGTCTGTCATGTAGGATGATCTGCAAGTAGAATTTGTGTTATTATTGGACACAAGATTTCCATATATGTTTATCGTAGGGGTAGGAGTTGGTTCAGAGGGAGATAAAAATAACATATACTCCCTCAGCTTCTATAACTTCCCATATTAGGTTTCGTCAATATTAAACTTTGTAAAGTTCGACTAAACCTAATATACATAGTGATATGAACATTGGGATTACTATTTTATTGTATCATTCTATTGAACTCCATGCAAACCGCCATGAGTCATTTAAGAATTCCATAGATCAATGTAAAACATTAGTGGAAGATGAAAAATATCATAAACATTTTGCATGGAATGGGCCATGTGGGCAGTTATATCTTAGTCGATATATAACAAATGGCGATATTTATATTTGACTTGTTGGTCCTTCCATTTATCTTTCAAGAGTCCAATGGATATGCCATTCCCAACTTTACATGATGTAAGAGGTTCATAAAATGATCCCATAAAGCTAATTAGCCTTTCCACCCAAATGAGCCAAATTCGGGTTGGGTGATATACTTTATTTTGAATATTTTGAACTATTGTAATAATACGTTATTTCAACAGAATTAGAGTATCCCATTTTTTATCCACAAGGATACCAATTGGATCCGTAAGCGGTCCTCTCTTCGGCGCGTGGAAGTACGGACGTCTCTGGACTTTGACTGCGTCAACTGGTAGATGGTAAGAGGGTGTATATTAAACCAATATTAATGGGGCGCCTAGCAATATAATTTTGTGATCCATGCATAAGTGCACATGTACTCTTGTTGCCTTGGTTGTGACCTTTGGCTTTTCATTTTGTTTATCTTTTTATATGAGTTGATAAAACTAAGCTATGGTTATGTGTAGCAATTGATGCAGACCAAGATTCTTCACTTTCCAAGGAAAATAAAACAAAATAGTAAGGATGCTTGAGGAGCACTATGAATGCATAGTGAGCTTGCCAAACGAGCTAGAGCCACGATCTATTACCATGACTCACACAGTTGTAAAATTGTCCTGGATAGAATATGGCTAAGCTAGTAGGCCAATATGTATAATATTAGGAATACAAGATGTAAAGATATCTCCTCCCTTCCTGTGTTTAAAGTCTCATGTGTTCACCTAACACTCATTTCCTTTCCACCTAGCGTCGCCATCGCTAGGAGTTGGGATGGGAGGGGAGGTTGGCCTCTCGTGTACATGGTAGACGTAGGGTTAGATGTAGACTGTTGTTTCCCATCATGGCATTTTGGCCTTGTGCAGGTTTCTCGAAATTCCCCCTTGGCGCGTGTGTGCATCGACTCGGGTGGAGGCGGATCTACCACAAACTTCTCTAATAACTTGTGGGAACTCCTACTCTTGGTGATCTTTTAAGTTTCTTATTTTTTCTTGTCGTCTCGGAGGTGGAGGGGATTAAGAGGGGAAGTTTGTTCCTGATTCGTTTGGATCAAGTGCAGTCGTGTTCCAATGTTCAATCCTAGTGGCGATGCGATGACCCTCATTGTCATACCGATGACCCTTCTAGCCGATAGGGAGGCCATTCAAGCTCTGTGCTGCATGTTGTTCATGTGATTGATGACAAGCGCCATGGCGTCCTCAAATCTCCAAGGCTAGTGGCCGAAATGGAGTCTTTTTTTTTGCCTCAACACGGCCTTTACCGCATGGTCCGTCCCAAGTGGTACAGCCCACAACAATTACGCGGGTGATCACAATCTGACGACCATGGTGGGTTGTAATGGCTCGTAAAGGTGGCTTGGGGTTTTGTCGTCTGACGATTGTAATGGCTGGTTGTGTTCCGCATGAATCAGTCGCTGACCCGTTTATGAGTGAACTGCTGGCCTGTTGGGAAGGCATGGAAGAAGCTTATGTCCATGGTCTTCGGCAGGTCATTCTCCAAATGGACTACGCGAATATTTGTCAAGCTATGGAATGATCCCCGTAATCCGAGAATTGATGGTGTTCTTGAACGAGTGAAAGTGCATGTGTTGCCCCATTCGTGGTTTTGGTAATTAATGACAATCCTTATGGACTAATGTTTGCATTGAGATATACTTGTAGATCTTGTCCATAGGAAAGATTGGAATTCATGTGTTGGACTCTAGAAGATTACATGATGACCAATGCTCTATTCAAGGGTTTATATGAAGAATGGTCACGTGAAGAGTTGAGCTTATTGCAAGCATGGCTTGGAAAAGAAGATTGAGTGAACTTCATATTTATCTCCAAGCCATCATCTATATCAAGAGAAGAATATGAAGCGCTAGTGGATTTATGAAGACGGAGCTAAGCGAGGCTCTCCCATAATGGTGTATGGGGGATGATACGTCTCCAACGTATCCATAATTTCTGCTGTTCCATGCTTATATTATACCATTTGCTACATGTTTTATATACACTTCATATCACTTTTATGCATTTTCTGGGACTAACCTATTAACAAGATGCCACAGTGCCAGTTCCCTGTTTTCTGCTGTTTTTGGTTTCAGAAAGTTACTTCTGGAAATATTCTCGGAATTGCACGAAACAAAAGGCCAAGTCCCTATTTTTCCAGCACGTACACGGAGTCCGAAGGAGAGACGAAGGAGAGCCACGAGGTGGCCAAACCACAGGCGGCGCGGCAGTGGGCCCAGCCGCGCCCCTGTGGTTTGGGCCCCTCGGGGGTCCGCCGACATCGCCCCTTCGCCTATTTATTCCCCGAGACGTGAAAACCCTAAAACACCGAGCCTTTCATCCAGAACATATTCGCTGCCGCCGCCGTCGTCAACCCTAACTCGGGGGGTTCTGAAGCTCTTCCCGGCACCCTGCCGGAGAGGGGAATCATCACCGGAGGGCTCTACATCGCCATGCCCGCCTCCGGAGTGATGCGTGAGTAGTTCATCCTTGGACTATGGGTCCATAGCAGTAGCTAGATGGTTGTCTTCTCCACTTGTGCCATCATGTTTAGATCTTGTGAGCTGCCTATCATGATCAAGATCATCTTATTGTAATGCTACATGTTGTGTTTGCTGGGATCTGACTTATATTGATACCTATGTGGAGCTGAATATTATATTATCATGTCTATGTCATTTGTGATCTTGCATGCTCTCCGTTACTTGTTGAAGCCTTGGCCAAGTGAATACTTGTAACTCCAAGAGGGGGTATTTATGCATGATAGTTGGGTTCAACCTCTATTTAACCTGGGATAGTGACAGCAAGTTCTAAGGTTGTAGATGTGTTGTTGCCACTAGGGGTAAAACAGCAATGCTTTATTCAAGGATGAATGTATTGTTTACATTACGCACATTACTTAATGCAATTGTCTGTTGCTTGCAACTTAATACTGGAAGGGGTACGGATGTTAACCGGAAAGTGGACTATTTAGGCATAGATGCATGCTGGATAGCGGTCTATGTACTTTGTCGTAATGCCCAAATGAATCTCATAGTAGACACCACAGCTCACACATGCATGTTATATGCACTTATCAATTGTCAATTGCCCAGCTGTAATTTGTTTACCCAGCATGTTAGTTATCTTATTGGAGAGACACCACTAGTGAACTGTGGACCCCGGTCCATTCTTTTACATCTGAAATACAATCTACTGCAATCATTGTTCTCTACTGTTTTATGCAAACAAACATCATTTCCATTCGATACGTTTAACCCTTTGTTTTCAGCAAGCCGGTGAGATTGACAACCTCACTGTTAAGTTGGGGCAAAGTAATTTGATTGTGTTGTGCAGGTTCCACGTTGGCACCGGAATCCCTGGTGTTGCGCCGCACTACACTCCTTCACCAACACCTTCGAAGCAAACCTCGTTTTCCTACTGGTTCGATTAAACCTTGGTTTCATACTGAGGGAAAACTTGCTGCTGCACTCATCATACCTTCCTCTTGGGGTTCCCAACTGACGTGTGACGTACAAGCATTGTTTCTGGCACTGTTGCCGGGGAGATATTCCCTCGTCAACTTAGAGCACAACACGTTTTCTGGCGCCGTTGCCGGGGAAAACCGAATTGCTTCTGCAAGGGGAGTCTCTCACACCCAATCTCTTTACTTTGTTATTTGTCTTGCTTAGTTTATTTTTATTTAGTCTTGTTTGCTCTCTTTATCAAAAACACAAAAAAATTAGTTACTTGTTTAATTCAGTTTGATTTTGTTTTTCAAAATGAGTACTCCTGAGAACACTAAGTTGTGTGACTTCACTAGCACAAACAACAATGATTTCATATGCACTCCTATTGCTCCACCTGCTTCTACAGCAGAATTTTATGAAATTAAACCTGCTCTATTAAATCTTGTTATGAAAGAGCAATTTTCTGGTGTTAGTACTGATGATGCTGCTGCCCATCTTAATAACTTTGTTGAACTTTGTGAAATGCAAAAGTATAAGGATATGGATGGGGATATTATAAAACTGAAACTTTTTCCTTTCTCCTTGAGAGGAAGAGCTAAAGAATGGTTGCTTTCTTTGCCTAGAAATAGTATTAATTCTTGGACAAAATGCAAAGATGCTTTCATAGGGAAATATTATCCTCCTGCTAAGATTATATCCTTGAGAAGTAGCATTATGAATTTTAAACAACTTGATAATGAACATGTTGCTCAAGCTTGGGAAAGAATGAAATCTTTGGTGAAGAATTGTCCCACTCATGGACTGACTACTTGGATGATCATCCAAACCTTTTATGCAGGATTAAATTTTTCCTCAAGGAACTTATTGGATTCAGCCTCTGGAGGAACCTTTATGTCCATCACTTTAGGTGCAGCAACAAAGCTACTTGATGATATGATGATCAACTATTCCGAATGGCACACCGAAAGAGCTCCTCAAGGTAAGAAGGTAAATTCTGTTGAAGAAACCTCCTCTTTGAGTGATAAGATTGATGCTATTATGTCTATGCTTGTGAATGGTAGATCTCATGTTGATCCTAATAATGTTCCTTTAGCTTCATTGGTTGCTCAAGAAGAGCATGTTGATGTAAACTTCATTAAAAACAACAACTTCAACAACAATGCTTATAGGAATAATTTTGGTAGCAACAATATAAGCCTTATCCTTCAAATGGTTATGGCAATTCTTATGGTAATTCCTACAGCAACAATAGAAGTGTGTCCTCTGATCTTGAAGCTATGCTTAAAGAATTTATTAGCACACAAAAAGCTTTCAATAAAACTGTTGAGGAAAAGTTTGAAAAAATTGATGATCTTGCTCTAAAGTTGATAGTCTTGCTCATGATGTTGAAATTCTAAAACTGAAAGTTATGCCTAATGAAGTTAAAGATACTAAGTCATTTGCTACAGCAAATGCCATCCAAGTTCGAATTGATAATAATATTAGGATGTTGGCTGAATTGCATGCTAGGTGGGAAAAAGAGGAAGAACTTGAAAAAGAGAATAGTATAGTTAGAGTTTGTACTATCACCACCACTAGTAATGCTAATGTTTCACATGCTAGTAAACCTCCTACTATTGATGGTAATGTTATTGGTGTTGGTAATGTCTCTACTACTTCTGCAAAGCGTTTGAAATTGCCTAAAACTGCTGAAACTTTTTCTGATAAAAGTGCTGAAATTTTTCAAACTATTGGAGACAATGGTTCCACCACCATTGACAATAATGATTTTGATTTTGATGATTGTAACATCTCTGAAGTTATTATGTTCTTGCAAAAATTAGCTAGAAGTCCCAATGCTAGCACTATTAATTTGGCTTTTACAAAGCATATTACAAATGCTCTTTTGCAAGCTAGGGAGGAGAAGTTGAAACTTAAAGCTTCTATTCCTAGGAAATTAGAAGATGGTTGGGAACCCATCATTAAGGTAAAGGTGAATGATTTTATTGCAATGCCTTGTGTGATCTTGGTGCAAGTATTTCGTTTTGCCCAAGAAGCTTTATGATATTCTTGATTTGCCACCTTTGGAACATTGTTATTTGGATGTTTTTCTCGCTGATAATGCTATGAAGAAACCTTTGGGGCGAGTTAATGATGTTTTTATTACAGTAAACAATAACCTTGTCCCCGTTGATTTTATTGTTATGGATATTGAATGCAATGCATCTTGTCCTATTGTTTTGGGAAGACCTTTTCTTCGAACTGTTGGTGCCATCATTGATATGAAAGAAGGTAATATAAGGTACCAATTTCCTCTCAAGAAAGGTATGGAACACTTCCCTAGGAAGAGAATGAAGTTACCTTTTGACTCTATTGTTAGAGCAAGTTATGATGTTGATGCTTCTTCTCTTGACAACACTTGATTTTCACTTTCTGCGCCTAGCTGAAAGGCGTTAAAGAAAAGCGCTTATGGGAGACAACCCATCGTTTTTATTTGCTGTTATTTTTGTTTTCTTTGAGTCAAGGAGTTTTGTTACTTCTGTAGCAACTCCTTTGTATCTTTATTTTATCGCAATGTTGTGCCAAGTAAAGTTCTATATTGAAAGTTGATGCAAGATTTGGATTTCTGCGCAGTGACAGATTTTTAGCTGTCACGGATTTGAGCTTATCTCCCTGTAGAAAATTCAAAAATTCTGAAAAAATCACGCATATTCCTGAGATATGTACGCAACTTTCATTATTTTAGGCCAGATCCATCTGAGCAACTTAAGTGCCTCGAAAAAATTCGTCATTCCAGACTGTTCTGTTTTTGACAGATTCTGCCTTTTGTTTTGCATTCGCTCTTTTACTGTGTTTGTGTGGATTTCTTTGCTCCACAAAGCATTGGTGGCTGTAGCTAATGTCCAGAAGCTTTGGGATTGATTGTATCATTACAGAATATGAGAATTTTTGATTATGCACTAACCCTCTAATGAGAACTGTCTTGAGTTTGGTGTGAAGGAAGTTTTCAAGGATCAAGCGAGAAGGGTGATATTATGTGATCAAGAAGAGTGAAAAGCCTAAGCTTGGGGATGCCCCCGTGGTTCATCCCAACCATATTCAGAGAGACTCAAGCGTCTAAGCTTGGGGATGCCCAAGGCATCCCCTTCTTCATCAACAAACTTATCAGGTCATCTCTAGTGAAACTATATTTTAATTCTTTCACATCTTATGCGCTTTACTTGGAGCGTCTGTGTGTTTTTATTTTTGTTTTTGTTTGAATAAATTCGGATCCTAGCAATCCTTGTGTGGGAGAGAGACACGCTCCGCTTTTTCATGTGAATACTCATGTTCTTCACTTATATTTGTTGAGTATTCTTAACTAGCTACTGCAGTGCTTTTAGCTCCTGTTTTTCATGCATCTCTTCGAGCTGTTAGCACTTGTTTATAAATACTCTCTTGCTGCATTATATTATCATTTGGAGAGTTTATGTTTAAATAAATTGATTGGTGTTTGTTTGGAAGAAAGAAAATGCTACATGTAGTAGTTGGTATTGGAAAAGACATATGCATTCTTGTAGATCATTGTCTTGTTTCGATTTGATGCTTTGCAATTGTTTTGAGCTCTCAAGTAGATCATGTTTAAGCTCTTGCATCATGTAGTTAAAGCCTAGTAGTGGAGAACTACCGTAGAGCTTGTTGAGACTTGGGATGCATATTTGTTCTCTCTAAGGTCTAGATATTTTCTGGTAAAATGTTTGAGCAACAAGGAAGACAGTGTAGAGTCTTATAATACTTGCAATATGTTTTTATGTGATTCTTGCTGTACCGGTTTATACTTGTGTTTGCTTCAAACAACCTTGCTAGCCTAAACTCTGTACTGAGAGGGAATGCTTCTCGTGCATCCAAAACTTGAGCCAAAACCCATGCCATTTGTGTCCACCATACCTACCTACTATGTGGTATTTCCTGCCATTCCAAGTAAATATTTCATGTGCTACCTTTAAACTATTCAAAACTTTATTACTCCTTATTTGTGTCAATGTTTTATAGCTCATGAGGAAGTATGTGGTGTTTTATCTTTCAATCTTGTCATTTACTTCTGACAGACTTTCACCAATGGACTAGTGGCATATACATCCGCTTATCCAATAATTTGCAAAAAGAGCTGGCAACGGGGTGCCCAGCCCCAATTAATTACAACTTTCATTAATAATTCTCTTCACATGTTTTGCCCTGATTTATCAGTAAGCAACTTAATTTTGCAATAGACACTCCTCCATGGTATGTGAATGTTGGAAGGCACCCGAGGATTCGGTTAGCCATGGCTTGTGTAAGCAAAAGGTTGGGAGGAGTGTCATCTATAAAGAAACTAAAATACATGTGTAAACAAAAGAGAAGAGGGATGATCTACCTTGCTGGTAGAGATAACGTCCTTCATGGGAGCCGCTCTTGAAAGTCTGGTTGACAAGGGGGTTAGAGTGCCCACTACCATTCGTTGACAACAACAAACACCTCTCAAATACTTATTTTGTGCTCTCTATATGCTTTCGAAAACTTAAAAAGCTCTAGCACATGATTTAATCCCTGCTTCCCTCTGCGAAGGGCCTATCTTTTACTTTATGTTGAGTCAGTTTACCTACTCCTTTCTATCTTAGAAGCAAACACTTGTGTCAACTTTGTGTGCATTGATTCTTACATATTTACTTATTGCACTTGTTATATTGCTTTATGTTGACAACTATCCATGAGATATACATGTTACAAGTTGAAAGCAAATGCTGAAACTTAATCATCCTTTGTGTTGCTTCAATGCCTTTTACTTTGAATCTATTGCTTTATGAGTTACCTCTTATGCAAAACTTTTTGATGCTTGTCTTGAAAGTACTATTCATGAAAAGTTTTTGCTTATATGATTCATTGTTTACTCTTTATCTATTTGTTAGCAAACTATAGATCATTGCTTTGAGTCACTTCATTCATGACATGAGCCTTGCAATATATTGATCAAGATTGTGTGAAAGCATGTCTCCTCAGAAATTATTTGTTGTTATCGTTTTACCTACTCGAGGACGAGTAGAACTAAGCTTGGGGATGCTTGATACGTCTCCAACGTATCCATAATTTCTGCTGTTCCATGCTTATATTATACCATTTGCTACATGTTTTATATACACTTCATATCACTTTTATGCATTTTCTGGGACTAACCTATTAACAAGATGCCACAGTGCCAGTTCCCTGTTTTCTGCTGTTTTTGGTTTCAGAAAGTTACTTCTGGAAATATTCTCGGAATTGCACGAAACAAAAGGCCAGTCCCTATTTTTCCAGCACGTACACGGAGTCCGAAGGAGAGACGAAGAGAGCCACGAGGTGGCCAAACCACAGGCGGCGCGGCAGTGGGCCCAGCCGCGCCTGGTGGTTTGGGCCCCTCGGGGGTCCGCCGACATCGCCCCTTCGCCTATTTATTCCCCGAGACGTGAAAACCCTAAAACACCGAGCCTTTCATCCAGAACATATTCGCTGCCGCCGCCGTCGTCAACCCTAACTCGGGGGGTTCTGAAGCTCTTCCCGGCACCCTGCCGGAGAGGGGAATCATCACCGGAGGGCTCTACATCGCCATGCCCGCCTCCGGAGTGATGCGTGAGTAGTTCATCCTTGGACTATGGGTCCATAGCAGTAGCTAGATGGTTGTCTTCTCCACTTGTGCCATCATGTTTAGATCTTGTGAGCTGCCTATCATGATCAAGATCATCTTATTGTAATGCTACATGTTGTGTTTGCTGGGATCTGACTTATATTGATACCTATGTGGAGCTGAATATTATATTATCATGTCTATGTCATTTGTGATCTTGCATGCTCTCCGTTACTTGTTGAAGCCTTGGCCAAGTGAATACTTGTAACTCCAAGAGGGGGTATTTATGCATGATAGTTGGGTTCAACCTCTATTTAACCTGGGATAGTGACAGCAAGTTCTAAGGTTGTAGATGTGTTGTTGCCACTAGGGGTAAAACAGCAATGCTTTATTCAAGGATGAATGTATTGTTTACATTACGCACATTACTTAATGCAATTGTCTGTTGCTTGCAACTTAATACTGGAAGGGGTACGGATGTTAACCGGAAAGTGGACTATTTAGGCATAGATGCATGCTGGATAGCGGTCTATGTACTTTGTCGTAATGCCCAAATGAATCTCATAGTAGACACCACAGCTCACACATGCATGTTATATGCACTTATCAATTGTCAATTGCCCAGCTGTAATTTGTTTACCCAGCATGTTAGTTATCTTATTGGAGAGACACCACTAGTGAACTGTGGACCCCGGTCCATTCTTTTACATCTGAAATACAATCTACTGCAATCATTGTTCTCTACTGTTTTATGCAAACAAACATCATTTCCATTCGATACGTTTAACCCTTTGTTTTCAGCAAGCCGGTGAGATTGACAACCTCACTGTTAAGTTGGGGCAAAGTAATTTGATTGTGTTGTGCAGGTTCCACGTTGGCACCGGAATCCCTGGTGTTGCGCCGCACTACACTCCTTCACCAACACCTTCGAAGCAAACCTCGTTTTCCTACTGGTTCGATTAAACCTTGGTTTCATACTGAGGGAAAACTTGCTGCTGCACTCATCATACCTTCCTCTTGGGGTTCCCAACTGACGTGTGACGTACAAGCATTGTTTCTGGCACTGTTGCCGGGGAGATATTCCCTCGTCAACTTAGAGCTAGCAGGGGAGCATTTGGAGAAGTCTTCATCAAGCATGTGCTAGCAAGCGCAATCAAGAAAGGTGGTCCACTTGAAGAGATCAAGATCGTCATCATCTAGCTCAAGTGGAATGCGCAAGGCAAAGGTATGATCTTGATAGGGTTTTTATTTTACCGGTCTCATGTTGTTAGTTTGGAGACCGGGTTATAGGATAGACGGCGTACTATCAAGAGGGGCTCTCAAGTGAGTAACTTGATCGCACCTTTGTGGAGAGCTCAAACCTTTGCATTTTTGGCATATCATCTTTCTTGATTCTTATTTGGCTTTTATCCATGTGAGAATGTAGAGCTTGTGTTCATCTCCATACCAAGCTCTAGTTCACCGAAAACGGATCTCGTATTGAAAACTTGTTGCGTTTTCGTTTTTGGAGGTTTTACCGGTTCATCTTTTTTTAGAGAGGTTTTACCTCTCTACATTTGATTTCCTCCTCACATGATGGACTATGATGTTTCTATGCATGATCTTGTAATGCTCCTCATTGCGATTCCAACAAACCAAGATCATCGAAATCAGAGTCCGGATGGAAAACTTGTTGCGTTCTCGGTGTTGGAAATATTACCGGTCCTCCTCGAGATAAGATCCACACCTCCCATGTGTGATATCTCCTCCATATTTGGAAAGCATTCGTCGTTATCTTTCCAACAAAGTTGGTTTCATCTCATTTGGATTTTTATTGAAAAAGATATGGTTTTTAGAAGTTTTATTTCTACGCGGGCCGGCTCCCAGGCCGGGCCACAGGCCGGGCGGCTCTGCCAGGCCGCCAGCCCACAGGCCGGGCCTCAGGCCGGTCGGCTGCCAGGCCGCCAGCCCACAGGCCGGCCCAGGCCGGGCCACAGGCCGAGCGCCTCGGGCAGCAAGCCGGCTGCCAGGCCAGCCCAGGCCGGGCCACAGGCCGGCGCGCCCAGGCCACTGCCAGGCCGGCTCCTGGCCAGCTCGACCGGACTCCATTTCAGCCCAACGGCTATTTTTTCAGTGAGCTTTTAAAAGGGTTTCTTCCCCATTGTTTCACACATCTCTCGAGCAAGTTTTTCTCCCCTCTCTCCTCCATTGTTGATCTTTGGAAAAAGCTTGCCTTCCTCTCATTCCCTCCCATGATTCTTGCATATCTTTGAGGGAAATTGAGAGGAGATCTATATCTACATATTCATCCAATTCTTTCCTCCTCTAAGTGAGGGGAACCTAGTAGATCTTGATCTTGAAGTTCCATTTGTTGTGTTCTTCGTTGTTCTTCCTCTCTTCTCCCCCCATAAGCATTAATTGCTTGTGGTGGGATTCGAGAGTGAAGGATTTGAGCCTTGTGCTCTTGCCTTTGCTTCGTTGCATCGGTTTGTGCTCTTCACGAGGATTCGTGGAAGTTGAAAGCTTGTGAACTTGTTACTTTTGGGTCTTTGGACCCTAGACGCCCGTGTGGTAGTTGAGACCCTTGTGTGGTCACTTGTAGCTATTCGGGAGCCCCCAATCCCGTTGTGGGTTGTGCCCCGGATCGTTGTTGAAAGGCTCCGGATTTCCGCCTCGAAGGATTCCGATAGTGGAAGGTGAACCAAACCTTTGTGGTGCGGTTCATCGGAGAAGAAGGTGAAACCTTTGTGGTTGTTGAACCATTGTGTTGGTTCACACCTCTCCAACGAGACGTACTCCCCTAAAAAGGAGGAACTCGGGAATACATCCTCGTCTCCGCATGCCTCGGTTATTTCTATACCCGAGCTTTTTACTTATGCACTTTACATTGTGATAGCCTTCGTGCTTGAAGTATTCTATTGCTATCACCTTGTTGCTTGTCTTGCTTAGCATAAGTTGTTGGTGCACATAGGTGAGCCTAGTTTACTTAGGTTGTTGGCTTGTTAATTTAAACACCTAGTTTTATTCCGCAATTAGCAAGCCTAAACCGGAAAAGTTTTAATCGCCTATTCACCCCCCCTCTAGGCGACATCCTTTCAACGAGTTAAAGCGGTTATCGTCCTCCTTCCAGGATTTCAAGCTTCTCCATATCGGCCGCGATGCAAATAAAGTGGCGCATTTGCGCGCAAGGGAAGCTCTTAGCATGAACAATAGTATTTGCTATGATGTAATGCCTAGATTCCGAGATTCCGAGCTTGCTGTCAGATTGTAATTCGAACCCTTCTAGTTAATAAAGTCTGAATTACTATTAAAAAAAACAATCTGAAGCTCAAGATGGGTGGAGAAAAGGCCCAATCATGATCTTCTTTTACATGTAGGGTCTTTTTGTCAAACATAAGGACTATACTATATTTTTGTTATTTCCGAGATCCTTTGTAAAATATGTATACCCGTCACTAGATTTTAATGCAGTTTCTGGGTCTTTTAGGACCCTTCCACTCTTAAATAGAAGATAGATACATAAGCTCTCACATGAGTTGAAACAAACTCATATATGTACTTCACATATACATGCCACCCTCAAATCCAACTAAGTTAACAATTACCAGTTTACCACTATCCAAGCAGGGAAAGACCAATGTAAGACAAGTAGAAGAAAAACACTAGAACTGGTCAACTGGGTCTAAGAAAATTTGTATGATGTAATGTTTAGCCATCTTTAGGGTCCACCTGAATTTGACCAACTTTGTGCACGCTCTAAATTGCACCAAGACAGATAATAACTTGATATGTCATGAGCTCGCACAAACACTCTTAGACTAGACACAATGGGGGTATCATAGGTGGTATCATGCAAGCCATGTTGACAAAAAGCGGACGTGTCACTGCAATTAATGATGAGAGAGGTGATAGTGGTATCATAGTTAGATACCGTAACATAACGGATTCCAATGCAATATGAGTCTACAACCTAATAAATGCAGTAGTATATGATACCACACATATGTTATTACCCATTATGGCACTAGTAACATAGACTAGTATCTTATGCATGACTAGTTAATTGCCCGTGCGTTGCAACGGGGGCAATTGGTTAACAACCAATGTATACTACTCCTCCAATCCATATAAAGTGTCGGACGATATGAACTTACGATGTACAAAATCGTAGTTATATGAGCGGCAGTTTTTTTTAGGATCGGAGGGTGTATATATTTAGAGCATCCAACAAACTTTTAGGGCACGAATGGCTAAAAAAGCAGCTCCAACAAATGCCCTATCTCGATGTGATGCAAATTTTTTGCATCACGCCATAATTTTTTGCCTCCCGTGCAACAAATATGCATCACAAAACCCATGCCTAAACATTTTGCATCACGCGCGCAGCCGAATCGCCCGCTTCAGCTTTCAGCCCCTCTCGCGGCACCCCACCATCGCCGGAGAAATCCCGGCAAATCGAGCAGAAATTGATCCGTCGCCGTTCCCGGTCACCCTCCGGCCCCGCCGCGCCTCCTCCAGTAGCTTGGGATGGCCGGCCGCGCCCCGCTGCTGCCTTGAATCTCTGCCCATCACCGAGCAGATTCCGGCCAATTCTGGCCGGCCACCGCCCTCTGTTCGTTGTAAGTGGGCCAAGGTCATCCGGAGAGCTTTGATTTGGTGGCCGGTAGGTGCCGCGCGGCCCGCACACGACCCGACCTTGACTGCTACTACGGGTGCCACCTCGACCCTCCATCGTGCGACTTCGAAGCTCCAGCCACCTCCCGCATTCCGTCGACGTAGCTGAGATCCTCCCGTTGTCCCTTGCCGTCTTTCCTCGGCCTCCGGCGACCTCCGTTGGTGCGCCTCCCTCTCTACCCACCATCGGATCTCATGTGGTGCCCTATTTTGCATCATCTGGAATTTTGCTGCTGCCCTATTTTGCATCATGTTGAATGAGTGTCTTATATTTTGTGACCTAAAACCTAAAAAGTGGTGTCCTAAAACTATTTTCATGTGCCCTATTTTACAACATCGAGTTAAGATTTAGTTATAGGATTCTTATGCACATGAGGCGGCAACAAATCTCTATTATATATACATGGTGATTTAAACAGAAAATAGAAATATAAAACATCTTATTTGAAACGACATTTTCACTTTCTAGTGAATTGGAATCAAGCATGTCGAATATATACCTTTAGAATCACTCTTCAAAAGATTATCCTTGCTACTTCTAGAATTATCAGTGTAACAGATTATCACTACAAAAGATTATCCTTACTACTTCTAGAATCCCCTCAACTGCTTCTACATCACCGTCCTCTAAGCTGTCGGGGCATGGACATCACCGTCCCCTCAACTGCTTCTAGAATCCCCTCAACTGATTCAACTCGCATAAATATTTCGCCTATTAAGGAGGATTCACGTTCTCTAATAAAACATGCTCAATGATGCTTATCTTCATATGCAGAACTGCAAATAGCCAAATACATGATGACCGGACAAAAAATAGCCATAATTCCTTTCCTAGGCCTACTTCTAAGATAAGTTAGCAGGACCTTTAGTTTACTTAATGGGGACTGTTGACAAGGCTATGCCAGTTAAGGCATAGGACTGTTGATCACACCTCATGCAAAACACACTCCTTCCCCGTAGAACTTCTTTGCTTCAGGACATTCCCGTCTAAACTCTGCATAAACAGACACATTAGAATAATGTAAAAGTTAGGTGGCAGAATCGTTCACATATTCTGATGAATAGTCGAGCGGGTGCAAATATTAAACTTTTTTAACAACACTTGTACACTAAGAAAATAGCACTACAATGGATGATACAGAGATTCTTACCATGAAGCAGTAGTGGACACTCAGCTTGACCGAAGATAAGTTTCTATTCTCAATGCAGTAAGCGATGATACAAGAGATTATATGAGTGATGCTTTAGTCCTTTGACCTTCTTCATTGTATATGTGGAACAAAACCCTGCAAAAATTGTCCTCGAGCTGTCAATATGGTAAGAGGCAACTTTTACAGTTCCTTTTACTGGTCTCGAAATATGACCGGTACAGTTTGATCTAACGGTTGAGAGAGATTCAGCCCAGGAGGCCATCAGTGGAATTTCGGTGGAAAAACAAGACTAACCAGCTCTCAGCCAGACGGTTTTTTGACGAGAACCATAGCGCCGCCGCCGCAAGCCCCGTCAACTCTCGACGCCGTCGCTAGCCCCCTTCTCTGATCTCGCCGCCACCGCCTCTATCCCGCACGCACGCCGCCACAATCCCTCTCTCCGCTCTCCAATCTGCCGCCACGATCCCTCTCTCCGCTCTCCAATCTGGGTGGACATCGCGTAGTACAGCGCCGGGCGAGCGGCGCCAGGAGCAGGAGGAGCGCGATGCGCGGCACGCCGCCGGTATAGGGCGTGGAAACTGGTACGTGACCTCCTGCTCAAATCCTCTTTATTTCAGTCTTCTATCATTTGGCCGTAACAAACCAACGGAGCCATCATGTTGATCAATTAGCATTTGCATCTTGTACTGCTCGTCATAATGACCAATTGACCACTGTCAGTCTATAATCCATATGTTGCAATGTTTCTTCTTGATTGTTTTTTTTAGAGAGTACGCAATCGCGTACCTTTATAGAAGGTAGAGGTTTGAGTACAAGAAAGTGACAGTCCGTTGCGCACAACACTGTCAACACACCACTCCACTCCGACCCACACACAACAACCAAACACAAGTAAAAGCCTATCCTAAACTGATAGCAAGGCCGCGTCTCAACCGATGCAAACCGTCTTCAAGAAAGGACACCTCGAACTCGACTTCCCTTGTCGACACACCAAACGAAAGGAGAGGATGGTGGGACTTGGTCCGTCGAGGGAAAGGCATCGTCTTGAACACACTAGCGATGGTGTGCATAGCGCCCTTCACCTCAATCTTGGATAGCGGCGAGCACCGGAGGAATACAGCATACGACCTCCAAGTCATGTCTCCAAACGCGATGCTCTCACTAGAGGGACGACGTCGAGGACGCCGCCATCACGCCGGTCCAACTCCGAACCTAGGCTTTCGCCCGGAGACATCTACCAGCCCAGGGCGAGGGCGAGGGATGTGATAGCTCCCCTCAGCGACACCTCCTAGAAGGGGAACGACGCCCACAAGCGCCGTTGCCGCCGGCACCAGCCGAGGCCAGGCAACACTTTCGTCTGAATTGCCGTGCACCACCCTCCCTGCCCACAAGACTAGGACCAATGTCCAAGCTGATCACACCGCCGCCACCGCAGCCTTCACCATCGTAGTTGAGGCGTCATGGATCACCGATGACCAGCACGAACGAGGACGCTCCTTCTTCCCGCAGCCCCAGCCTGTCTTCCTCCTCCCACGCGGACAAGGGCATGCCGAACCGCAGCTGTCAGCTCCGTGACAGCTCGCGTCGCAACCCTAAAGCCCAAATCGGGCCCGGCAGGGCCCAGATCTGGCCCGCGCCGCCGGCAAACGAGCCGCCCCGCTGGATCCTCCGCAGCCGCAGCTGTCCAGGAGTCCCCATCATCGGGCGACCGTCCGCTGCACCACCATCATCGCCTCCAGGCCCGGGGAGGCCCGCGCCGCGGCCGAGAGCTCGCTGCCGCGCCAAGCGCAGCAACCTCCAGTGCTCCCACGCCGCACCGCGTCCCCCACGCCAAACCGCCCGGCCACCCGCCGCCCACCTCGCCGTGCGCCGTCGCGCATCTCCTCCGTGCGCCGCCCATCTAGCCGTCCCTCCCCGCGCGAGGAAGGCCCGTCCAGGGCTCGCCGTGTCCTGCCCGCCGCCTTTGACGGCCGGGCGCCGCCAGCGCCGGCGGCAGCAGCGGCCAGGGAAGCCCGAGGCGGGGGGCGCGGGATCTAGGATTCGGCCCTCCGGGGTTGCCCGCGCGTGCGACCCGGGAGGGAGAGGGAGGAACAACTAGAGGGCAGATCTGGGGGCGTAGATACCTGCCTGCCTATCGATGACTGACGAGCTGCTGCATATCTGTCATTGTGACCAAGCATATACTTGAGACAGATAGTTCTGTACTGTCTAGGAGTTTATTATGCTACTTACTCATCCAACCTTGTTTTCAAGAGCACCCTACATGTATCTTTGCATGTATTTTTATACATTTGATTCGTCTTCTCCTAATTCTGCTAGGTGGAAGTACCTGTAACAAATTGTGCTACGGTGCTGTCTTTTCAGGTAGTGGATAGATGAAAGCGTCAAGTAATCGTCTTCACTTTGTTAGTCGTTTCTTCTTCATATTGGTGTCTGGTCACCCTGGGTTTGTCTAATTAAAATCCTATGAAGAAGCACCGATGCGTGTGCTAGATCCGCTACCCCATTAAGTTAAACATCATTAAATTTCTTGTGACCGAGTAGTCCATGCGCATATAATCTCATCTACCTTTTTATGAAAAAAACAATTTCGTTGGATTGATGTCAGGGATTAGATATTCTCCATGCGGTTTTGATAAATCCTTAAAGCACAAGGGAAAATAATGATTGAATTTCTTACTATGAGCATACGGCCATTACTCTTCTTCGTTTTATCCTTCTAAATTTCTCTTGACTAATGTGTTGTCTGATTTGACATGCCAGTGATGTTTCAAACCTTCAGCTTACATCCCAAGTCAGCTTCTGAGATTTAATGATTGAGAAAGTTGAGATAGATCTAGCCTTGTACCTGGACATCTTTGCAATTTCATTAATGTCTTTGAGCATACACTTGCATCACTTATATTCTTCTTGGGAACCTTACTTGACCAATAACCTTTTTATTAGGTCGCCAGCAGAGTCGAGCTCCTGCCAGACTGTGCCGGATGCTTGTCGTGACAGCGTGGCGTTGGCAATTCGGATGAAGCTAACCAATGTGGTGATCAAGACTGACTCTCTTGTCCTGGTTAACCTGTGGAAATCTAGGCTGATGACAAGGGCGAGCAATCTGCCCTCCTGATGCATGTCCAAGATCTTAGTAGCTTTTTTTACCTCGTTTGAAGTCCTGTTTGTTAAACGTGAAGCCAATATGGCTGCCCATGTAACTGTTAGACAGTGTTCTGCTGCTATGCTGCTAGAGTTCTGGTTGTCTCAAACTCCAAGGTTCCTAGCAGTGAATCTCGCATGACAACGTTTTTGCTGTTCAAGTTATATAAAGCTCTTGGCTCTCAAAAGAAAAAAGAGAAGCAACGCATACTCTTGACATGCATAATTATTTCCATAGACAGGATTTGACACCACAGAGTGACAGTTTCCTGCCTAATTCTCTCAGACCATACTGAAATCATTCTCTGTTTCTCCTTTTTGGTCATTTACCAGTAACAAAGATGGATATCTAGTGGTACATTATTAAAAATCAGTGATACTTTATTCAATGATGGAAACATTTGTTACAACATCTCTCGGTAGGGCATAAACATCTACAACGGTAATACTTACGATCAGAACAGGTCAGAAAACGTTTGAAAGGTAGGTGCAAATTGCATAAGCATCGCCAAGTTGTACAATGACACCACTAGCTGATGCCAACAGGTGCAACGACGTTAGTTTTGTGGTTTATACATTTTCAGGTCAAAATTCCCTGAAGAAGGCTATTTCAAAATCCTTCTTGTGCTCGCTTCTCCTCTTTCTGCATCTTCCGTATCCTCTTTGCGGCCAACTTTGCCCTCTTCATTGATGGCACTTCCTGCTGAAATCATAACGTATTTGTGACGCTAAGTCAGATAAAAAGTGAAGATTAAAAGTATAGCTAGTTAAGATGCAGAGACAGAGACGCACAAACAGAAAACAGCAGTATTATCTCCTAAACTGTACTAGCAATATTCTATGCAAGGTGTTAAGTTTGTCTATCTATAAGCATAGATACCTTCTTCAACTGTACCACACAAATATCATATAATCAATAAACTTGTGAACTACAACATACTATTCTTGGCCTGAAGATATAACAGCAATGCTCTTTTTTACTTGATATAACAGTAATGCTCTTTTTTTACTTGATATAACTGTAATGCTAGTATGATACAGAAAGCCATTTACTGTGTTTCACTAAGAGAATCTTATCCATTGCTCACATGGGTCTTTTAGGAGCTGTTTCAACGTTATTCTCGGCCGCTGGCTTTGGCTTTGGAATCCAAACCTTAGTTGTTCTTAACATGAGCCTCTACTGGTTCCAACCTCTCCTGTTAAATATTGTCTGAGAAATACAAGAAGTTGGTCATAGCATCAAACTGTCTGAACTTGGTGCCCAAGCTCAGTAGAAAGGCCCTCTTGGAGGAGCAATTATCAAAGACATCAAGTCAGTGGCAGCTAGGTTTGTCTGTCTTTCTTTTGTCTTTGTTAGACAATGGTGTAATGTTTATGGTATGCCCACTAGAAATTACGTAGTAAGAAATTAATTCCTTGGGCTAGATAGGTAAAGTGAACTGCTGTCTGGTTTGGTACACTGGTCAGTAACTACTTCTTAGACTCCAAAATTAAATTAGATCGACACGATACCTGAATTTCCGAAGCGATTCTGCAGCATAGTCAAGCTGTTTTTTCCAGGCCGATATCCAGGACACTTCAGACGCTGCACCATAGCGGAAGCCAGCAGGTTGTTGTTCTTCGAGGTCGACCACCGGAACGCGGCGGCGACTGCCCCGCTCCGCGTGCGTGGACGAGGCTGTGGCCGTCGCCGACGCGTTCTACTCCGAATCCATCGTGGCGCTTGACGCGCGCGAGGCTTCCATCCCCGTGCGCCTCGCCGAGGCCTCCGACGGGCGCTCCGCCGCCGAGCCGCCTCCGGCCGACATCCGTGGCGTGCTCCGGTGGGTATGCCGCCGCATGGACGGCTCCGCGCTCTGGCGCTTCATGGCCACGCGCCGCCGGGAGCTCGCCGCCGTCGCCGCATCGGTCGACCCGCCGTGCCTCCTCCTCGACGTGATCAACGACTTCGTGGCTGCCGGAGAAGACGCCGGTGAGGACCAGTGCTGTGCTGGGTGCTCGGCATGCTGCTGCGCTCGTCGTCGGAGGCGTGGACGATCTAGGTTTTTTTTACCTGACGATTTAGGGTTCACTAGCTAATTGTCCGTGCGTTGCAACGGATGCATGCATACTTTTAATAATAGTTTAACACCGGTCCCAGTAACAATAACATATAATTTTCGCATCCTCATGCACATCATGCAACAATGTTTTCTCCACCTACTTCTTTCCATGCATTCCCACCTACTTCTTTCCATGCATATGTCTTCTTCGTTGTCTATTTCTTTTTTTTTTGCGAGGAAACCATGTGACATTACAGGGAGAACATTACAGAAAGGTACCCAACAAAGATGAAAATTACATTCCAGTCCTTCTGCAACACAGAGACACCGGCATGGAGCAGGACGTGCCGGCGGCGCGCCGCCGCCTTGTCTTCCTTCAAACCTTGGAACAGAAGACCTCCCCAAGCGGACGGGAAGGCGCCGGACCTCGAACTCGGTGGAGCCTCCACCCAACTCCAGCTGCATCTCCGTCTTCCTGCAACAACACCAGCTTCAAGGTCGTCAGCCCATATCCGCCGCCACGCGGGATCCGGGAGGGGGATGGCGCTCCCAACGAATCCGGAGATCCCAGGGAGCGAAGGGAGCAGGAACACCACCGCGGAACTCCTCCGAGCTCCGCCGTCGAAGGAAGCGTGTACCTGCACCAAAAACACCGCCGGTGACCCAACCTCCTCCATGGCGCCACCGGCAGAAGAGCACACAAACCCTACACTATCTACAGCCGTGAAGCGGAGATCCCCCGCCCTCCCGCCGCCGGAGCGGCCGACGGAGGACGAGGGATCCGGCGAATCGACGGCGAGGCGGTGGATCTTCGTTGTCTATTTCTTCGCCTGTAATAGTCAGTGTTAAATAGTATCATGGACTCGGTGAAATTTACTTTGGCACATGGGAGCGTATGCTCCTGCATGGGTAAAACATTTCACGAAATGTTTTTGGTAGGTATGTCTTGACATTATATATGTGCATGCCACGATTTGTGGGAAACCGATATTTTGTGTGCCTTATGTAAAAAAAGGACAAAAAATGTCTTGTGGAAAGTATTTTTGCACAAGTTTTTATTTTTACACACGACGAAAAATATCTGTTTTTCGTGAAACTAATTTGAGAACACGTAGAATGTCAACATACCTGTAGAGTTTGTTTCGAATTTTTTTCACTTAAAAAACGATATTTTTTAGGTCCAAAATGTATTTTAAAAACCAGAAGCAAAAACACCACCCCTAATCAGACTCACAAAATGATAGGAAGAGGTTCAAAATATAGCTCATTACACTTGCTCGGATAAAAGTTGAAACATATAATTCATAAATATTTTTAGTTATGATACATAGATTCATAGATAATTCATCTGGATCACATCATCTGAAACTCCTCAACGTAACTCCACTCCACGTTTCAATCTAAAAAAGAATCACACACGTTGGACAACTTCAAATCTTTGTACTATCCAAACAAGATCCATCAGAAAGTTGAATATCAATAGAAGATTGAATCCAAATCACAAAAGAATCATATATCTAATCTTTACAAATGGTCAGAAACTCTCCTAGTTTAAGGAATGTGCTGGGAAACAACAGGTACTCCGTAAGTTCATCAAGTCAGACATTAAAATGAAGATAAATTTAAGGTTGCACAAGAAAATGCAACCTAGCAACAGACGGGCAGCCTGCGCAGGTAAAGAAGCTTCCCAGAAGGATTCAGTGGCCAAGTTGTCTTCCTGCAAGTTGGAGTAGCCGGGCAGCACCAGAAGGTGAATGAAATATGAGCAGCAAAGTCGCTATTCACCTGGTACCTGACCTCCATCTCCCTCATGCTGCAACTCAGCTCCACTCCATTCTGGTGCTGGAAGCAGGAGGACAATTAAGTAAATTGCTCGGGTTTATTTTCAACAAAGCAGAAAGTGTGGCTACAATTCAATACTTCATTTTGAATGGGTAGAGAGGATTTAGTAGGAGGGTGCGGATATCATATATAGATACCAATCATGGTTTTGGGGAAAATGAACTAAATCTTATTGGGTAATTTGGTTGCTGTGTAGATGACCCTGATCAGCCACCTCTTTTGGATTTGGAGAAGTGCCAATTTTTAAGAACGTGAATCTTCTCAACTGAAGACACCTTAAGTACTGATAAATGATCTAATTGCATAAGCAACACTGTACTAAAACAAAGATCTAGTTCGCAAAGGTGATGTCTGTACTGTTTACAATTCTGCAGAAAGATGCATTGTAGAATGAAGAAAAACGGGGAATGCTCAAGAATTACCATCCTCAGAACCAGCAGCTTGCTCTCCTTCCACCAGCATTTTATCCTGCAGTAGATATGAAAGGATGAGCATGATCAGGATTTTGCAAAACAATTTATTGTTCAACTAACTCCATGGTGTACAGAATAAAAAAGCACTGACAAATTTAGGGCCCATGCATTCCTCCTGTGCATCTTCCAGCGGTCATCTGCAACAAGGAAAACATACTTACATTAGAGACAACAATACTCCACACAACAAATTATAAAGCTGTAACACTACACTTGGAAGTTGCAACTATGGAAGCTCTTAATTTCCAAACCCAAAATTACCATCTTGTCTCTCAGGTTTGTCTGGACGTTCTTGAACGCCTCCTCGATGGCAATCAGCTCATTGGTCTCCAAGTTGTCATTCTCGTTCTTCGCCCTGTCATACGCACTGATGCTCTGAAAACATTTTCAGGGTTTTGTAAGTTTGAATATTTTTATTTGTTAATTGGTGCTAAAAGAAATAACTGAAGTAGATCAGACAAGAACATTGTGATTCTCATCACATAGTATCTTCCCGGAGGTTGTCTGGTACTTCTCCAGTATCCTTGGCAGCCTAGAAGCGAGCCAGAATTTGCATTTTTGCAATCACTTCCAATAAAGAAGAGCCCTTGAAACATAAAGAGGGTGCAGAGAACATGTTGCCGTGCCATAAGAAATACTCCCTCTGTCCCATAATTCCATTTAAACTAAAAAGATCATGATCTTTGTTCTCTTGACAGGGAGACAGAACAATCACATGAATAGCTTAATCAGTTGTAATTCACATAAACAAAAAAGGAAAGCAGTTTTGCATGCAGAAACCGATCACTTATATGTCCAGTACAGTCCTTGCTTGAATCATGTTCATGGTGATAAAACTCGCCGTGAATAATTATGTATGAGAGAAGCGCTATTATATAACTTGGTTAGTAGTCCGGCCGGTTCAGAGGAATTAGCACGTAAAACTAACAAGAACACGAACAAGAAAACCCAAGGCGTCCCTAAAAAGAAGACATAGAGTGCAGGTTGGATCCGCGGTCTACCTGGCCAGATCGCCCGGGAGTGGCGCACTGGAGGAGGTGGGCGTCGCGTCGACGACGGCGATGGTGGCCTCTCCGAGCGCAGCTCCTCTCCCGCGCCGTCCCGCTGAAGCTACTCGAGGCAGCATTTAGAGGATGAGGACGGCGACAACAACTTTGGCCGAGCAGCTTGCGTAGGCGGTGGAGAGGCTGGGAATGGGCGGACGGGGCTGGTGCGGTGGAGGAGCCGTCGTGGCGATATGGATCTGGTGATGCGGTGGTGGTGGCTGCGTTGGATGGCCAGGAGCAGGATGAGCGGCGAGCAACCTAGCGCCGCCGAACCTTCTGCGGGTCAGGATTTGTCTGCGGGTCTATTGGGCTTAGGCCCAGGTGGGTTGATCGGGGCGATAGAGCCCAGGTGGGCGAACCACGGGCGAGCCAGATCGTGGGAGGGAGGATGGTTCGCTCGGTTACACGAACGACCAACTCCCATTTAATAGTAAAGATTTCGTGGGAAATTTGGAGATTCCTGTCTGACGAACCGTGGCTGCACGAGGGCGGTATTGGACTTGGACTGACAATTAACACAAACATTATTGGGCCAGTACCCATCTACGTTACTGGGCTAGGGCCCGTCGGCGGGAGGCTATTTTGCACCAGTACAATTTATACTGATCATCGTTTAAGCACCGGTATGAAACGTTTTTAGCCTTTGGATGGACGAAAATAAATGGCTGTGATTCATTTGAGGGTACCACAAAAGTCCTCTGATAAGAACATCGTATTAACCGGTATAAGTTTTGTCCCCAAAAAAATGTAAAGGCGAAACCACAGAAAACAAAACTTTGGAGAATTTAACTTGAGGAGAGATTTATTCTGTTCTGTTTCATCACTCTCAACGCGTGTCTCAGTGTGCAACTATAACTTCTTCGCCCAGCTCATCTGCAGACATAATTGAGTATTTTCTTAAAACCGTTATACTAATTGAGTATTTTCTTAGAACATCCTCATCGCTGAACATTTGGTGGTTGTCTAACGAAAAGAAGCTCCAGGGAAGGGATCGGAAAAAATTCCTTGCCATATTCATGCTCGTAACCTGGTCCATTTGGCGCGAAAGAAACAGGAGGGTGTTCGAGAAGAAGAACACACCAATCCAAATCCAAATTCTTACTGAAAACATCAAAGCCGAAGCTAACCAGTGGGTTATTGCCAATAGGGGTCGCCTTAGCTTACAGTAACTAGGTGGTTATCGTTTATATGTGTTTGCTGGGTCGTTTTTCAGTTGTATCTCTGTTCCCCCTCTGTTTTGTTTTGTTTTGTTTTGTTTCTGGGTCGCTGTTCGATGTACATTGGTCTCCTATGACCTAAACCTTTCCTCTCTTAATTTATAACATGCAGCTCTCCTGCATGGTTTATATAAAACCGTTATACTAATTGGCATGCCGCTACTGTGTGCACGTAGTTTCTGACAACTATGACCTCTTCAACGCTAAGTGTTGCTCGACCTCTGGAATCGCCATCCAATTTAGTCAATTTCTATGTTTAAGGTGGTGACCAATGCTGCACAACAGAAAATAAATAGTGTAGGTTGGTTCGTTTCTACTAAAGGAAAGTGATCTTTAAGAGTCCAAAATTACATAGGATCAGAAGAACACGTCATGATCTATGATGATATTAGGAAGAATAACACTTCTAAAGAATTTGTGAGATAGTCACATTCCAGGCATGTAGTTAATTTCCTAAGTGTGATCCATGCAACAAGGAAACTCGAATATATGGTAGTCGAGTCGAGGTGAGTGCGACTGCCCATGGTTGACCCTTGGTGGTGTACTTTGAACCAGTGCTGCATACATATTCTCAGGTATTTAGTTAAAAAAGTAGTAAGGCAACGTGCTACAAAGAATTGAAAGAATTTTCCGGTTCTGGTTCATGACATGTGTGTACTCCCTACAAGTGAAAGCATATACGTATGGAATGGAATACAAGGGCTGCCTTGGGCATGTGTGTAGGGCGTGTAGGTACCTGCGCGTCCTCGATCGTCCTGGTCGATGCGGGCATGCGGCCGAGTCTGAAGCAGAGGCCCCTGGCGTGGTGGCTGGCGGAGAGAAGAGGACGGTGCAGCGCTCGATCTGATGCGGGAGGTGGCGGAGGGTCTCGGCGAGCCTGTCCATGAACGACCAAGTAGCATGCTGCCGACGGCGTCCTCTCCGGCGACACCGTGGTTTTCGGCGAGCGGCGGTGAAGCATACCGCGCGGCGAGCCCGCCTTCTTCTTCCAGGTGCAGGTCGAGGAAATTACAAAAAACTACCATAATTGGGGCTGGATTAACGAGTCAGCACCGATCCTGCTAATTTTTTCAAAAATATACCAACACTGGGGTAACGAAAACAAATCGTACTGATTTCGGTCTAACTGCATTTTGACAGCAGTGCTGACCAACGGGGCCCATTTGTTAGGACTGACGGGACAGCACACGTGGATGTGGAGCTGAGGTGGACGTGGGACCCACCTGTCAGGCCCATCTTTTTCTCCAATTCTTCCTCCTCTCGCTCTCAATCGCGTCTGTGCTGCTCTCCACCCTCCTCATCTCGGCCTCCCTCTTCTTCTCCTCGTCCCAGGCGCTGCTCCTGTCCTTCTCCCTGCTCCCCTCCGCGGCCAAGCTGCGCCAGCAGCAGATGCACTCCGACCGCCGCTGCGGCTTACAAGGCTATCATGGCGCCGCCTCCGCCGCCGAGCAAGGGCAAGCCCAAGCTCCATCCCCCACACCAGATCGATCCCGAGCTCCATCCGCCCGTAGACCTTGCCGCGATCTATCCTCGGGCCTGCGGGCGAATGCTCGCGTTGACCATGGTGTGCGGGAAGAAGCAGGGGGCAGCGGCGCTCCAGCTCGGCGACCCTTGCGCCCTCTCGGCGTGGCTCTGCAGGCGGGATGACGACGGCGACTACGGCGGGGGCTGCTCCCCGTGCCGGGCTTCCTCTCCCTGCGGCGGCGGACGGGACGGAGAGGGAGCCGTGGTGGTCGTGAGAAGATGGGGAATTCGTGGAGGAGAAAGAAGCACGGGAGAGAGAAGATGTGGTACTGACAGGTGGGCCCCACATCCACCTCAGCTCCACATCCACGTGTACTGCCCCGTCAGCCCTGACAAATGGGCCCCGTTGGTCAGCACTGTTGTCAAAATGCAGTTAGACAGAAATCAGTACGATTTGTTTTCGTTACCCCAGTGTTGGTACATTTTTGAAAAAATTACCAAGATCGATACTGACTCGTTAATCTAGCCCCAATTGTGATAGTTTTTTGTAATTTCCTCGTGCAGGTCCTACCGAGCCGCTACGGTTTCGCGGATGGCGACGAGCAGCGGATCGTCTCCCTCGTCTGTGGGCAGACGGTGGACCAGGACGACGGGTAGCGGCAGAACGCTGATTGATCGCTGCGTTAATTAGCGCTGATTGATCGCCTGCGTTAACGCTGACGTGTAAGGAAAGAAATCTCGGAGGAAATATCAGGAACAAACAACAGTGCGAAGAAAAACCGACTTTTAGATAAAGATTGCATCGATGCCAGGAACGCGTTGCGTTAGAGCGCACAGTTGGACCGGCCCATGTTAGCTCGATAACCCATGATAGCGAGGGTTGATGGACGAAGGATCGATCGGGGAAGGCAGAAAGTTTCTGCCAAAGGAAGTACGTAGAACTCCCATTTAATAGTAAAGATACTACTATATGATACTCTTCATTGTGACTAGTCTATTGCTCACAAGTCAAAACTGATTTCGTCGAGTTTTAAAGCTGTCTTTCCTGGAGAAAAAGTACTCACGTAATTACACAAGCAGGCAGGGAAGGCGCCTTTCCCTGCAGACGAAGGCGTAAAGCCTCCTCTTCTATTCTCCTCCTCGGTCCGTCAGCGGTGACGCGAGCCACGGAAGACGGCGACCGCCGACGGCATATGATCCTCGTCGTCTTCGTGTTCTCGAACGTTCCGCTCGCCTCAAATAAATCCACCCGCGAGAGCGGCGAGGCGCCCACCAGTTCCCCGCGTCCAGAAGCAAACCTTTCCCGTCCCTCGCCCTCCTCCGTGGTGATCGTCGTCGACGGCAGGAAGCCTCTGTCTAGGTGCGTACGGTCGCTCAATCGCTCTACCCGCAAGCTCGATTTCTTCTTCGATTATCGCTTTTGGTTGGATCCGCGGCTGTTCCAGCGATTTAGCTCCGAGGGTTTGCGGTTAGGTGACGATGAATTTGGGGCGAATTGGGATAATATGTTGCCACAAGTTATCGCAGGTTCTGAAATAGGGATGCCGGATGCATCCTCAATTCCTCACACGTGTTTCGTAGGTGTTACACTGATCTCAGTAAGTAGTATTAACTTAAAAAGCAACACTAGTGGAAGTCCTACTCGTTTTGGTTGCGTGATTAAACGATGAAAAGAGCCCAATTCCTATCATTTTGCTTCTGACTGGATCTTGGAGATTGGAATTAGTATTACTCTGATACTCTAATTGGCACTGCCACTGTGGATTTAAAGCTGGACCGGTCATTTGGGTTCAGGGTGGACTACATGGTGTTTATAGGATTGGCATTCAGCTTATTTCGATGGCTAATTTTTATGCTTTCTTCTCATTGATAACTTGGTTGATGAGACCATGATATGCTAGTAGTAGACACTAGACACTAGCATGCTTACCATATTATTTTGTAAAATACATTAAACTGATAGCACAAGGTGTTTTTTCGTCAGGAACAGAATGGATGAGAATAGGATAGCTCGAATATCGGTCACTTGGAGAGGCAGACAACTTGATGTTGACGCAGACCCAAGCTGTACGGTGAAAGAATTCGGGCAACTGCTTCAGGATTTGACTAATGTTAAACCAGAGACCTTGAAGCTCATAGTTCCACAATCTGCAAATAAAGGTTCTAAGCTGATCATGCCATTCTCGGATTCCCATTCAAGCTTAACTCTGAAAGAAGCTGCTATCGATCAGGTAAGATGCAGCGCATGCACTACGCATGCTAATTAAAGAATACAATAGGTACTCCCTCCGATCCATATTAATTGTCACTGAATTGGATGTATCTAGCACTAGAACATGTCTAGGTACATCCGATTCAACGACAACAATTAATATGGATCGGAGGGAGTAGTTGATAATGCAATGGCGAATAATATCATTGCTCTTTTTTCTTTTATACAACAGGGTAAGCCTATTAGAATGATGGGTGTCTTTGACGATGAAATTGAGGAAGTATCAGACAATGGAAAAAGACCAGATCTGCGGATAATTGGATTTGATGAAGAAGAACGCCGGCTGAGGCAACGATCATCAGGCAGGCCCCAGTTTTCACTAAAACTTCCGCAGGGGCAATACATCTTTTGTGATTTTCGGACTCTTCACTTACCCGGGTTGAGGTTAGTCAAAATCAACTCCCATACATGTTTTCTAGTTTATAAGAAACAATCCCTTAAATAACAATCACCGCACCAGTTTGCTCTTTTTGGAATCCGTACATGTCAAGTTATCATAAATCTTTCTTCGGCCTGTGCTCCTTTGTACCTTTACATTTCCGGTCTTCGTAATGGAATTAAGTCCACACTCTTTCCTTGGTTCATTCGAGCAGTCGGCAGTGTGCGTTTCATACAGCAAGTCAAATGATATCTTGTACTAATTTGAGGTGCACGTGCCTTGCACATCTCATAATCTACAACATAAGTATGTCTTCACTTAAAATTCGCGATACACAAAAATTTTACCCTTAGAGGGCGCTAGCGTACCTGGCCAACTACTCTTTGACCCTGCATCGTTAGATTGGATCAGGCTAGCAAATATGTTATAGTTAGTTACCAAATACTTAAAAAACAACAACTAAGCAACATTATCCACTATTTATTCTTTGATAATTCTCTCACGAAGGTCCACCTCTTTATGCGATCAATAATACTGTGTTCCATGATGGGGCTTCTTTCCCTTCGTACTTTAAAATATGTACCAAAAATCGGTTCTTCAGTTCAAAACAATCCTACATATGCATTATGCAACGTTGTTATAAAATTCATGTTCAAGGTGTGCACATATAATTATGGTGTAGAATATGTGGGTATTGGAAAATGTAACACATCATTGGCCCATGAGTGCATTAATTAGAAACCACATAACCTGACACACCACTGCATGTATATAAAAAAATGTAACAATGTGCGTTGAATGAACCAACTATGATTTAATGTAGTGACAAGCTTCATACTCGTATGAGTTGGTCGGAAAAACAGTAGGAACTTTGTGTCCCACTTAGAGACGTGGTTCTTCAATGCAGGTTTTGCAACTTGGAGCACATGGTTTAGATTATTGCCGGTAGTTTTTAATATATTCTCTCCCAAAGTAGGTATTGGAAGCGGGTCCAAAATAGAGCCAATTTGCTTATTTTGATCCAATACGAACAATATGAATAGCCTAAAAATATCGTAAGGCAATAAAATATGTAACGATAGGTTTAGAAATACATCAATCATTAAGACCAAAGGAGCAACTCTCAGGAAAGAAAGATTAAAATTCTTACCATATTGTGAGTTATGGTACTTTGGTATTAGGCCAGCTATGAAACAACTATGTCAACCTATCGACATCAAGATTTTCATGACGATTTGGATCTCTTGAAAAGGCGGACATCATCTAAAATAATAATAAGAAAACGGTACTAATATGAGGCAAAATGTAATATGTGATTATAGTGACTTAGGCAGAACTTTAGATCCATGTAGTGAACCGGAATGTCTCCGACAAGTTGGATCTCGTGGCACGCTAGTATCCGCGTACCATATTAAAGCATCTTGATTTCACATGAGCGAATGGGTGAAAAACTTATCATATTAGTTTAAATTCGAGAAAAATAAGGAACATATTGAAGATAGACGAAATTCACTACATGGATCTAAAGTCCAGTTTAAATTATTATAATCACATATTACATTTTTTTTGATATTAGTGATGTTTTATTATTATAATTTTAGATGATGTCCCACTTTGCACGAGACCCAAATCGTTGTGAAAATCTTGACAATGATAAGTTGGCATAGTTGTTTCATAGCTGGCCTAATAGCAATGAGTACCATAGCCCAAAATGCGATATGGTAAGATTTTAGTCCTTGGTTCCCGAAATTTGTTCCTTTGGTCTTAATGATTTATCTATTTATAAACCTATCGTTGCAAATTTTACTGCCTTGGGATATTTTTTTTCTATTTATATTGTTCATCTTGGATCAAAATAAAAAGTTTGTCTCTATTTTGGACCCGCTCCCAATACCTACTTTGGAAGAGAATATATTTAAATTATGGGCAATAATCTAAAACCTTGTTCGTCGAGTTTGCAAACCATGCATTGAAGAACGACGTCTCTACATGCGGACGCAAAGTTCTTACTATTGTTTTGACAAAATCATACATGTATGAAGCTTGTCATTGCATTACAATCTTAGTTGATTCATTCAATGCACATTGTAATATTTCATACACGCAGTGGTTTGTGGGGTTATGTGGTTTTTAGTTTCATGCACTCATGGACGTTGATGTGTTACATATTCCGATACCCACATATTTTACACCATGATTATATAGATACACACCTTGCACATGAATTTTTATAAAAATGTTGTATAATGCATATGTATGATGGTTTTGAATCGATGAAGTGATTTTTTTGTAAATATTTATTTGGAAGTACGAAGGGAATGAAGATATAAATAATATCCTGTCATGGGACAAAGCATTATTGATCGCATAAATAGGTGGACCTTCGCGGGAGAATCATCAAACAATAAATAGTAGAAAATGCTGCTTAGTTGTTGTTTCTTAATTATTTTTGTCACTAATTATAATATATTTTTGTGTTCGCAAATTTTAGTGAAGACATGTGCGTGGATCATGTGTTGTACGCATGGATCGTGTGTTGCACGCACACTTACATGTTATTGAAGTTGCTCCACTAAAAAACTCGGTGAAAGCAAAATAGGATTCAAAAGACATGTTTATATTATAGTGCGTTGCACTTACTAGTTTCGTCCAAAATATATATGAACTTAATTGTGATTCTTTTGCATTTCATACACTAATTTGCTAGACTGATCGAATCCGTGTAATACTCTTAGATCGTGTCAAGTATTACCTAAGAAACCCTGTTTTCTCTTCTACCCCTTGCTAAATAAATGGATGCTAGTACTAGGAAATATCTGTCTCATTTTCTCGAATAACTAGCAAATATATCTGTCTAATTTGTATAATGCCGGAGGCCAGTCATGGCATCATAAACTAAAATGTTGTGCTTATTTACCTTCTGTTGGTTGCAGCTGAATCCACCACCCTCGGAAGCTCTGAAAAGAATGCACATGCTTGCATGTGACCCTGGCATAATTGCGATCATGAACAAGGTAACAATCTTCAGGCGGCAAGTCTGTTTCTTTGTGTAGATATTTACACACGTATTTATTTGTGTAGTTTGATGTTTACATAGTTATTATTTGTTTTTTTTTCAGCATAGATGGCGAGTGGGAATCATGACTGAAATGGCACCAGTAGGATATGTCGGTGTTAGTCCAAAATGCATTCTAGGCTTCAATAAGGTGAACACAAGCTATTTCATACAGTATATACATGCAGCAAATTTTGTTTTCTGAGAATATATCTTGTTGACTGTTATTATTCATATAGAATATGGGAGAGGAGATATCCCTTCGGCTACGCACTGATGACTTGAAAGGATTTAGGAAATACGAAAGTATCAAGAAAACTCTACTCCATGAACTCGTAAGTCCTTTGGTTTTATTTTTCACAATTTTTTTTCTTATGCAGATCACTTTTTTTTTTGCTATAATTACAGGATTTTACACATTTGTTTTTGGCAGTTGGCTTTTACACTTTTCACATGTGTATTTATTGATTGCAGGCACATATGGTGCACTCTGAGCATGATGCGCACTTTTTTGCTCTAAATAAGCAGGTTAATTTCTCTAGATATCCCTGTAATGTTTGGTTACGAGCTGTTTACTTTGACTTCACCTGATAATACAATTACTTTTCTGTTCAGTTGAATGATGAAGCTGCTTCCTTGGACTGGACTAAGTCAAGTGGTCATGTGCTGAGTGGTCGCAAAATCTTCGATTCCTATGAAGATGAATTTGTTCTGGAACCGGAAGCTGATGTTGTTGGTCACAAGCTTGGGGGACGATCGAGTTCACTGGCAAGTGCTCGTGCGTTGTCTGGGGTAGCTGCTTATCAGCGTCTCTTGAATGCATCATTAACAGATCCAGAGAGTTCCCACAACAGTGTTGCTAGATCTGTGAAGAGATTTGACGTGCCAGACACACAAGTTAAACCTGATCCAGATGATGACGGTCAAGGTTTTGTTCAGGAAAATGTTAAGGTGGAACCAGACCCAGATGATAATGATGCCATGCCTATTGACATAACAATCGTGACATCAGGATCACCAGGTGTTACATCATCTACAGCGCAGAACACCATAGGTTACTCTGAGCCGGATGCTGAGGATGTTGCCAAGAAAAGCTCTGTTGATTGGGTAGAACCTGATGATTCCTCAGATGCTGACACCCTTGACAAGGAGATGGTAATCGATGAGGAGCATGACAAAGAACCTGATCCAGATGATGGTACTAGTGAATTTGTCCTGGAATCTGGAAACAGGATGGAAGTGGAGACAGAGCTGAGAACTAACGCCACAGTTTTGAAGTCTGAACCTGATCCTGATGACTCGTCTAATTCTATCCTGAACCAGGAGGTGAGCATAGATGGAGGCACATGGGAGAACTTGATCCCGATGCTAGTACTTGTGGAGCTGTTCTGGAATCTGGAAATGAGATTCAAGTGGAGATTGAACAGAGCAGAAACCCCACAAATTTGAACTCTGAACCTGATCTTGATGATTATGCTGCTGATTTGAACAGCAATGAGCTGCAAAGGATAGAAGAGCCAGTGGCAGCCCTCTGTTCGCGTCTCCAGAAGGCTATTGAAATGCTTCGGTTGCAGGCAGCACCTTCAGAGGCAGCTTCTGTATTCAAACACTCTTCAAAATTATAAAGAATGTGATAGAAAACCCAAATGACATTCGATATAAGAGATTGCGTAAGGTATGCTTGGTTTTTCTCTATGTTTTGGTGTGCTTTTATTTATCTGCTGAAATTAATATTTACTAATCGTCATCCTTTCCAAAATGTAGTCCAATCCTCATTTCCAAAGGAGTGTGGCGAATTACAAAGGTATATCTCTTGCATCTGCAGCTGCCACTTCAGTCTTCATTATCCAGTGTACACTAACTCTTCTTTCCTTTCCCCAGCTGCAATGGAGGTGCTTGAGTTGATTGGTTTCTGCGAGGATGTCGTGTCGGATGAGATCGGACGTGCAGAGACCTACCTGGTATTGAAAAGGAACGATCCTGGACTGCTGTGGCTTGCAAAGTCCTCTCTTGAAGTATCAATGGCTTGAGAAACTTCAACCTATATACCCTGTTGACTGTATACCTGTATATCATGAAAGTTGATTCCCTTCAGTCAGCATATGCTGCGAAACTATAGTTTAGTGTGCTCTCTGCGAAAAGAAGGACAATACACTCAAGTTGTATATGAGAATGAGAACGCACTCTGTTGTCTTGACAGATTGTACATTAAATATATGTGATTGCCGATAGACTACATCTTTTCTGGGGGCTAGATTGCTAGAAGTTGATTATTTTGAGCATATGTTATGCCTCTTACCCCTTTTTGAGAGAGTGGCACATAAACATCACATTTATAGCGAGTTCAAATAAATAAATTACATTTGTAGCCCTTTTAGGGGAATCTAATTTGTAGCTGTATCCGTCAAAGTGAAAAAGATCTTGTACCCTAGGATGGAATCTTTTTTTTTTGAGAACTTACTAGGATGGAATCTTCTGATATCATGGGCAATAAACATGCTGGGCTTGTTGGGCTCCACCCGGCCCAAGCCTTCATCCATTGCCGTGGGAGTCTCCTCTCTACTAGCCGCCGCGCCGCGCGTAGCACGAGCAGATTCTCCTGCTAGCTCGACGGCGGCCGCCGGCGCTAGGGTTCATCGTCGCCATTTGACCCGTGAGCTTCTTGTCTTCTAGCTGATTTCCCTTCCATCTCCCAGAAACTCGCTGCCCCAAGTTTTATTCTCTTTACGTGTTTCGGCAGAAGCAGGGGGATCTCCCGATGGAGGCGGCCGCCGTCGCTTCCTCCGGCTCCGGGCTGCGGTGCTCCCTGAACCCGGCCTCGAGCCCGCAGAGTAGAAGCACGCGGGTGGGCTTCACGACCAAGCGGCAGCCCTCTGCCGTCACTTACAGGCGGTCGCTGCTCCGTCCGAACGCTCGCGTATACACGGCGGCATCGGCAACGGCGGTGATGGATAGCGGCGCTGGGTACTCCGGGGTTAGCAGAAAGAGGCTCGCGGTGTTCGTGTCCGGCGGGGGCTCGAACTTCCGGTCGATCCACGAGGCTGCACTGGGCGGAGAGGTGAACGGGGATGTGGTCGCGCTTGTCACGGATAAGCCAGGTGATGATGCCTTGGTTGCTTCCTGCAAGCTTTGGACCGTGAGGTGAAGTGCTGCGCTATGGATTGGTGGTTCTGATGCGGCGAAATGGAATGTTGCAGGCTGCGGTGGCGCAGAGTTCGCAAGGTGCAATGGCATACCGGTGGTCGTCTTCCCCAAATCGAAGTCAGCGCCGGAGGGGGTGTCGACAGATGAACTTCTGAATTTTTTGAGGTTGGTTCTGTTGATCCGTCTAATGTCTGTGGTTTGTCATTTTTAGTTTATGATTTACATTGTGCAAGAAAAAGATCATGGTTTGACCTTTCATGCTTCACTTCTAGCCTGATTGTAAAATTGCATAAAGATAACTTATGATTGTGAACATGCTTTCGATACCTCACCATATCTATCATGCTCTGAAGCTGCCACTGCTCATATTGGTAAATTACATAGAACCTTACAGATTTTCTTCTAGCTGCATGAATTTGTGTTTACAAATTCTGCTTCAGCATGATGTTTCTGACCAAAATCCACTGTATACATGTTCGTTATATAATTTGTGCTTCCAAATGCACCCATGTGCTTCAGTTTACCCCTTCAAGTGTCAAGATTGTATTTCATGACAAAGGCAGCATATCTTATCTCATGACTATGTCTATTTTGAAAAAAGGGATCTGAAGGTGGACTTTATTCTACTTGCTGGTTACTTGAAGCTCATACCTGGCGAGCTAGTTCAGGCATATCCCAGATCCATGCTGAATATACATCCTTCACTCCTCCCGGCATTTGGAGGCAAGGGTTATTATGGTTTGAAAGTGCATAAAGCAGTTATTGCATCTGGAGCCAGGTACTGTACATTTTGTCTAGCACATTCCAACATGTTGCATTTCCATCGGTACTTGGTATCTTGCACACCTGAAAGAAAATGAATACTCAGAGAAAGCTGTTGTGTAAGCATTATTGTTTGTCATCTTGTGATAACTGGTAAACATGATTTATTTGCCGAAGGCATTGGTTGATACACTATTAACTGCGTTTTTGTGAAGTTTACCTGTTTTATTTGATGATATTTTCCAACCATGCAGATACTCAGGACCAACTGTGCACTTTGTGGATGAGCAGTTCGACACAGGGCGAACTTTAGCCCAAAGAGTTGTGCCTGTGTTAGCCAATGATACTCCAGAGCAATTGGCTGCAAGGGTACTTCATGAGGTGTGTCTTATGTGCAGCTGAGGTTTCCCCTGTAGCTGCACACTACATTATTACGGGTTTTTAAGATTTCTCAACTGCCAATCTACAATTGACTTGACATAATCTTCTTGCTGATTTATTAATCCTACATTCAGGAGCACCAAGTTTATGTTGAGGCAGTTGCTGCCTTGTGTGAGAACCGAATCGTGTGGCGGGTAGATGGTGTCCCACTTATCAGAAGTCGGACAAACCCCGATGCATATACCTAATTCATTATACTGTCTTGAGGTCTCTGTTTATAGCTCCCTGCCAATAGCCAGTTTTCCTCAGGGCATGTAGTTCATTCATACTGTTAGTCCGTTCGAGTGAAAGAACATGTCCTAGTAAACATAATGTGTTCCCTGCACTTTGTTTTGCTCGTTGTGTGGTTTTGCTTTGATGATGATCTGTGCCTTGGACAATGTTTGTAGTGGATATTCGCTTACTAACCTTCGCAGATGACATATCTAAGTATTTTATTTTCCCTAAAGATGTCAGTTCCAATGTTGTTTTTCTTTGCAATGTTCTTTTTTGCTACACTTTGTCATTCCGTTTTATACGAGAGGGATAGAAGAGGGGATGGTGCAAATGGTAGCCATTCCTAGAGAGGCCTCTCGGACAGCAATGCCCCGCCGTGTCTTCCTCCATTTTGATTTTAGTTACTCCATTTAAATATTGAGTTATGGTTGTCAGATGATTCTTGGAGCAACTATAACGGTTTCTTCTTTTGTTGTCTCCCTTCTCAATTCGTTTTCAGTCCCGAGGAAGATGGGTGGATGGCTAATCGCGCATGCAAGTTGTGTTTATTTACAGTCGCAGATTGTGGTTGTCGATAGGCCCTAGTTGTCGATGCCTAACATGTTAGAATGACCAGTCTATCCTGAATCTATACATCATGGCCACGTACAAAAACATGATTGGAGTGGAAAGTTCAGTTGCATCTTTTTTTTTTGACAGAATTAACAACCTTTATTAATCAACAATAATCATGTCATGTACAAGTTTAGGCAGTAAAAAATCCGGGGGTTCATCAAACCAAAACCCCGGAGAGTCGCTCCATGCTTGCCTAGCTAGCTCATCTGCCGTTTCATTTGATTCCCGCGGACAATGTGCTATTACAAATTCTTCGGCTAGTCGTCTACAATCATTGAAGATGGCAGCAGCAGGACTGAATGAATTTCCATCTTCATTCATCGCTGTCACAACAGCCATACTATCAGAATTGATCAATAGTTTATTGCATCCCAGGTGTTGTGCCAACCGCAGCCCGTGAAGGAGGGCAAGAGCCTCCGCTGTATCCACATCCGTGACCTGTAGGATCACTTGATTTCTCGCTCCGATGAAGAAACCCTTTGAATCCCTTATGACTGCTCCTGTAGCTCCGCTTCTAGTTTCTTCACGGAAAGATGCGTCGATGTTAAGCTTGACGACACCTCCCGTCGGTCTCTGCCAGCCATGTCTCCGTATACCCTCTTTTTTCTTTGATTTATATATGCCGCTGAAAAATTTGCTGCAATAACTGTGATTGCCAAGTTATGTTGCATCTTTTGTTATATGACTAAGGGAATGAAACGAGTCCAAGATAGGTGAGCTAGATTAGATATGCGAGTTTGTAATAATAAATAGAAAGTAGAGTGGTTGCCTGGTTGGTCACCATTTAGCAATGAAGTTTTTCTAGGGTCATCTGTGTGTCGGATGATGTTTATTTTCAATGATTGTCATTTCCTTATAATTAATACTCTCTCCATTTGTGTGAAGTTAGCGACAACAAATATAAAACGGAGGTAGTACTTGATAGCAAGGTTGTTTATTGTTGATGGATTATTATTATTGCTTCATTGATACTTTTAATTAATACAAAAATTGTGAATTAAAACTACCGATATTGTGGATTGGAGGAAGTAGAACGAACATGTTACAATCATCGATTCGTTCGTCGCAAATACATACACATATTCGTCTTCCATGTGTTGCACCTGAAAAAGAAAAACATCCATCTTGAATCTTACTGAACGTGTGATGGCAGATAAATAAAGCAAGCAGATTGTAGCAAAAAAAAAAAACCGGAGAAACTTTTTTTTAAACAAGAGCATAACTTTTACGTCATCTCACTAATTAAAAACATAACTAGTACAAACGAGAAAACCTCACAACGAAAAGTCTACACCCGGAGCAGGATTGAGCTTAAATGCTTTGCTCCGGCTGAAGTGCAGCAACGCGATCTCAATTTTTATTTTCCGAACACTATGGTTGGCATGGCGAGAATCTTGTGGAAAACCCTCGTATAATTCCAAATTTCGAACAGGTGAACATGATGTGTATCGTGCAAGGGGATTGGAGGACAATCAGCTTGATGCAATGGTGCCTGTCTTCGTGCATCCGGACGCCTGGACCAATGCAGCGTCGGCTTCGACGTTAGCCATTTGAGTAGTGAGGATTCGATCAATCTCCGATCTCACCGTGTTAATCTGATCAAGCGTGGAGTTGATTCTGCAAATCAAGACGAAAGTTGAGTAAAAAAAAAACTCTACAGTGCATGTGATGTGATGTGTGCTTCGCGAGTTTAATTCTGTGCTTATGCGCTTACACTTGCATTTTGGTTTCGAGCCACCGAAACAACTGTTCGTCGCTCAAGGTGGTGGAGACGCGAGTAGAAGGCTGTTCCGTTGTGGTAGCCCGGCGGAGTTGCTTGCACATGTACGAAATCGACATGACCGACCTTTTCTTCTTGTGGCAAAGACAGGCGGCGTCTCCTCTCGCAAGAACTGCTTTTGCCCCGGGATTGCTGATCGATGTGGGCATAAATAGACATTGTGGTTGGGAGAGGTGTAGTCGGCGTCGGACTCGTTATCGGCACGGACTCCCGCTCGAAATCCGTTATATAGCGGGTCTGAGTAACATTCAGGCACTTCTCGCGTGCCTCTAGAAACCCGTCATCGTTTGGGGGATAGCGGCCACGCGCCTGCGCGCCATTGCAGCACGATACCGCGCGTGTGTGTGGTCTTCGTCGCGGTTTGGCCATGCCCGCTGCCGCTGGTGCGGTTCCGCCTATGCGTGCAGCGTAGCGGTCTTCTCCTCGGCCGGAGCGTGCGGCCCGGCTACCCTTGCATGCGCGTTGAACCGGTGCCGCACGTCCATGCATGGCCGCCGCACCGCGCGTAGCACGAGCAGATTCCCTCCTAGCTCGACGGCGGCCGAACGCTCGCGTATACACGGCGGCATCGGCATCGGCGGTGATGGATAGCGGCGCTGGGTACTCCGGGGTTAGCAGGAAGAGGCTCGCGGTGTTCGTGTCCGGCGGGGGCTCGAACTTCCGGTCGCTCCACGAGGCCGCGCTGGGCGAAGAGGTGAACGGGGATGTGGTCGCGCTTGTCACAGATAAGCCAGGTGATGATGCTTGGTTGCTTCCTGCAAGCTTACGGACCGTGAGGTGAAGTGCTGTGCTATGGATTGGTGGTTCTGATGCGGCAAAATGGAATGTTGCAGGCTGCGGTGGCGCAGAGTTCGCGAGGTGCAATGGCATACCGGTGGTCGCGTCTTCCCCAAGTCGAAGTCAGCGCGGAGGGGGTGTCGACAGATGAACTTCTGAATTTTCTGAGGTTGGTTCTGTTGATCTCGTCTAATGTCTGTGATTTATCATTTTTTAGTTTATGATTTACATTGTGCAAGAAATAGATCATCGTTTGACCTTTCATGCTTCACTTCTAGCCTGATTGTAAAATTGCATAAAGAAAACTTCTGATTGAGAACATGCTTTCGATATGCTCTGAAGCTGCCACTGAATATACTGGTAAATTACATAGAACCTTACGGATCTGATATGTCAATTTCTTCTAGCTGCATGAATTTGTGTTTACAAGTTCTGCTTCAGCGTGATGTTCTCTGACCGAAATCCGCTGTATATAGTTCGTTATATAATTTGTGCCTCCAAATGTACTCATGTGCTTCAGTTTACCTCTTCAAGTGTCAAGATTGCAGGATATCTTAGCTCATGACTATGTCTATTTTGAAACAGGTTCTTTGGTTGGATCATGCCGTGAAACTTCCGTTGCATACACATGCGCTCAGCTCCAAATAAAATAGATCAATCTCTACAACTAGGGATGCAAATTAGAGAAATGAGGCCAAGTAAAGAACGGAACCTTCGCCGATCTGATGGCGGCGGCGCCTCCGGTTTGGCCTCTCCGCCGACTAACTCGCCCGGCGGAGCTACGCGCCGCAGCGTCGACGCCAGCCACGGAGCGGCCTGAGTTTGCCTTCCTCCGCCTAGCTGAAGAGGCGTGACGCGAGTCATTGGGAGCCATCAGTGCTGGCCAGCGCCGCCGCACTCCTCTCCGTGGTTCATCTCCGGCTCTCCGCCGAGCACCGATTTGGGGGCAGCGCCGGCGTGCCGCGCGAGTTGATAGTTTCAACTTTCAACAGGGTGATTTCCTCACGTGCGAGGCACGTGTGCGATGATGCTACGCTGACGATGGCGCATCCACCACAAGTCCATCCCATAGGCGAAAACGGATGTAAACTTTACGCTTTGAATACTCGCTCGCACCAAAATATTTACCACAATCTCCAGGAAGGATATTCCCCTCAAAGAAAATCTCCAGGAAGGATATAATGCGGACCATGAGAGATCCCAGGTAAAAAAATCGGGGAGAAAGAACACCCACTTTCAATTGACATACATAAAAAAAAATACTTAGCAGACTTCATAGTTCATACACACAACAGCAGCGTCGTACCAACAAATGACAGTTAAGAAATTTTATCAGAATCATGACTTCATGCACAATAACGCAAGAACATTTGCTCATTTCCATACAAATAGAAGCCTTTCCCAAAAGAGATCATCGGGGGTACCTGGCCGACAGCAAGATTTCCTCCTCCATATTTACTACCTGCTCGATTCCTCTCCATCCCCTTCAATCGGCACGTCCTTGTTGGCGAGCAAATCTTCAATTGACTTATACAGTGAAACAAATTTATCCCGATTGCATCTCTTCGATGCTGAATTATACGGAGCAGACTTCTTTTTGGCTTGCAGGTTCTCAAGGGCCATCTCTCTACTTCCTTCATTGTTGGTCGGCTCTCTCCTTCCAATCTCGTGCATGCTGCCGATAGTATGGCTACTTCTTGGATTTCCCCATCCTCTTCCTCGTCCATGGCTTGTGGGTCAATTATGTCAACAAGGTTGCCTTCTGCGAGCGACGAGACGAAATGCGCAACGAGATTGGCATCATTATCTGATCTATACACATACGGTTTCTTCCTAGTTAGCAGTTCTACAAGGAGAACACCAAAACTGAAAACGCAACGCGGTTTCATGACCGTTGATTCTGCATCCAGCAAACCATATTATTCCTACTATTTTATGTGTTAATAAAACTAAAAAAATATGTTAATGCATGGTTTTAATTTTTTTGTCAATGCATGCACAGAAAATTCATGTTAGTACATGAATATAAATTTAAATTACATAAATCCATCAATTATTGATAATGCATTGACATTTGAAGATTTGTTGATAAATTTGTTGCACGAATCTTGATGAAATGAAGGGTGTGGATAGTTGGTGGGTATCCTCTTAGTTGTGGTATTGCATTTTTTGCTGAAAACGCCGCTCTTGTCCGTTAGTCAACCTGTGTAGTAGTACATGGGATCTAAATAACGGAATGTTCCTTGAACAGCTGTCATCACTGTTGTCTGATCAATCAGAATGTACCTTGAGGCTCGAAAGTCCGATACCTTGGATGTTAAACTCTCATCAAGAAGTATTTAGAGGACTTGATATCTCTATGAAAGATGGGCATCGAAGTAGCTGAGTGCAGATAGGACAGAGCTCTGGCAACCTCAAGTGCAATCCTTAACCGGTCGTCCCATGATATATAGTGATGTTGGTCCTTCAACATGAAGATGGTGATACAGGGTTCCATTTGAAATGAACTCATAAACCAACAAGGGGACTTCAGCCTCAAGGCAACATCCCAGGAGCTTCACGACATTTCTATGGTTGATCTGAGAAAGAATAGCAACCTCGTTTATGAATTCGTCGATCTCTTTCTGTACTACAATCTTTGATTTCTTGATGGGAACAACATGCAGGTCTAGAATCCCTTTGTACACAACACCATCCCCATCACCGCCAACTTCACGAGACTTGTCAAAATTATTCTCTATATCCTCCAAGGTAAACATCATCCTCTCACCAATATCTGCCTTTGGTGAATTAACTGTTGCAATAGCAACCCATGATTTTGTTTGAATAACTTTTCTCTTGTTTTCTTCACCTTCCTTAGCTTCACAATACGTATAACAAATGGAGCACTAAGTGCCAGAAGCAACACTGAGACACCGCTTATTACTATGCCTATGATTAAACCTGAAAAGTTATGGAACTAAGATTATGTAACTTAACGACACAAACAACGATACAAATATATCAAATTTCTATTTTCTGCACTGTGTATGATGAGGTTGCTATCCAAGCTAGAGTCTCTCTACATAAATCTCTTAACTTACAAAGCTGTCGGAGCAAATCTCAAAATAATTAACAAAATTTAGGCAGTCGTCATGGCCAAATGATTACTTTATTATTTAATGGCTAGTATATGTTTCACTCTTTCCAACTATGAAAATTAAGATTGAGCAACTTAATGATAGTCGGGATGTGATGGAAGATTACAAGAAAACAGAAACAACATTAATAGAAGGGATATATATAAATATTTTTCCTTCTTGCAAATATTTCCACAATCTGCCATTCTGGCAAAAAATGGTTCCAGTTAACATCCCAGCAACACAATTGGATAATATATTAGTGTGGAGATCATACATATTATTTGACATAGAATTAATCAGTGAATGGTTATCAATTTTTGCGAACAAATTGTTGCTAGGAATATGTTTGTCTATATAAATATGAGATTATATGGATACATAGTATGGTAATCAATGATACATAGTGGTTGTCACCTGCAGAGTAATTTGTGATCTTGATGCATCCCCCTTCGATAGCAGGGTTTCCGTACGTTCCATCAGGGCAACAACAGTGAAATGTTCCAGGCAGATTTTCGCAAGTTCCATGGCATGAGTGGGCTTCCTTATGTACACACTCATCAATATCTAGTCAAATCACAATACAGAACGTAAGATAAACAGACCATAAGCTGGAAAAGTCAAAATAATTACTCACTTATTGGACTGTATATTCAGTTCAAATTGAAGTCGTCTTAATTTATATTTTAACTTGTATGGCAATGAAATAATACTAAATTTATTTAACTTGTACCTTGGCATCCGTCCCGGATGTAAGGGTTTCCCTGAAAACCAGCAGAGCAGTGGCACTGGTACCCATTGTAGACATAGCTTGTGTAGTTTTGACAAAAGCTGTTGCTGCTGCGGCATGCAGGACCAGTAGAGTGTTGCTTTTGACATGACGAATTGTTGATCACCAGTCCATTAAAAAGTCCAGATGTCGATATCATTAGAAGGTTGTGCTTTATGTTGGGCCCATGCCTCAGTCTGGCCCAAACAATCTGGGCCCAATGGCCACCATTAGTCGATTACCCTGCCGATAGCTGCTAGCTCACTGGTCCCACAAACCCGCATAGCACTGCCCTCGGCCCATCGCAGAAAAAATCCTCAAACAAAAAAGATGTATCAATACAGACAAGTATACCTCCGACTGAGATCTAGTGAAGTCAATGACTCACTGATGAACAGTAGGGTACCTTGACCCCTTATGTTGACCACTTGATAATGAACTGATAGTAAGATGGATATTGATAGTTTGATCGCTATAGGAATAATCTAAATGATCTTTGCTATAGGGATTCGTCTACCGTACATCGTCTACTGTATTTTTGCTACATCAATCAATATGAGTTGTCTATTTTTCATCTATGGTAAAGTTACATTTTGACTTCACTCTGTGTAGTTAGTGAATCTCGATCCGTATACCTCAGCCTAAACATCACTAATGGTTGCCTTATGAATGTGGTAGGATATCAACCGGAGACACACGATCGATAGCTATTGAAAATGTAAAAAAGGGAGAACCACATCTTGGTGTAGTGTTGGAGTAGTGCACAAGCACAACTCCATCTACTAGATTTCAAATCTGGTGCTCACATTTGTACGATAGGAGTTTTCTATATCGTATTTCTCCCAAAAAATAAAAAATGGAGAAGTGGTGTGCTCTAAAATTATTGTGTAGTTGTTGTTTCTATAGAACTAATTATAACAAAGTGCGTGAGCTTAGCGGTCGTTTCAATGTTCCGTTTGGTATTTCCTTTTATAGTCCTTTTGAACCACGCTGAGGAACAAGAAAAGCAGGGCCAAGGCAGCATGGTTTTCCGGTCACTAGCCAGCGTCGGTTTGCTATATATGGAATAGACCAAATCATGGGACGAACGGATTTTTTGCATTCAGCGGAACGAGAGATAGAGAGGTGTGGCCGGGTCAATTACTCAATTGGCAACAACAGCCACATGAATTGACCGCGGTAGTAGTTTCTCCGGAAAAAGTGAGTATATGTTGTACGTACTAAGACACAATACGTCAGTTTTCACATAACAATATTTAATTTCAATTCCGCATACAAGTCTTGGTCCGATTCAAATCAACATTGTAGTACGAATAAACAGTTTTTGTACATATTTCCTTGTAGATAATATACTCAGGTTGGAGAATGCAAAGTTTGCTTTTAACCTAGGTATGTTCCGCACATGTGATCAGATGCAAATGATACTAGATTTTAAATTCATATATCTCTTTTGTTCCGCATTGCCTATCGATAAATGGTCCATATTTAAATACGTGGCAAATTGCACGATGTTTAATTGTATATCAAAAACGATGTAACAGTATAAAAATGTCTAAACTAACGTGATTATAGTGTAAGAGATGTGATTACCGCGTAAGAGCACATATTAACTTTGAGATTTTTTCATGCAACCATCTTAAGTTACTCAACAAGACGAAATCGAGTTACCTGCACGCCGCGTGAGCCTTCCTAGTTTATCTAAAGTTCAAAAATCTATTCTGGCTACCATCAACGTGCTGCACGAGTGGCACATTTCTTACCATAACATAAATATGCAAATTACTTATATTGTAAAGTTGACAGGTTTTTTAGAGTTCATATATCTTTCTTGAGAAATATCAGTTTTCTTATGTGTAAACACACACTTGAAAAAATATATTTACCGGTCTCAATACAAAGACTATGTGCCCCCTAATTATTCCATGTGTAAAGCGTACAACATGTTGCACTCTATTACATTACACTATGAGAAGAGGCCCGCTTTTCCTCCAATTTTACAAACACACTTCCGTCATATATACCTCTCGCATCATCCTTATGAAGAAATCCATCATTGTCACTCGCGAGCTCGTATATTCCACCCCATTCTATTTTAGGCCCCTCCCTGCATTTATAACGAAAAAAAACTTAGCAAGACCCAATAATTACTAACTCGTTTGCCCTTCCATTAAAATCATACTTATACAGTAAATTATTGAATTGGTATAAAATCCGAGGAACCACGAGCAGCTACACATATTCATGAGTTTTTTCATTAAAAAACCTCATTAAAAAACAAAATCCACATATGACTAATGCATGCATATGTAATAAATTACCATGATGTAGGGTCTAGTGGATCTCGATTTGCTAGGATCATCTCCTTCACCTCCAAATATGTCAATCCATCTGGTCTAGTTTTTGCATGCTTTATGAATATTTCCTCAAACTTTTGTGGAACAAACCTACAGATTGACATGTTTAGCATATGTACGGAGAAACTAGTATATCTACGAGAATAAAAGAACAAAGAATAAATGTACATAGTATCTCCCAATTATCAAGGTAAACCAATCATATCCAAGTTACAAAGGAAGAACATTATGAGTCCTCTACATTGCTTTATTGTTGTTGGATATGTGACATCCCATAAGTTTGTTTTTATATGTACGGATACAGCTGGTGTACCTTGCTGTCCCGCATAAAAATGGTTATAATATAAAATGCCAAAATATACTTGACTTCGTGCAGATTTCCCTTTAACAGACACTACGGTAGTTTTTTTTGTATACCAGTGGACGCACATCCACAAAATTATTGTAACATTTCCACTATATAGATGATATATAGTCCACCTCATAAAAAAGTATTCAAAATCCTAAAAATCTCGTGAAGCGGGGTGGTTTCTAAACTTAAATAGACTAGCAGCAACAAAATCACAAGTTTGAGTGATTTGTAACTGTTAGTGTAGTTGCATGATGGGTTCGCTTGATATGTACTCCCCCCGTTCCAAATTAATTGACTTCCATTTGTCCACACATGGATGTATCTATACGCGTAACATGTCTAGATACATCCACATGTGGACAAATGGAAGTCAATTAATTTGGAACGGAGGGAGTACTTAATTAAGTAGCACGAAGAGGCGGGGCTAGGAGATTTGCCAATGGGTTCACTTACAATTTGGTACTATTGTAGACTATTTATGTATTTCACAACAAAATAAATCAATAATAAGGACAGTCGTGAGTTAATGGGTTTAGCCCTGATTTTTTTTTTGGGTTCAGACAACCAAATGCCTATATAGTAACAAGTGATTGCAAAAAATCGTTGGTGTCACCGTCCCTAAGTAGCACGTGGTATTAATTACCTTCCTTTAGCATCATATGCACGGGTATCACTCCCATGCATTCCTTTATACATATTCTCTATGTATATTGATAAGTGAGGCAATGGTGCATCAGCCTGGATTGAAAAAAAAGGTAGCATATAAAGCTCGTAGTTCATCCACAAACATGTATATATGTTTTAAAAAAAGTGTGTTTGTGTGCGCGTGTGGGTGAGGGAGAGGGGAAGTACGGGGCTTGTTATGGGACCATTAGCAGAGTGCACCAAGGAGGCAAATTCTGTGGCATATTCCACACTAAAGCCAATTGCGACAGACCCTGCATTCCAAAGTATAAGTTTGGCATGGGTTAGAATACGAAATGAAGCCTCCATCACTACAGTGCTCTGTATTAAAACCAGTTACATAAGATACTAAAAATATCAAGCTAAATATATGTACTCACTCCGATCAGAAATGGTTGACGTAGATTTGTGAAAATATAGATGTATCTACACACTAAATATATCTAGATACATCCGTATTTAGACAAATTTGTGTCAATCATTTCCAATTGGAGGGAGTATTTCGCAGTCGTATGGATATAATGTCATTTTATTCAGTTTAATATAATCAGCATCAAGAAAAGTTGAACACATCAGCAAAATCACTTAAACATGGCATGACAAAATGATTTTTTATTAGAGTGAAATGCACATGGAGTGCAATTACTTAGCAGTGGACTAATTTGTATTCTGTAGCTACGGCTAAAAGATATATATTGAGCTTCTCTTTTATCCATGAAAATGCATAGAAATATATATTCTTAATTTGCAGATATGTAAGACCAAATCGTGCTAAAATCTTGCATAAACCTAATCACCTTCAAATGTTTCCGATTGAGTAATGATGCCATCCTTGTTACGGTCGAAAAAAGAGACGTGTTTCTGGAGTGCCGTCATGTTGGCAATCTCAGTGTGTGCCATCACATGCCCACCTTTAAGTTACAAACAAACACAGTAGTGATGATATGCGTAAGTGAGAAATTACAGAAAAGTTACCAGGTACAGTAGTAAAAAAAAATATAGGAAGCTGCAGCATGTACCAAGACTTACAGCCAAACATCCATAGAAAGAGAAGAGCAGTCACCGGCGGCAGGAGTAGAGAAGCTGCTGCAGATGATTGTCGCCGGATCGCCATCGCTGCTGCTGCCGGTAACCCCTTCTTCTCTGGCCTTCTGGCTGAGCGTGTGCAGGGAACGCGCTGCACTTTAAATAGCCAGGGAAGAGCTACATATGAAAGGCCCCTGTTTTTTGCTGAACCAGATAGTGTACTTGGCGGAAGCTAAACCACGTAGGTAAGCATCTTTGTTGGCGGAAGCTAGGGGAGTATTAGACGTCTCTGGTGCATTCATGATTGATGTGCGTGGGTGTTAGTTTCTCTTGTTGACGTTTTGCTGAAAGAAACAAAACACTGTCCCTGTCATCTTTTGATGACGTTTTGGTGCATACTATGTTGAAAATGCGGTAGCAACTTGGCCACCAGTTGGTTAGATTGGTGGCGGTCCTTGTTGTTGCTTGGCGGAAGCTAAACCGCATTTCAGTAGGCATCAATCTTGATTTACGAGCAGGTGTTTCACAAAATAATCTCGGATGAGATTGGAGAAAAATAATCTAACTGAGATCTGTTTTATATATTGAGTAATCTTTGCCATTTAAAACTGAAAAGAAAGGAACAACTGGAAAAAAAGGGAGTGACTAGAGCTCACTCGAGTGAGAATTAAGTTAATTCTCACTCACATGACGTCATCCAGTTGCATGTGCAACTCATGTGCAATCCATGTGCAACTGAGAAATTTTAGTTGCAACTCATGTGTAACTGGGAAAATCTCAGTTTCAACTCATGTGCAACTAACGTCTCGCAAATCACGATGTAAATCTAACGTCATTAGAGTTGAGTGAGCTCTAACTTAATTTTCACTCGAGTGAGAAATAGCAAAACAAAAAAAAAAAAAAAAAGATGTCAACTGAATGATGCACTTTCGAACTTTCAATATTTATCACAATTATGTCAGATCCTATGAGTGAGCAGCCTGCCAAACCGAAGGGATAATGTAATACTTAATAAATGGATGTTAAACACAATTTCCTAATTATTCCTTTTTTTTAACGAATAGTACACATTTTTAAGGACAAATCTCCCAATTCACTCGGACACCACAATTTTCAAGCAATTAAGATATCAATAGAAGATAGCACTCAATTCTCATAGTGAAAGATTTTTTTTGATAAAGGGAATATATTAATATCGTGAAGATACTAATTACACTCAGCTCTGCACCAACAAAATGTCACAAACGAATCGATGATGCACACAGCCTCAAAGAGTAAAAGAACAGGAAAAAAGGCCCCGCCACGGTAATAAATCCTCGCAGCAGCAGCCCCACAAAACACCACAAAATGCAACACTCAGAATAAAAAAGGTTATCCAAAAGCGACGCCTCAAAGAAGGGAAACAGTGCACAAGCACATCGTCGCCCTATTCAAGATATTAGGTTTTCACCCAGGACAAAGTCTTAGCTCTCAAAAAATGTCTTCAACAAGGTCATTGCTAGGCACAACAAATGAAGGTTAGACCTTAGGTTTTCACCCTGAAAGTCAAGACTCGGCACTCGAATAGCGCCATCAAACTTGAATTCCTCCAGTGTTGCTGCCCCCACTAGCCAAGGCTGCTCCTGCTAGTTATCAACCACCAGGCTCATAGGTACCAAATCCGAATTGGATCACCGGCACTGTGGAGTGAAAACTTCACCGCCTCGAAGACCACCTCCATCAACAGTGATCCTCCAATCTCAGCCACCATGACCTTCTCCACCGTTGTTTACACCATGGAAATCGAGTGGCGACATGTCCCATGGTTCCCACAACCAGCGGAGCTTCGCGCTGCACCCTCATAACGCCACACGCAGATATAGTGCACATGACGGATACAATCGTATCCAGAAATCCATGAGCTTCATGAGCCAATCCGTGAAGATCTCCGACAGAAGATCCAGAACACGTCGATGGCCAGATCAAAGAGGGACAGGCACGCAGAACGTTGCCTTGAAGCTGGAAGAACACTAGTACCACCACCTTTATTCTCAAAACTCGCATGCCCCCACGCCGCCAGTCAACTCACAGTAGGAACGGCAGCAGAGACGAGGGCAATCCAGCGCACATCTGCAGATCGTCGCCGGCGTGGACAAAGCCACATGCAGACCAGACCATAATTTATTGATCAAACCATACCATAATTTATAAATACTTGCACACTATCACCAAAAGGAGGGCAGTAATGGTGTCTTGATCAAAAGAGCTACTCCTAAATTTGCATGGCCTTCACTCCCGTATAAAACCTTACCATCCTTTTATGTCTTTAAGCTCACTGTTTGTTTGAAGTAACTCCTGCATCTCCTTGGCTGTTAGGGCATCAGGCCTAGTATGGCATGCTTCTTAGGGCACGGCCGATGCTTGAGCGTGCATCATTGCCCCGCAGTTCCACGTCGGAGGAGTAGCTGTACGGAGGCAAGAGGCAAAAAGACAGTGGCTTGCAGAGCAACCGAACAAATTGCTAGCTTTAAATTAAAGCATGCAAGATCACACAACTCAAACTACATCCATTGTAATGCTAAAGTGAACCTAAATCACCTTGCAAGTTCACTCTGAGGCGTTACAAATTCCACAAGGAAATTGTTGTGATTCGAGGAACCCTAACGTGGCACTGGACAACCTCGTGTCTATTCTGTGTCATGGAGGCAGCGTCCTACTCCTCTCCTTCCAGGTCAGCCCCATGGGCCAAAGACAAGATGGGCCAGGCCCATACCGGTTCAACACCCCCCTCCAGATGGGTGGTAGATATCTATCAATCACATCTTGACACATGCCAAATCACAATCCTTTGTTTCAAGTCCCTTTGTCAAGCAATCTGCAATATGCTGCCCAAAGCTGACATGAGTAAGGGTGATGACTCCAGCATCAAGTTTCTCTTCAATGAAGAAGCAATCAATTTCCACATGTTTTGTCCTATCATGTTGGAGGGTTGTTTGCAATACTTATAGCCGACTGATTGTCACACCACACTCTCAAGGGTCCCTTCCTCAGAAGGTTCAACTCACTCAAAGATACTTCACTCAGAGCATCTCACACAACCCTTGAGATAAAGCTCTATACCCAGCTTATGTTGTTGATCTATATACCACTGTATGTTTCTTGCTTCTCCATGACACCAAATTTCCTCCCACAAATACACAATGCCCTGACGTTGTTCTTCTATCATCTTGACAGCGGCCCAATCAGAATCACTATAGCCATGCACCTCAAGATGTCCCGTTTAGCAAACCACAACCCTTTTTCCTGGAGTTCCCTTCAAGTATCTAAGAATATGTACACTATATCAAGAGCCCACTCCTTGTTCATGCATGTATCTACTCACCACACCCACGACATATGTAATGTTAGGTCTAGTATGACACAAGTATAATAACCTCCCAACCAGTTTCTGATAATCTTCCTTATTCACTAGCTCACCTGATTGTGCTGGCACTTGATGGTTTTGTTCAGTTGGTGTTGGGGCCGCACGACATCCCATGATGCACATGTGACTCAAGAGATCCAAGGTGTATTACCGTTGGCACAATGATATACCCTTCTCAGTCCGCGCCACCTCTATGCCAAGGAAGTATTTTAGGTTGCCCAAATCCTTTACCTGAAACTCTTTGCTCAGCACCCTTTCAACCTTTTTTTCTCTTCCTGATCATCTCCAGTGATGATAATGTCGGCCACATAAATTTGCAAGAATGGTGATCTTTCGATCAGAGTGTTTATAGAACACCGTGTGGTCACCATTACATTGACCATACCCCATACCGCAAACGACACGTTTGAACCTATCAAACCATGCCCTCGGCGATTGCTTCAGTCCATACAAGGATTTTTCCAGCTGCATACCTTCCATGTGGTCTCCGAGGTACCAAAACCTGGTGGTATCTCCACATACACTTCTTCCTGTAAGTCACCGTGCAAGAAGGCATTCTTGACATCAAGTTTTTGCAACTTCCACCCAAAGTTAATTAGCAGCACAGGAAACCAATATCCTTATTGTGTTCATCTTTGCCACTGGTGCAAATGTTTCATCATAGTCACTTCCATAAGTTTGACTAAACCCTCTAGCGACCAATCTAGCATTATACCGTTCTACCTTCCCCTCAGGATTTTGCTTCATAGTATAAATCCACTTACAACTCACAGCTTTCTTTTCTCGGCAATGTGGTTACCACCCACGTCTTGTTTTTCTTTAGTGCTTCCAACTCCTCTATCATTGCATCATGCCACTTCGGATCTTGCTTTGCACTCTTCCAATCCTTTGGTACTGACACAGATTGGAGAGAGGCAACAAAAGCTCTATAGGAAGGAGACAGAGCCTCATAAGACACAAAATTTCCAATATCATGGTCATCCCGAATAGTTTGTAGTGCCTTATTTGCCACTATACTATCATGCTCATCCATGTATTTTTCAGGAGGCCTTCCTGCCTTAGCTCGTGGTTCTTTCCTCAAGGCAATAGGAAGATCCACAGTGTCACATGAGCTAGCATCACTGCCTTCCTGACCCCCTGCACATGTACCTGTTGTCCCGCAGTGTCAGATGAGCTAGCATCACTGCCTTGCTGCTCCCCCTGCACATGTGGCTGCCGTCTAGAGTACATGCGGATTCTGCGGCCAACAATCTCGAATAGGAACCTGGAGAGAACCAATTTGAATTTCCCATTGTTGGATGGACCTGCACATCATCATCAGTGTTAGTACCCACAAAATCACCCTGAGTACGTGACCATCATGACCATCTTGCACAGAGTGTAGGTGGTCAAGTTCTGCAAATAATAGACTCAACCAGTTGGTTCACCATAGAATGGCTCAGATTCCCTGAAGGTGACATCCATACTTACAAACATGTGTTTCGAAGAGGGGCTCGAACACTTATACACTTGGTGATTCGATAAATAACCCATAGACACACATTTCAATGCCCATGGTCTAACTTCCCAATAGATGGTCTATAATCCCGAACAAAACAGTACTTTTAAATAACTTTGGAGGAACAACAAACTTATTTTCTCCAAACAGCAGCTCACATGGGGATTTCATACCTAGTATCCTGGAAGGTGTTCGGTTGATCAAATATGTGGCTGCCATGACTGCTTCACTCCATAAGAACTTGGGACATTCATCGTGTACAAGCGAGCTACTTCCAAAACATGGCGATTTTTGCACTTCGCCACACCGTTTTGGGGAGGAGTATCAAGGCAGGATGTTTGATGAAGAATACCCTGGGCAGACGAGAAGGCCCCAAAGTTGGTGTTCACATACTATGTGCCATTGTCAGTCCTGATCACCTGCACCTGCACTTGAAACTGATTCTTCACATACGCATGAAAGTTCTGAAAACTGTTAAACACCTCATCCTTATGGTGCATCAAGTAAATCACGTCATACGAGAATAGCAGTTGATGAAGGTAAGAAAATACTTCATTCCATTAACTGACACCATTGGACATGTCCATACATCCAAATGAATAAGCATAAAAGGAGATATACTCCTAAGCCCCTTACTCACATACGAGGCTCTTGTGTGTTTAGCATATTCGCAAGCATCACATGACAACTTGCCCTTGCCTATTCCACACATAACATCAGTAAATATTCTACTCATCTTATCGAAAGAAACATGCCCATCCTACAGTGATGGATCATCGAATGCTGCTCCTTGTCCTCCATGGTTGCAGCATACACCGAATCTGGTTGCACGCCCTTGTCCATGTACCAAAGCCCCCTACGCCTAGTGCCAGTCCCAACCATCTGCCTCGTTGTCGCTCCTGAATCAATCAACCGAACTTGTCAAAAGTCACACTACAGTCAATTTGATCAATAAGTGCGCTTAAAGAGGCCAAATTGATAGGAAACGCGGGCACATGTAAAACCGAGGACATAGATGTTGGGAGTACACTTTACTCTGTGAACCCCGGCAAAGGCTGTTTTGTACCATCAACTGTTTGAATGGTACCCTTGTGAGTAGGAGGATGTTTATTGTAAGACTCGAACACGGAGAATTTACCCGCAACATGCTTAGAAGCACCGGTCTAGAACCCATTTTGTTTCAATTTCATTAGCAGAAAGAGATGCCTTTTCAGAATTACCTTCATTCATGGAGGCCCAGTGAGCAAAGTCTCCATAGGTAGCATCATCTACTTTTGTGCCCTTTGACGTCCCATTGTCCTCTTCAACTACCATGTGTGCCTTCTGACCCCCTGAGTGTCCTGAATATCCACCTCTGCCTCTAGCATTCTGACCCCTGAGTATCCACCTCTACCTCCAAAAGTCATGCTACCTCCCCCTCTGTAATATCCCCTGCCTCTGCACGAGTTGGATAGTTCCACTTCAAGTGACCTGGCTCCCCACAGGTAAAACAGTCCTGGTCTCTTTCCACTCCCTGCGCTCAGTAACTGCAAATGTCGGAGTCGACACACACTTCTCATCTGATTTCTCAAGAGATATGCGCACTTCCTCTTGAGTCATTGCTGCAATAGCCTCTTCAATAGTAGGCAGGGAAGTTTGGTGCATCAAAGAAGCCTTCCTTCCATCAAAGCGACGGTCAAGCCCACCTAAAAGTTTCAGCACACGCCTACGTGCTATCCACCTGTGCCCTGACTCGATGCTGGTTGTGTCATAAAGTCTGAGAGGGTCACGGTTATACTGATCTGCCCACAAAGTCTGCCCACATATGCCATCACTGGCATTTCACCTTGGCGAAAACGATGAATCTTCCCATCAATCTGAGCAATAGTCTTTATCCTATTAGCAAACTCCTTCTTACCACTTGGATTGCTTGTTCGATCAAGTTGAGCCTTTGCCTTGGACGGGTCATTCCAAAATGTCCTTGTTGCAAGAGCTATGTGACCATGGAGGGCTTGTTCAAGGTCATCGGGAGGAATGTTGTTCGGGCATGCTTCAACTTCATCATGTTCATCAAGGCACACAACCTTGGCCTTCAAAGCAAGAGAGGGACCTTGTTTCATTCCCATGGCCCTAGCACGGGTGTCTAGAGCATTCTTGGTGGAAACCTTGGAGGCTTGCTGAAAGGACAAGGATGTCGCCTAGAGGGGGGTGAATAGGCGATTAAAACTTTTCCGGTTTAGCCTTGCTAATTGCGGAATAAAACTAGGTGTTTAAATTAACAAGCCAACAACCTAAATAAACTAGGCTCACCTATGTGCACCAACAACTTATGCTAAGCAAGACAAGCAACAAGGAGATAGCAAGATAGAATACTTCAAGCACGACGGCTATCACAATGTAAAGTGCATAAGTAAAGAGCTCGGGTATAGAAATAACCGAGGCACGCGGAGACGAGGATGTATTCCCGAGTTCCTCCTTTTTAGGGGAGTACGTCTCGTTAGAGAGGTGTGAACCAACACAATGGTTCAACAACCACAAAGGTTTCACCTTCTTCTCCGATGAACCGCAGCACAAAGGTTTGGTTCACCTTCCACTATCGGAATCCTTCGAGGCGAAAATCCGGAGCCTTTCAACAACGATCCGGGGCACAACCCACAACGGGATTGGGGGCTCCCGAACAGCTACAAGTGACCACACAAGGGTCTCAACCACCACACGGGCGTCTAGGGTCCAAAGACCCAAGAGTAACAAGTTCACAAACTTTCAACTTCCACGAATCCTCGTGGAGAGAGCAAACCGATGCAACACAATGCAATGGCAAGAGCACAAGGCTCAAAACCTTCACTCTCGAATCCCACCACAAGCAACTAATGCTTATGGGGGGAGAAGAGAGGAAGAACAACGAAGAGATGCACCAAGAACTCCAAGATCAAGATCTACTAGGATCCCCTCACTTAGAGGAGAGATTGAATGGATGAATATTTAGATGTAGATCTCCTCTCAATTTCCTTCAAAGATATGCAAGAATCATGGGAGGGAATGAGAGGAAGGCAAGCTTTTTCCAAAGGGCAACAATGGAGGAGAGAGGGGAGAAAAACTTGCTCAAAAAGTGTTATAAACAATGGGGAAGAAGACCCCTTTTAAAAGGTCACAAAGTGACCGTTGGGCTGAGCAGCCTCGCAGTGGCCTGGGCGCGCCGGCCTGTGGCCCGGCCTAGGCCGGCCTGTGAGCCGGCCTGCTCACCGACCCGCCCGGCCTGGAGCCCAGTTTGGGCAGGTCAGAGAGCCGGCCTGCCTGCTGACTCGCCCGCGCCCGGCCTTGGGCCCGGTTTGGGCCGGCCAGGAAACCGGCCACGTGGCAGAGGCGACCGGACTTGGGCCCGGTTTGGGCCGGCCTGGCAACCGGCCACCCGACAGAGGCGACCGGACTTGGGCCCGGTTTGGTCCGGCCTGGCAACCGGCCACCCAGAAAACCAACTTGTAAAAATAATATCTTTTTCAATAAAAATCCAAATGGGATGAAACCAATGAGGTTGGAAAGATAACGACAAGAGCTTTCCTACAAAAATATGGAGGAGATATCACACATGGGAGGTGTGGACCTTATCTCGACGAGGACCGGTAATATTTCCAACACCGAGAATGCAACAAGTTTTCCATCCGAACTCCGATTTCGATGATCTTGGGTTTGTTGGAATCGCAATGAGGAGCATTACAAGATCATGCAGAAACATCATAGTCCATCATGTGAGGAGGAAATCAAATGTAGAGAGGTTTTACCTCTCTATAAAAAGATGAACCGGCAAAACCTCGAAAACCGAAAACGCAACAAGTTTTTAATACGAAATCCGTTTTCGGTGAACTAGAGCTTGGTATGGAGATGAACACAAGCTCTAAATTCTCACATGGATAAAAGCCAAATAAGAACCAAGAAAGATGATATGCCAAGTATGCAAAGATTTGAGCTCTCCACAAAGATACGATCAAGTTACTCACTTGAGAGCCCCTCTTGATAGTACGCCGTATATCCTATAACCTGGTCTCCCACTAACACCACGAGACCGGTAAAATAGAAAACCTATCAAGATCATACCTTTGCCTTGCGCATTCCACTTGAGCTCGATGATGACGATCTTGACTCTCTCAAGTTGGAACACCTTTCTTGATTGTGCTTGCTAGCACATGCTTGATGAAGACTTCTCCAAATACTCCCCCATACACCATTATGGGAGAGCCTTGCTAAACTCTGTCTTCATGAATCCACTTGCACTTCATATTCTTATCTTGATATAGATGATGGCTTGGAGATAAGCATGAATGTTCACTCAATCTTCTTTTCCAAGCCATGCTTGCAAATAAGCTCAACTCTAGATGACCATTCTTCATATAAATCCTTGGATAGAATCTTGGTCATCATATAATCTTCTAGAGTCCAACACATGAATTCCAATCTTTTCCTATGGACAAGATCTACAAGAATATCTCAATGCAAATATTAGTCCATAAGGATTGTCATTAATTACCAAAACCACGCATGGGGCAACACATGCCCTTTCACTTGCATCTCTTGCATAACTTCATTGGATGTCATTTCAAGGTAGTTGAATTTTCCTTGTAGGGCCTTCAAGTCAACGGGCTCGAAGGGCATGAGAGCATTCACGTACTTCCTCTTGATCCAAGCATCATCCACATAGGTTGCCCCAACATTATAAAAGGCTTTTGCAAGAATATTGAGTCTTCCATACATCTCCTCATGAGTTTCATTATCAAGCATGTAGAAACCTTTGGCCTCATTGCTCAAGGCATCAAATCTATTCCTCTTCATGCTTTCATTTCCAAGAAATGCCACCTCAAGGCAATCCCAAGCTTCTTTGGCGGTGGAGACATGTTGAATGTGATCGATGCATGCCATTTTCTCCAACGGCAAGTTCAATCATGTGGAGAGCGGAAGCATTGAGTTGTTTCTCGGCCACCTCTCTTCTTGTCAAGTTGTTAGGATTCACGGCCTTGAATTCCTCTTGAATGATCCTCCAAAGCTCGATAGAGGAACTGTTGATATGAGATTTCATTAAGTGTTGCTAAGTAGCAAAAGCCAATGGATTAAGTTTAGGAGGTGGACCCAAAGGGTTTATGCGAGTATGATGGATAGGTGGCTCGGAGAGTACTCAAGGGGAACCGCATGGTACTCCGGCTTCCCACCTTCGGGTATGGTGGTATATGTGGAGGGAATCTTAAGATCGGTATTTTCAACCCCTTTCTTTTTCTCTTTTTCCTCCTCGGTATCACCGTCATTGGAGTTAGCGGAGTCCTCTAGTGAGACGGTCTCCGTAGGAACCTTGCCACTTGCGAGTTGCTTGAGCAAGTCACGCATCTCAGCAAATTGGGTATCGATGGACGATTTCAATGATGTTTCCATCGTTTTGAGATCGGCCATGGATGCCGGAGTGGCTTGGTCCTTCGCGGACTCATCATCACTTAGTGTCATACTTCTCTTAGGTGGTTAAGCCCAACAAGAGAGCCGAGGCTCTGATACCAATTGAAAGGATCGTATGACACCTAGAGGGAGGGGGGGTGAATAGGTGCTACTTCAATTTTAGTAGTTTTTCAAATTAGGCTTGACACAAATGATTAATTCTCTAGATATGCAACTAAGGTGAAATTACCTATATGCCAAGCTAGCAACTAAACAAGATACACGAAGTAAAGACTATAAACAAGGATAGAAGTAACCGAAGTGAAAGCACGCGGAGACACGGATGTAATCCCAAGTTCCTCCTTTTTAGGTGAGTACGTCTCGTTGGAGAGGTGTGAGCTACCACGAAGGTCAAAACTCAACCGCCACAAAGGCGTCACCTTCTTCTCCGATGAACCGCACCACAAGGGTTTGGTTCACCTTCCACTATCAGAATCCTTCAAGGCGGAATCCGGAGCCCTTACAACAATGATCCGGGGCACAACCCACAATTGAGTTGGGGCTCCCGAACAACTACAAATCTGTCACAAAGACAACAAGTGAGTACAATAATGAGCTAGGTTTTCCCAAAGGTAATCCTAGCAAAGGGTCCCTCAAGTGAATGAGGGGGAAATGAAGAATGGCTTGGTGAAGATGTAGATCCGGGCCTTCTCTTTCAATCCTCCAAGTATCAACGAGTTTGGGCGGAGGGATTGGGAGATCTAACAAATCTTGAGCTTGCAATAATGGTGTTCTTCAATGTGGTCAAGCAAGGGAGCCGGAGGTAGGTGGAGGGGAATAAATACCTCTCCCAGATTTCTGTCCGTTGAAGCTAAAAACTGCCCGCAGCGGTAGTACCGGGCCTCGCCCGGTAGTACCGACCGGCAGGGATTCGACGGCATCTTGAAGACTAGTCAACGCCTCCTCTCAGGTGCGCATCGGTAGTACCGGACCCGGAGGTAGTGCTTCCTTCCCGGTAGTACCGCGCCACTACCGGGGCTACTACCGGATTAAAACTGCACGAGTACCGAAGGTCATTTGAGCTGCGGTACTGGACGCGGTATTGCCCGCGGTAGTTCCGCACGGCAAAATTCTGGAGTCACCCGGTTGTACCGGGACGGACCCGGTAGTACCAGTTGAAGCAGTAAAGCCAGCACTTCTTCCTTTTTTTTCAGACAAAACCTGTGCAACATTAAATGATATATTCCTGCACACTTTTAGCACACACATTAGACATCTAATTGTGTTGTCAACAAACATCAAAACACCTTGGGGAAGGATATGCCCTTTCAATCTCCCCCTTTTTGGTGTTTGATGACAACACACTTAGGAGAAACAAATGATTTGCAAAAGATAGACGGGGCTCTCCAAATTGTGTGTTTATTAGGAATTTTCTTTTGAATGCAAAACACAACAATTTAAAAAGGGCGGAGCTCCCCCTATATTTTACAAACCAAGCAAGTTCATATAGATAAACAATTATAACAACTTGCAAATAATAAGCTAAATAAGCAAGTACCACACTAGATACCCCTATATTTTACAAACCAAGCATGTTCATATAGATAAACAATTATAACAACTTATAAATAATAAACTAAATAAGCAAGTACCACACTAGATAGGTCTTATTACAAAAACACAAAGTCTTGGCATGTCTTACATCATGCATAGACAAGTTCGAAGCAAATATCCAAATAAAGATGAAACACAAGCATAAAGATCAAATGAAGTGCAAGCTTGTGTTCCTCCCATGCAAAACCCACGGCAAATCCTAAATAGAACACATTCTCCCCCTTTGTCATCGAAATGCCAAAAAGGGAGAAGCGCGATGCTAACACGTCCCTAGGAGCGTCAAGCTCCACCCGCGCCGTGGTGGGTCGAAGAAGAGGGGGCCTGGAAGCGATCACCATCTGGAGGAGCATCTTCATCACTCTAGAAACCCTGCTTGAACACCCATTCATTCTTCGGGGTGATTTCTTCTTCAGAACCATCGGAGACTGGAATCTGCATTTGCCTCATCGTTGCTTTCTGTCGCTGTGCTGCCTTCTTGTGATACACATGAGCTTCATACAAACGGTCTTCCAAGTCAAGTTTGAGGCAAAAGGCCCTCTTGGCCTTAATCTGCAGCTTCTTGAACCACGAAGGTTCCTCAAGGGGTGGTGCACTCCCACTAGCTCTCTCAGCTTCAGCAGCAGCCTCAGGATCAATGGTCTTCTTTTTGGGAGGAAGATTAGCCTTGACACGGAGTTCCTTCACCAGATGTGACACAATGGGGCTGCCATCCTTCATGATAACTTCTCCATTCTTCTTCAGAGCCCACTTGCGGCGAATGAGCTTCATTATGAATGGGCCATAGATGGGTGCCCTTCTATCAATGATTGTAGACCACAAGTCATTCCACATCCAATCCATCACATCAAGCTTCTTGCCTTTGCCTTGATTTTTCTTGGAGAGCTTGAGAAGGTCAAACATGTAGCCATGAACCTCATCCCAGTTTCCCACACGGGGAGCAATAGTTTCCCTGTAGATGCGGTGGAGAATCTCAAATGGACGCACAAGATGAGCAGTTTTACCAGTGGTGCCATTTTCCATAGTAATTGGTCCTAGAACATCCTTGGAGCTGGATCTATCTTCGTCATGGCATCTCCAACCACTGGGAAAACTTTCACCCTTGTCTTCATAGCCTAGAACCTCTCCAAACTCTGCCAAGGTGGCAGAAAGCAGTGTGTCCTTGGTCATCCACCATAGAGTCCTGGCATCATCATGGTCAAAGTAGATGGTGGCAAAGAACTGTATAATATAGTACTCTATGTAGGAGTAGTTCTCCTTCATGATGTCAATCAGTCCAAACTCTTCACACATTGCAAGTGTCTCATCAAAATAGCCCTTGTGCTTCGAGTTTCTCATGTAAGGAATATCAATGGTGTGTTGGACAACCACGGAGTACTTCTTGTGGAGATAGATTTCCTTGTAGATGGCTTCTTGATCATTGGTGTAAAAGTGCGGATTCCGCAGAAGAGGTGACCTCTCCTCATCATAGGGATTTTCTTCTCTGAGCTTCTGATAGTCATCATTCTTCCACAAATGCAATGCTTTGCGTGCTTTCTTGGATGTGATAATGGGAGCAGCAGCAGGTGCTTTTCCTCTAGCACGAGATCTGGCGGTGGTTGGAGCAGGCAAGATTTCTTCTTCTTCCTCAAGATCATCTTCCACGAGACGCTGCTTCTTACCACCACGACGGCTACCTATGAAATAGCATATAGGTTGTGGCGCCCCGACCCGACTACTATACTGTGATGCTGTGTGTCACCGGTTAGGCGATACAACCGAAGGTTACGGGTTTACCAATCCCCGGCCAGAACCTCTGGCAGGCGTTGCTGGGCACACCTCTCCCAGACAACACAACACCCCGATTGATGCCATCACACAGGCACAACTATCAAAGCATAATAGAGAGATCAAGACTTGTGGAACAACTGGCACATCACAGACTCTACGACACAAAACATTATAAGCAACTCTTATAATAGAGAAAGATAGCAAAAGTTACAAGCAGGGGTCACCGACCCAACATTTCATCAAGCGGAAGCGAAGGGCGTTGTTCTAAACAACAAGAACCAGAATAGGGCCTAAGAGGCCTGCAACTAAACATCACAGCGCCAGCTATTCCGAGATGTCCCAAGCTGCCACCTGGGAACCCCAGACTACTTGTCAACGTCCACAAAGAACCCACCTTCCAGGTCGGTGAAGTCCTCTCCTGAAAATAAGCAAACGACGTTGAGTTCGACGAACTCGCAAGATTAAGAGCTAATATATGCTCCATGATTGGCTTTCAGAGGTTTTATGGCTGTTTTGCATAAAGCTGATTTTATTTGAAAAAGACATAATTCCATGGCATCGCCTAATCAGAATATTTTTGAAGAGGGGTAAGAAGTAACTCTTTTTCTTTTGATCACCTTTCTCATCAGCAACCAACATCACCACTGTACCTGTTCATCAAAGGCACCTCCCCGAATCACCCTCGAGGAAGTCAACCTTACAGTCGTGAAGTAGTACCTCTAGTACTCAGTTTTTAATCATTCCGTTAAAGTTATTCTATGATCAGCGTCCATTCCCAAGTCGTCCATAACCGCGGACACGGCTTTTCGAAAAGATTTATCCCTGCAGGGGTGTACAAAGTAGAAGTCCCCGGAGTCCCGAGGGGCCCCAGTTCCTTCACCACGCGTACCGCCAGACTCATTGCCAGACATTAGCTCTCTTCCGGGGAAAGCCGGCTGAGTGTGAAACGGCTACAACCTTTACCTTGCTTAAGACTATCCAAGGATCATCAGTGGCGGTAGGACGGGTTTGGTATCTCCTCCAGTCACCCTGTCCCGCGGCCACTTATTCTCCTAACACAACCATCCTCATCCCAGTCTTGGCCACCATCTCAACGCACGCGCAAATGGAAAGCCAAACTAGAGGACCCTCGGCTAGCCCGCCACAAGTTAGTCGGTCGATGGGGGTTCCATATAGCCCACGCATGGTTGCACGCTCAACTTGGTTCAAGAGGTCCAGAACTCGCACCTAGGCGGTGAGAACGAGACAACCCACCACATCCCATGTGGCCTCTCATCCCCACCTTTAAGCATTTTATTATCCATCTCCACAATTCTCCACCATCAACATCACTGTCACAAGTTAACACCTGTTTCCAGCATTCACCATCCCTAGTACAACTAGGCATTTCACTAAGCATGGCTAAGCACTTGCATAGCATAGTAAGTATTCCATGGCCAACAATACAAACCTATGGTAATAGGAAGGTAGAACAGGTATTGGCAACAGGATTCTAATGCAACTAGTAGGATACTCTAATCCAGGCAAAAGACATTTAGAACCGCATGCAATATTATAGTGGAGAAAATAATTGCGGAAAATAGGATAAGATATGCTCAGAGGGGGGATTACGCTTGCCTTGTTCGGGATACATGTAGTACGGATCCTCGGGGTATTGTGGAGTAACCCCGGCGGCTTGATCTACCGAAACATAACAGCGGAGGAACAATCAATCACCACACATTGGTAACAGTGCAATGCACAATCACATGATGACATGACATTTTAAAGCACTGCACTTAACATAGGCGATCTAGCAATTTAAATGGGGTACGGCGATATCTACTGTAACTCGGGAAGAGAGGTACCCCACATTTAACTTAGTGATTCTAATACTATTAGAGGTACATCTTTGTAGTTGTGAGCAAGTATGCATGATGATGATGATTCTGGATGATTCATATTTTTCTAAACATTTTGATATAAGGAACACAATTTTCTGAAGTCCGGATAAAAAGTTATTACTTTTATAAGTTTCCTCCTTTTTAATTGTTTACTTTTAATTATTTTATTTTCAACAACTATTAAAAGTTATTTCCTCGGATTCGAGAGAGATGGATCAAGTCGTTGAATCATCGGTGTCGATGTTCCCAAAGGCGTGAGGGGGTCGCGGGAATCATACGCTAGAAGGGAGAAAAAGGAAAAAGAAGCAGCTGGAAAAAAAAACAGACCAGCCGGTCTCCAGCCCGGCTGGGCCGGTTGGCAGGCCGGGCAGGCTCCAGAGCCCACCGGCCGCATGCCCGGTTTGGGCCGGCTCCGAGGCCGGGTAAGGGCCCGAGAAGGCTGGTTCGCAGCCCGGACAAGCCGTCTCCACGGCCGGCCTAGCGAGGGGAAGAACGACGACGACGCCGTGCTGGGCGTGCGCGCGCTCGGCGATGCCGAGCAAGGGGAGGAGCTTCGAGGAGAGGGGAGGGCACGGAGGGGTGCAGAGGCTCACCACGGACGCGAGGAGGGGGTCGGGGTGGCCGGAGATGGACCAACGCGCCGGTGCGGAGCTCGGCGAAGAGGCGTCGGTGTCGGGGACGAACTCGGATGGCGGCGGTGATTTACGTCCTCCCCGCTCGATTCCTCCGGGGCAGAGGGGGAGTGGACCACGACGGAGATGTTGGTGGAGCTCGATTTACTCCGGAGCGTCTCGAACGGCGGCTACGAGCACGGATTGGGCGGCGGCCATGGCGCGGTGGTTCGTGCTCGGGGAAGAGATGGGAAAGGGGGGAGCGAGTGGGGGAATGGGCAGCATGGCCTCGTGGGGCTGCGCTCCTGCAGGTGAGGGCAGGGGGAGGGCCCCGGCACGCGCACGGCGAGGTGGTGGTTCGGCGGGAGCAGAGCTCCCGGTCGCTACAGAGGAAGGGGACGCAGGTTTTACAAATAGGTCCCTGGAACTTTTGAAAGTGTCACAGACAGGTCCTTTTTAGTACTGTGTGCACTGTTTTGTAATTATTTGGGCAACTTAAACACCTCCAAAAATTATGCCAATTTTTGGGGAGTCTCTTTATATTAATATGAAGCTCCCCTAAATTTTCCAGATTATTTGAAAATCATTTGGTAGGAAAATAAAATAGAAATTGCCCACAGGCAATTTTGAGTTGCTCTCCTTTTATTTTATTTTACCAATCAAAATAGTTTGTCGAAATTATCTTTGGAACTTTTGGAACTTCCTCGACAAATATAACATGTCAAGGTTATTTTGTTTGCAAGTTTTTGGTGCCTTCCTTGTTTTGGAAACTGTTGGAACAAGCTTGGCATTTGTTTTTAAACGGTGCCAAAACCATTTGTGTGTTGTTTAGCAAGTACAATTTGGATGCCATGATGCAATGCAACACAAAAGCGAAAATTTTACTCGGGTTTTAGGTTTTCGAACTTTGGGCTGTTACAAATCTACCCTCCTTACAGGAATCTCGTCCCGAGATTCTTAGCGTAGGAAAGAGGGAAACAGGGGGTACAACGGTACTACAAGTTCTTCTTGGTTCAGGTGGCTTCCTTCTTGAAAGAGGTTGACCGAGGTCATCATGAAGATCTTCATCGGCTTCACTTCGAGGTCACTGCTCAACCACACCACTGGAAAAGAAGGAGATCTCACCGGGAGGATGGATCTTTGTGAAGATACCACGACCAAGTACCTCCTAGTAGAATCCTAGGATGAGACTTCCAGCATCCCTTGAATTGACAGTTAGAAGACACTTTCGGGTGACGGGAGATTGATAAGGAGTTTCCAGTTGGTAGACAACTGTTTCCCAAAGATTCAGAATATGAACTTTGCACAAGGCCTTGAATTTCTGAGGGAGAGTGTTGAAACAAGCTTCCAACAGATGAAGGGATAACTTGTACTAGTCGGCTTGAGTAGAACTTTCCTCACGGAGGAGCATTTCGGATCACAGGAGAAGGATCGGAAAGATGGATTGAGAGAACTTCAGAAACTCCGCAGACGTAGTGTTGGGAACACTTCTTGATTTTCCAGACATCGGGACAACTTCTTGAGGATCACCAACTTTCGTTTCTGATTGAGAGTCAAACCTGGAAAGTGTAGAGATACTTCAGACTCAGCACCGGTAGGAATAGGAAGCTTTGCACGGGATATCAACAGATTACATTTGCTGGGAACCCAAGAGCTGGACTAGAATGTCTAACTCCAAAGGTGGAACGAGATTGCGGAACCCACGGATTAGCAACTTGTCAGGAGACATCTGCCCTACTTGAATATCTTGTAGCGAGACACGATTGAGTCCTTGATGGGCAACACCATAAAAGACAAAGAAGTTCTCAGACTTCCTCTCTTTCCGGGACAAATCAATCAGTAGTTTGGATGCATAGATAAAATTCTCAAGGGTGGAGGTAACAACATACCATTCCGAGAATATTCTGCACATGCACGATCGAGTTGAGATGATTTCGAGGAACCAGACAATTCACTCAGATTCACGGCGACATCTTTCAGCAATTGCACGTGAACCAAGGAAAGTCACTTCTAACTCCAGAACACATACCTTGTGAAGACACGAAGTTAGTTCCAACAATTTTCCAATGCTAACGCCCAATATCCAATATAAATCTCCTCAAACATGGAGAAGATAAGAAGGTAGTTGATGGGCTCAACCACAAACTTATCCAGATACTCCAAGACGGTAGACTCATATTTCACCTGAACGGGGCATAGTATTGGTCAGACTAACACCTTGCTAATCTGAGTTTAACCTACTGAATGTGTTAGTCTGAGTTTGATTTGACGATAGCCCAAATCAAATCAAAAAGATTTTAGAGGATAGCATATCCACAGAGGAGATACCACCTAGCTTCCACACGGACAGATTAGACATCCCATTGAAACTGAATTATATCAGATAGAGCTTTGGTCTTTTAACTCTCCAAGTTGTTTAAGCTCAACCGAATAATTCTGGACATCTAGCACGATTTTCTTGGAGAAGGGAGTTGTTCGGAGAACCAGCTTACTCATAAGCTCAACATCACGGTCAGGTGACAACCTGGCGATACTTCTGGAAAGACCTCCAGAATATCACGTTCCACCGAGATGTCTTGAGTTCGAGAGAGAATCATGCCTTTCAAGGCACCACGAGGTGGTCTTGGGAGCTTCGGCACAAACCTAGCTCTTTGACCGAGGGAGTGCATCAGAGCCAACTGACTTGGTAGCACTGTTAAACTCAGCTTATTCATTTGCTAACCAATCATGCTAAGGAGGACAAGGAATGTCCTCGGATTTCAGCGCAGTAAGAACTGCTGAGAATATCCGATAGCCACATCATTACTCACGTCTCATCAGTCTCGAGTAACAAGTCACTCGGAAACGGAGAGTAACAAGGTGTAAGAGCATCACTTCATCAAGAAGATCATGATACTTAGCTTGACCCCTTGATATAAAGAGTGTGACACCCTAAGGTGGAGCAGAACAAAAGCTAAACAAGCCCCTTATTCCGCAGATTAATTTACTTTGACCTGGTCCGAGAAGTGGCCAAGGTACTAGAGTTATTTCTCCAACAAGACGAAGGGGAAACACTCTTGACGGACCACAAGAGTAACTTGCATCGGAACCTACCAACGCACGCTGGAAACATGACGGTCAAATGCAAGACAAGGGTCGGAAAGAAGATCAGAGTAAGAAACATGCTCAGGAAAATCCTAAGATGTTGGAGATGCACCGGTTATTACTCAGTTGTGATAACCATGCCCAAAAAGGAAAGAGGCAGCAGAGTCACGAACATAGATGGGGGATTCGTTCAGAAAATTCTGGTCATAACCCAGATGATTCCAAGACAGAACTTCAAACAAGGCTAAGGGAGAGCGGAAGTTACATAGACAGCTGAGGGGTGGTAGATGGTTGAACATCACCTCACTGACCACATAAAGGACTTGGGTTGAAGATCAGCATCATGTGCTACTAGCGAGAGTTAAGTAATCACAACTTAACACTCTCTAGTTGGCACAATCCGGGACCTTATGTTCAAGTCCTTGGGTTAAAACCCAAAAGAACGGATTAAGAGATTAAACTGGATAGGAATACAAGGGTTCGTAACCAACTGAGTTGATGGGAACTTTCGTCGTACTCCAGATGGTTTCTTGGCACATGAAGCTTCGGATTGTAGCGCGGCGGAAGCAACTAGGCACATAACACTAAAGATCGAACCCAACCCCGTTTTACTCCTAATTTTGAAGTAACAGATGAGAAGTAAAACTTTAACTCAAATCGAGGTAAGATTGCTCCGAGATTAGAGGGTAACCAGGTAAGGAGTAAAAAGAATCCTAAGATGGTTTTCACAACTCATTTTTAGGTTAAAAATAATTTTCACAAACACTAGACTCAACATCGACCAGTAGAAAGGGTTTCCTACAGGCAGTACTGCTCTGATACCAACTTGTGGCGCCCCGACCCGACTACTATACTGTGATGCTGTGTGTCACCGGTTAGGCGATACAACCGAAGGTTACGGGTTTACCAATCCCCGGCCAGAACCTCTGGCAGGCGTTGCTGGGCACACCTCTCCCAGACAACACAACACCCCGATTGATGCCATCACACAGGCACAACTATCAAAGCATAATAGAGAGATCAAGACTTGTGGAACAACTGGCACATCACAGACTCTACGACACAAAACATTATAAGCAACTCTTATAATAGAGAAAGATAGCAAAAGTTACAAGCAGGGGTCACCGACCCAACATTTCATCAAGCGGAAGCGAAGGGCGTTGTTCTAAACAACAAGAACCAGAATAGGGCCTAAGAGGCCTGCAAATAAACATCACAGCGCCAGCTATTCCGAGATGTCCCAAGCTGCCACCTGGGAGCCCCAGACTACTTGTCAACGTCCACAAAGAACCCACCTTCCAGGTCGGTGAAGTCCTCTCCTGAAAATAAGCAAACGACGTTGAGTTCGACGAACTCGCAAGATTAAGAGCTAATATATGCTCCATGATTGGCTTTCAGAGGTTTTATGGCTGTTTTGCATAAAGCTGATTTTATTTGAAAAAGACATAATTCCATGGCATCGCCTAATCAGAATATTTTTGAAGAGGGGTAAGAAGTAACTCTTTTTCTTTTGATCACCTTTCTCATCAGCAACCAACATCACCACTGTACCTGTTCATCAAAGGCACCTCCCCGAATCACCCTCGAGGAAGTCAACCTTACAGTCGTGAAGTAGTACCTCTAGTACTCAGTTTTTAATCATTCCGTTAAAGTTATTCTATGATCAGCGTCCATTCCCAAGTCGTCCATAACCGCGGACACGGCTTTTCGAAAAGATTTATCCCTGCAGGGGTGTACAAAGTAGAAGTCCCCGGAGTCCCGAGGGGCCCCAGTTCCTTCACCACGCGTACCGCCAGACTCATTGCCAGACATTAGCTCTCTTCCGGGGAAAGCCGGCTGAGTGTGAAACGGCTACAACCTTTACCTTGCTTAAGACTATCCAAGGATCATCAGTGGCGGTAGGACGGGTTTGGTATCTCCTCCAGTCACCCTGTCCCGCGGCCACTTATTCTCCTAACACAACCATCCTCATCCCAGTCTTGGCCACCATCTCAACGCACGCGCAAATGGAAAGCCAAACTAGAGGACCCTCGGCTAGCCCGCCACAAGTTAGTCGGTCGATGGGGGTTCCATATAGCCCACGCATGGTTGCACGCTCAACTTGGTTCAAGAGGTCCAGAACTCGCACCTAGGCGGTGAGAACGAGACAACCCACCACATCCCATGTGGCCTCTCATCCCCACCTTTAAGCATTTTATTATCCATCTCCACAATTCTCCACCATCAACATCACTGTCACAAGTTAACACCTGTTTCCAGCATTCACCATCCCTAGTACAACTAGGCATTTCACTAAGCATGGCTAAGCACTTGCATAGCATAGTAAGTATTCCATGGCCAACAATACAAACCTATGGTAATAGGAAGGTAGAACAGGTATTGGCAACAGGATTCTAATGCAACTAGTAGGATACTCTAATCCAGGCAAAAGACATTTAGAACCGCATGCAATATTATAGTGGAGAAAATAATTGCGGAAAATAGGATAAGATATGCTCAGAGGGGGGATTACGCTTGCCTTGTTCGGGATACATGTAGTACGGATCCTCGGGGTATTGTGGAGTAACCCCGGCGGCTTGATCTACCGAAACATAACAGCGGAGGAACAATCAATCACCACACATTGGTAACAGTGCAATGCACAATCACATGATGACATGACATTTTAAAGCACTGCACTTAACATAGGCGATCTAGCAATTTAAATGGGGTACGGCGATATCTACTGTAACTCGGGAAGAGAGGTACCCCACATTTAACTTAGTGATTCTAATACTATTAGAGGTACATCTTTGTAGTTGTGAGCAAGTATGCATGATGATGATGATTCTGGATGATTCATATTTTTCTAAACATTTTGATATAAGGAACACAATTTTCTGAAGTCCGGATAAAAAGTTATTACTTTTATAAGTTTCCTCCTTTTTAATTGTTTACTTTTAATTATTTTATTTTCAACAACTATTAAAAGTTATTTCCTCGGATTCGAGAGAGATGGATCAAGTCGTTGAATCATCGGTGTCGATGTTCCCAAAGGCGTGAGGGGGTCGCGGGAATCATACGCTAGAAGGGAGAAAAAGGAAAAAGAAGCAGCTGGAAAAAAAAACAGACCAGCCGGTCTCCAGCCCGGCTGGGCCGGTTGGCAGGCCGGGCAGGCTCCAGAGCCCACCGGCCGCATGCCCGGTTTGGGCCGGCTCCGAGGCCGGGTAAGGGCCCGAGAAGGCCGGTTCGCAGCCCGGACAAGCCGTCTCCACGGCCGGCCTAGCGAGGGGAAGAACGACGACGACGCCGTGCTGGGCGTGCGCACGCTCGGCGATGCCGAGCAAGGGGAGGAGCTTGGAGGAGAGGGGAGGGCACGGAGGGGTGCAGAGGCTCACCACGGACGCGAGGAGGGGGTCGGGGTGGCCGGAGATGGACCAACGCGCCGGTGCGGAGCTCGGCGAAGAGGCGTCGGTGTCGGGGACGAACTCGGATGGCGGCGGTGATTTACGTCCTCCCCGCTCGATTCCTCCGGGGCAGAGGGGGAGTGGACCACGGCGGAGATGTTGGTGGAGCTCGATTTACTCCGGAGCGTCTCGAACGGCGGCTACGAGCACGGATTGGGCGGCGGCCATGGCGCGGTGGTTCGTGCTCGGGGAAGAGATGGGAAAGGGGGGAGCGAGTGGGGGAATGGGCAGCATGGCCTCGTGGGGCTGCGCTCCTGCAGGTGAGGGCAGGGGGAGGGCCCCGGGCACGCGCACGGCGAGGTGGTGGTTCGGCGGGAGCAGAGCTCCCGGTCGCTACAGAGGAAGGGGACGCAGGTTTTACAAATAGGTCCCTGGAACTTTTGAAAGTATCACAGACAGGTCCTTTTTAGTACTGTGTGCACTGTTTTGTAATTATTTGGGCAACTTAAACACCTCCAAAAATTATGCCAATTTTTGGGGAGTCTCTTTATATTAATATGAAGCTCCCCTAAATTTTCCAGATTATTTGAAAATCATTTGGTAGGAAAATAAAATAGAAATTGCCCACAGGCAATTTTGAGTTGCTCTCCTTTTATTTTATTTTACCAATCAAAATAGTTTGTCGAAATTATCTTTGGAACTTTTGGAACTTCCTCGACAAATATAACATGTCAAGGTTATTTTGTTTGCAAGTTTTTGGTGCCTTCCTTGTTTTGGAAACTGTTGGAACAAGCTTGGCATTTGTTTTTAAACGGTGCCAAAACCATTTGTGTGTTGTTTAGCAAGTACAATTTGGATGCCATGATGCAATGCAACACAAAAGCGAAAATTTTACTCGGGTTTTAGGTTTTCGAACTTTGGGCTGTTACATAGGTAGAGTAGGAAAAGATAAGTGCACAAGTTCACGGAAGAAAAGGAACAAACTAGTCAACTGGTGTAAATTTGAGTTGATTCATGTCAATTTTGTACGGGCGGTAGTACCGGGCTTCTTCCGGTAGTACCGGGTGAGCCGATGCAAACGGGAAGTGCCACAAACTTGAGAGATTCAACCACAAATTTACAGAAATTAACTAGTGCCAAGCTATCCCTTGGCCAAGGAGATCATCCTACAATTTTAACCGAAGGATTCAGAGCTACCGGTGATATTCCGCAAATGCATCTAGGTTTCAAGATTGAGAAACAAAGAGTGCAAGAAATGGGGAAATACCGGAGGCCATGGAGGAGATCGATGAGGGGATCGCTCCCACGGAGCAGATCTGGCCGGGGATGGCGGATTCCGGCGGCCTGGGATGGCGGCCGGAGTGGAGCTTGGAGGGGGCGGCGGGGGAGTCGTGCGGGGTGGGGAAGAAATGGGGAATAACCCCCAGCCCGACCCCGCGTTGACTTATTGCAAAACCCGCACGCCCGGTAGTACCGGGGCGGGTGGCTCGGTACTACCGGGGCCTGAATTTTTTTGAGCAGATCGAAATCTGCTTAAATTCAGAGCCCGGTACTGCCGGCTTCCGCCCGGTAGTACTACTGGGGCCTCCTCCAAAACTCCAAATTTTTGTGGAAATTGAACTTGTGCAAGATGGAAGTTGTTTTGTGAGATAAGATAGGCATAGGATTATATCAACACAAACAGTAGATGGTACTTCACACTCAATTTGCAAGAAGCAAACACACATAAAACCAAATTGAGCATGTTTTCCATAGGAGCACTAGAAAACCAATAAAATCCAAATAAAACCAACTTTTCACAAGGAAGAGGGCGGTGGCCTAGGCCACCATGTATGAGTATGTGGTGTGACACCGCGAAGATATATCTTGGGTCCACGGCCACTACTCGTCATTTAAGCTCACAATTCATAAAATGAAATTATAGAGACAAAATGAGTTCTTACTATCAGCATAATGGGGGGAGGGATGGTCCAATGAATTAGGGCCGCACTCCCCATATGTCCATGCCTACACCTAAACCAAATAGATAGTTAAAATATAGGTGTGTATGCAAGATGGTCAAGTCAAGCTCCTCGAATCCACGATATTTAGCTCATGCCTCAAAAAAGTGAATCTTGCTTCATCAAGAGGCTTCGTGAAAATATCCGCAAGTTGGTCTTTGGTTGGAATATAGCCAAGCTCAATATCACCACGGGCAATATGATCCTGAATAAAATGATGACGAATCTCAATATGCTTCGTTCTTGAGTGTTGCACCGGATTGTGGCCAATCTTGATAGCACTTTCATTGTCACACAAAATAGGCACTTTGTCACAATTCACACCGTATTCCTTTAAAGTTTGCCTCATCCATAACAATTGAGTGCATGCACTAGCGGCCGCCACATATTCGGCTTCGGCGGAGGATAGAGATATGCAATTTTGCTTCTTAGAAGACCAACTCACCAAGGACCTACCAAGAAATTTGCATGCCCCGGAAGTTGATTTCCTATCATCCTTGCAACCGGCCCAATCCGAATCCGTGTACCCGGCAAGAGAGAAATTAGTGCCCTTTGGGTACCACAAACCAAACCTTGGGGTATAAACCAAATATCGAAGGATTCTATTGACTGCCACCATGTGGCTTTCTTTAGGAGCGGCTTGATACCTTGCACACACCCCTACATTCAACACAATATCGGGTCTAGATGCACAAAGATAAAGCAAAGAACCAATCATAGAGCGATAAAGTTTTTGATCAACATCGATACCGTCGGGGTTAAGTTCAAGATGGCATTTGGTATCCATGGGAAACCGCTTCTCCTTAGCATTTTGCATATTGAACCTCTTGAGCATGTCTTGGGTATATTTGGTTTGAGAGATGAAAGTCCCTTCATTCAATTGCTTGATCTCAAAACCAAGAAAGAATTTCAATTCGCCCATCATAGACATCTCGAACCTATCGGTCATAAGATTTGAAAATTCATCATTGAAAGCTTTGTTAGATGAGCCAAATATAATATCATCAACATAAAGTTGGCATATGAAAAGCTCCCCTTTAACCCTCTTGAATGGAGCTTGGACTTGCTTGAGGAGACTCGTAATGAATCTCAACGGGACGATGGAAACCAATGCCCATTCTTCTTATAGCATTTTGAGGCTCTTCATTATCTACATCACAAACATGAAATTACGCCACTTGGGAGCCGTCATTCTCATCGAACCTCACATCACAAGATTCTATGACTTTCCCAACGGTTTTGTCATAGACTCTATAGGTGTGAGATTCGGCACCGTACCCAACAAAAACACCCTCTAAAGCTTTAGATTCAAATTTAGACAAACGAACACCTTTGATCTTAAAAAAAACACTTACAACCAAATACTCGGTAGTAGGAGACATTGGGCTTGTTGCCGGTGAGCATCTCATACGGTGTAAACTTCTTGCCAACGCGAAAGAATAGCCAGTTTGATGAATGACACGCCGTGGAGATAGCTTCGGCCCATAAGAAAAGTGGAGACTTAAACTCCGCCAACATAGACCTAGCCATATCCATGAGAGTCCGGTTCTTTCTTTCGGCTACACCATTTTGTTGAGGGGTATATGCAGCGGAATATTGATGACGAATCCCCTCTTCACTAAGAAACTCATTTAAGGTGTAGTTCTTGAACTCGGAGCCATTATCACTCCTAATGACCAATATAGGGACATTGTGTTGGCGTTGAACTTCATTGGAAAAGTCGATGACGGCTTGTTGGGTCTCATCCTTCGTCTTGAAGAAATAAACCCAACTAAATCTTGAATAGTCATCAACAATCACGAAACAATATTTCTTCCCACCAAGACTTGGTTGAGGCACGGCACCAAAGAGATCAACATGAAGAAGTTCCAATATCCTCTTTGATGAAATGATGGTCTTGCTTGGATGGGGAGAATCATGCATCTTTCCTTCAACACAAGCCCTACAAAGACGATCTCTAGAAAAAGAAACATTGTCTTTTAGTCCAAGAATGTGGCCACCCTTGTGAAGACTTTGCAAAGTTCTCATGTTGACATGGGACAAGCGGCGATGCCACAACCATCCCACGTCGGCCTTTCCGAATAGGCATATTGCTTGAGTGTTGGTAGACCCCGAAAAGTCCACCACGAAAACTCATTTTCAACATACTGATAATCCCCAAGAGCAAGGAATCACTGTAGCACAATTCGATAAGTATTTGAGTGTCGAACCCACGAGGAGCTGAAGGTAAACTATCTATTCTCTAAAGCCCTATAACCCTCTTATATGGCCGTTTGTGCAAAGCAATAAGTTTAAATATGAAAGGAACTAACTAATGAAAGCAAGTGATGTGGAATGGGTTTATCTAGTAACAAGTTTCTCAATCAAGTTTCAAACGCAAGTTTCTTAGAGCAAGTTTCTCTCAGCAGTAAGCAAGTTTCTCAAAGTAGCAAGTAGCAAATATCTCAAGGGAGCAAATGTTCTAGCAATTGTTATTTCATTCGTGTGGTTGTCACAATTAGTGAAGCACATGTTTCAGTCTTAATTGTTTCTTCTAGGAAGGAGCCATAAATAGGTGTAGCCAAGTAAATGAACTAAAACCCCTTATGATGGATCTCATGGCCAAGTAAATGAGCACACAAGAATTATTAAGACATAAAAGTCCCACCATAGCCTTAAGTTCTAAGGTCCCCTATATATATCCCCCAATAAAGTAACTTCATGACTCGGTCTCAGGTTTACATGTCCTCCCAAGTCTCCCTCACTCCATTACATTACCGGTGATCACCTTACATGCATTCCCCAACATATGTGTGCACTCATATATTGTACATAAAGACAATCATAAAAGATAACAAAACTTGTATGCAACCAATCAACGAACTATTTCACTATTGCCATGAACAAATCACTTCTCAAACATAGATGGGGAGACACAATAGATCAAGGGAATAGCATCATATATCATGTTTGCCAAGAGTTTACAGTGGAGAGATGGAGATGATCTTGCTGTAGATGTTGATGATGAACACGCCGGAGGGGGGTGGAGCCCTCCGGAGGTGATTCCGGCGGCGTTTCCCCCCTCCGATCTTCTCCGGCGGCAGCCTTCTGACTCTCTGTTTCGTGGTTTTGTGTTTCTCCGCCGCCTCCTCCCGAAACTCCCCGGGGGACTATTTTTATAGCCGGTTTTAGGTCAAGACGAAGCCACGGAGACGAAAACGGACGGCATCGGAGCCACGAGGGGGAAAAGAGGGGTCCTCACGCGGCCAGGGAATCTGACCGCGTGGGGCCCTCTAGTTTCCAGCTGGTTGGGCTTCTGGTCTTCATTTTCAGCCCATTGCGTTCGTCTCGAAAATTCTGAACCGTGCTCTTTGGCCTTGCCCTTTTTGGAGTCCCGAAGCTCCCGGAAAGTCCGAAACACTAAAAAAGACGTTTTCTGGAAAACAGAGTTAGAACCAAAAGAGGGGGATTGTTTAGAAAATCCCCGAAATCATTATAAAACATGAATATAACATCATATAAGTTGCAAATATGTAGGAATATCTAGTAATAACATGCAAAGTTCATGTATGCATTTTACATGCATCAACATCCCCAAGCTTAACCTATACTCGTCCTCGAGTATGAAGGTGATAAAACTAACATGGACTTTGCATTTTAATACTATCAATGGATATCAAAGATGATTACTATTGCTACATAAAGTCAAATGATTCATTCTCAAAGGAGTAGCAATATACAAGATAGATTATGAAGTGATATCAAATATTCAATGAAAGGATGTTCAATGATAATTCACAAAGTGTAACATAGAAGAAAGTACTATGGACCAAATGTATGCATAATGAAAAGTAAAAACATCCTATAATGGTCATAGAGTACTCTTGTAAATCTGAATATAAAAGGTGGACACTTTGGAAAGATAGATAAATAAGTAGAGGTAAAACATGAATAAGTTTCATCTAGCTTCCAAATGCTTCTACTTAAGTTAATGTTTGCAATGTGGTATCCATTGGTGTGGAGCTCTCATTACCCCTATCATAGCATCTTGAATGGTTAAAGTTTAAAGTGAAAGCAAATATGAGTAATGTGCTTGACAAAGTATGGGTTGAATGCCTCATGCCCCTTGAATACAAGTACCTCTCCAACTGGCTACTCAACTCGGGTCACAAAGCAAGTTCAAGTTAAAGTCATTGCAAGTAATAATAGCATCATTAAGAGTTGCTCCCGGGGTACCTCTTGTCCCAGGACATGGAACAAGCCCATGTCAAAATGACAAGACAAACAAACAAAATGGACAATCTCAGCACTCTTTTATTTACTATTGTTATAGCTTTTTATTGTGAAGTGCCTCACTGAAGGTCCACCGTGATATGTAAGTAAATTTCCACCATGAATGATGCATGGCTTGGGTTAGCCGCCCGGTGAGTCTCTCTAGCCATTTATACTTACTCCTCAAACTTACCAAGTTTCCACTTTTATTTCACACAATGTTAGGCATCCATAAACAAAAGTACATGATATCAACTAAATATAATTAAGAGCACTGTTGAAAGCTTGCCATGTGACAGCACATATGAGCTAACTCCCAACCAAGACTCTTGTCAAGCACACAACTTCATAATTTTAATCACAATGGTTCATGTTTATTAAGTGCAATGAAAGTAAAGTGTGCATCAAGTTCGTGAGAGCTTTTTAACCAACTTTTCCCATAACAATCAATAACATAAGCATTTTAATTTGGAAGCAAAGATAATACAATATAACATGATAAACATACTTGGAATAGCATAAAGCTAACAGGTAGATATGGTGGACTCACTGGAAAAACTTTGGTTGAAGGTGTTGGAAAACAAGTTTTTACTTGTTGGAATTTTTTGGGCTAGCAAAAGGGAGAAAGTTGACCGTCTAAATGCATGCATAAGTGTCCATAGAACTAACCAATCCATGTTAAACAAAGTAAAGTGACATTCAGCATCAAAACATGAATAAAAGATAGCTCTTGATAAAACACTTGCAAATTAATACTCATTAAAAAGCACATGAATCATGCAACTATATGTATCTTTTTGAATCAACTCAAACATCCCTTTCCCAATCTTTTTAATAGCATCCAACTTAATTCAACCCAAATTTCCAGTAGCTTTCTCATATATAAATGATAGTGGTGGTCTCAAGACAAACAAAAATCAAAATAAAAAGCAAATAAAAGACGCTCCAAGTTTATGTGATAGGGTGCATTGATCGAAAAACAGAAGTTAGACGTGTGCAAACCGAGAGTGTGTTGGTCCAGTGGGGTTGTCTTCACATCCCCAAGCTTATGGTCTTCACCATCCTTGGATAGCTCTTGGTGCATCTCCTCTAATCCCTGTGAAAAAACTTCAAAACACCGTTTCTCCCATTTCTTTTCTGTGGGGTGACATTAGTAGTGATAGACAAATGAATTGCTTGCTGCATAAAATCCTTAAACAAAAATTCATATGAATGTCCAGAAAGTGTATAATGTTGTATGCCTACTTATAAACTCAATTGGATCAAAAAGATTCAAGTTAAAAGTTCAAAGAATGCATCAAACAAAATGGGACAGAATCCGTCCAGAAAAACAGCAGCAGCAAAACGTATTTTTCTACCCTACTTAAATATGTCGAAAAAATCTGAAAAAATTCACGCTCACAGAGGATGAAAAGTTGCAACCACAGTTCAAATTTCAGCTCATTCGGAGTTACAGAATAGGAATTAAAAATCATACCGTGCACAGATTCGTGCTGGAATAAAATCTCCGAATGCAAAAAGCAACTTTTTCAAGCCAAAATAGGTAAAACTTGGCACTTTATTAAGAATTCCAGAAACTAAACTAAAAACTAAGTCTCTTGTTACAGCAAGAGGACACAAAGAAAATCAAAAGTAAAAACAACCGGGTTGCCTCCCGTAAAGCGCTTTCTTTATAGCCATATAGCTAGGCTTACTTACTTGGTATCAAGATGGTTGGAGTGAGGTGGCTTGGCATCCCCAAGCTTAAATTCTTGTACTTATTTGATATATGTAGGGTGAGCCTAGGGGTAACATCCCCAAGCTTGAGTGTTTGTCCCTCGTGATCTTTATTCATCACCCTCAACTCTTCCACTTGAAAGTTCTCTTCACACAAAACTCATCTTAAAACTTGATTAGAGGGGTTAGTGTCTCCATAAATGAAATCCTCATAGGTACAGCAAAGACATATCATGAGTTGATTCTACACATTAGCTAATATTACTATGGTTGTGTATTGCTCTTTGATCAATAGAACCACACAAAACACAAGTAATGAGAGTAATGCAAAATAAAGACAGAATCTGTCAAAAATGGACAGCCCGTAAAGAGTGAATTTTCAGAGGCACTTACGTTGCTCAAATCAGAAAACTTTGAACTAATGAAATGTGTATTAATAACTGAATATTGCTGTCGTAAAATATCAGGTCAAAATTCCTCTTCTGTGATTTTATACATTTTTCGCAGTGAAGCTCAGGCATCTGTTTTCTGGACAGCAAATCACTATTGTTTAATCCTACCTCTCAAAAGAGGTTATTCTTGCCATTAAGATGAAAAATAAGATACAAAGGTGATGTTACGGTAGTAAACAAGCACCTTGACTCAAAAACCCAAAACTTAAGCTGAAGATAAAAATAAAAAAGAAACAAAAAGAACCAAGCAAGAATCAAGAGAAACAATCAAAGAAGAAGGAAAATATTTTTGTTGTTTTTGATTTAGCAAAAAGGCAAAAGGAGAAGCAAATATATACAACATAAACACTCTTTTTATTTGGTTTTAGCTTTGGGAAAAGTTTTAATGATAGAGACTTTGCAACGGTTCCATTGGCATGAACAACACATGTTCAAGGTCGACCCCAACTTCTCCATTACTCATCCTTCTCATTTACTTTCCCAAATTTTATATAAAATGAAAATCTTAAACTAATTGTCACAAAACAGTAGGTAAAGATATTTTACATGTTGTAAAGATATAAAGGTGTGCTCAAACCGAATAGGAAATTAAAGCATAAGGAACACACCACAGAATATTAAACAATTTACTTTTAAGTCTAACTCTCTTCCTATGCATTGGAATTTTATATATGAATAAATAACAACAAATTTGAGGTAACCAATGCATATAATAATCAATAGCTTGCATTTTAAATAACATAGAAACATAAAGGGGATTCTTATCTCTTCCTCTCTCATAATAGTTGCAAGCATTAAAGTTAAACATAACCACATAGTTTTGAATAGAATCACCACATAAAGACTTATCATCTAATGAGCATAATGGATCATCAAACTCAATTAAATCACTTTCATCCTCAATAGTAGGTGGACTGAAAATATCATATACATCATTGTAATCATCATAAATGGGAGACATAGTATCATCAAAATAAATTTTCTCTTCCAAACTTGGGGGACTAAAAATATCATATTCATCAAAACAAACTTCCCCAAGCTTAAGGTTTTCCTTAGCATTAGCAATAAAGGTGTTCAACGAATTAGTACTACCACAAACATGATTGTTATGCAAATAAAATTTAATTTTCTCCTCAAACACTTCATGTCCTAACTCAAGATAGATATTATACAGTTCTATAATTGTTTGGTTGTTTTCCATTTTATAATAATGTTTTAGATTTATATGTTAGTATGCAATGCAAACAAGAATAAAAGCTTAGCACAACGCTCCCCGGCAACGGCGCCAGAAAAGTGCTTGATAATCCCCAAGAGCAAGGAATCACTGTAGCACAATTCGATAAGTATTTGAGTGTCGAACCCACGAGGAGCTGAAGGTAAACTATCTATTCTCTAAAGCCCTATAACCCTCTTATATGGCCGTTTGTGCAAAGCAATAAGTTTAAATATGAAAGGAACTAACTAATGAAAGCAAGTGATGTGGAATGGGTTTATCTAGTAACAAGTTTCTCAATCAAGTTTCAAACGCAAGTTTCTTAGAGCAAGTTTCTCAAGTAGCAAGTCAAATAGCAAGTAGCAAATATCTCAAGGGAGCAAATGTTCTAGCAATTGTTATTTCATTCGTGTGGTTGTCACAATTAGTGAAGCACATGTTTCAGTCTTAATTGTTTCTTCTAGGAAGGAGCCATAAATAGGTGTAGCCAAGTAAATGAACTAAAACCCCTTATGATGGATCTCATGGCCAAGTAAATGAGCACACAAGAATTATTAAGACATAAAAGTCCCACCATAGCCTTAAGTTCTAAGGTCCCCTATATATATCCCCCAATAAAGTAACTTCATGACTCGGTCTCAGGTTTACATGTCCTCCCAAGTCTCCCTCACTCCATTACATTACCGGTGATCACCTTACATGCATTCCCCAACATATGTGTGCACTCATATATTGTACATAAAGACAATCATAAAAGATAACAAAACTTGTATGCAACCAATCAACGAACTATTTCACTATTGCCATGAACAAATCACTTCTCAAACATAGATGGGGAGACACAATAGATCAAGGGAATAGTATATTGCATCATATATCATGTTTGCCAAGAGTTTACAGTGGAGAGATGGAGATGATCTTGCTGTAGATGTTGATGATGAACACGCCGGAGGGGGTGGAGCCCTCCGGAGGTGATTCCGGCGGCGTTTCCCCCCTCCGATCTTCTCCGGCGGCAGCCTTCTGACTCTCTGTTTCGTGGTTTTGTGTTTCTCCGCCGCCTCCTCCCGAAACTCCCCGGGGGACTATTTTTATAGCCGGTTTTAGGTCAAGACGAAGCCACGGAGACGAAAACGGACGGCATCGGAGCCACGAGGGGGAAAAGAGGGGTCCTCACGCGGCCAGGGAATCTGACCGCGTGGGGCCCTCTAGTTTCCAGCTGGTTGGGCTTCTGGTCTTCATTTTCAGCCCATTGCGTTCGTCTCGAAAATTCTGAACCGTGCTCTTTGGCCTTGCCCTTTTTGGAGTCCCGAAGCTCCCGGAAAGTCCGAAACACTAAAAAAGACGTTTTCTGGAAAACAGAGTTAGAACCAAAAGAGGGGGGATTGTTTAGAAAATCCCCGAAATCATTATAAAACATGAATATAACATCATATAAGTTGCAAATATGTAGGAATATCTAGTAATAACATGCAAAGTTCATGTATGCATTTTACATGCATCACATACCCAACGAACATGACCTTTAGAGTCTTGCTCCTCAAGAGTACCACCATATCAATAGTAAAATGGACATCAAAATTCATCTTATTAAGTGCACGAACGGACATAAGATTGTAACCGAGGGACTCGACAAACATGACATTTCCAAGGGTGATATCCTTTGCAACTACCACCTTGCCGAGGCCCGTTACCTCCGCTTTTGATTTATCACCATAGGAGACGGATGCTTGATTTATATTTGGTCCCAGCTCCGTCATGATCTCCTTGCTTCCGGTCATATGATTAGTGCATCCACTATCAACCACCCATTTAGACCCACCGGAAGCATAGTCCTACAAGAAATCATTGCTTGGTTTTAGGTACCCATCTTGCAATGGGTCCTCTTTGGTTAGCAACAAGGGTCTTTGGAACCCAAATAGCATAAGCAACATATCCATCGTAAGGACCAACATATTTTGCGTAAACATCACCATAATAATCAACATATAAAATATAGTGAGGGTTAGCATCTCCCGCAAAGTCACTACGAGTGGACTTGCCCCTCGTGGCATTCCCACTCGCAATGGGAGTCTTGGCTTGTGCGGGCTTGGCCTTGGTGTTGCTCTTCTTCTTCTTTGCCTTGGCCACATAATCAAGACCCTCCTCCCCTTTGTGTAGCGTTTGCTCAAAAATTTGAGCAATAACCTTTTCTTTACCTTTAGGAATAGAGGTCTTGGCACTAGTGGCCTTGGCAAGCTCAACCTTCAACCTAGCATTTTCCTCAATAACATTTGCATGATCACAAAAGGGAGTAGTAGTGCTAGGTGAGTTAGATTTAGAAAGTTGAGTTTGAAGTTGCTCATGAGACTTGACTAGAAGAGAGTGGGTACTTTCCAAGGCCTTGTGAGCCTTGTTATGTTTCTCCACATCCTCAAGGAGTCTAGCATTAGCAACCACAAACTCGGCTTTCTCCTTTTAAATCACTTTATATTTAGCAAAGACATGGTCTCTATCCTTAATGATTTTAGCAATTATTTCATCATTTTTATCATCAAGGGACTCAAGTCTTTCCTCAAGAGAAGTTCTATATCCACTCTCTTCTTGAAGAGAGGCATTCAAGGATACAATGGTGAGAGCGTCCTCTCTCTCAATTTTTCCCTTGTCATCAAGGATTTCTTCGGCCGCATCAAGTTGTCTCAAGAGAGACTCAACATATGCTTTAGTTTCACCTTGCAAGTTAGCCACAATAGTATCGGAAGCAACAAGTTCTTTCTTAATCACAAGACTAGTTTTATCATCTATTTCATGCATAGTCTTGGGAGTAGAAGATGATACCTCGGTGACGTGAGCCATGAGGCAACGAGCGGTGTTGATGGAGAGGTTCTCATTGGGGGATTCGAAGAGAGAAGGAGGTGGAGTGGATACAATGGCCAAAGCGCCCACCTCACGAGTGGGTTCTTCTTCTTCGGAGTCCTCGGAAGGATACTCTTCTTGAGTCATCAACACAATTCTTGGTGCTTTCTTGAAGAATGGCTTCTTCTTGAGAAAAGGCTTCTTTTGTATCATGTTTGATTGGCCCTTGAGGACAAGCCTTCCACCGTTTTGCTCTCTATTCTCATATGGACAATCTTTGATGAAGTGATGCTTGTTATGACAATTGTAGCAAGTCTTTATCCTATTAGCAAACTCCTTCCCACTTGGATTGCTTGTTCGATCAAGTTGAGCCTTTGCCTTGGACGGGTCATTCCAAAATGTCCTTGTTGCAAGAGCTATGTGACCATGGAGGGCTTGTTCAAGGTCATCAGGAGGAATGTTGTTCGGGCATGCTTCAACTTCATCATGTTCATCAAGGCACACAACCTTGGCCTTCAAAGCAAGAGAGGGACCTTGTTTCATTCCCATGGCCCTAGCACGGGTGTCTAGAGCATTCTTGGTGGCAACCTTGGAGGCTTGCATCTCTTGCATAACTTCATTGGATGTCATTTCAAGGTAGTTGAATTTTCCTTGTAGGGCCTTCAAGTCAACGGGCTCGAAGGGCATGAGAGCATTCACATACTTCCTCTTGATCCAAGCATCATCCACATAGGTTGCCCCAACATTATAAAAGGCTTTGGCAAGAATCTTGAGTCTTCCATACATCTCCTCATGAGTTTCATTATCAAGCATGTAGAAACCTTCGGCCTCATTGCTCAAGGCATCAAATCTATTCCTCTTCATGCTTTCATTTCCAAGAAATGCCACCTCAAGGCAATCCCAAGCTTCTTTGGCGGTGGAGACATGTTGAATGTGATCGATGCATGCCATTTTCTCCAACGGCAAGTTCAATCATGTGGAGAGCGGAAGCATTGAGTTGTTTCTCGGCCACCTCTCTTCTTGTCAAGTTGTTAGGATTCACGGCCCTGAATCCCTCTTGAATGATCCTCCAAAGCTCGATAGAGGAACTGTTGATATGAGATTTCATTAAGTGTTGCCAAGTAGCAAAAGCCAATGCATTAAGTTTAGGAGGTGGACCCAAAGGGTTTATGCGAGTATGATGGATAGGTGGGTCGGGAGAGTACTCAAGGGAACCGCATGGTACTCTGGCTTCCCACCTTCGGGTATGGTGGTAGATGTGGAGGGATTCTTAAGATCGGTATTTTCAACCCCTTTCTTTTTCTCTTTTTCCTCCTCGGTATCACCGTCATTGGAGTTAGCAGAGACCTCTAGTGAGACGGTCTCTGTAGGAACCTTGCCACTTGCGAGTTGCTTGAGCAAGTCACGCATCTCAGCAAATTGGGTATCGATGGACGATTTCAATGATGTTTCCATCGTTATGAGATCGGCCATGGATGCCGGAGTGGCTTGGTCCTTCGCGGACTCATCATCACTTAGTGTCATACTTATCTTAGTCGGTTAAGCCCAACAAGAGTCTCTGATACCAATTGAAAGGATCGTATGACACCTAGAGGGGGGGTGAATAGGTGCTACTTCAATTTTAGTAGTTTTCAAATTAGGCTTGACACAAAAGGTAAATTCTCTAGATATGCAACTAAGGTGAAATTACCTATATGACAAGCTAGCAACTAAACAAGATACACGAAGTAAAGACTATAAACAAGGATAGAAGTAACCGAAGTGAAAGCACGCGGAGACACGGATGTAATCCCGAGTTCCTCCTTTTTAGGAGAGTACGTCTCGTTGGAGAGGTGTGAGCTACCACGAAGATCAAAACTCAACCGCCACAAAGGCGTCACCTTCTTCTCCGATGAACCGCACCACAAAGGTTTGGTTCACCTTCCACTATCAGAATCCTTCAAGGCGGAATCCGGAGCCCTTACAACAACGATCCGGGGCACAACCCACAATTGAGTTGGGGGCTCCCGAACAGCTACAAATCTGTCACAAAGACAACAAGTGAGTACAATAATGAGCTAGGTTTTCCCAAAGGAAATCCTAGCAAAGGGTCCCTCAAGTGAATGAGGGGAAATGAAGAACGGCTTGGTGAAGATGTAGATCCGGGCCTTCTCCTTCAATCCTCCAAGTATCAACGAGTTTGGGTGGAGGGATTGGGAGATCTAACAAATCTTGAGCTTGCAATAATGGTGTTCTTCAATGTGGTCAAGCTAGGGAGCCGGAGGTAGGTGGAGGGAATAAATACCCCTCCCAGATTTCTGTCCGTTGAAGCTGAAAACTGCCCGCTGCGGTAGTACCGGGCCTCGCCCGGTAGTACCGACCAGCAGGGATTCGACGACATCTTGAAGACTAGTCAACGCCTCCTCTCAGGTGCGCATCGGTAGTACCGGACCTCCGGGTCCGGTAGTGCTTCCTTCCCGGTAGTACCACGCCACTACCGGGGCTACTACCGGATTAAAACTGCGCGAGTACCGAATGTCATTTGAGCTCCGGTACTGGCGCGGTACTGCCCGCGGTAGTTCCGCACGGCAAAATTCTGGAGTCACCCGGTAGTACTGGGACGGACCCGGTAGTACCGGCTGAAGTAGTAAAGCCAGCACTTCTTCCTTTTTTTCAGACAAAACCTGTGCAACATTAAATGATATATTCCTGCACACTTTTAACACACACACATTAGACATCTAATTGTGTTGTCAACAAACATCAAAACACCTTGGGGAAGGATATGCCCTTTCATTAACCCCTCCACGGAGCGAGCAATGGAGGGCACCACCGAGTTCAACAACCATCAAACAAGTTAAGAATTCATGCCTTCCCTTCTTCCCCTCCGCATTAGTCTTGTCTCCTGGTTCTCCAACAATACCAACCAAGTGTCCATCAAGATATTTCTTCTCCACAACTAGCATTGCCGTCCGATACCAATTCACATAGTTGGTTACACCCTCTAACTTAATTTCAGTGGATGGCAAATGGATCTTCTGTACCACTTCCTACCGGGGAACCATGGCTCCCAAACTTGAGCCATCAGTCTTGGAGGTGAGAAACATCATGAGCTTCTCGAGAGCCTCAACGAGCCTTTTTCTGCTCACCCATCTTCCTGACCAACTACACGCAACAGCAAGGTCCCTTTTCTCCCCTGCCTAGCTGAACAACACCAACTGCAATTCCAAGAGGTTCTTCTCCTCACGAGCAGCTGGACGCAACAGCAGGAACGACTTCTTCTCCTCTCGACCGAGCAGCAACAGCAGGGCAGCTCGAGCACTTCCTCAGTACCCTTCACAGCAGCGGCTGCTTCCGCCGCCACCGTCGGCGCTGCCTGCAATAGCTTCTTCCGCCGCCGTCCGCGGCAGCCGCAGACCCGCTGCACGCAGCAGCCTTCACGCCACGACCATTGCCGCCTCCTCCGCCAGCTCTGATACCATGTTGCGGTTTGAGGAACCCTAACCTGAAGCACGGCGGCGCTGCACTGGACAGCCTCATGTCTATTCTGTGTCCTGGAGGCAGGGGAGCTCCTACCTATCGATTTGGGCGGAGCAAACAGCCCTCCGCACACCCTAGGTGATAGTGGGCCTCGACCCACTATGGTGTTCTGGTTCCGCTCCTTACGATCCTTTCTTGCGGGAAGTAGGATCCTTTCCTAGCGCTGACCTAAGAAAAAATTATAATTATATGTGACGTATACGTTCACTATTTTAAAATAATATGTACACGAAAAATATGCGTCTCCATCATTAGGTTTCATTCCTGTACTCAATTTCAATTTTCGTCAATTATAACTTCTCAATTTTGAATCGATGTTCACATCTTTTTTAGACAAATTTAATCAAATTCGCCGCACTCGTTTGACAGTTTAAAATATCATTTGGCAAGTAGGTTAATATCCACGTTTCGCACAACTTTCATGTTATAATTTTTTCGTTTCGATGGTCATATACGAGATGTTCGAAACTATTTTTGAACGATTTTAAAGGCGGGTGAATGAAATCGATTCTGAACAATTTTAAAAAGTGAACAGAAAAAAGTCTATGAAAGGAAATTATTCCTTAACGATTGTTAAAAAAAGAACAGAAAAAACTCTATAAACGGAAATTATTTTGAACGATTTTTCAAATCTATTTTTTTTCAAATCTGAATATGTTTTAGAAAAATGAAAATTTAAACAAAAATCTAAAATACTATTTAGACAGAAAAGAAAAAACAGCCAAAAAATGAAACGAAAAAGGCGGCGAACGAAAACTATTTTGAACGATTTAAAAAAATGAACGAGAATGGCGGTGAACGAAAACAATTTTTGAACGATTTTAAAAGTGAACAGAAAAGGCCGATGAACGAAAATTATTTTTGAATGATTTTAAAAAATGAACATAAAATGACGGTGAACGGAAATTATTTTTGAACGATTTAAAGGTGAACAGAAAAAGGTCGGTGAACGAAAACTATTTTTGAGCAATTTTAGAAAAAGAACAGAAAATGACGGTGAACGAAAACTATTTTTGAACGATTAAGTGAACAGAAAAGGCAGGTGAACGAAATTGATTTTTGAACGATTTTAAAATATGAACAGAAAAAAGTCTATGAACGGAAATTATTTTTGAACGATTTTTAAAAAGTGAACATAAAAAAGTAACGAAATTGATTTTTGAACGATTTTAAAATGTGAACAGAAAAAAGTCTATGAACGGAAATTATTTTTGGACGATTTTTAAAAAGTGAACATAAAAACTCTATGAACGGAAATTGTTTTTGAAAGATTATTAAAAAGATAAGAGAAAAACTCTATGAACGGAAATTATTTTTGAAATATGAACAAATTTCAAATCTGAACATTTTTCAAATATGAATTTTTCAAATCTAAACATTTTTTAAAATTTGCACATTTTCAAAAATGAAAATTTGAACAAAAATTTAAAATAATATCTAATAAACGAAAAGAAGAAGCAAAAAAGAAAAACAAAAAGAACTATGAACAATTTTAAAAAATGAACATAAAACAGCGATGAACGGAAATTATTTTTGAACGATTTTAAAAGTGAACCGAAATGGCCGGTGAAGGAAAACTACTTTTGAACAAACAATTTTAAAAAATGAACATAAAACAGCGATGAACATCGTCGGCCTGTCTTCCCCCTTCATCCTCAGCACATTGCCGCCATTGCCGCTACTTCCTTCGCTTCGTCCCCAGCCTCCACGGAGACTTGTGCATCTAGTATATCACTGAGCCTATCTTTGTTCAACAGCAACATGAATTGTGCTACTAAACTGACACCTTCTGACGGCACGTACACGGTTGGTTTTTTTCTTGTAAGCAGTTCTACAAGCATGACACCGAAGCTGTAGACATCGCTCTTCTCGGTCAGTCGACCTGCATAGTAGTACTCAGGATCCAGATATCCGTAAGTTCCTTGAATGGCAGTTGTTACCCCTGATTGATCAATTGCAATACCTCTAGAAGCACCAAAGTCAGACACTTTTGCCGTCAAGCCATCATCCAGCAGTATGTTGGATGTCTTGACGTCTCTGTGGATTATCGATATCAAAGCAGACGAGTGAAGATAGGCCAAAGAACTTGCAACTTCAGTTGCAATTCGCAATCTTTCTTTCCATGGTAATGATTGAGGACCATCAGTATGAAGATGCGCATAGAGGGTTCCGTTCGAGATGAACTCATACACTAGCAGTGGAACTTCTGTCTTGAGACAGCAACCAAAAAGCTTTACCACATTCCTGTGATTGATTTGAGAAAGGATGGCAACTTCATTTATGAATTCGTCAATCTCTCTTTTGATTATGGTTTTGGACTTCTTTATAGCAACAACTTGTTGATCTGATAAAATGCCTTTGTACACAGTGCCGTGCCCTCCACCACCCAGAATGCGAGCTCCATCAAATTTATTGGTTGATTTCTCAAGCCCTTCTAAGCTGAAGATCATACTTTCAGCTATATCTGTGTCTACTAATTGCTGGAGCAATAACCCACGGTTTTGCTTGAAGAAAATATTCCTTCATCCTTTTGGCTTTCTGATCCTTGACTTTTTTTGTTGCAAAGACGATAGCAAGAACTAGAAGTAAAATGATTATACCGCTGCCAACTCCTATAGAGAATATTATCCCTGTCGAAATTTACAAACGGCACTGTCAAAAACATGCTTGCAAATTATAGTAGTATGCTTGAAAATTATCCATGTCGAAATGGATCCTAATTTAACTGTAAATAGTGCCGCCGGCATTACTTAAATTTTGCGGGCATGGTACTATTTTGTGGAGACAACAAAGATATTACTAGTGTATAAGAAAGAAGCAACATTGCTCTGAGATGCCAGTGCACACCTACTCCTCACGATATGTTGCAGTATATATTTTTCTGTCAGATGCCAATTAAGAAGGGAATGGAGTTGTTAACAACAAAGGCTAAAGGGTACGATGCTTTGATTTATCGAGTTCTCAATCTTTCCGACTGAGTCAGTCTCTTACATTTTGTAAATAGGCAGATTTTATAATGTTTCTGCGAAACACCATTCCAGAAAAAAATGATAAATATTTGACAAGAAAAAATTCAATTCATGTGTTCATTGCCTCTAATTATGTTTTCAGAAATAGGACATGCTGAATTTCAATTACACAATTGTCAAATTTCTAGCATACTTAAGAAACTGCTTCGTTCTTTTTAGTTTTTACATCTACAAGTTACAAATGAATGAAGTAGTGGTCACAGAAAGATAAACTAATTCTTACAAATTTCCTGTGTACTTGGGACTTACCAGCTGCTAGACGACCTCGTCCACCTTGGCATCCATTTGACATGTAAGGGTTGCCATGGTAGCCGTCACTGCACCGGCAGACATAGCCTTCGGCACCATTTGTGGAGTTGAGGCACATGCTGTTCTTGCTTCGGCACCCAAAATCTGGCCTCTGGGCGGCCTCTTCGCAGGGAAACCTGCCCAACGCCCAGGCTGCGATTGCAGGGACAAAGAACGGGCTCATGTCAGGGTAAGATGGGAGGTCCATGAAGTATTGCTGCAGACCGTAGACGTTCGACCCGTCGTTCCACCACTCTTGCTCCACCATGTGCACGCTCGCGTTGAACGCCGACTCAGGGGCCAGGGACGGCGACGGGGCAATCGGGCATTTGCCGGCACCGTCAAGCGAGGAGAGCTCAATGCGGAAGGCCAGAAGGCCAATCAGAATGGATGGCTGGCAACAGCCGATGCCGTTGCACACAGTGTCAGGCAAGAACGGCTCACCAGTGCTGTTATTGACTGGACAGAAGGACGCACACGAGCCATACGTCCACCCGTCGACGATGTCCAGAATGACACGGAAGCCACACCCCACGATGACGAGGCTGTTCGCCTTGGTTGACAGCACGAAGGGGGAGCTGCGGCTTATGGCTAGCTGCACCTGGCTTCTGTTGCCGGTGATGAAGTGTGAAACCCAGCTTCCAACACGCACCGTGCTGTTTGTCAGAGATATCTCGACAACTTCAGGGCCAGGACCGGGACTGGCACCATTGTCTAGGAACAGCTTTGGCGGAAGGTACGTCTCATTGCAGGAGACCATGAACCCAGGCCTGTAACAGCCCGGGGCGGTGCCGAAGGGGTAGGGGATGTCCACGTCGCCGCATTTGCTCTTGCAGCCGGGCAACGTGATGCTTGGGGAACTCGCCGCTGCCGACTCCGTTATGCCGCCTGCCAGAAACAGCACTGCCGTCATGGCAAGTAGAGCAGGCATTCTCATTTCGTCCATCACAGGAATGAAGCATGAGTTTCTCCAAGTGCCTGTATTGGAGAATGTAACTAGGAAATGTTTATGCTGCAGCAAGGATTTTTGTGCTCTGGAGAACATTTGAGGGAAACTGGGAAGTGATGACCATGACAACAGATGCATTAGGATTTTGACATGTTGAACTCCATCAAATGCCTGGAACTAGTCTACATAAGATGTTAACCTAATAGTTTGATATTAGGTTCGTAAGTTACTTGGCCTCTCAGGCATGTCAACACATTTTTTTATGATGGGATTTGTCCGTGCACACCTATAGAACCACTGGTACTTTTCATAAGAAGTATAAATATTACTCTTACGGATGTTCCCAAAGGTATATTCATGTGATTTGGTTCCTTTTGCTTGGAGGAAAAGGCATTTGGTCATACCTTGATGGCTTGACCACATCAAAATACAGAACCAGTCCATTATGCACCATCAGAACAGAGTGTGACTAGTGCTGTTTTATGTTCTACTATGTTACAACTATAGTATATAGAACTTATACAGATTGACAACAGAGTTTGCAAGAGTTTGACAAGGAAAGCTGGAAAGGTACGTCTTGGTGACATGCTTAAGAAATATCCTGATAGCTCTGAACATATCTGAACAAGTCAAAGGAAATGTGCATAGATCATGACATTCGAGTTATCTTCTTCAAATGAGAATAAGCATCAGTGTTTACATTTACCTTGTAAATTGGTTCAGCATCCTTTCAAAGGAAGCAAAATTTTATCAGGAGCACCTGGGAAGTCAGAACAGCCTATTCCACGCGGTGTAATCTGGACAGAAGTCTTCGGACACATATTTAAGAGATACTCCATGAGAACTGCCAGGCCTATGCTGACTGGAAAAACCCCGGTACTGGTATTGTCATTATGTATGTAGCTATTTTCGTGCTGGAGTTCCGTTATCAATGAGAGTGAATGCATCAAGATCAATTATTTAAACGATCATCCTTCAAAGGAGCAGGACAGCTTTTATCACACTCATCTGACACAAACCAGTAAATCTCAATGTTTTGACCTGTCACTCACCACTGAAAGACTCGTTCCTTGCTGGACTCTTAATCGTTTGGGACAGGAAATGCTTCCTCTTTTGGGACTGGACTTTAATCTTACTTTAAGGCATTACTTTTCGCAAGCAACTTCAAAACTGTATCAGTAAAATCCTCCATTAGTCGCACTACTGCAGAAAAACTAGAGAACTTGCATCTCCCTCTAATCCTAATACCATTCAAGTCTGTACTAACTTGAAAAGCAGATCGAACACCATTGTGGTTTCAATGCATACTCAGTCAGCTTAGGAGTATCATTATGCCAAGAAAATATTAACATAGACGGCTTTCCATATTTTATCGGCCGGCTTGAGGCTTGGAGTAATTTTATTGATTCCTTGACTGCTTCATGAAGTCGACCGCAAGTTGTTGCGGTAGCAAACGGATAGCCACACTGCCTGTAGCAAACTTTGAGGACAGGTTCAATCAACAAATATGCAGCAGAAATAATAACACCATCACATGCACAAGTGATGCAAGGATTTACGTGGAAAAACCTTCTCAACTTGAGGGGTAGAAAATTTCCCAGTTCTGGACCAAAATTGCGTTTTCACATATCACTCAGTTCCTGAACTAACTAGAGAAGTTGTAGTTCCCTCGAGTACTAATACTATTCATGAATCCTGTAACTTGTACAGAAGATCGAATCAAATAACGTGGCGGTTTCAAGGCATACACAGCCAGCTTAAGAGTACTGACTTCAAGCAAAACATTAGAAAAACAGAGACGGCTGTCGCCAATCTTTTATCGTCCGGCCTGATGCCTATAATATTTTTCTAGTGATTCCTTGACTGATTCATGTAGTCGCCAGCAACAAAGTAGCCATGTTTTGTGTTTTTTGTGCACATAATCATGCAGGACGACAGGCCCCTCGGTGCCTGGCATTTGGGACAATTGGACTTGACAAGCTTGTAGTTTCTATACAGTCCTATTCATGTATGTACACTAGGTTCCAGACACAAGGTACGTAAAACATAATTAATTTGGTACGTTTTTTCCTATGGAATTTTCATTAAAAGGTCAGTAGCTAGAGAGGCCAACTGGGATGCATAAAGCTTTTCGTGGAATGATCCACTACCCTACAAGCCCCAGCAATATTGTCAGCACCAAGAATCAGCTATGCCCTTTCTGTACTGCAGGAAAACTAGCATATTTCCCCTAGTTACACAGACAAGAGCTTGGAGTTTCACACTACAATGGATTTATATATACACACAACAAACGTAGGACTAGTTAGAACTTACCACTTCCTTCTCGATGAGCATACCACATCACACAAATGCATGCGGCTGGTATAGCAGCCCTGCTGCAGCTCCTGGCGACCATGCTATCGCTAGCCTCAGCCAATGTTGCATCGCCCAACTGCTCCAGCAGATGCGGCAACGTAAGCATTCCTTACCCATTCGGTGTCAGCGCCGGATGCCACCGGGAGGGCTTCAAGCTCTTCTGCAACGAGACATACCATCCCCCAAGGCTCTTCATGGATAGTTCTGAAGTCCAAGTGCTGGAAATATCGACGCAAAACAGCACGGTGACCATCGACAGCAGAATCCTCAGCCTGGCAGCGGATGCATCTGGTTTTGTCGACGCAGCGTGGGTAGACCCCCTCAACGGCGGCATCTATACAGTGTCAGCACTAAAAAACAATCTCGTAGTGCTGGGGTGTGGATTCTGGATGCTACTTGGATGGCCCCTGCTCAGAGGAGCACCAACCAGTAGTATAGAATATGATTGCGTGCCTGGTGATCCAACCAAGAGAACATGCTCTAGCAAATGGACCAATGAGTGCTACAGTCCACTGTTCCGCGCCGATAGCAATCTGATCACTGTTAAACTAGTTCAGTTAAGAAATATAACCTTCCCAATCAATGCAAGCTTGGCCATAATCGAGGGCGGAAGGTGGAGCAAGGAGAACACCATGACGTTGGAGAAGGCGGTCTCATCTGACACTAGCATTGGTGCCTCCAAAGGCGTACTCCACTCTATACCAGGGGTACCAATCAGGACTGTCGTCAGTTGGGTGTTCAGTAACTTGTCATGTGCTGAGGCTACGAAGGGATGATTCAACTAGGAATTCAAGTGACTTTGGATGTGTCAGTGACAACAGTTACTGCCAGGATCACCTCAGACGGGATGATTCAACAGCAGGACGATACAGATGCAAATGTATGTCCGGCTACGAAGGGAACCCTTACGAACGTCATGGATGCCAAGGTATGCTACGAGATTCCCTGTATAATTAGTACCATGACATTAATTACTTCAGCGGTGCATAAAGTCACAAAATAACTAGCTTCGGTACTACTGTAGATGTCGACGAGTGTACACGTCCAAGAGAGTACTCATGCCATGGCCAGTGCACAAATTTGATAGGATCTACCTGTACCTGCGACAAACAAAATGGATGTTCTTCAAACCAATCAGCCAAAGCAATATTTTCAGGTAACAAGCAAAATTACAAACTATTCCTTTATATTCATAACGTAAAAAGTTAAGTGAAGATTATTTGTATTGCCAGTAACATTATACTTTTATAAATCTCTCTATTTACTCAAAATCTGGGACGCAAGGTAACTGATTATGTATTCTCTAGGAATTACTAGTGCAATAGGAATCAGCAGCGGTGTAGGTGTGCTGCTAACTATCCTTGGTGTTCTCTTAGTAAGACGAAAGCTCATTATTTGGAAAGCAAAGAAGTCAAGAGAATTTTTCTTCAAACAAAACAGAGGGTTGTTGCTACAGCGGCTTGTCGACAAAGATATCGCTGAAAGGATGATGTTCAGCTTAGAAGAGCTTGAAAACGCAACAAATAAGTTTGAAAAGGCTAGAAAACTTGGAGGAGGAGGCCACGGTACTGTCTACAAAGGGATTTTATCTGATCAACGTGTTTTTTGCCATCAAGAAGTCAAAAGTTGTAATTCAGAGAGAGACAGATGATTTCATCAATGAGGTTGTCATCCTTTCTCAGGTGAACCACCGGAATATAGTGAAGCTTTTTGGATGTTGCCTCGAGACGGAAGTTCCATTGTTGGTCTATGAATTCGTTTCAAACGGAACTCTTTCTGATCATCTTCATGTCCTTACTCCACTATCATTGGCATGGAAAGAGCGGCTAAGAATAGCCCTTGAAACCTCAAGATGTCTTGCTTATCTGCACTCTGCTGCTTCAGTATCAGACTATCAGTAGTACATAGAGATATCAAATCCACCAACATACTACTTGATGATCGACAGCAAAAGTATCAGATTTTAGAGCTTCTCGAGGCATCCCCATTGATCAAACTGGAGTTACAACTGCCGTTCAAGGAACTCGGATATTTGGATCCAGAGTACTACCACACGCGGCGACTCACCGAGAAAAGTGATGTATATAGCTTTGGCGTCATGCTTGTGGAGTCATTAACAAGGAAGAAGCCATGTGTCCACATGCCATCAGCAGGTGCGAGTCTAACTGCAGAATTCATCTTGCGAGTGAACCAAGACAAACTCTTTGAGATGCTAGACCAGCAAGTCATCGAGGAAGGGGGTGAAGAGACCAAGGAAGTTGCAGCAGTAGCAGTGATGTGCTTAAGCTTAAAGGGTGAAGATAGGCCCACAATGAGGCAAGTTGAGACAAGACTTGAAGCGATGCAGACTATAAACAGCACACCAATGGAACAGAACAATACCAATGCTGATGATGATAACTTCAGTAGGCGATACAGTATGGAGGAAGAATGCATGTCATCTATGGGTTTGCCGCGGTAACCATATTGCTATTCCTTTTATTGTACAGTAATGAGGGTCAGTAGCATAGTTTAAAAAACCGGATCGGCGATCGAACCGGTGAGGGCCTCGGTTCACGGTTCACCCGGTTGGACCGCCGGTTCATTCGGTTCAATTGCCATTTTATTAAAAATACAACAGGAAAGAAATATCAATAATCTGTTAAAAAGTCAATGTATTTAATGAATTTGTGAACTAGAACGGCACAAGCAGCGCATGTACTAGATGGCCAGCGCAGTCCGCCTGCATGCACGCCCGAGGTCGCTAGTTCGAATCCTAGCCCCGCACTAATAATTTTTCTCGCGCGAACTAATGCTGCCGGTCCGACTCCCGGTTTTCTCCTAAAACCGCCGGTTCGACCGCGCTCTAGGCGGTTTTTTCTGGTTCACGCGCGCGAACGGTCCAGTGCGCTTAACAAACCGGCGGAGACCCTGGTTCCGGTTTTTTCTGGTTCAACCGCCGGTCTAATAATTTTTCTTGCGCGAACTAATGCCACCGGTCGGACCGGCGGCCTGGTACTCCCGGTTTTCTCCTAAAACCGCCGGTTCGACCGCGCTCTAGGCGGTTTTTTCCGGTTCACGCGCGCGAACGGTCCAGTGCGCTTAACAAACCGGCGGAGACCCTGGTTCCGGTTTTTTCTGGTTCAACCGCCGGTCCGGTCCGGTTTTTTTAACTATGGGACTCAGTAGTGCCCCTTCTTGGCTCAGAAGAATTTTCTGCCAAAAATAAAAAAAAAGACTTGTATTTTTGTCTTTTTTTATTCTTCAGTAAATTACCAGCGTCCTTTTTAAGTATGCTTAGAAACATGCTGCAGTAATAGACAATTAATTTTGATAGCTTGCACAGGGCAAGGTTTTAATTATCTGTAATAAATTTAATGAAAAAAATAATAAGCGACCAATCGCCCGTATTTTCGAAAACATACCGTGGGCCTCAAGTTGAATGGCATCATCAGCCATATCTTTTACAGCATTTCCTAGCTGTAACCAATCAAAGAATGATCGCATATCTGCAAAAATAAAATGAAATTTAGTAGCTAACCTATTCTCATATGTATCCGAAAAAATCTGCAGCATTGTGCTGATAATACTCAACCTCTTAATTTACTAACAGGCAGAATTCCTATCAGCAAAGAAAGAGCATGAGCCATACATGACAACTGACAAGAACAACCCTTGGCCAATGGTCAGGACACTCAATCAACAGAAACTGTGTCTTATCACAGTTCCATGAAATGCCTCTCATGCATCGCAAGTTGGCAACTCAAACTTTTGTTGATGCCAAGATTCCAAAAAGCTCTGCCAGCTTTCACTATAGTGGTATTCAACTTCATGTCAAAGGAACATGCCAATACAAGATATGGTGTAAACAACAAGAAGGCTTGCCTAAGTAAAAAAAAGATTACAAAAGATGGTGCAAACAACAAGAGTGCTTGGTTACTGAACAGAGTTGTAGTTTGAGTCTGTCATATCTTCCTAGATGGCAGTGGATATCTCCCAAATAAATTAGCATTGTAAGCTCCAACAGAATAAGATCATGGAAAAACATCTTTTTAAGTGTAAATTAGTTGCCTAATATATGTTGAAAGAATGGCATATGGTTCTTCATATTCCCCGTAGCACATTCGAGAAACTCCAAAAATAGCCTAGGCTACTATTATCCCTCAGGCAGCATCTACAAAAGTAAAAATGACAACTGAAGTAACATGTGCTAATTTCGAATTTATATTTTAAATACCCAGCCGTCCCAGGTGCAAAATATACCCAGGGGGAAAATGTCAACTCCCCGAGTTTTCTCAGTATTTCAAAGAATAGAAGTTGCTGTCTATCAGAATCCAAACGAAGGAACCGGTTTGTCTTGAACCCCTCACCACAACACTGTGATATTGACATGCGCTAGGTTTTGTCACAGCCAATAGTCTATGCACAACAAGAAATTTAATTACCAAGGACATCCAATCAAACCATGCAAGTTTTTCTATTAATACATGTTGGCATACACCAACTCAGGATGGTCAAATTGCTCAATTCGCTGTCGCACCTCATCTCATCCATCCTCCAGAGGCAAGCATGTGCTTACAGTGCTGTTGTTCATGCCATCTGAAGCTGATTTGGGGTAGAATGATGCCCAGCTGCCTGCAGAAGAAAAAAATTGGCGAATGCACTGCAGTAGGAACACAAGCGAGACAATTCACTCTTGCAGACATTATGTATCAACAGCCAAGCTGGGAGATGGGGGGAATTGAAGGAACACCAGCTCGGAGGCACTCTCCGAAGGTTTGCCCACTGAACTCAGAATTCTCTTCGGAGAGCAGCTCACCGGTCATCAGAGAGGGCATCTCCATCAGTAGAGTGTCTCTGAGAAGCCGAAACAGTACGGCGAGAAGAGTCAGCTTTAGGCCACCTCACGAATATGATGTATTTATCATTCCTGCAATAAGAGATTCAGATGATGATGATTCCAGTGACGACGAACCACCACACAGGGAATGAAGAAATGGCCGATCGGTGCAGAGAGAAACATATGCAGCATCGAAGATTCGGAGCTATTTACTTTCTTGGCAGGAAAAAACGTATACAATTCTACAATTCCATTCTTGTAAGGCACGTACAATGCAAGGTGCTTAGAAGGATGTTTATAAAATAAACTGCTTTATCCTTAAGCACCAATGCTTACCTGTGTAACAGAGATGCCTAATTAAGCCCTTGTTCTATAGAGATAAGCACTCCTGCTTAAGCTAAACATGGTTTATTTTGTAAGCACCTCCTCAAGCATCTTGCATCGCACAACCATCTCCCAACAGCCCAAAACATTGTGCAAACTTTATAGTGCGTAAGAGCATCTCTAGCACATTCCGGATAAGCCCCTGGCCAGGAAAATAGCTTTTTTTTTTGGTCCGTATGAAGAAACGGCCGAACAGATACGCAAAATGGGCCGGCCCAGAAAAAAACTCGGGGAGCGGGATATTTCCACCCGAGTTCTCCATATCTTTGATTTCCGTGGTTGTCTTTCATGTTCCCTCCATTCGTGGCGCGAGAAAGCGGGAGCTGAAGTTTCAGCTCGTGTCGGAAAAGCTTCACCGCCTCGGGCCGCTTCGTTTCCACCTCGTTTCGGCCCGGGGGTGGCCTATCCCTTTTGCGCGTCCGTGGCCGCCGCCGTCTCCATGGATTCGTCGCGGAGCTCGGCCGAAGGGGCAGTTGGGTCCGAGAGAGGCGGTCCCGGGCGTGTCTGAGCAGCATAGTCGTGCTCGCATTCCCGCGGACATCGGTGGTGCCGATTTGGGGCCAGTCGTGGGTGGGGAGCTCGTGCGGCGCGGATCCGATTTGGGGCCGTCAGTGGAGAAGAAGGTACGATTTGATCGATTCCGCCTGTTTTAGGTTTAGGAAATGGTCGATTTGTTGTCCAAGTTGGACAAATATTAATTGGTTAGATGGATTGGAGTTCGTCATCGGCGTCGTTGTCCAACTCAGATGATTCCGACATTGAGGAGATGCTCTTCGATGATGATGTAGAGCATCTCGTCGAAGAATTAGAGAACGAACACAAGAGGAAGAGGCGAGGATCGAAGGTCGGGCATCTCTACATTCCGCGGAACCGAGCTCTCGACAATTCGTTGCTAACGAAGGATTACTTCGCCGAGGTACCGACCTATCTGGCTCACCTCTTTCGTAGGCGTTATCAAATGCGTAGATCTCTGTTTGTTCGCATTGTTGAAGCTTGCAAGCAAACCTCTCGTTACTTCACTCAACGGAGAAATGTCGCCAGTTTGCTTGGGTTTAGTTCATATCAAAAGATATCGGCGACAATGAGAGTGATAGCATATGGCGTTCCAGCTGACTACACTCATGAATATCTTCGCATTGGCGAAAATAGCACGCTCAAATGTGCGCAGGTGTTTGCCAAGGTTTTGATCCGTGTTTTTGGGACCGAGTACCTCCGAAGTCCCAACGAGGAGGACACGAAGAAGTTGATGGCTATGAATGAAGAACGAGGATGGTCGGGCATGCTAGGAAGTGTGGATTGCATGCATTGGAGGTGGAACAACTGCCTGACAGCTTGGCACGGACAGTTCACCAGTCATCATCGTGATCCTACTATTGGGTATTATCTTGCCGACGGTATCTATCCGTCTTGGTCAACATTTGAGAAGACCTTCTCAAAACCGGAAAGCAAGAAACGTCTATGCTCCGTGGTCAGCAGTCGTGTGAATCCTCAAAGGAACCCGGTCCGGATCCAAGCATTGCTTGATACCTACAGGAAGATTGAGGACGAGGCCACACACACCCAGCTCTGTGATTATCTTATTGAGCACTAGTGGCAGTTGTATGGGAAGTAGATTCCTATTTTATTTACTCCCTCCGTTTGGAAAAGGATGTCTTCCATATATATCCAAATTCGGATATATGTGTACACTAAAACATGTCTACACACATCCGAATCTAGACAAATCCAAGACATCCTTTTCCAGACGGAGGGAGTAGTTGATATTATTTGTATTCATGTGTGATTTGAACCATTTTCTCCATTCCAGACCATTCTTTCTTGTCTTAATTATGCGGATTTAAACATTTGTTGTAATTTGGATGATTATTGTATGATGTTAAAACATTATTATGTTGAATTTATATTGTTGTTTTATTAAGATTATGTTTTTCAAAATCATGCATTTGATAAAACTATGAAAAACGTTTTCCGGTACCTAGTGGGCTCGGGCAGAACAGATGCGCTAAAGTCGTATCGGAAAAAATTCCGGTACGAGTTTAACGCATCTGGCGGAGCCCGTGCGGTACCGGAGTGGAACCCGGAACTGTTTTCTGGTACGAGAATATCGATATCTGATAGAGATGCTCTAATAATGCACTACTACTAAAGAACGGGTCTCCCTGCAAATTTAATTTGATCTGATTCGTGGTGAGAGCAAGGGCACGAGCGACCTTTTGGGAGATAGGAGGGATACCTTCATCGGCAGCCTCCCCTGGCGCATCATATGGGCGGATGCTTCGATAGTTCGATTCCGAACCGGCGTTAAGTGGCATGTCGGCTCTCCGTCGATCTCACGGCCGAGGGTTGCCGTGTAGTGCCGGGTGGGTGGGAACTGCTAGTGCTCCCGTCGAGTGAAAACCGGAGACAGGCATGGACGGCGGCGAGGGGAGTTTCGTGCACGGCGAGCGGGGCAAAGAGACAACCCGGACTGGGCCTGAGTCTGGCCATTTCTATGCTCGGGCCCGCGAATAGCGCGGCCGAGCCCGAGCCCAGTCGGCCTTAATTTACCTGAGGCCACAGCTACCGCCCGCATCAAGGCCCGTCACGGTCCTGGGACGTTCACGTAGCCCAAGTTTCCCTCAAAAAAAAACGTAACCTGAGTTAGTCGCGCTGCTCGTAGCACAACTTGACCCAATGTAGCTCCCTCAACAAAAAAAAAAAAACTTGACCCAATGTAGCTGCCGAAAAGATGCAGCTCGTGTCCTAAGCTTGTCTGTCGAACAAAATGCACGGGCGGTACAATTCAGTCTACCATGTTCATTCAGTCTAAGTACATGCAAATTTATGAAGAAAAATTCATACTCTAAGTTCTTTGTCCAAATCGTGTCCAAACAAGGCCAAGACAAACGATTTCGTTTCGCGTGGCAGGATGAGTCATAATTGAATTGCCGGCAGGCGAGGCGCTCGACCCATTCTCTCGCATAGGTGGTGGTACGTCGAGGCGATGGCCTCGAGATCCCACGCAGCAACGATCTTATGGGTCATGGTCATGGCCTAGTGCGGTTTGGGTGGCGTTGCGAGCAGCAAGTTCATCAACCCGACTGGTTTGGCATCGGAAAACACGAAATTTCAATCTAGTTGTTACGACGGGGCGGCGGACCCGGATTTTGTGCGACGTTCGTGGTATGCGGCGGTCGCCTTGATAACGGGGGCAATGGGATGTTCAGGCCGTGCGGTGTTGTGACTCGTGTGCGCCTTTGGTGCATCGGGGCGGCTTGGAGCTGATGGTGTGTGTTTGTTATGTTTGATGGGACGCCGGGTCTCTTCGCATGTGCGGTTTTTTGGCCCGCTTTTTCTTATAAAAAACAGGACCTGTCAGGACTAGCACTTGGTAGCCCACACTCCTGAGAATATCTGAAATTCTGACCCCGACGGGACTCAAACTCATGTCGCTAGGTTCGCCACTGTGACCCTAGCCACTGAGATATTATCCCGTTCTCAAATAGGCCCTATTTTACTTATAAACAGAGCAATGTATGTATAGTTTTTGGAATCGGTTTTCGTTAGAAAATGGATCAATTATGTGCATAGCACTCCATTCTATCTAACTGAGTAGCGAATATCGACCGCCTTACACTAAAAAAGTCTCGCCACCGTTCAGACTTGAACCCTACACCAAAACCCCAAACTCGAACGAGTAGATAGAAGAGAGAACTAACCGTTATAGGGAGGGGTTGCAAAATTTGGGTGTATTGCTTCCATATTATTATTATTATTGAAAGGGATTGCTTCCATATTTATGATTGCTTCGCCGCATGTAGTCGTGCGGACAGCACGCCGACGAGCCAGGATGGATCGCATATTTGTCATGGGAATATTGTCCCATCACGTCCGTTATCTCGCTTTACGACATGCTCCGCGGTCTCTCTCTCCTTTCTTTTCATCTCGTTTTAGCGAGCGCCGAGCGCAACCGGAGAAAAGGACGGAGTAGACGCCATGCATGATCATTCTCGAGTCAAATGCTTGTTTGGTGGACCTCCAGCCACACAAACCGAACAAAATGGTTGCTTCCGGGCAGCGAAGTTCATGCATGAGCTACATTTCTGTGTCGGCTAGCTGGCCATTATCGATCCCTGCTCTCGTTTTTCAGTACAGCTGCAGCTTTGCATTGCAACCATAGGAGCTTTTGAGCTCCTGCTTTCAAGGCTTTGTGAACAGAAACTTCACTCCGCTGAAAGGTGAAGTCGCCTGTCATCTACAGCGCCCGGCCGCGGGTGAAATGACAGAGGTCGAGCGAAGAACGAGTGCGCAGGTGGAAGGCAGAAAGTCAATGTGGCTAGCTCATGCCGTGACCAAAAGCCATGAACTGTTTGAGCAAAAGTAAAGCTAACTAACTAGCTACTTAATTACTACTACCCCTCTCGAACGCCCCGCTTTATAAATAAAGCAACAACCAACATACAACCATCGATACAAACGCAACACCACACATGCTGGGCAGCAGCACACACACTCCCAAAGAAAAGAAAATAACAAGAAAAACTGGAGGCAAAGGCGGATCGACTAGACTACGGTGACCCGCGACCGCTGCGCCCTCCGAAGAAGTACCACCACGCTCCTAGAGCCGAACCGTCGAGTACCAAGCAGCATCTTGAAGAAGGAGAGCACTGCTGCTGCCCGGACCAGCGCAATAGCCCTAGGGTTTCCCCCGGCACACAGGGAAACAGACGGAGGTAGCCACGACGCCCTTCAAGAAGGGAAGATGCCACCCACGGGCGGCACCGCGTCGGTGTCGGCCGAGCCGACAAGGATTTCTCCCGTAACACACCGCCACCAGCATGCGTCATCACGGATACGAAGCCACCGTCGTCGTCTCACCGAAGCTAGATTCACGAGATCTGCAAGAAGGAGACGAGGAGTAACTTGAGCTGGGGTCAGCCGTACCACTGCCGCGGGAGGGAACTACCTCCACCGCCGGGGGCAGTAGTCGACCGGATGCGGCAGCAGTGCAGACCAGTCCCCTTCAGGTCCGGCCAAACCCAGCAGGTCCGTAAAGCCCCCTAGAGGGCACACCAGTCCTAATGGGGTCCGGCCGGTCCCAAATCGGGCCCGTAAAGCCCGCCGCCACGCTGCAACAGGCTGGCCGCCGTCGCCGCTGAACCCCTGCTCGATCTACACCCGTACGATCTGCAGAGCACGCTGCGCGTCAGACAGGCCGGCCCGCCCCAACCCAGATTGGGTCCGAAGGGCCCAGATCTGGGCCATGAGGTGTCGTCGTCGCTGCCCCGCAGCAGCCCGCCGCTCCGCTGTACTGTGTCGCCACCCACCGGCCGGAGCCAACCTGCAGCCGCCCAGAGTGCACCGCCGACGGAGAACCGTCGCCCCGCGAGACGCCCTCCACGCAGCGGGTAGAGAAGATCCGTCGTCGCCGGCACCTTCTGAGCCGCGCTCGGTGGCTCGCGCTGACGGCGGCGGGAGAGGAGAGGCAGGAGGGTGGGATCCGAGCGGGAGGAGGACGAGACCGCGACCGGCCGCCGCGGGGGCGGCACGGACGCGGGAGGATGGAGGGGTAGAGGAGGAAGGGAGAGGGCGGCGCGGGCCTGCCGACGGCGGCTAAGGTTCAGACGCGGGAGGAAGGAGAGGACGCGGGAGGAAGCTCTCTGCACTGCAACTCGTACTCGTAGCTAGTCCCAAAGTCTTACTACTACCCCTTGCTGCCGCTGCTCATGGGATGCTTTCAAAAAGGTTTCACAAATTTCAAATAAAATAGGTTGAGCTTCACTAGCATATTAAGAAGTTCCATGATTATTTTCATAATTTTATGAATAGTTTTGCACCCTCAAGTGAATACAAATAACAAGAGTAGGTCTTAAACACAAAATATAAAAAAGGGAAAGGTTTCCCCCCTCTCCCATCCCTATCGGGTCGTTCCTGGCCTATCCCTCTTGTTTTTGCCGCACGCGCCAACTAACCACATAGCTCAGTGGCCCACCATCCGCTCAACAAAAAAAAGCTGGCCCGGCACCGTCTGCTCATAGTGGGCAGTAATTTAGACTAGTGCATATGTTACTAGTTTATATTACTACCTCCATAGTGGGGAGTAACATGTGTATAGTGTCATGCAAAAGTTTATTTATTAGGTGATAGACTCATCTTGCATTGAAATGTGTAATGTTACAGTAACATATTATTTTACCAAAACCATATCTCTCATCATTAATTACCCACCACATCAGATTTTTTACCTACCTGGCATTGATGTTACTATTTATGTTACTCCCACTGTGAACAGCCTAAGCAGTTCAGCGCACCATCGGTCGTCGCCCAATCTGGCGCCAAGACTGTTGCCGCTATTGACCTCCTCCCGGACGGATAAGACCACACTGGCGTCACCCATGTCATCCTCGATCTATGCATTTCCCCACACCCTCTCATCAATCCCTCTATGTTCCTTATTTTCGTGCTCACCCAACGTCGTCATCGGTGGTCTGGCGCGCCATCGTTACTATCGTCCCCGAGACCATCTGACTACTCCAACCTCTCCGCCTCGATATCATCTTCTTCCGTGTTACAGGAATCGAGCCGGGACTATAAGGCGGGGTATGTATCTGCCAAGTCCATAACTTAATCATCGTTCATTCATGTATACACACCACCACCATAGAGGAATCAACACCCCTCTCGATATCACATCTGAGCATAAAGAGAGAATCGAAAGTAGCCACACACAAGAGTAGTGTCTTTACCGGACGTTTGTTTCCGGGGGCTCGAAACCGTTTAAATCGTTCTGAGTGATAACCTGTTTTTGTAAGCGCATCACCCCACTCTAAGTATTTTCAGTAAAATAAGAACATGAGGAAGACAAATTGCAATAAGAAGAGAATTAAGTTGGTTGTGGATGTCATGAGATACATCCCATTTGCCGATCCTGCCACCCTTACCCATCTAGCTAATGTGTTGCACATGACGATGAGTAATGTTCATTATAGACTGGATGAGATAGGAATTTTGACGCCACTCTAGTGATCTCAAGCATGCCTTGACACATGAGAACATAAAATTTCGTGTCGAGTACTTCCCTAAAAAAATTGAGTCCACTAGCTTACCGGAGAATCCCACTTTCAGTGTGGTTCACATGGATGAAAGGTGGTTTTACTGGACCAAGAAAAGTAATAAAATGATATTAGCAACAAAGAACCCCAACTAAAGAGAGAAGTGATAAACGAGGGACACATCCAAAAAATTAGATTTACCACTGCCATAGCTAGGCCAAAATATGATATGTATGAACACTGCACATTTGATGGCGAGATGGGAGTGTGGTCATATATATGTGGAGTGGGTGGCGGAAAAAGAGAGAAAAGCAAATACAAGTCGAGGGAAACGTTGGAGCTCAAACTTTGCACGGGGAAAACAAGAAGAAAATCCGCTAAAACCTAATCAACTATGTTTTACCGTTATTAAGGCCAAGTGGCTATAATCGGATCGGTGGAATCCTTTGACATTCAACAAGAGATAATGGAAAGGCGTGTATTCAAATAGATGATCCCCATGTTGTTCGTGAAACGGCTAGAGGAGATTGGGACATTAGGATTTTTTTTCAACCGCCGAAGTCTCCTGACACAAATATTTTACACCTTAGTTGTTTTGTATCAATTCAGAACATGTTTGAGAAAGAGAGAGAATGGCAACGGATATCCGTGACATTGTTGCCAAAGTTTAGCAAGCTCTAGCCGAATATCCACATGACCACATCAACGACTAAATGGGGTTTTCTTAAGCGGTCAAGCATGCACGAGAGAGATTATTTGCCAAAAAGGATCCATTCACTATAACTTGCCACATTTCAATAAGGAATCACTCGAGAGAGAAGATGACTTTTGCCCGTTAGATTGATGGTTGATTAGGAGAACGTAGCAGACGCGGAGAAGTTTTGTAACATGTCAAGAGATCCATATTTGAGTTTGAAATTGTGATGCGCATGTAGTATTTTCTTCTATTTTTTTTCAAGATGTAACGCATAAACTCAATAGAGATTTCTTGGTATGAATGATATGATAAGATCTTATCGTTTGGTCACCTGGCAATTTTTATCGCAAACTCTATCTCTAACTTGAACACGAAACTATGAGGTGAGAGAGTTTCATGGAAGAGGAAGAGAGTCTCGTGATTTAACCCCCGAGTCACTAATAAGGTATCTCCAATGGTTGTAAGTTAGTTCTTGGTAGATTTTGCCACATCATTTTTGTATGATATGACATAGAATAAATGATGAGAGAAAAGAAGGTTATATGTTGGTCAACCAACACCCTTGCACAATCTCCATGGTACGGAATGGGAGATTTTGCCACATAACAAATCCGGATTATCTGACTTAATTTGGTTAGGCGCCATGTGTACCTGGACCGAGAAAGTATTGTACGCGAAGGAATCGCATATAGAATTTCAACTTCCGTGGAATTTGAGGGTGAAAACCACACGCGTTCCCAACCGATTTTTTTAACAAAAACCAAGTATAAACACTAGAAGCTACAGCCATATATCGAAGTCAAGCTACGCTCTGGCGATCTGCAACGCCCTATGACGCTGCTGCTAGCTCTGCATCTGAATATGTGATCCCAAAGTCAAAACCAGCAGCTCAAGACAGGAGTATCTCGTACCGACTAAACAAACGGCGACGCTGCCGCTACGTCTTAACTAGTAATCAATGGCGATCCACGTTTCGTGCTGCCTATGCTACGGCAGTACGGGAGCTTTCTATATTTCTCGTCACACGCTTGGTCGGGGGCCGGGGCGATAGGCCGTGAATCCCGACGACGGCAGAATTCTCGGGCGCTCGCAAGCTTGTCCCTGTATTGTCCACCTGCGCATCACAGTAATCAAATAATTTAGCCTGAACAGTGAGCACTTGATTCTGCAGTACTGTTCTTCTCCTTCACACATGGACATTGCTTAACATTTTTTAATTTGTTTTCAGAAATGGGAGTCCCGCCCTAGCCTCTGCATCAAAATGATGCATACGCCGGGACATCGCTTAACATATACGGTTCCTGCAGCTATTGAACGATGAACATATATATGTATCCCTCAAAGTCCACTGTACACGTTCACCATGGAGAAAAGGTTTCAACTTTCAACATGGGGACTCGATCCTGAAGTTGAATAGTACGTTAAGTGCTTTCACTGGTCCTCCTCTAATGTCGATTGTCGAGTGCAACAAGCAAAGCAAGTTCAGTTGGGCAAGTCAAGTGGCTTGACCAGTCAAAAAGAGCGTACAGGTCCTATCTACAGTTGTGAAAAGGAGGCTATGAACAGGTGTGAGTTGTGATGCATGCCAAAAGGGTTATGGCCAAGCTTCCAAAGGTCAAGAGGATGTGATGCACCAAAACCAGTACAGAAAAATATATTTGCTTATCCTGGTTGTTAGGGCACAAACAAGTATAAACAGTGGAAGTGTACAAGAAAAGCTAGCTGTATATCACCAACATACAGAAACAAGAGAAGAAAAATGACAAAAATAACGTGTAATATAGAACACGAAGAAATATGACAAAAATATAAAAACAGTGTGTATAGTCTAGAACGATGATACTACTACTACTAAAAACTATTCACAGGTTCCCAAAAACCCCATTGGTACTCAATCATACAAGCTTAAGTGACTTAAGTGAGTCCCCAACAGGGCACAAAGTGCAGCTGCAGGGGCTGGTCCATTGGTGAGCAGTGAAGAGCCTGAAGCCTACACGCTAAAGAAAAGGCACCAAAAAGACAAAAGGTACGTGCATACAAGTGTTTGCTCAATGATTCTTGCAACAACGGGCCACCTTGAGTTCGCACTGCAAGAAAATCTGCTCATCACTGCTCTGCGGATCTTATTCTGAACGGGGAAGCAAGAGTTATGTATGTGTACAGTTCTACTTGAATAGTTGATGTACTAGCAGGAGTAAAGAGTATCTGTATTGCACTCCACATTCAGACTAGAGAAGACAGAAGAGCCATATTCATCTCAAATGCATATTGAAAGATTAGCCATCCTTGTGATTAATCTCAACGCATGCTAAATGATGCCTTTAATTATACAAAATATATAATATACATGTTGAACCATATCGATGATAAGATCAACCAATGGATTTGAAATTGCAATAAATGGAGATACAAATAGTCCCAGGATCGAAGCGAAGTAAAGCAGCAAGAACAACACAACAACAAGTACTACTACCAAGGATCTAGAGGAAAGCGAAAACAAGTCTGAATTGAGGAAAAAAATTGCCTGGCTTTCCCGCATGCCAATATATAACTCTTCTCCACTTTGTGAGCTAATCAAGCTTGCATGGTTGCCTCCATGCCTTTGCTCTGCGGAAGAACCGAGACGACGTCGGACACGGGGACGGAGAGGTCAGCGCAGCGGCGTCCCCGGCGAGCGGGACGACGAGCCACGTTGAAGAGGAGGCGGCGGCCGGTGGCGGGGGATGCTGGCATTGGCATCGTCCTCGTCCTTCTTCATGTCCCACAATGGACTGACCTGGTAATGGCACACAGCACAAGCATATGAGAGAAGGAGAGCGAAGATGGGGGGAGGTTTCTTTGGGCTATATGTAAACGCAGAGGATTAGAATACTAGAGGTTTTAAAACACACACAACCTAGCGAGACCTCGCATCAAGAATACGGGATCATCTGTGCCAGCCCATGTGTGGCGCGCACGCTCTGATCATCACGTATGTGCCCTACGGCTTTTGGTTTACCCAACAAAGGAGGAAATATATGGGTCCAGAGGTACAACTTTTATTTTTTTTCAAGCCCAAGGTGAAAGCAGGTATTTTCTTTTGCAGTTTAGCAAGGTTTTGTCTAGAGGCAACACGTCACATTTTCTCTCATTGCTCGTTTCCTCAACATTGTTGGAAATATCTCTGCACTAATTGGTTGGCCCAACCCAACAATGGTTTTGATTCTGTTTCAGCGTTAAAGGAGGTCAACAGAAAGTCTTTTCTTATGGAATTGATTTTATTAGGAGCTTAGGCAATATGCAAAATCAGTAATGGTTTCGTCTTTCAGAGTAAGCAGCCAAATGTTTATCACTGCAAGCCAAGCTTGAAGGAGGATCTACAATGGCTGAAATTTAGAGCAACCAGTAAAGCTTATGCAGATTTTATTGTTTGGGTTGATATCTTTATTTTGCTCTAGCGCTATCTTCTTAGTTAGCTTTTATTATTCTCCGTTCTTATGTACTTCCTCCGTTCCAAATTAATTGACTTGCTTTTGTCTAAATATGGATGTATCTATACTTGTTATGTGTCTAGATGCATCCATGTGTAACGAAGTGTGTGTCAATTAAATCCGAACGGAGGGAGTACAACAGTACAACCCTCTTGTACACTATACTTTGTAAAAAGCAAACATAAATACAGGCAGTAGTATACTATTTTTTCCTTCAAAAAACACTTCTTTTTTAAAACTGGGCATATCTATTAATTCAAAGGAAGATTCAGTTCGTTACAATCATGCATCAGCGCCTCCGCCACACAAGGTGGAGCACTGCCCAGCAAAACACACTCACACACTACAGAAAGACCCAATCTAGCTAAAGTATCAGCAGCCTTGTTTGCAGAGCTGTTGATCTTCCCAAGAGCAGCTTGCTGAAACTGATTCAGTAAACAATTCATATCCAGAACAATATCGGCATGGCAGACTTTGTACTTCCGGTTTGATTCAGATCATGCAGCAGAGCCGAATTGTCGTTTTCATACGGATCGGTCCAGCATAAAACGGTAAAATGGTTCTCGAACCCTTGAACAGACCTAGCGCCTCAGCGGTAGCGGCGTCGAGGCAATGAGGCAGGGGACCCCAAGCTGACAGCATCACTTCACCCCTTTCATTTCTAAGAATTGCACCCCACGAACATGTACCCTTAGAATCAAGGAAAGAAGCGTCAGTATTCAATTTGTCCAGCCTGATGGTGATTTCTTCCAGATTTCAGCCGGGGCAGGTGCTTTGGCCTCCATTGTCACGGTGGGTTCTAGAACAGGTTTTTTCCCTTTTTGCATCACTTGGTTCAGTCGACCTGCCAGAAAATTGAAAAGCATCTTGGTTGGATGGCTAAGAGGGTGGTGGTACCCCCAGTACAAATTTGTGTCTTATAAAAGGTGGAATATTCTTCACTAAAAGGCGACGCACCCGTCGATAACGAGTCGCCCGTGGTGACTTCGTCAATCCCAAGAGCAGATTTGTCGGCTCAGTCTTTTGGAGGTGCTCATAGGGGTAGGTTGTGCGTTTGCACGTTCGCATGGGTGAGTATGTAAGCGTCCACGTTTGTACCGTGTTTCATACGTCCCTACATGACCACTTTTTGCCTTCTCATAACCTAGAGTTGTGGAAACATTTTTTAGGTATGTATAGTCATCTCACCACATTTGGTGGGTAGCAATGAAGCATAGGTAGATCCCATGAGATGCTTCGAGTGGTGAAACCGAAGAAAGTGCCACAAATTCTTCTGTACAAAACTTATTTTGTTTTTATTTAGTCATACAAATGTAAGAGCTCGCAAACATGTACAACAAAAGGTTCAATTTTCTTGGTATTTTACAATAATTCAAATGAAATTTAAATCTATACTAAACCATCCATCTCCTAACCCTATACGACGCCTTGTCGGAGTTAGACTCGGGCAAAATTTTGATGCTGTGGCCTTTGTAGGGTCATGACGGAAGGCTTCTACCTGGGCGGCCTCGAGGACTCGCTGGATGGTGCGGCCAGGCACTTACCAGAACCACGTCTGCTCGGCGACGTTCTTGTCCGATGGTGAGTGCTCGCCATGAAGCGGTGAACACCACCTCTCGCTCCTTACATAAGAGTGTGGGCTAGAAAGGGGCTGCCGGTGTAATACTACAGAGGGTGGTGCCACAACTGAAGCTTTTGATTGTGGCGTTGGATACGCTCGATGTTGAAGCCGGCGGGAACTGTCGGCACGGGCACCCCGCCCAAAATTAAAGTAAAGCATTTCGGCATCGCCGTCGGCGACACGAGGATGCCATGTTCGGCGAACTCGGTGGCCTCGTGCCAGGAAAGCCACTTTCTACTCACATCCATGGCGGCGGTGGTGCCCGTGTGTGTGGCTGGCGACGGAAGGGGGCGCGGAAGAGAGATGAAGATGAGCAAGATGAAGGCAAGCAGGGAGGGGGAGGCCTTCTTATACATCGCGATGGCGCCATCGTTAATGCTACACATGGCGGCTTGGGGAAGGCCCAACATCGTCGTGTCGCCTGGCGTCGGCGTTAATGCCCAACGAAGTGGTCGCCATTACACGCGAACCGGCCTCGAGCCCGTTGTCATTAATCACGGTTGACCGAGTGCGTGTCTATGACATGGGGACCGGCCTGTCGAACGCCTTGTCCGGGCGTTGTTCTGCGCCCCCGAGCAGCTACCCAAAGATGAGGTTGACCTCAAAGGTGTCAGACAATTTTTTTGGGTTGGTCGGAACATATAGGGTGTAGCTGGGATTTGTTTTTTGTCCGGACCTCCATTGTGCCTTTTGGGTGGTTTTAACGGTGCTAGCAAAAATGCTCTAATATGAAAATTCACATTGGCAAGGAAGTATATGCTTATGCTACCGGTTCAACATTTCAAAATTTCAATAAATTTAAAACAAAAATTTGGCACGTACATCTCGACACCATATGTGCGCACACCAAGTTTCATGGAAAACTGACATATTTTATGGCTCGTTTAAAAAAGATTTAAAAAATAGTCTTGTGGAAAGACTTTTGGCACCGTTTTTTGTCTTTTCTACGCACGAAACAATAAAAATTGATTTTTCGTAAAACAACTTTGTGAGCACGTAGAATATTGAGACATCCCGCGAAAATTTTGTTGGAATATTTTTGACATTTACAAAATTCATTTTTAAAATCGGGAGCCAAAGCGCCACCCAACAGAAAAGGGGCAAAAGGCGGAACGGGGAGGAGATGGGCGCTGGTCCACCATCGCGATGCACCGCACCGGCACCACGATCTGCACAGCACATACCGACGGGCACTTTTTTTTTTGAATGTTAGCAGGAGAACTGCTAAATTCAATGAATAGATAGAAGGTTGGTCCAGTTTATAAGGGAAACCGGACCCAAAAACCATACAACACACGCAACCTAGCTAGCCACGAGACCCCCCGGCAAGCTCCAACTCCAAAATGATGCCTGATACGTCTCCAACGTATCCATAATTTCTGCTGTTCCATGCTTATATTATACCATTTGCTACATGTTTTATATACACTTCATATCACTTTTATGCATTTTCTGGGACTAACCTATTAACAAGATGTCACAGTGCCAGTTCCCTGTTTTCTGCTGTTTTTGGTTTCAGAAAGTTACTTCTGGAAATATTCTCGGAATTGCACGAAACAAAAGGCCAAGTCCCTATTTTTTCAACACGTACACGGAGTCCGAAGGAGAGACGAAGGAGAGCCACGAGGTGGCCAAACCACAGGCTCGCGCGGCAGGGGGCCCACCGCGCCGCCATGTGGTTTGGGCCCCTCGGGGGTCCGCCGACATCGCCCATTCGCCTATTTATTCCCCGAGACGTGAAAACCCTAAACCACCGAGCCTTTCATTCAGAACATATTCGCTGCCGCCGCCGTCGTCAACCCTAACTCGGGGGGTTCTGAAGCTCTTCCCGGCACCCTGCCGGAGAGGGGAATCATCACCGGAGGGCTCTACATCGCCATGCCCGCCTCCGGAGTGATGCGTGAGTAGTTCATCCTTGGACTATGGGTCCATAGCAGTAGCTAGATGGTTGTCTTCTCCACTTGTGCCATCATGTTTAGATCTTGTGAGCTGCCTATCATGATCAAGATCATCTTATTGTAATGTTACATGTTGTGTTTGCTGGGATCTGACTTATATTGATACCTATGTGGAGCTGAATATTATATTATCATGTCTATGTCATTTGTGATCTTGCATGCTCTCCGTTACTTGTTGAAGCCTTGGCCAAGTGAATACTTGTAACTCCAAGAGGGGGTATTTATGCATGATAGTTGGGTTCAACCTCTATTTAACCTGTGATAGTGACAGCAAGTTCTAAGGTTGTAGATGTGTTGTTGCCACTAGGGGTAAAACAGCAATGCTTTATTCAAGGATGAATGTATTGTTTACATTACGCACATTACTTAATGCAATTGTCTGTTGCTTGCAACTTAATACTGGAAGGGGTACGGATGTTAACCGGAAAGTGGACTATTTAGTCATAGATGCATGCTGGATAGCGGTCTATGTACTTTGTCGTAATGCCCAAATGAATCTCATAGTAGACACCACAGCTCACACATGCATGTTATATGCACTTATCAATTGTCAATTGCCCAGCTGTAATTTGTTTACCCAGCATGTTAGTTATCTTATTGGAGAGACACCACTAGTGAACTGTGGACCCCGGTCCATTCTTTTACATCTGAAATACAATCTACTGCAAACATTGTTCTCTGCTGTTTTATGCAAACAAACATCATTTTCCATACGGTACGTTTAACCCTTTGTTTTCAGCAAGCCGGTGAGATTGACAACCTCACTGTTAAGTTGGGGCAAACTAATTTGATTGTGTTGTGCAGGTTCCACGTTGGCACCGGAATCCCTGGTGTTGCGCCGCACTACACTCCTTCACCAACACCTTCGAAGCAACCTCGTTTTCCTACTGGTTCGATTAAACCTTGGTTTCATACTGAGGGAAAACTTGCTGCTGCACTCATCATACCTTCCTCTTGGGGTTCCCAACTGACGTGTGACGTACAAGCATTGTTCCTGGTGCTGTTGCCGGGGAGATATTCCCTCGTCAACTTAGCGCTAGCAATGCCCCCAAGAGGGAACACGACGTCGGTAGGCGCCGCCATCATCCAATCTAGAAGACTAGATCAAGGGTTTCCCCCGGAGCACGTCGGGAAAGGCAAGGTGAGAACAACTACATCGATGCCTCCAACAAGGGAGCGACGCCCATAAGCGATGCCATCGACGACCCCGGCCATAGCCGGAGTACGGCTCTCGCCGGCAGTCTCACCTGCAAAACCCGAACCCAGGAGCCCGACCAGTCTCACCTACATAACCACTACCCTCGCCTCCACGGCCAAATGCACCTCCCCAGCAAGCTCAATGTGCTTCCGCCCAACCATCCACGGTCCCCACTGAACGGAGGATGCAACCCCCGCTGCGGCGCCATTCTTCTCTCATCAGAAGGATGCAACCAAATACTGGGCGCCATTCGTCTCCTCGAGGATGCAACGCCCGCGGGCCATTCATCTCCCGACAGAGGATGCAACAACCGCAGCGACGCCATTCCTCTCCCTCCAGGATCCACCCATCAACCGCACAACGGGCGTCGCCCGCATCAACATCTTGCTTGCCGAACCACCTTCAGGAGGATGCAACGCTGCCGGCAATGGCAGCGCCATTCATCTCCCACACGGCCAGGACAAAACCAAACGCAGCACCACGCCCTCCTTGCCGAACGCAACAGCCACCTCCACACCTGTAGAAACGGCAGTCCCAGAGCGCGTCCACGGCCGACCAGCACCTGGCCAGCGCTGCGTGACGCCACCCTCACCGTCGCCACGCCGGAGGAGTAACGGCCGCGGCCCAGATCGGGCCCGGTTGGGCCCTCTGGTCGCCGACAGCCGCCCGCTGCTGCCCGCCCTCCGTCGCGCTCCTCGACGTGCGTCCCGCACCACGGCGCCGTCCGCGCCGTCATCACCTTGGAGACGCAGCAGCAGCGGCCCAGATCGGGCCCGGTTGGGCCCGCGCCGCCAGCCGCTCCGCCCGGCGCTCCACCTCCTCGCAACCTCCCGCCCGTGCTCCGGCACGATGTCCTGCCACCACCACACAGCCATGGCGCCCATCCCCGCCCGCAGACGGCCGCGCCGACGCACGCCCCGCCGGATCCCCGCCTCTCCGCGCGAAGGTTTGGAGGTGGTGGTGCGCGCTCTTCTCCCTCCGCCTTTGGCGGCAGGGCGCCGCCACCACCGCCTCGCCGGCGGCAGCAGCGGCTGGTGCGCTCAGATTGATGGTGGCTGGGTTAGGGTTTGGGTGCTCTCCGGAGCCCCCCGCGCGAGGGACTCGGGAGAGGGAGTTTAACAGGAAGTTCAACTGACGGGCACTTTGACCTCCAGCACCAGAGACCTCAGGCACTTCACGCCAGGCACCTCACGTGCAGCACGGACCCGCCAAACGAGGGCTATTTGGTCAATTCCCTCGCCGTGAAATGCCCTTTTCGGGGCTTGCACGCACGTGCGGGTCTCCACGGCCGAACAAATCCACGACAACGGCCCGGCTCTTCCACCCATGGCCATGGCCACTAGTGACATTGCCTATCCATCCATGGACAGCTTCTGTTCCACCTTCCAACGCTCGCGTCCATCTAGTGATGTACACCTATGGTAGCAACCAACGGAGCGTTGTCGCCGCGGACTCCCCGTTCCATCATATACTGTGGGTATTAGTCAGTTGACGTCTGCAACATTGTGCGTTCATGCAATGGGGATACACATATTCAGAATGATACCCTGCAAAATGAATCCAGGATACAGATTGTTTTACCAACACCATCAAGCCACGAGACAAGGAAACGATGGCCTTGGCAAAATTGGGACTTCGGAAGCGGCAAAGTAACAGACATGAAGGCAACACGCCAGTAGCAATGACAACTCTCGACTAAATAAAGTTTGTTCTTCTTTCTTTCTCGACATCCTGCCCAGGTTATCGAGCGACAGTCGGCACCTAAACTTCCTAGTATCAGTAAATACTTGCAAAAATTGGCATCAACTTTGCTTGGTTAATGTTACTTCTCAACCTGACCATAGGAGGGGCCCTGGTGCAAGGTCGGGTAGCCCATGCCTCGCGACAGAACTTCACGGGCGGCGTAGCATCCAGACCACGGGGGAGCGTGCGCAAACTGCAGTCCAGCGAAGGTGTTCATTAGTGGCAGAGCAGCCATTGGATCGTCATGATCAACATCAGCTTCAAGTGGTGGCTCTTCCAGCATCTGATGCTGCACGCCAGCTGCGAGTCTATCTGGTGACGCGAACCCTTCAGCTCTCCCTCCTCAGCTGGCGAGTCTTCCAGGACTCGGTATTGAACTCCAGCTGCATGTTCGGGTGCAGACGGTGAGTCTCCCAGCCCATGATGCTCTGATGTTACCTCATCACTATCGGCAGGATCATTTGGTTGCTCAGCAGATATACTTCCAACATGATCGCAGGCTCGTGGCTCCGTAGGCCCATGATCAGTGGTTGACACAGTTTGGTTTTGTCTTCCAGAATCACTTTCATCTGACGACGAAATGCTCATGTCAGATTCAGAACCTTTTTCTGTAGAATAATCATGGGTTGGAGGGACATTTCTTCCTGGGGCATCATAGTTGCAAGGTTGCCCTGATCGGCCGTTGGTATCTGTCCAGAAGTCACCTGGAGAACTAGTGGTATCATGGTACGTATCGGCCAACAACTGGTCTATAACAGAGGCTTTTGCCAGTCCCTCTCCTTGCATTTCTTCGTCATGGATGTATGCCTCCCCCTCATTACCCATTTCTACATCGCCAGTGGTGCTCACTGATGCAATGCCTGCTATGCCCCTTTGTGAATCATTATAGCACGGTTTTCTGCTGCAAAGGTGGCCCTTTGATTTAGCAATCTCGTGATGTTTCTGCGCATAATCACTACGGCTCCAGAGAGAAAGAGGAGGGGGTGATAGATTCCATTGGTCCATCTGCTTGTTATCAGCATCAAACGATCCAGGCAAATAGAATGACTACATAATTTTCCAAAAGAAACCGTCAGGAGTAATATTCTATCATCAGTCTGAACTATGTGAGATATCATATAGAATACTGTCCAGACGAACCTTTCCTGCGAGCTCATTACAATCTTCCCATATTAGCTCATAAGGTGGGTATTTCTTGTCCAATCTACAAAGTGTGAAATAGTGTTGGAGGTCAGCGACAACCAAAAAGCTATATGAGGATATATAGATTTACAGGGAGAGATGCGGTACCTTTCAGTTTCCTTGGGAACAATAAGAATTATCAGCTTTGGCTTGAAACTTAGGGCTTTGTTGATGAATTGGTTTGCAAGAGAAGCTTTAAATCCAAAAGGAGGATTCAGCCCCATGATCTGTGGATAATAGCAAATACTGAATATACGAAATCTGGAAGTTTACAGAATGGATATGAGAAAAATAACTATACCAATCGTGATCCTGCAGGCAATTCATCTGGTTGAACAGTCATCCAGTCTCGTCTCTCAAAATTGAAATCATTCTGGAGAAAAATTGTTGTATCAGTCAGATGTGCTATAACACTTTCAACGGATAAAAATTTGATAAGGGAGTAGTAGCAAAAGAGATTAGGTGCCTGGTCAGGCCCACATATCTGCAATTAACTATTTCATACATGTAATATTAACTAAAGTAAAAGATAAAAATGGACTATGTAAAACAATAGGAGACATCCAAGCACTACCTTTGGCTGAATGAGATCATAATTTTTATAGAAGCAATTCTTTTCAGAAGCTTCAAGTTTCTCCTTCAATAATGTGCTAAAATCATTTGAACCACAGCAGAAGTCAACGACCTAAAAGATAAGAATAATGCATAAGGTTCACAGATTATGATTAACAGCTCTGTTGACCATTGCGGTCAGTTTTTTTAGAGCAACAGTCCATTGATAGATGAATGCGGTCAGTTTTGAATCTGGGTCCATAAACTAAGTGGTACAGTCAATTTTCAGAGTTCAGATAGAAAAATGAAGAGAGCCTAGAAATCGAACAGGTAGTCCAAGGAAATTCTAGTTCATGCAAGAACGGAAAATAGTCCAAGCTGATTTTAATTAATACAATAATCAAAATAGTCGAGAAGGTCATGATATTGCATATATTACAAAAAGGTAGTATGCAAGCAAGGAGTTTTAATGAAATCATTTTTGCAGACAATGATGATATCTACTTGTGCGTAATCATTGAAAAGACAATGTGACAAGATTGTTGGCACTATTTCTTTTTTCTTGCATACCAGTACCTCACAATACAGGATACAAAAGTCTGGTTTTAATTTTCTGAACTCTGAAATAGGATGTTACTCTCAGCTCAGTTAGTGCTGACCATAGATGGGAAGTTGTGTAACTCCACCTAAACGTAATACAATTACTGAAGCTAATTTTTTTCAGAGGCATTACCACCATGTAACTTATAGCTGTTTAAGCCTGTTATGGACAGAGCATATATGTACGATAACACTGTAGTATCCAATATTTTTTCGTGTGATTGAATAACCAAAATAACAGACTTCATGCATATCTGACATGAGTTGGAAGAGGGTTATAAACTTATAATTGGGTGCATCACTTATGCATGTTCACAAATGCAAGAATTAAGTGAGAGAACAAAAGAAGACATTTACCATATCACCACTTTGAATATACCATTGTAGTTTATCTACAATCTGCACAAATTCACCAAAGTTACTTCAGTAAGACAGACTTAGAATGCACTTAGGAACAGGAAGCAACCTATAATTTTTTTTACCTAACTATAACCTTCTGAGCAAGATAAGTAGCACAGTTCTCAACCAAAGAAAGAGAACAAAAAAAAATCAGAGACTGAAGAGTGACAACTGTACAAAACGAATATAAGAGGCTGTTTGGAAAACTGTATTTATTGGTAAAGGTTTGGTATAAAAGCCAAATTTCAACAATATACCAGAAGTTTACACTCTTCTTATAAACAGGCCCTAAAGAGTAAACTGTAGTTTTGCACGACCTAGTTTGGCACCAGTTGTGCACAAACATCAGGCATTCAGATCCTGTGTTGCACCACTTATCAGTTCTAAAGAGCATGTCTCAGAAACAGGTAAGGAGTACAACTCCAATGCATGATCGAAATACATGCTGACTGTTCTTAAAAGTGCAAGGAAATAATAACCTTGCTGCTTTCTGCAACAGTTATCAAAATAGGAGGTGTAAATTGCAAATTTACCTAAAAAAATTCTTGGTTTGACCTAGAATTTTGTTTATAACAGAAACAAAAATTATCTAGATAAATTTTACATAAATATTAGTTACACAATTTATTGAATAAGAAATATGTTACCCATGTAGTAACCTTGGAGTTTTGTGCAACAGTTGTCAAATTAGGAGGTGCAGATTGTAATTTACCACAAAATAAATATATCTTGCTTGTACCTAGCATTCTGTTTACAACCAACAGAAACAAACAAAAATGATCTAGATGAATTTTTACCACTACACCAAATTGTTGAATAAGAAATCTTAATGAGAAATTATACTACCCAAGTAGCATTTTTTCCTTTGTCCATAATGCAAGGCTTAATATTTAAAGACAACGATGAAGTATGTGCTGTTTTGTCTAGATTCTTGGCAGAACAAGATATGGATAGATGATTCAAGAGGAGAGGAGAAGATTCAATGGGGGGAAGACTTGGTTCATTCTTGTTTAATCCTAAACAAAAACCCCTTTTTAATCAGCGGGAGGCTTCTAACTTCTCCATTCAAGAGATAAAGACTACTCCCATCGGAAATGGTTGACACATATTTCTCTAAATACGGATGTATCTACACACTAAAATACGTCTAGATACATCCATATTTAGACAAATCTATGTCAATCATTTCTAATCGGAGGGAGTACCAACGAAAGATAACCAGCTCATAAGCAGCCTAATCTTATCAAAGTCCTGAAAAATGCTGCTATCAAGTGTAAATTCACACAATCCCTCCGGTCCGTTTTATCTGTCGCCAGGAAAGAGCTACGATAGTACAGCTTCGTAGTATAAGTGGCAACATTCTTTTTGGATCAGAGGTAGTATATGAATTTCAATGCACTTGTATCTTCCTTAATTTTCTTATAATGTAACTGGCAGTCAAAAAAAAAGATTGAATTTTACCAAATCGTGTCAACTTCATTGTACTTGCCATCTGTAGATTAAAACGTGGAAGTTCTTTGAACTTCGGGATTGGTAGTAAATCTTACTGAGAAGAAAACCGTGTCAAATTTGCGCGAAACTGGATTCCCAACCACAATTCTAAAAACCATTTCTCCTTTGGGTAAATTGAGCACTAACCAACCATGTACATGGAAGCCAACTTGTGATCAGAACATACGAAGACAAGATATACTATGACCGATTTGCACATCCAGTTGTGCACAAATTGCAACATGACAAACGGAGAAGGTGCATGGATGAACACTATTCAGAAGTGCCAACATGACAAGTTGCTAGCAAAATGAACAGATGATAACTCCGTATAACAGGAATAATCAAGACATATTTTAAATAATGTGTAGACCTACCTTCTCAAGCTTGTTCAGTTTTGTGAAATGACGCCCATAAGATGTATAGCGCATGCCATGAAGAAATGGGGCAAGATATACACTCAGTTTGTTCTGCAGGTAATAGTTCACCATATCAAGAATATTGTGATTGTGGGCTTGCTATATCAGAGAACAAATTACATGCATGTATCTCATTTATCAATACACAGTCATAGGATATTCTAGTTCAAACGTTGCAGTCGGATTATCTCAATGTCTTAGTAGTTATTGCAAACAGAAAAAATTACAATCCTAAAAATGTGAGGATGAACCAAATGAATAAATTTGCATGTGCAAGTCAACTATCTAGTTCTCATTTCTGATATATTCAAATCATGGCTGTTTCAAACAGACAGTGAGTTAGTTCATCAAGCTTGTCCAATTTTGTGAAATGATGGCCATAAGATTTATAGCGCATGCCATGAAGAAATGGGGCAAGAAGATACACTCAGTTTTTTCTGCAGGTAATAGTTGACCATATCAAGCATATTGTGATTGTGGGCTTGCTATATCAGAGAACAAATTACATGCATGTATCTCATTTATAAACACACAGTCATAGGATATTCTAGTTCAAACGTTACAGTCGGATTATCTCAATGTCTTACTCCCTCCGTATCGTATCAAAATATAAGACTCTCTAGCTAGCTTGTACACACATGTATCTAGACATGTTTTAGTGCATGAACCGAGCAGTAGTTATTGCAAACAGTATAATTTTACAATCCTAAAAATGTGAGGATGAACCAAATGAATAAATTTGCATGTGCATGCCAACTATCTAGTTTTCATTTCTGATATATTCAAATCATGGCTGTTTCAAACATACAGTGAGTTAGTTCATCAAGCTTGTCCAGTTTTGTGAAATGACACCCATAAGATTTATAGCGCATGCCATGAAAAAATGGGGAAATATATACACTCAGTTTGTTCTGCAGGTAATAGTTCACAATATCAAGCATATTGTGATTGTGGGCTTGCTATATCGGAGAACAAATGACATGCATGTATTTCATTTATCAATACACAGTCATAGGATATTTTCTAGTTCAAACATTGCAGTCGGATTATCTCAATGGCTTAGGCCTATGCCAATGCAAGTTTCTTAGCACGGTTTTATAGGCATTTTGCTTATGTGGCATACTAGTTAATGAAGAGAGAGGGTGACGTTGTAGCTTAGCTAAGATACAACCTTTGCACGTGGCCATAGGGAAAAAATGGTTCTAACCCAATCATATGTATACATGAGCCACAAATCATTAAATGTATATACAACACATAGAAAACAATGCATTGGACTAGTTGTATCTTAAATATTTATTGCTCCTATGATATCGTGCTAAGAGATGATGCATTGGCACAGGCCTCGGTAGTTATTGCAAACAGAATAATTTTACAATCCTAAAAATGTGAGGATGAACCAAATGAATAAATTTGCATGTGCATGCCTACTATCTAATTTTCATTTCTGATATATTCAAATCATGGCTATTTCAAACAGACAGTGAGTTAGTTCATCCTTTTCATGTACCTTCCACTTTGAAAGTTGGAAAAGATCATATGGCGCACAGAAAGCTTTGGCTTCTTCTAATTCAGCACCATTTTCTAACATGTAAACAGCGGTTTTAACAGCCTGCCAAGAATACACGTCAGAATCAACCAAATTCATGCAACTGCTTTTAAGAAAATGCAGCAGAGTACCTCAACAGATCTTTCCACCTTTCCCAATGTAACTTTATCAGTATTCTTCGTAAATGTTGTGTACGTAGATGAAACCACGAGCTTTTTCTGAACATCCTCAATAGTTATATCTGATGATACTTTCTGTGCAAACTCGTAAATCCTGAAAGACGACCACAAGGTTAGTCTTGGTTGCGTTGCAGCTTATAGCAATGTAAGAAATACAACAGTAATGAGATGCACAACTTGAATAAATACTTGAACACTAGTACACTACATAATGCAAAGGTAACAGTGCCAGCGGTCGTCAGAATATTTGAGATGATAGTGGCCCATGAACAATTAGGAACAAAGTAAACACGGTGGTGCTAACAAACTTTTTTTTCGAGAAAACACAAAGACTTTGCGTTTCTTTTCATTGAACAGAGAGGGGTTTAGCATTACAAGCCTCCGAGCAGGAGGGTTACAGGAACAAAAAAAAACAGACTTGCGGACGTCCCAGGTCCTAGGCCAGTGGCACCAGCCCCAGCCCTGACCCAAAGGGTCGCTTCCTCTCTTGATTCTTGCTGAGAGCAGGGCAATGGATGGCTGATCACCATCGAACACGCAGGAGGATACACACACAAACTTTTCAGTTTCTTACAATAGCATTCTGCAAGATTCCAAGAGTTTCAAAAAACCATTTCACTAATTCACATCAGATCATAATCTCGCCAGATATATAATTGTTTTGCAACTGCTTATGTAAATTCACAGGGTGGCGTACAGTGAACCTTAGCTTTTTTTATTGTCATCCACAAACTTTACAACCAAACCCAAGCATCCCAAATCATCTTGAATCTTAAAAGTACAACAATTTTAGCACCCACTCCATTCCCAAATAGAACCCTCTGACACTCTCCAATATTAAATTTTGATTACATTGTTTTAGCACATTTTTCACTAAAGAAAATGCTTTGTAGAAAAAATCAAGTAAACTAGATTTTGCATGGCAAGTATATATGCTTTTATAAATATCTAACTATTCAACCAGTAAACAAAAAACAGAAACAGCTGAATAAAAACACAGAGGGGAAGAGTGATATATTTACCTCCTCGCGGTGTTTATGTCAACCTCAGGGAACGAGCTAATGGGAATAACCGGTGTAACTGCTTTCTCTCCGAACAAAGGCCTACCGGAACAAAGTTTTGTACCTCCAGACACAGGAACCTTCTTCCTTTTAGCTAACGAATTGATGGAGGAGGAACTAGTATTTGTACCAAATGGCCTTTTGCTACTGGACGATGGGACAGGGAGGCAGTCCTCGAGGCGTCGTATCTTGACCCTTTTCATTCCATTCACATTGGAGGATTTTCTAGTAATAACAGGATCATCTGGAAACTTAATATGATCTGTTCGAGCAGTTCGAAGTTTTGTGTCAATATCGTGCTTTCTGGCCAAAGAAAAAGATCCAGTCAGAAAGATGTACATGATTAATGAGCAAAACTAATTATCTACAGGAAACAAATCTTACAGGCAATAAATTAAGATGCGATTGTTGGGCAGAAGACCATCCCATGCCCTTTGGAGAAGGCAAACACCATTCTCAATTACGTCACCAAAGGCAATTTCCCTATGGACAGGTATCTACGTATTAGTTTGATACAAAACAATGTACAGTAGATAGCAAATGAGGAAAGCAAACTGCGAAGGCACTGATATGGGAACAAGTTTTTATTGCCTTGGCAAACATCTTCTATGATATGACTTTGGGCACCGCCGGCAAACAGCAAACTGTAGCTCTGTAACCTCCTTGTTTTCACCATATTTGCAAATATCACATCTATGAACTGGACATGCAAATTTCGCCCCATGGATAATCTTTGTCGTATACTCAGTTGCTTTTTCTTCATTTTCATGGAAGAGTAACTGTGCAACACATTTAGCATGATAAAAGTGACCACAATTTGCTGAAGCACAAGGAAATACCTACAAGAAATAAGAATTTGAGTATGCAGCCAACTAGTCTGTTTGAAATTTCTGAAAACTGAGGTAAGAAGGATTTAACCTCAGGAGGATCTGTTTTAGCTGAACCCAATCTGTGACAAGCAAAACACTGGTATCTTTCATGTTCACAATTCTTGCACAGAAAAACTTTCATCGCCTGTGGATATGTATAAGCTTATCAAAATATGCCTGGAATAGGTAAAGAACAGTAAAAAATGGTTTTCATTCACAAGTGTGTGAGGATTCGAATAGATACATCAAACTGGGTCCTTGTATAGCCCAATGTTTTGCAGTCTTCACCAGCATCTTTTGTCGCATGAAACGACCTCAGGCACTTGCCTTCACAGCTGCAAACAATTTAGCAGAAGCGCACATCACTAATGAGGAACCAAGGAATGATATAGAGAGAAGATTATTCAACACGATACCTAAAACGATAATACATGTTTTATGATACGATGGAAGCAACAGAACACATAAATGGCACCAAAATGTGTGTTCTAAAAAATGAAGATACTTACAGATTTATTAATGGGACCAAAATACACACTATACTTATATTTTAAGTAACAAACGGTAGGAACAGATTTCAACAGAAAGCTTGCAGAAAACGGCGCTTAAGCGGTTAGCAAAAAAGTGCAGAACAAAGCTTCTAAAAGGTTGTAACCAGAACAAATTACGTCAAGTGAGCACAAAGTGGAATAAAGCATACAATTGCAGTACACATATAACCAGGCATGACTAAACCTCCACCATATTCCTTAAGCTCCACACAAAACAACAGGCTATTTATAATAATTTGTAGATCAAGGCATCTAATTCTTGTTAAACAGCATCGAAATATTATTGCAAGAGAAGAATTATGAAGCTTGGAGCAACTATATTCTCGAGTAAATCCCATTCTACCCATAGCAAATGCATGTTAAGTGATTAACAATGGTTTTTTACTTTCCTTCAAAGAACATATGTTGTTTCAAATGCAACAGTCTTAAGACTAAAAGTTCAGAATTCTGTAAGCAAAATGAGCTAAATGTAATGCTTAAGAGCCATATTATATGATGGGAGCTTCCTTAAAACAGGAACTAAGATTGATTATTTTATTACACTTTGTTCAAAGCAGATAAAACACAAAACAAATGACGTGTACCTCGCGATTTCACCACCATTATCACATAAGGCACAAATCAAATCAATGCTGGTGGAACTATCTTCATCAGCAGCGGCCATATCTGGTATCAACAACTGGAAGGTTCTTGTTTCACTTTGAACACCTTTATAAGACCTGTTTAAGCACCACAGAAATATTTGTTTATCATCATTGTAGTCTGTACATGTTTCACAGAAATTGTTTGAGACGAAGTAAAATCAAAGTACCAAACTCAATGTTATAAAGAGTTAACAAGAAAAGGTTGTAACGCCCTTCCGAAGTAAATAGCCAATTGGCACATGCAATTGTGCGTTATAGGATGGTATAATACAGTGTTTTGTAAAATGGTGTTCAAATCTTCTCGAAGCTGCTTGATACTGAGATGAAGTAATACCAAAGTAGCAAAACTTAATGTTGTAAACAGTCAACTAGAAAAACATGTCACTTTTTTGTTCAAGTAAATAGCCGATTGGCCCACGCAATTGTGCATCGTTTGATTGTACAGTATAGTGTTTTGTTTTTGTAAATCAGTGTTCAAGTCTGATTTGACATTCGGTGTTGGCCCCTCCCATCCCCCACTACACCCCAAAATACCGTCACTCATGCCAATGATTGCCCCTGGCACCCAAAATGTTCCCATTTTGTTTCCTTAATTCCCATTCGTGCCTCTGTTTTCTAATTTCGACCAAATCAGTATAACATTAGGTTGATTCTCAGGAAATCCTCAATGTACCCGAACTTTTTTCTTAGGCCATGTACACCAAACTGGAAACACAAATACATGAGAAATTGGGGGAAACTAAGAAAACCATGTTAACTTAGAACCTCAGAAAGCAAACCGCGTGTGGTTTAGGCATTATTATTGGCAACAAAAATAGGGAGGCAAGCGCACACATAGCCCACGTGGCCACATCTGTGCACGGAAAGCGGATAGACACCTCGACGGTTAAAGACCTCCGAATTTTCCCCAGTTTCTTCTCGAAATTTAAATGCAGTCACAGTTTATTACGGAGCACTAGTAGTACTGCGCACGACCCTCGAACGCCCTGAGCCTTACTACTCGTTGAAGACAAATTTCAAAAATAATAACCACGAAACCATGGCCCCGAAAATACTGCAGTGCAGCCGCTGCCGTTTGAAATAGCTCGGGAGGGCACCGTGGATCAGTGCAGCAGCCGCCCGCTTCTCCTCGCCCAGCCGTTGAAGGTCTGGCCGTGGAGGGGTCAGCGGACTCGGAGTCGGGGACGAGCGGCCAAGCAGGCTCCCGTGAGCGGCGATGGTGAACGGCCGCGTCGCGGAAGCTTCCTCGCGATTCTGCGCCCTCAGTAAAACCCCCAATCCAACTATCCAAGCAAACCCCGCTGTCAAAAAATCGCAGGAAATCGAGAAGGGCGCAGCGATTACCACACATAGCAAATGATACGAACAAATCTAAACACGCACTCGCACGGAAATACGGGAAATAAACCCCAATCATAGGCGACGACGCGCGCAACGAACCAAAACCAAAACACTACCCGCACAGAAAGAAGGGGAGAAACACCGCACAGAAAGGCAGGCTAAAAAATCTCAGCGGAAACAACCCAAAAAAAAATCGCACCGAAATCACCGCAAAAACGCAGACATTCCCCTCCCTTCCCCCAAAAATTCCTACCCGGAGGCGCCGTCGTCCGATCGCCCCCAAATAAAACTCAGAACCAACCGGCGGCGCCGGGGTTCACTGGGCGCGCGTACGTACCTCGGCGAGCGGCGGGGTTGGAGTCGAGCAGCCGGGCGTGGCTAGCAGACGGCCGCGGCTAGGGTTTTGATCCCCTGGGGCTGGAGCATAACCCCGCACAAAACCCACATGAGCAGAGCAGAGGACGATTACTTTGGGGAGAGGGAAGCGGCCGATAAACTCTCTCTCTCTCTCTACTGAACAACGGAGGAGTGGGGGAGAGAAAGAGAGGCGACTCACTGGTCACGTCCGTTTTATGCTCCACCCCCTCTCCGCCACACTCGTCCACCACCTTCTCTACCCGCTCCCCGCACCACTCACTGAACCACCTACCCCACCTCCCGTGGGGCCACCCAGTCAGTGATACGTGTAGCCTGTTCCTACAGTGTAGGGAGGATTGCATGTACGATCGAATATTTTCCTCGAGGTGGGGCCCAGGTGACGGGGCGCCGCCGCGCCGGTTTGCACGGCGGGCCGTTGGAGGAGAAAGGCACGGACGGCCGGGATGATCTGATGAGATCGTACGGCCGTGGACGGGGGTAGGTACGCCGAGTGAGTTACCGCGCCTGAGAGCATCTCCAACAGCATTTGCATAATGGATTTGTAAAAAGAGGGGATAGCAAGAGGAGAGAGAAGGTTTACAAAGCCAACAAGTTTTTTGCTTCCGGAGCCTTTGTATAACCGAATTGCAAAATACTGTGCACATCACAATGACGTGTGGGGTCGTTTTGTCAGCCTCAAAATCCTTTTGCATCTTCTTCTTTCTTCTCCCACAGAGATTTGACCGGCGACGACCTCCACCGCACGCGAGCACCTGGGGCGCGTCGAGCCTCTCCGCACCGGAATCGACCGCACGCGAGCACCTGGGGGCGCGCCGAGCCTCTCCCCACCGGCGACGACCTCCACCGGAGCCGAATCGGTCGGCAGGGCTGGGGCGGGGGGCTGAATCGATTAGGCGGCAGGAAGGTCACGGTTGTGGCCGTCGGGTGCGCGTGGTCGCGGTCGAGCTTCGACGCGCGCTAGGGCACGCGAGGCGGCGGCGGGGCGCGCGAGGCGACGGGCGCGGGCCGGGCGGCGGGCGGCGGGCGGCGTAGGACGGCCGCAGAGTCGAGGAGGATAGTCGGCGTCGAGGGGCGTGGGCGTCGAGGAGGATGGTCGGTGGCGGAGTGCGCAGGGGAGCTCGCCCGTGGCTTCCATGGCCGCTGTGGCGGCCGGAGTCGGTGGCGGCGAGGTCGCGGGTGCGGCCGGAAATGTCCTGCACGAGCAGTTGGGCTCTCCCGCGGTGGTTTTCTGGGATATACAAAGTGACTCTCCACTTTGTATATTTGCAAAGGGAGGGGGCAAAGATAGCAAGCTTTGTATAAATTTGGGGGAGGGGACCACTTATACAAATGCTGCGGGAGCATCATTTTTTAGGCAGATTTGTATATTTGCAGTTTTTACAAATCCTGGGAAGTTTTACAAATGCTGCTGGAGATGCTCTGAGTAAGGAGTAACTGCGCTGCGCGTCGCCTTTTGGAAAGCTTTCCGCGGCCTTTTGCGATCGCGCAGGACCCAGGTCTAGTTTGGCGAAACAGGGAACCATATCTCTTGGCAGTTCTCGCACGCCAAGCTGCACGGATGCCGAGATAGGGGATCGCATCGGGTTCCTGTGGTTGATTGTTTGATTGTAGGATGGCTAGCTATACTTGGTTTGGTCGAGCTCTGCTTTCTTGCCTGTTGATTGATCGGGTATTGGTTGGACTCGTCAATGTCGAGCTTGGTATTGCAGGTTTGTTCTTCCTCGTTTGGTCGTCTTTCTCCCGTCGTTTTCTCTCTTCAGTCTTCTCATATGACACTTATTGGCGGCGGTCATACAAATTTTCAGTGTTTAGTACAATTCGAACTCTCACGCAGACTAGTGAATTGTTGCCACGTTTCTTTCTTTGCTAGAGAAAAATCATCGCCCCGCCATTTTTGAGTGACGCGTGGAGCTCTTTCCAGTTGGTACAGATCTTTGACCTCCCTCTAACAATGAGTCAAGATAATACGTATAGATGAAATTAACGAGATACATTTAAAAAAGGAAGATATATGCTCATGGGTACTATATATAAAAGTTGGAAGAAACCGCTCCGCGTCCACGTCACCCGAAAAACGACGACCTTCCGATCGAGCTGTTGGACGCCCCAGATGCACGCGCGCTGCTAGCTGCTACAGTATTACTGTAGCAGCGGACTTTCTACCAATCGCGTGACGACACGTCGCCCCCGCACGGTTTTTGGCGCAAAAATATACAGAGAACCCCCGCAAAGGTCTAAGTTGCAGTTTCCGGAAACGCCAGGGACCTTACCGCAAAATCTCCCCCACATCTCTTCCCCACCCGCCTCTCTCTCTCTCCCGACCCCCTCTGGCGACCCTCTGCCGCCTCGCCGTCGCCGGTTGATTCCGGCCACCTCAGTCGCCGTGGTGCGGCGCCGTCGACGCGCCGGCCGACGCTCCACCTTCTTCTCCTCTTTCCCCAGTTTGTTTTCCTTTTCTTTCGCCTCACCACTCACCCGAGCGACCGTGAGTGCTAGGGTTCCTCACGCCCAGCCGCCGCACCACCTCCACACCCATCTCGCCGCCCAGCCGCTGCACCAACTCGCCGCCCCACCTCGCCGCACGCCCGCGCCTCCCCGGCCGCCCCACACACACACGGCCAGGCAGAGCTACCTCCAATACGTGAGCTGCCGCTGGCTGGCTCGTGCGTCGCCTCCACCTCCACCACCACGAGCCATCCGTGGAGGCAACTCAGCCTGACGCCATGGACGACCTCGCCGGCGAGCGCCCGTTCCTCTACGAGAAGAAGGTGAGCCTCCTACGCTACAGCTTACTCCGCTTCCTGAATCTGTCGTGGTGAGCGCGGCAACTGTTCCACCCGTGCAAGCTTCGACCAGATGCGATGTGGGGGTTAGGGATAAACTTCGTGTTATACATCAGTGCCAATTTATTTCCCTTCTACCAGGACCTTTGGATTTCAACTGATCATCATTTGACATTGCTTCGTCAGTTCAGATTTAATTGACGTGGCAATGGTCAAATAACATGAGTGTCGTAAGTTTTCAGTCGGGCGTCGGAAGCAGCATACCATTCTGCTTTTGTACTGGAGCTTGAGGTTATCATCTAGCGTCTCACTATGCATTTAAACATTGTCGCGGCGCCAAAACCATTAAGCTTTTACTAACCAATACTAGAATTTATAGTTACAGGTTACCAATTCACATCATTGCTGAACCGTATAGTTCTGGAGCAACCAGCTATTACACCACCATGGTCTCAATAACATGCATGCTTGAGTTATTCACATGAGTTAGGTTCTTTCCTAAATCTGGCTCTAGCATTTAGGTGAGTAATTAGATAGCAACAAATATACGTCATGTACAATCCAGTACATGAGCTATATGAATATATTTAGTTGGAGGGTAGAACAACACATCCTCTTTGTTATCTAGCATGAGCTATATGAATATATTTAGTTGGAGGGGTAGAACAACACATCCTCTTTGTTATCCAGTTGCTCTCCATAAGAAGGTAAGTCAAAACCTGAGATCCATTTCCCTGGTGAACCCTCTAAACTGAAATGTGTCAGATGACTGGTGTTGGTCATGCTGTTTCCAACCAGCAAAGAAGTCAAGTGTAGATTTTGGATTTTCTTCACCTATTTTCTGACTCATTTAGTTCACACCATATGCACAAAATTGAGAAGAAACACCCAAGTGTTAAATAGAATGTTCAAGTTTTAACAATAATTTCTCTTGCAACATTTACTACCTTATTGTTCAGGCTGTGCGAAGGCGAGAGATTAGCTTAGGAAAGCGACCAGTTGACGCTTCGTCAGGTATTTGTGCTCTTTGTTTTCTTTTAGGTGTTGTCTATGGTCAAGCTTGGTTTATCTTAGCTGTTTCTGTTTCCTGATTTTTGTTTTACATATTTGGTTTTCCTTTCTATCATGTGGAGCTGACTCGGCTGTGCCTGTTGATTATTCGCCCTCTGTTCGACGCCCTGGCGCTGTACTATCATCTTTTCTAGGTGCAGAACTTTCTGCTGATGGTATGTTCTTCTTTCTCTGGATGTGTTCTTTCTTTTTGTCAATCTGTCTTCTGCTATTGTTCGTTCTCTGTATCTGTTAGACACGTTGGACTGAAGTTTTGTTAGTGTGATATTCTTATGTCACGCGCGTCTACGATTACTGGTTACTTCTATTAATTGTATGTATAGTTTTGGATAAGCCCAATGCTTCTTTTGCATTACTTTTGGCACTCAGTCACTCATTCGACTGGGAATAAGCCTAATGTATCTCTTTAATATCTGAAATAGATGATTCAATGCATTTTGGTTCAGGTTTCCAAACCCTCATTCAGTATCAATCACGTCAAGAAGCTGTGGAAGAATTTGGTGCTTTGCATGTAATTGTTTCATGTCTCCATTAATGTCCTAGAATCTCACATGATTCTGACACATCTTAATCTTACAAACCAATGTTTTCCAGGGAAGGGATATCTATGATGGTTGCTGCCAGCTAGATATCCAATATTCCAAGTATGAACTGTGACTGCTCTTAGTTGAAATTTTATTATTCTCAGTTGTTATATCTAATTTTCTTTCTTTGCGTAAATATCCAGTCTCAGCGAACTGCAAGTCCATTTCAACAATGATCGGCCTAGGTAAGATTGATTTCTCAGTTCTAATCCCTTCAACTGATGTTGTTGGAGAATTTGGGGCATCTCAGTGTTTTTTTAAGGAATCACATCATCTTATATAATTACCATGTAGCATCAGTTAACATGAAAGTCACTTGCTGTGAATTCCTTTTTTTTTGTCCAGGGATTACACAAATCCATCATTGCCTACAGAACAACGTCCAAGGCCCTCTCAGGTTTAACAATTCTCTTTTCTTTTGTCACACCACCTCTGTCTGCATCAATTTATGCTCCAAAGCTATAGTTTTTAAATGTAGCAGGAAGGTTTTCAAAGTCCTAGCCAAATGTGAGTGCAGCCTCTGAATTTTCTTGCAACCGGTATACTACGGTAGATTAGAATTCTCGGTCTGAAAAAATCCCAGTAGCTCGATCTGCTGCTAAACATTTGAGCCTGAACTTCTTCCGACAATGAACTCTTATTTGATTAGAAGTATATGTGGCCAGTAGTTTTAGCAAATTTGAACCTACGTGCTGCAATGCAAATCTGAACTTCATTTTTTTCTCTTATATGATTTAAACTGTATGTGGCCACTGGCCAGTAGTTTTAACAAATCTGAACTTACACACTGCAATTCAAATCTGAACTTGATTTTCTCTGCATTTTCATTCGAAGTTCTAATTCATTTCTTGCTCAGCAGAACTGTCAAAGGTTAGGGAGGTACGGAGTTCACTTCTTGCTATACCGGAGAAAGCAGTACTCGCCGTAATGAGCATAATTCCCCAATAAAACTGTACGTGTTGGCGACCAACTGATCATACAGTTGTAGTGCCATACTAGATACCTATATTGCCCAGGTTGATTTATTTTATTCATCTACTTGAAGATGTACCTGCTACTATAACATTTTGTGGTTAATTGTTTTCCTAATCCGAATACATTTGTTATCATCTTATTCCTGTAATCGTGTTATCCTGTTTCACACATGTTTCAAAAAAAAAAACAGGAGAAATAATATAACAGAAAACCATGGATATTGGAAGGTAAAACAGGGAACATTAGAACCAAAGCCAACACGAGGCATCGCAGTATACAATAGCCAAGTACTATTTTTCTCCTTATTCTCCCCATTTCATATCAACAATAATCACCACGAAAACATAGTTACCTGCAATAGGGCTTTTTACGGGTGTCCACAATCTCATGCTAAGGGATACACTTGCAAGTTATAAATTTCTGTATAAGTAATTATGTGCTTTAATGTCTCAAATAGGAAGTGCTCACTCAATTAAAAATTTCTGTCTTTTTAGGTATAACTTCAGTAAAATTACACAATACAAACGACTTTGGGAAGAAGCCGCAGAGAAGATGAAAATACCGAGAAGCAACGCATGGAGCTACTGCCTTTTGCTCAGAATTTTTCCAAAAATTACAGAAAATGTGTAAAAATTGTAAATTCAATAATGTTTGATGTGTAACTCAGAAAAAAAGCTGGCTATTGACGATTAATTCATTGTCCTGTTTCATAATTTTCAACAGTCCTTCGCATTTAAAATTAAAAAAAATGTGCATCATATCAAGATGACCAAAAAATGAATCATGTCTACAAACTTAACAACTTCCAACCATTTCTTATGAATCGCAAAAAAAAGTCTGACATTTTAATCAAGTTGGAAAAAAGGTGCAGCATATCAACATGACAAAAAAAACATGTCTACTTAGTTTTAAAACTTAACAACTTTCAACCATCTTTTTAGGGTAGGAAAACAAAAGCTCGAGATTTTACTTAAGCTTTGAATGATTCTCTACCCGGTCGGTGATAATTCAGAAATAATTTTTCGTCCCTGCACTATGACGATAATTGTTTAGCGTTTAATTATAACGATGTTTCCCGACTTTGATAAAAAAATGATCTCCACCATATGAATAACTCGAATGATGGTGTTCTCCAAAGGTATCTCAATGGCGACCTTCAGCGAATCCTCGAACAGTAAGTTTTATCGGTATGTTCCAACGATGTCCTAACAGTGATCTCCACCAGATAAATTAACTGGGAGAACGGTATTTAAACAACAATCTTCGGCAGATGAGTTAACTCCGAATATCTAGCGATTTTTACATAAATGAGTTAACCCAAAGGGCAGTGTTTCTCAATGTTACGCAAACAACAATCTTTACAAGGTGAGCTAACTCAAAAGACCCGACGCGTCGTCACGTAATTTTCGTCGGTATTTTCCAACAAAACAGGGCGATACTTTCCAACAATACCCAAACAGTGATTTACAGTGATCTCCAGCTGATTAGTTAACTCGAAAGGCGGTATTTTACAACAGCAACCAAACAATAATCTTCATCGGATAAGATAACCCGAAGGCCGAAAGGTGATATTTTTCAGTGGTACTCAACCAGTGATCTTCAGGAAATTAGTTATCCCGCAAAGCGATATTTTAAAATGGTACACAAACAGTAATTTTTGCAAATAAATTAGCATGGAGGGCGCGGCGTATATATTTCCTTTTTTTGCGCAAGTAAATTCTTACGAATCATTCCTTACGGTATATTTATCCAATTCTTTTATATATGATAACATCGACAAAGCTTCTACTATTTGTTCCGTTCGCTAACGTTCTCTTTCATGTCCACTGCAAATTCAATTATTCTCAAAAGATTAAAAGAAATACCTTTGTTTGCCACCGCCGAAAACAGGTAATAACATCAGTACAACCACACCGGCACGGCGTATCGCCGCGCCAAGTTGCCTAGTACAGTATGTAGAAGGGAACGAAATATACCAAGTCTTGGACACTAATGCCACTCATAGACCGGCCCTTGACGGGCTCATATGAACCGCAAATTTTTCTACGCTTCGCTTTGGATAAACCCCACCTCTTTTGAATTGACGGTTCACTCCGGCCACTCTCAAAGTTGTAAGGGCTCAAAATTTCCTATGTTTATGGAAATAGTCAATTAGTCATGAGCCCTCTTTTCACAGCTCATTGCCCGGCTGATTTGGCTACCGCGAGGATTAGTACTGGTTGTGCGGGGTGTGTGACCGAAATTTTAGGGTATGTTTTATGTGAGACTCCGCCTCTAGATGACACATAATACTTAATACATGCTCACTCTATTCTATCATATGCTAGTGGTGGACCGCATTTAACCCTATTGCACTTTCTTATTCTCTGTTCTCTTTTAATTGCTTTTCATTTAATACTGTTTTACTCGCAACACGAACAACCAGTAACACTTTCAACACACTCTTGCTTGCTTTGGATTAGATAACTTGCAGTTACATCATGATAACAAATAAAGGAGAGACAAAATATCATTTCCTCATCTCCCCGTGGTTTGATACTCTTATTTCAGAAATAGGTACAACAACCATATTCATTTGCAGGCATCAGCGTGGCAAGAGTGGAGGCGTGAAGACAATGCGGATCGATAACATGGATGGCCTAGATAAAGGCTGGGGGCAGGGGTCAATAGGCAGTGGGTCGCCGACATTATTAATTGCGGGCCGACAACATTAATGCTGGTGTCGCTTTCCGAAGCGGCATCTCCTAGGGAGAGGCGCCGTCGGGTGGATGGGCGGATGGCTAATTCATACAATGACCAGATGCGGTAGTCACTTCCACACAAGCCCTACAACTGATAGGTGTATTGGTGTCCTATGTGGCGGGTGTGTCCGGACATGTCCGAACACCCTATCCAGCCACAAATGTTAGGGGAGGGGGTTTTGGACAAAACATTGCCCTCTTTGGACCCATGGAAGGTTTCTTTGGAGCCCGATTTTTCTATCCGAACCCCATTTGACTGAAGGAGGCGCCCAATGGAGAAGCTTTTCGAAAAGAGGTCGAGTTCCCCTATAAGCAACAACTTAGATTGAGCTAGACCGCTAGACCGATGTGGCGAGTTGTGGTAGTAATTCATGGTGTCGTCTTTGAGCAATGCTCCAATATAGGAGACGCATTAGGAGGGGGTGTTTAGCACGTATGGAAGAGAGGTCTTTGGTCGAGTATTTACACGGTTGGACATAATTCCGTCTGGCTCTTAGGAACCCCGTTTAGAAAATCACTTACCTCACCAGCTCTACATGTGAGGTTTTTTCTAAAAAAAATAACCATGTGTATATATCATTAATGTAAAACTAGATTACAAAAGATCATCACGAAAACTACCAAAAACAAGTGCATAGACAACTTTGTCGTGTCTCGATGCACGGACACCGGGAGTATAGGATACCCCCTTTTAGGTTCGGCAAGGGGCGCGAAGGAGGCTGAGAATCGTCTTCTCGGGCGGAGTCTAGATCAAGCTCTCCTCTCCATGATCAAAGCATGCAACCAAAGGGACACAAGGAGCTACCCAGGTTCAGGCCGCCCGGAGGCTAAAAGCCCTACTCCTGCATGTCTGGATTGATGGGTTCTTCATAGTGTAGCTTACAATGGAACCTCCCGGATGGGGTACCCGGAAGGGTTTTGGCTGGAGGTAGAAGAAGGACAGATCCTGACCCGGAGGAGATCACCTTCCCCTCTACCTTCGCAGCCTAGTCTAGTCTTGCTCTGGTCGTGCTTGTGCCTTGTCTTCTCCTTTTCCCCCCCCTCCGTGCCTTGGTCCTCCTTTTATAGGCTAAGGGGTTGCCACAGGGTCACGTGAGGGGCATGAGGGACCTTCGGGGTGAAGGACCCTCCTCATCTAGTTTAGGAGGAGACGTGGCCTCTCCTCAGCCTAGCGTCTCCTTTGGGTTAGGTGGGAGCGTCCGCCTTGGGGTGGACAGGAGCTGACACCACCACGGGACGTGCTTCCCGCCCGCGCTGCCTTCGCCTTGCTTCCCAAGTCTTCCGCGGTGAGGTGGAGAGCTTATCCACAGGGACGTGGGGAAGTACCCGAGAGGGAGCCTGGCCTCCTGCCGGGAACTCGGGCTCTCGGGTCCTTCCTGGCCTTCTTGCTTGGTTCGGGGACCCGGCAGGTCCCCAGGACCGGAGCCCTTTGTCGATGTAGGCCTTGCGTGTCCTGACGGTGAACCCGCCAGCTTGACTTGAGTCTTGGTCTTGTCCATCTTCATCTTGGGCCCACATGGGGTGGACCCACTTTGGCAGTACTAGGGGAACCCCATGTTCCACTGTTGCGACAGTAGCCCCCGGGCATGGTCCCGGCGGCTCTTGCTCCAGCTGCCGGGGCCATGGCCTAAAGATAGGTCAAAGTGGGTCCCCGGGCACCTGGTCTTCCTTGCTCTGCTTCGTTGATGGCCTTGAAGGTCTTGGAGTTACTCCACTTGGGGGAGTAACTGCGGTGGCCCCCTCGATTCCCAATAACGGAAGAACCGAGGAGACGCCTGACAGAGGTGCCGCCGTGGCTATAAAAGCGAGGCGCACCCCTGGCTCTTTCGTTCATCTTCTTCCTCAGTCCAACTCCAGGCCTCCCCACAAGCTGCCAGCGCCAATGGCGAGAGCGAGGAGAGGAGTTGGGCGCCCTCGTTCTTCTTCAGCTGCTGCGGAGAGTGGCCCCTCCACTCGTGGTCGAGCTGTTCCGCGAGGTCGTGGGATTCGCGGTCGCGGCGGCCGTGGCCGCGGCACCGCTGCTCCCCCTCCTAGGAGCATGGTTCATACCAGCTTCGCGCCGTTCGAGTTCATCGTGGATCTGAACCAGGCCTCGCAGCCGGCTTCTCCTGCCGGATTCCTTCGCGATGGCGACGGAGGACATCGGACCCTCCGGCTTCTGGCTGCAAGTGGAAGGCTGCCCCAATGGCCCCTCCTGGGCCATGGCGGAGCGCACCACTGAAGGCGCCATGCTTCTGGGTCCGGGGTGGAAGTCGTTCTCCCGTGCCCGCCGCCTGTCCCGGGGGCAATGCTTGGCGTTCCGGTACGACGGAGATGCACGCTCTCCGTGAAGATCTTCGGTGTCGATGGCGGACGCGTGGAGTGCTGCATGGAGAGCAGCAGCGGCAGTTCGAGCTCCTACGACGAGGATGAAGATGAGGAAAACTCATCTGACATCAAGGTCGAGGGGAGCTCGTCTTCCTGAAGGCGAGGAGCTTCGGACGGGCGCCATGGAGATCTCGTTGACCTCCTCCTCGGCGGCCTTGACGACGTACTTCTGGAAGTAGCGTCTTCCATTGTACGGCGGTGCTCCTTGCTCGATGGGAGCCAACCTTTTTGTTGTAAAAAAGATCGTCCCCTTGTAGTCCTTGTAAATGAAGAAGATCTTGTTTCCTCCTTGTCTTCGTGTCGCGTCCGTGTGAATGAGAACGAGTTTTTTGCAAAACGCGCTCCCATTACTGCAGCAGCCGTAGCGTCAAGGGGTAGGTGGAGCGTGGGAGGCCTATAAAAGACCCTCCAGACTCCACCCCTTGACACATCTTCTCGCCTTGTTCCGCTCCTCTTCTTCCTTTGCCTCTCCACGCCCCGCAGAACAATGTCTGGCGAAGCAGAGAGGGCCTTGTCCGATGTGTCGACGGCGGAGTCCGTCTTCCGAGGCGCGGAGGCACCCAGGGCGGAGCCCAAAAACGAGGTCGTTCCTCGCCCTCGGGTCTCCTTGGTTTTCCCCGCGGTGGGGAACATCGCCGGTTCTGCTGCCATGGAAGCGTCGGTGGCGCTGGCGACCCGGAAGGACACCATCAAGATGGAGCTGTGGAAGGAGGCCGCAGGCAATCAGAGATTGATCCGCCTCCTCTGCGACCTTGACGATGTCTTCAAGGTAAGGTGCCTTGGTTCTGGCAATACGACCCTTGGGAAGATCCTGCGCCTTGACTCGATTTCTTCCCTTCGTACAGGATGAGGAAGACATCATGGATAAGTTCGTGGACCACGTGCACCTCCTCTGCAGCCAGCATGTGCCGGGGTTTGCCCGGAAGTTCCCCGGCCCGTGGGACCCCTGAAGATCCTGCGCGAATGCCCTCCTTCATCCCAGGCGTCCCCGGGAGTCCGGAGTTCACCCGGCAGGCAATAAAACAGAAGACAGATCTGCACAGCCAGGAGCCTGAGCTGGCCTTAGTAGCATAGGCTAGATATGTATCCAGGAAAGCTTCGACTGAATGTAATCAGAATTGTAAATTCAGAATGTAAGTTCAGATGAATGCAATCCTAGGGCTCAACTCCCGGGGTCATTTCCCAAACCTCCCTTGCACTAACGCGCCGTCAAGTTTTCTGAGGAGATCTCTTAGGTGACAAGTACTCTAACCGCCTGTACCGGTAGCAGCACCCCTAAGAGCACTATGCCTTCCGGGAGTCCACTCCACAGCCACGGGTACTAGGCCAGAAGGGAAATCTGACCGTTCGCCGGGGAGGACGCATTACCCCCGCAAAGGTTCTCATCAACTGTCAAGCATGCGCAGGTTGGTGGTATATTGACTCCGAGCGAGATATTATGCCTAGAATGCAAGATGCACATGCAAAGACTTAGCTGGTTTTTGCCGTGCTCTTGATCTGCTCTGTCCTTCCCGGGTACCAGCTCCTGAGCCGCTCTTCAGCATCCATTCCTGTCCCGGGAGAGGCGCTACACATAACACACTTTCAGTAGGAAAAGAATGGACCCTCCCTTACATGTCGTGAAAGTGTTTCATCCGGAGCAACCCGCAAGCAAAGTTGAATGTGCATTTCTGTGTTTAGGTTCTTTAAAACACAGCACTGCCCGTTCCACTTCTTACCGCGGCAGTACGGCACGATCAGGTGGCAGCGCCTACTGATAGGCTACTCGCGCTCGACCTGTCAGCCACCGGCACCATGTCAGCCCCCTGCTTGGGGGTTGTTACGGATAACACACTTCACGACAACAAGAGAGGCTCACGGAATTGAAAAACTTATCTTTTATTCCTTGGCGACGATTCTTACACCCTTATACAGAACACTAGCCCCTTGGGCGTGCTTAGTTGACTCGAACTATCTGCGATTCATGTTCGTATTCAGGGGTAGAATTTCCGGAGATTCTCGATGTTCCAGGCGTTGCCCTCCGGCCTGCCTTTCTCGTCCTCCAGATAAACAGCTCCGGGTCTCAGGGTATGCGTCACCCGATAAGGTCCTTCCCACTTGGAGACAGCTTGTTCATGTTATCAAGCTTCTGCTTCTTGCGGAGAACCAGGTCTCCGGGTTCCAGTACCCGTGAACGGATATGGCGATCATGATAGCGGCGGAGCCCTTGCTGGTATCGAGCAGATCGTAAGGAAGCTCGCACCGCACCTCTTCCAGGAAGTTGATGTCATCAATCCTCCTCTCAGCTTGTGCGTCTTCATCATAGGCAAGTACCCGGGGGGATCCATGCCTGAGCTCTGTTGGCAAGACGGCTTCTGCTCCATAGACAAGGAAGAATGGTGTTTCTTGAGTGGCTCTGCTTGGTGTGGTTCTGAGGGACCACAAGACACTTGGTAGATGCTCAATCCAGTTCTTGCCCTTGTCTTCTAACTTGTCAAAGGCCTTGGTCTTCAAACCCTTTAGGACCTCCGCATTGGCTCGCTCCACTTGCCCATTGCACCTTGGGTAGGACACCGAGGCAAAACACACCTTGATTCCCAGCTCTTCACAGAAGTTGAGGAAGGATCGGCTTGTGAACTGAGAGCCATTGTCCGTTATGATTCTGTTGGGTACTCCGAAGCGGTACACGATCCCTTCAATGAACTTGATGGCTGCTTGAGCTGTCTGTCTTGGTACTGGCATCACTTCCACCCACTTTGTGAACTTGTCGATGGCCACGAAAAGGTATTCATGGCCCCCGACAGACTTCGGTATCTTCCCACGATGTCCAGCCCCCAGACCGCGAACGGCCAGGAGATTGGAATTGGCTGCAGAGCTTGCGCCGGCTGATGTATGTTCTTCGCATAGTACTGGCAGGCTTCACAGGTCTTGACTAGCTGCTCGCATCACTGAGGACTGTTGGCCAGTAGAACCCGTGACGAAAAACTTTACCCGCCAGTGATCTTGATGCCACATGACTTGAACATGTGCCCTCGTGGATGTCCCGTAGCAGTACTTGGCCTTGTTCTTGAGGGATGCAGCGGAGCTTGACTCCGTTGTCCCGTCGCCGGTAGAGCTCGCCGTCGATCATGACGTAGAGCTTGGCTTGACGAGCCACCCGCTCGGCGTCGTGATCGTCCTCCGGGAGGGCGTGCTCCATGATGTACTTGACGATGTCCCGGGCCCAGGGTGGGTGGGTTCCTTCCACCGGTAGCACCATCCGACGGAAAGAAAGCATAGCTTCCTCCGCAGAGGGGCTGCCGGGTCTTGAGCTTCTGGGCTGGCTACCCGTGTTGTCGAGGTAGAAGGGTCGCCAGCCCCCGGCGCAGATCTTGTCGCGAGCCTCTCGGGTGGATCGAAGGTCGCCTGAGGACCTCGATGTAGATCCCGGGAGGCACTGGTTCTTGCTTGGACGCCACCTGCGATAGCTCATCCGCGGCCGTGTTTTCTCCCCGTGGGACGTACACAGCCCGGAAGTTGTCGAAGCGCCGCTGCAGCTTCCAGACCTCTTCAACGTATGGTGCCATCTGAGGGCACGCGTACTCCTTGTTCACTTGTTTGATGACTAACTGAGAGTCACCCTTGACGACGATCTTGTTGATGCCGAGGCCGATGGCAGCACGAAGTCCTGCGAGCAGGCCCTCGTACTCCGCCGTGTTGTTGGAGATGTTCCCTTGGTAGTGCATCTGGACGACGTACTTCAGCCGGTCCCCGGTTGGTGAGGTTAGGACAACCCCAGCACCTCCTTTCCCCTTGGTGTAGGAGCCGTCGAAGTGCATGGTCCAGGCGCTAGGATCTTCCTTCCCGGGGAGGCAGGTTTCCTCTTCCGGGTCGTCGAACGCCGTCTCGGTCCACTCGGCCGTGAAGTCCGCCAGCGCCTGACTCTTGATGTTGTCCGTGTGCTCGAACTTGAGACCGAAACCTTGAAGCTCCATGGCCCACCATGATATGCGACCAGTGGCAAGTGGGTTCTCCAGGGGGCTTCTTAGGTTGTACTTGGACCACCGTGATGGGATGGCTTTGGAAGTACGGCCTCATCTTGCGGGAGGCAATGAGGATTGCCAGCAGCAGCTTCTGCATCATGGGGTACCGCTCCCGGGCGTCGCGCAGCACTGCGCTGACGAAGTAGACCGGGTGCTGCACCTTGCGGGTCGCCGAGTCCTGAGAGGGCTCGGCTTCCTCCACGTCGACGTCTTGGGGTGGGGACGAGGTAGCCCCCGGCGAAGTCTCGTCGGAGGGAGATTCTCCATTCCCGACGGGCTCCGCACCGTCTGGTAAGGTTGCAGTGACGTCAGGATCGCGAGACCCCTGGTCACCCGGCAGCCTTTTCTTGCATGGTTGTCCCGGGAGAGAGTTCCCGGGTCGCTTGCCCTTGATCTTGCTTGACTTCTTCGGAGGAGCGTCACGCTCTACCACAAGCACAGCGCTGATCACCTGGTTGGTGGCAGCAATGTACAGTAGTAGGGGTTCCTTCTCTTCTGGTGCCACGAGGATTGGTGGCGAGGCGAGGTAGCGCTTAAGGGACTGCATGGCTTCCCACTAGTACAGAACGACACATCGGATACCCCTCTATGGAAACGGCAGGTGTTAGGCGATGGAGAATCGCGCTTTCCGCGCGGCCGGTGTGTACAAACCTGACCAGGCCCGCCTACATTGGCAACGGACCCTTTCCAATCTCCGTCACCTATTATATTGGCAACGGTTAATAAAATTGTCCGTTTCCAATATTTGCCTCTATGGTAACGGATAGAATTTTCCAACCGTTGAAAATGTTGATACGTGGAGGCTAGCGAATGGGAGATGGGGAGGTGGGCGGAGCAGACCCGCGAGTATAAATGGCGAGAGGTACCAGCAGCGGTCTCTTTGAAGCCCCAGTCCATCGCCTACAGTTATTCAAACTTCGCCAGATCCCCTCCGTCCAAATCCATGGCGAGAGGTACCAGCAGCAGTCGCGGCCGTGGACGAGGGCGAGGCCGTGGTAGGGGGCGCAGCGGCAATGCCATGCCGTCGGTGTCGCCCTCACCGTCCTCTGAAGACATGTCCCCGGCGAGAGGTACCATCAGCGGTCGCGGCCGTGGACGTGGGTGCGGCCGTGGACGAGGGCGCGGCCGTGGTAGGGGGCGCAGCCACAATGCCACGCCGTCGGTGTCGCCCTCACCGTCCTCTGAAGACATGTCCCCGAAGCTGCGCGGCTTCGAGTTCTTGGTTATCCTGTACAAGGGCATCGAGAGCCGCCTGAGGCTCCCGAGGGCGTTCGCAGAGAAGCTCCAAGGCATGGTGGCAGCTACCATGCATCTGAAGATGGAGGACTGGGATAACGGCAGCTGGGCGGTGAAGACGGCCGTGAGTGCCGGGGGGAATTTGTACCTCGGCCAGGGATGGAAGTCATTCGCCCAAGCGTACAAGCTTGAGCAGGGGCACTTTTTGTGCTTCGAGTTCGACGGCGACAACGGGTTCTTCATCAAGATCTTCGACGGTACCTTATGCCGGAGGGACGCACTCGTGTACAGCGACGACGAGCCCGAGTCTTCATCAGCAGCTGCTAGTAGTAGCATTAGCTAGTAGTAGCATATATGTAATCGTTTACTTCATTATCAAGTCCGTATGTAGTAGCATTAGCTGCTAAGTGGTCTCTGCGTTCATATGTAATTTAGAGTACCTGTTAGTAAGTTGGGTAGTAAGTTTACTCTCTCGCTGGTGTAAAATCAATGGAAACGGTTATATAAAATGTCCGTTGCCAATGTGGTGCTTATATATACTGCCGGCTCTAGCAAATTATCGGTCTCATTATCACTCTCTCACTGTCTCTCTTCCAACCCTAGCCGCCGCACACTGTGGCTTTCAACTCTCCTCACTCTCTCTAATGGCTTCCTCTGTCGGCGCTTCTAGATCCGGCCATCGCGGCCGCGGCTCTAGCCGCCGCGGCAGCACCGTTCTAGCGGCAGCCCTTCGTGAGGGGAAGGTCGATCTGGAGGCGGCCATGCGTCCGCTAATGATGCGGCAGCGCCACCATCTGACGCCCTCCTCCTCCGGTGATGCCCGGCTTCTTCTGAGCCAGGCCGATGTGAAGGAGGTCATTCATGAGGTGGTGGTGCAGCACCTCCGGCGGATCTACCAGCAGAAACCCATCTGGAGGAGGAAGTGGCCGATCTGGAGGAGGAAGTGGCCGATCTGGAGGTGGTGGAGGATCTGTAGGTGGTGTCTGATCTGGAGAAGGAGGAGGAGGTGGATGTCGACGAAGGAGAAGGAGGAGGAGGTGATTGCGTCGCAGCGCGCTGGTAGCATCTCAGCGCATCTGGCAGAGGCCTGCACCTCCTCGATCTCCCGCCGGGTGAAAGGTATAAATCTTTCTGTGACCGGCTGTGATGCCGATGAACTTTGTGCAGTGGCATCCGCTCCCAAAAACTGTGCTGGTTGGATGGGAACTCCTTCTTCATGTTGGCGTATAATTTGTCGATGAGGTCTGCCGCTAGATCACCCATTCCGTCCGTCTCGTCTCCACCCTTGATTTTGTATACGAGTTGGATGTCCACGTAGTACTCCGGTGGAATGTGGAAGCCGGCAGAAGAAAGCACCTTGCTGTCGTTGGTGATGTCCACGCTTGCGAAGGTGATATTCTTGCGGTCGTCCATAGCGGGTGGGGGATTGGGGTGGAACGAGGAAGATGAGAAGGAAGGAATGCGAACTGTCTGCCACCAAACAGAGCAGTTCCTGGATATTTGCCGTTGATCTTAGCAGTTTCTCGAAAATGGCAACCGAACAAAGCAGTTGCTGGAAAATAGCCACCGATATTTTTAATATCCAGATGTATTTTGTACATTTCGCTAATAGTTTTTTTTCTTTCACGCAGGAGTTTATTTCGGCAACACTGCATAAAAGTACCAATCTATCATTCCGAGAACCAGAAAACTTAAGGCAAGGAAATTTCGTGGATACTGGTCTTAGAGTGGGTACTGCGATGACCGAGAGCTCATAGAAGGTGAGCTCCAAGTCAAAGATGGAAGGCTGGCTTAATTAAGCCAGCCTTCCATCTTGTTAGGTTAGTTGCTTATAGGTTTACAGTTCATGATTGTAGTCAAAGTGTAATAGGTGATATTACATTATGCCAATGTGTGATGGATATGATTGTAGTCAAATTGTAAAAAACAGTGATATTATTGTATACCAATGTAATGATGGCATTTGTTCTATGTTATGAATTGAATAACGTTTTATTGCATTGTGCAATCAGCCTTTCATGTATTATGGCATATAACCGAAATATGAGAAAAGCTCAGTGCAAACGGGTAGATGGAAAACTCCGTATCTGATGTAGGAAAACTAAAGCAACGGAGGTCTGCGCCAACCGTTGCCAAATGGAGACCTCATCGGAAACGGTTTTTTGCCTCCGTTACCGATGAAGGCCTTCACATCAGTGACAGGGTCGGGGACACGGACCCTTTCTCCGTTGCCGAAGGGGTTTTTGGCCCGTTTCCGATGTGTCGTTCTGTACTAGTGTCCTCGGCCTCGGAGGTCCACTCCACGGGGCCTGACTTCTTGAGCAGCCTGAAGAACGGTAAGGCCCGCTCCCCAAGCCTTGAGATGAAGCGCCCGAGTGCAGTGATGCACCCGTTGAGGCGCTGTACGTCCTTGACCCGCCGGGGCGCCTCCATGCGCTCGATTGCCTTGATTTTGTCCGGATTCGCCTCGATCCCTCGGTGAGAGACCAGGAAACCCAGCAGCTTGCCGGAGGGGACCCCGAACACGCACTTGTCGGGGTTGAGCTTGAAGTTGACCCGGCGGAGGTTCTCGAAGGTCTCGTGCAGGTCTTGGATGAGGGAGTCCTTGTACCGGGTCTTGACCACGATGTCGTCGATGTACGCTTCAACGTTGCGGCCCAGATGTGGCCCAAGGCATGCTTGCATTGCGCGCTGGAAGGTAGCGCCGGCGTTCCGGAGGCCAAAAGGCATCCGGGTGTAGCAGTAGCAGCCCTTGGGAGTGATGAAGGCCGTCTTCTCTTGGTCCTCGAGCGACATCATGATCTGGTGGTACCCGGAGAAAGCGTCCAAGAAACACAGCAGCTCGCACCCGGCCGTGGAGTCCACGATCATGTCGATCCGCGGCAGGGGGAAAGGGTCCTTGGGACAGGCCTTATTCAGGTCTGTGAAGTCGATGCAGAGTCTCCACTTGAAGGTCATGGGCTTCGGTACCACCACGGGGTTGGCCACCCAGTTGGATGGGGAACCGACCGGATGACACCAGCTTCTATCAACTTGTCCACCTCGGCGATGATGAATTCCAGCTTTTCCTTGCTTTGGTTCCGGAGAACCTGCTTCACGGGGCGAGCCCCCGGATTGACTGCCAGTTTGTGCTCGATCACCTCCCTTGGAACGCCGGGTAAACCTGACGCCTCCCACGCGAAGACGTCAGAGTTTTCCCGAAGGAAGGCGACGAGCGCGCTTTCCTATTTGTCGGTGAGGCGGGCGCCGATGGTGATGGAGCGAACTCCGTCGCTGGTTAGCGCCACCTTCTTGGTCAGCTGCGGATCGCCATGGAATGGCGCCTTCTTGGGGGGAGTAGATGTGGAGCCCCCAGGGTGCCCTTCGCCCCCGGGGAGAGCCCCATCATCATCCTCCTGTACACCTTGAGGGACATCCGCCATGATTGCCACCGTCTGGTTCAGCTGGTGAACGCAGTAGATAGCATCGTCGATGTCGGCCTTGACCTTGATCACACCCCACGGCGCCGGAATCTTCAGCATGTTGTAGGCGAAGTGGGAGACGGCCATGAACTTGGCCAGAGCAGGTCTGCCAAGTATGCCGTTGTACGGTAGCGGAGTGTCGGCGATGTCGAAGACGATTTCCTCGGTGCGGAAGTTCTTGGAGTCGCCGAAGGTGACCGGAAGGGTGATCTTCCCGAGGGGTCGAGTAACACTTCCGTTCACGCCTTGGAACACCGGTGTCTTGCAGGCGAGACAGGGGAATTTGAAGGATAGCCAGGACCTTCGCCGTCAGCAAGTTGAGGCTGGAGCCTCCGTCGACCAGCATCTTGGTGACCTTGTAGTTGTGGATGACGGGCGACACGATCAGCGGCAGGGTCCCGACCCCGGCAGTGTTGGCAGGGTGGTCTTCTGGGTCGAAGGTGATGACTTGACTGACCAGTCCAGGGGCTTGGACGGAGCAGAAGCAACCGCGTTCAGCTCCCGGACAAGTCTCTTGCAGGCGCCGTTGGAGGGAGGCAGAGAAGACCCTCCGTGGATGCACCCGACAACTCCAGTGACTTCTTGATACTTGCCGCCGTTGCCTCCTTGGGGAGCCGGAGCTTCCCCGTTGCCGCCGTGGGCGGCCTCCGGAGTGTTGTACCCGCGACCACCTTGACCGCCGCGTCCTCCTCCACGGCCCCCGCGGCCACCGCCTCGGTTCCATCCACGGCCGCCTCCGCCTTGGCGACCCGTGGGACAGTCACGAGCGATGTGCCCGGCAGTGCCGCAGTTGTAGCAACCGTCTTGACTGACCCCATCAGCTCGGCGTTGCTCCCGGATGGCGAGGTTCTTGAGCATGCGGCAGTCCTTGAGCAAGTGGTTGCCTTCTGGATGGATGTGGCACCAGGGATCACCTTCACCTTCTTCCTCGGAAGTCGGCGCGGGCTTGGTCTTCTTCGGAAGAGGCTCGGTGACGAAGATCCGCTTGTCGGGTCCAGGGTCCCGCTTCTTGTTCTTGGCTGGAGTGACCTTGTCCTCGGGTTCATCCTCCCCGGGGAACTTGGCTCCTTCTTCAGCTCGAGCGCACCGATCTGCAAGCTCCCAGAGCTTACGAGCAGACTCGACGCGATGGATGCTCAGCTTCTCGCGCATCTTGGGGTTGCGGACGTTGGCGTGGAAGGACTGGATCACCAACTCCTCCTTGATGCACGGGATGGTGTTCATCTTCTGGGTGAAGCGCTGGATGAACTTGCGGAGAGTTTCACCCGGCAGCTGCTTGAAGTCGTGGAGATCACTGGGAGCCCCCGGGCGCTCGTACCCGCCTTGGAAAGCCCCCAGAAACTGCTCCTTCAGTGCCCGCCAGGAACGGATGGAGCACTTGGGAAGGTTGAGAAGCCAAGTCTGGGCGTCTCCCTTCAGGGCCAATGGGAACCAGTTGGCCATCATGACCTCGTCGGCCCCGGCAACCATCGCAGCAAGAGAGTAGATCTGCAGAAAGTCCCGGGGGTTCGTGGTGCCGTCGTAGCGGAGAACGTCGATCTTGAATTTCTTGGGCCAGTTGAAGTGGCGGAACTCGGGGGCGAGGGCGAGGCAGCCTTCGGCGAGGTCGATGCCCCGATCTTCCCGGCGGTGACGTTCTCGGCGACGCTCGATGCGGGTGCGCATATCCTCGTTCTGACGGCTGTTGAGCTCGTCACGAAGATCTGGGTTGCGCGAGGTAGACGACCCGATGGAGATGGCCTCGCCGTGATCGCGGTTTAGCCGATCAGCCATCGGTGGCGCGGTGCGAGGAGGCGCCGTCTTGGCTTGACGTTCACCACGAGGCTGGCCTCGCGGATCACGTGTCTTGTCTTGTGCTGCTCCGGGATCGTCGACGGTGGGAGCTTGAGTGGGTTCGACCCATGGACCACCATCGGCGAAGTCGAGGAGCCTCTCGACGCGAGTCCTCCATTCTTGGTAGACCTTGGGATCGCCGCTGCTTGGAGGGAACTGCATCAGGGCCTTGGCAGCGACTAGAGCATCATGGCGAGCTTGCGCGTCCGAAGGCGAGTGCGCGGAGGTCTTGCTCTTGGATGCTCGTGGATCCCCGCTGGGGCGAACGTCGTGGTTCCCTTGCAGACGCTCTTCTCCCCCGAGCGAGGAGGAGGCATGGTGGTGCCCTTTGGAGCCGCCGCTCCGCCAGGGCCGTTGTCCTTGTCGTGACCGTCCACTTCGTCCGGCGCCACCCTCTCCATGGGAGGCGGGGACGGAGAGACGCTCCGCCGCGCGCAGCAGCACGACGTTCAGCTGAAGCTTGAGTGCGTGAGGGAGAGACCGGCTTGGACGCCGCAGGGTCTCCCTTCTTCCTCGGAGGCATGATTGACGAAGAACTTGCCGATGAACTTGATGAAGATGAAACCAGTGCTTGCGCCCCCTACCTGGCGCGCCAGATGTCGTGTCTCGATGCACGGACACCGGGAGTATAGGATACCCCCTTTTAGGTTCGGCACGGGGCGCGAAGGAGGCTGAGAATCGTCTTCTCGGGCGGAGTCTAGATCAAGCTCTCCTCTCCATGATCAAAGCATGCAACCAAAGGGACACAAGGAGCTACCCAGTTCAGGCCGCCCGGAGGCTAAAAGCCCTACTCCTGCATGTCTGGATTGATGGGTTCTTCATAGTGTAGCTTACAATGGAACCTCCCGGATGGGGTACCCGGAAGGGTTTTGGCTGGAGGTAGAAGAAGGACAGATCCTGACCCGGAGGAGATCACCTTCCCTCTACCTTCGCAGCCCTAGTCTAGTCTTGCTCTGGTCGAACTTGTGCCTTGGTTCGACCTTGTCTTCCCTCTCTTTCTCCCCCCCCTTTCTCCGTGCCTTGGTCCTCCTTTTATAGGCTAAGGGGTTGCCACAGGGTCACGTGAGGGGCATGAGGGACCTTCGGGGTGAAGGACCCTCCTCATCTAGTTTAGGAGGAGACGTGGCCTCTCCTCAGCCTAGCGTCTCCTTTGGGTTAGGTGGGAGCGTCCGCCTGGGGGTGGACAGGAGCTGACACCACCACGGGATGTGCTTCCCGCCCGCGCTGCCTTCGCCTTGCTTCCCAAGTCTTCCGCGGTGAGGTGGAGAGCTTATCCACAGGGACGTGGGGAAGTACCCGAGAGGGAGCCTGGCCTCCTGCCGGGAACTCGGGCTCTCGGGTCCTTCCTGGCCTTCTTGCTTGGTTCGGGGACCCGGCAGGTCCCCAGGACCGGAGCCCTTTGTCGATGTAGGCCTTGCGTGTCCTGACGGTGAACCCGCCAGCTTGACTTGAGTCTTGGTCTTGTCCATCTTCATCTTGGGCCCACATGGGGTGGACCCACTTTGGCAGTACTAGGGGAACCCCATGTTCCACTGCTGCGACAAACTGCCCTGAAAACACTTCAAAAAAAACCCACACAAAGGAAAAATCAATATAGTCCTTGGGGTCATTGCACACACTGGCACTGTCGACCATCGCCCACCACCAGTGCCACCGAGATGCTCGCCGGCAGTAAAGGAGAAATACCTCCAAGTCGTCTGAATCGGAGAACCACCATCGCCATCAATGCTTTTTGAGCTTAAGACCAGGCCTCCCGCGCGCTGCGAGGCACATGTCGATGTGGCATGTCAGCTAGGGGATCTTCCCCGTGCCTTCCCGACCCCAGATACGGTGTCTCCCATCGATGAAGCCGAGAGATCACGACATATCTGCCATCCACAAACGACCTTCCATGCTTCAGGGTCCCCATCGTCAACCGCGCGCCCGACGCCGCAACACACAGGGCGGAGCTGCAGACAGCTCCTGGACAAATCCTCCATGTGTCACCACAGCGCCGGAGGCAACGCCGCAACAACGGGGGCAGAGCGGGAGTAAAGAAACATCTGACGTAGTCGCGGCCGCCGCCTCACCGACACCATCCATGAACCCCAACGCTGCCGATCTGAAGGGTCGGAAAGCACACGACGCCAACAACTCCGAGAAGCCGCCATGAAGGATACCCGCTGGTGTGGGAGTGAAGTTGAGGAAGAGTTATTCGCATGGGCACCGCTCTCACCACTCCAACGACGCACCACGACATACTAATTCAAACCCTAACTACCAAGCTAGAACGGAGGAACGGGTCCCCCTCCCTCATGCCGCCGACAGAGACCGGGTGAAAAGGAGTCGCCTCCCTTGCTGTGTATCTCGTGGGGAGAAGGGCTAGCGGCTAAGTCGTCGATGCGGTAAATTAGCATCTATTGAGCTGTTCCGTGTGTGCGTTGTTGTGTTGGTTCTTCGCCTGCTTATTTGAGATGTACTCCCTCCATTTCGGATTATGGGATGGTCATTCTAAATCGTTGTGTTTCAATGTACATATTTACTCATTTTAATTCGTATGTAATGTACGTCGAAATATCCAAAACATGGGAACGGAGGGAGTAGTTTTTTTCCCGCGAGTGTTCATGAGTCTTTTGTTCATTGTTTGTTTTATGTTCATGTGGCGGCAACTGTTTAGATTGTGTAGACGTATGATTTGAATGCTTTTAGATTTGGTTGAAATACTTGCTATCTATACAACAGCTAGAATTCCATTCTAGTTTTTGAAACTTGGTACGTACAAAAGTTTCAAGGGTACCAAACTGGGCCTGACGTGATTGATTCTGCGGAGCAGCGATTTTGGTGAAGGATCTGACACCTGAGGCGGAAAGCCAGTTTTTGAAAGCAGTTTGCGGTGAGGCTTAGAGGCTGTGACCTGAGCCACGCCGAGTTACTGTTTGTGTCCTCTTCCCCTGCGAGGCAAGCTTTTACTGCTGCTTTATGATCGCGCGAGAGTCTATCCCGTTTGAGAATGAGCCAAAATTCTTGGTTGGTGCGACGACGGCCCAGGTCGCCCGTCCACACCGGAGTACACATGGTTTTCTACCTTGCACGATTCTATCAAAACATTGTTCTGCGTGTGATTTTGTTTTTGGGTGTCTGATTGTACTATGAAAAAGAATACTAGTACTCCCTCCGATCCATATTAGTGGGCATAGTTTTGTCTAAATTCATATGTATCTAGTTAAGTATTTAGACTAGATACATGTGTATCTAGACAAAGTTGTACCCACTAATATGGATCGGAGGTAATACTTGATAGAATTTGCCTTCATGTTAAGCTGGGAGCACGCTTCCTTTCTCCAAAGAAGAAACTGTCCATGGCCAGAATCAAGGACTGGACAGAAAGATGATAATAAGCTCGACTGATGGCGCACAGAAATGCGCACTCGGTGGAGGGAATATGTGAGATACATATTGGGTTTGTTGGAGAGATATGGCCCAAATCGATTTATCTGAAATTCCAAATTATTTCCTATTTATCTTTTTTTTTAACAGGATCCGACACTTATATTAGGAAGCTCAGTACAAATTATAACCAGGTCCAGCAGGAACCAAAATTACAACAAGACCCAGAAACTTGCACTAAACACCCCGAACAACCAGGAAGAATCACGATCGGATCCACCCCAAACCCTAGCCTCCGCCGGAGCCGCCGTACCGCCGTTCCCGGGAGAGCAAGCACCTCCACACGTTGTAGTAGGCTGCAGAACCGGCCGCCGCGACGCGACGGACACCCAGGTCGCTGAACGAACACAGCCGTAGCGCTTGCTTCCACGAACCACCCAACATCCCGCCGTCTCCGCATCGACCAGGCCAGCCGCCCAGCGCACCCGCTCTCCGGACGACCACTCCCCTCGCCGCCATGGCTGGCCGGAACAAAGTCGTCGCAGAGAACCACCTCCACCACCACGCCAACCAAAACTGGATCGAGCACCTCCACCTCCTTCTCCCCTCACCACCTCGGCCGGCCAGATGAAAGAGACAGAGAAACTCACCCAGACGAACCACCTCACACTCCCAGAGCCGCCCCAGATGGAGACGAAGGCCCGACGACGAAGGAGAGGAGGGATAAAGACCCCGCAAAGAACGAACGCCGGCGTCGCCCCGCCGTCCGCTCGGGGGGCAGCAAGATCTCCACAGATCCAAGGATCTAGGAGCACCAAAAGCTGCGAGCACCACGCCATAGCCCCGAAGAACGCCGGCGTAGAGGGGACGACGCTCCAGCACCATTATTCTCTCCGACGCCGCCTCCACCCCCACAGCGCCGCCAGCAGAACACCAACTCCTACTATTCACACGCCTAACCAGGAGATCCGCGGTTCCCCCACCCTCCCGCCGCCGGAGCGACGAGCGGAGGGGAGGGGAACCACCGACTCCGACGGCGGAGAACGAGGAAACAGAGCTCGCCTCCCTTTTCGCATGTCTCTACTGTAGAGATAAGGAAGGGGAGAAACAGAGAACTTTATTTCCTATTTATCTAATCACAGGAATTTGATAATGGCCTTTATACATGTCAAATATAGTCCAGAAATTCCTAATAATTCAAAATTGGGATTAGGAATATAATTTTCCACCCAAATATAATTTGATAAAATATCATTTTGTTTATAAAAAGGTTTATATGTCTTTAATATATCCCAAATATTAGTTTATAGGGTTTATTAAATTCTATTTTGTCTTGCAATATCCAAATATGCAATTAATTTCCAAATAAGTCAAAATATAATATTTTCCACACATGTTTCTTGTATAGGGAAATGTCATATTATTTCCCTCCTTATGAAATTAAAACAAGTGTTGGAAATATTTAAAAAGGTTCCAAAATTCAAGTAAACTCTTCATGAGTCAAATGAGACAAAAAAATTAATCCTACATATTTAGGGAAGCCATATTATTTTCTTTCTTAAATAATGTAAGCATGGTTAGACAAGTATTTTTAAATGGCACTCAAATACAAATGGTTAAATAAATTTAAATAATAGAAAGCTGGGTAACTATAAAATTTCCCCAATCAAGATTTATAATTTTTGGATAATTATGTTAATCCAGTCTTGCATAATTTTTTAAATAATTTTATAAAAGCTTAAACAAGTACTCAAGAAGTTTTAATTCTTGAGAAATTTCAACAAAGACAAGAATCAATCATTAGTTTTTTTTGGGGATGTTACAAACTGCCACCCTTAAAAGAATTCTTGTCCTCAAGATTTGAAGAGGCTAGAAAGAAACTATTTGGGTTGGCATCTTCAAGAAGATCCATCTTTTGTGGTTGTTGCCTTTCCAATTACCTAAGAAGAAGTATCTCAGCTTAACCTTTCAAAACTTCGAAAGATACCATATGTGGTTACACTACCATATGTGTCCACTCTTGTAAAGTCATCCTGTCATCGGGGGCTTATCTCATACTCCCTCTGTTTCTAGATATAAGGTTATTAGTATTTGATGAAAATTCTAAATATAGGCTGTACTGCTTTCCACCACTCATCTGAATATTTTTTTAGAGGTTTGATTATGTTTCCTTATTTCATGCAAATTTCTCTTTTTTCCACGTCAATTATCCAGAGGTAATTCCGTCCAAAGCTGGTGTAATTTTGTCCTTCACAAGACTATACACTCTACATATAGGAACGAAGGGAGTATACCATATGTGGCTAGATTACCTTGAGTCTTTAATCAGTGTGCCTTGGTAAATATTATATATGAAGCCTCCAGACTTACTTCATCCCGCCGTTTACTTTTTCTTAAGATCCCCTTTGGTATTTCTTAAGCTTCTCGCCTTAAAAATAAATTAGGGTGACACCTGGTGTCCATCCATATTCTAAGGGTCTCGATACTACCCCCTTAAAGGTAGCATGGTTCGTCTAAAACTTTTGGGAATATGGTTGCTCCTTCCAACTGATCGAATAGACCATTGATCATAGGCTATTGCAAACTCGTTTAATGAACGAACGTTAAGACAAACACATCCTTTTAGTGATTCCTTTCTCTTTCACGATCCAAATTGTATGTATTGTACACTTTCAACTAACTTTTGGGACATGTCGTAGCTAGCCACAAATGAGTACTTCTTTTGTTTTTTTTCGCACCAAAATGTCATTTCGTCATGAAATTTCGCACATAGGTGGAACACTAGCATATGTTTGTTGCCCTTGGTTTCAGATTTTTTAAAGTGTTTTCATATTTTTCCAAATTTTCGAAAACATGTAGGAGCAGGCGAGTTCGGTTGTCAAAACGATGCTCTAGATGAGGTTCTATAAATAAAGCTTAGAGATGGGTACATCATGGGTTGATTCTGATTAAATATAAGGTTATTATTGTAAAGCGATAACAACGAAAAAATAAAGTTCCACTATTCAGACTTCGGGATCATATAGTGTCCGGTTTAAAAATTCCTGACTAGGTGAGTATGTGGTGGCGAGTTAACTGGTACGTATAATCTTGATATTAATATATTCCCTTTATCGAAAAATGTGGCGGTGAGCACTACCGGCCATAATCCTATGCATCGTGTCTCATGGAGACTGGAGTGATGTATTTTGTATGTGCATATCCATATATTCATGAACAATCAACTGGGAGAGGATAAATAGGTCTATCACTAACCATAAAATGGGATCCCTGACTCATCTAATACATGCCCTACATTTAGAAAAAAAAAAAAGTTTATTCCAGAGAAGAAGAAAAAAGAATAAGCACCATATCCAGCATTTTGCCTGATTTAGTATGTGGTATTAACTGATTCCAGATATAACAAGACCATGGCGGCTACATAAAGCACCTAACCCTTGGATCTGTCGCGCATCTACAAGGTAGAAAGGTACACATACAACCACCGAAAGCACAACTCCCAAATAGATCCTTCTACGGTCCATAGTTTTTCTGTATATCAAGGATGAAGACTATCCAGGCGGTTCTCCTATGCGTTGTCCTTTCGGTGCTCTGTTCAGGTATTTTGCAGGCATGTTTCTCTCTACTGCACCACTGCACATGTACAAAAATATTTCTTCTTATCCATGCTGTGGTGTCAAAATACACAGGCATTATGGCAATGGCCAGGGCGGATGATGGATCATATGTCCCTGAGGGCTGCGATCCACGCATCATCTCCAAGGCATGTCCATCAAAATCTACATGCGTGAAACAGTGCAAACAAAAATACCTCTCAGGCACGGTTTATGGTGAATGTGTTCCGGAGGGATGCCGGTGCATAGTATGTGTGCTATCTGCAGGAAATTAAGGATATCGCTTACTTTCCTTTCAGCCTAAGTAGAAATAATGGCTGATAAACATCTTTATAGTAGCAATAACATTGTATCCTATACCAAGGACCTGCACACCCTTCTATTACAAATAAACTTTTACAAAATCATATCCTAAAAATGTTGAGCACTTCTCGTAAAGTGCAGGTTTAGTCAATTTGATACTTCAGAAAAGAAATAAAGATGATCTTTCATTACTTAAAATGTAAGTGGTTGTGTATTATTCGTATGTCAACTTTTGCACAAAAATGTTGAGAACATTACAGAACCATCAAAACCAGTACAAAGTCCTCCCATGCAAGTTGCATGCATGGCGAATTCTACGGCATTTCCCAAACAATTTTAGAAGATTAACCCCGAAGATCATGATAAACAACACCATCCATAAGGAACCTTGTTCTGAGAAGGAAGGATGAATTATGTAGTGATCGAAATAACGCGATGATGCTACCAGCGAATTGTCGATTGTGTAATCCATCATCGACAATTTGAGGCACAGTTTCCCTGGTTTTGACAATCTAGTTAAGCACTGCGAGCATATGAACAACAATGTAAAATAGCATAGCAGAAATCCGATCCCCTTTTCGAAGGGAAGTATGGGTACAATCGATCGATCTTCATGCAAATACACAAGTTCAAATTATGCAGCACTGACTGTAGCAGCAAAGAGTTGTGCAATCATGTGAAGGAGTCCTTTGTGGCGTTCTGAAAGGCAACTTGAATCACGAAAAGAGTTGCACTGATAGATCGGCAAGGTCTGCAGCAGCTATCATCAACACGGCGGATAAATCATGGGCATCTCCAATGTTTATTTCTTAAGTTGGTCTTAAGATGGGACCCATTGTCAGTGCTATAGCCTAAAGCGGCAACTTGCAGTTTGTGGAAGTGCATGGGCCGGGGACTGGGTGGGGAGCCGGATAAGCCATGATCGTTCTTAACTAACAGAGGCCAGCAGCCACATGCATGGGGAGCACCAGAGGCCAGAGCGCGGCTATGCAATGATCGAGCAGCCCGCCGGAGGCCCGATGGCACCCGCACCCAGCCCATTGGCTGTGGGTAGAGCTTAACCAAGCCCGCACCCGTGTTATTATATACGTATTTACCAACGGCGAGTCTAGGAATTAATTGGAGGGTGGGCTGAAAGTTAACAACGAGCGAACTAAACGTTGTTTCCAAAGAAAAATTGTCATTAGCTCAGACATGAAATTACTTATGACAAATATATCACAAAGTTTTAGGTCAAAAGCCAGCAATTCACACATTAATACATCCATTAATAGAGAAGCAATAATTTAAATAGACAAAACCAATTCGCATTGCTTATTAGTTCTTAGTGATGCTATTGTAGAAAGCCTCCAAAGTTGAAACCAAAACAATTAACATTAGTTGTGACATGCTCAAGTTCGGTTGAACTGCTTGCATAAAAAGTAGGGTTAATTGGATAATAACACTGCAATTTATGCCAAATTGGAAAATACCACTGCAATTTTCAACTTTTGGAAAATGCCACTCTAATTTTTGAAGTGGTGTTTATCCAATCAACCCTAAAAACTAGGGATACTCATATTCTTTCTCTTCATTTTTGCAAATCTGGAAACAAATTGCATGGGACATAAGTAAATTGCAATATATTTGAATAGTTGCAATACATAGCTAGCAAAATATTTGAATATTGGACAAATACCAATCTTGCCGTTGGCCGCTAGCAAAATATTTGAATATTCCCCTCCCCGGTCAGCTGGTCTGACGTTGGTCGCTGGCTCGCTGCTGCTCTGCTTGGGAAGAGATACGTTTGCATGTGCAGCTGTGCTGTGCATGCGACCGTGCGAGTTGGTTGTGGGAGTTGAGCTAATGGGCTGGCCGGCTGGGCAGTTTAGCTAATGGGCTGGCTTCTGGCACGAGATTAGTAGTAGTAAAAAATAAATTTGATATTTTGGAGGGCAGGCTTCAGCCTGTTGAAGCCTGCCTACTAGACTCGCCTTTGATATTAACCACACCCACAACCATACCCGCATCTGGATACAGATTTTTTACCATACCCGCACCCGTGTGGTTATTATAAACCTGCGACTAAACCCACCAAACAAAGTCATTCATCCACGATATATAAGAAAACCATCGACATGTGTATGACATACCTTATTGATTACCCGCTTAAGTTTTTTTTGAACAAGATGAGGACCCTAAAGGGCCCACTGCTGCATTAATCAGTGGTCCAACGTACATAGAGGTCCTAAAAGATAAAAAATACGGATAAGACCCACACTTTTACAAAAGACACACCGAGACGGTCCGAAGAAACACCATCGGGTCCTCGACCACCGCAGGCGGAACTGAGCTCGATGTTGGGACCGCAATCGTCCTCGTCGGGGACGAAACCACTGGACGAAGACGTGAGGAAGAACGCCGCAACGGAACTCCCAATGATTCTTAATTGAAGGAGGAAGAATTAGGAGCACCTTCTGTGCTCAAGCTTGGAGTAACTCCAGTCGTGGAAGTTAACGGCGATGCACTGCCGTCGTCATTGATGAATGATGACCCACAAGTATAGGGGATCGCAACAGTCTTCGAGGGAAGTAGAACCCAAATTTGTTGATTCGACACAAGGGGAGCCAAAGAATATTTATAAGTCTTAACAGATGAATTGTCAGTTCAGCTGCACTTGGAAATAGACTTGCTCGACACAGTTTATCAGTAGCAACAATTTTATAGCAGTAGCAGTAGCGAAATAATAGCAGTAATAAGATAAAGACATCAGCAGTAATTGTAGTAGACAACAGGATTAAAATACTGTAGGCATAGGGATGGATGAACGGGCATTGCATGGATAAGATAATTCATATAATAGTCAAGACATGGGCAATTGCAGGTAGATAATAATAAAGTATCCAGGTAATAATCAATCATAGGCATGTGTTCCGTATTTAGTCGTACGTGCTCGCAATGAGAAACTTGCACAACATCTTCTGTCCTACCAGCCCGTTTGCAGCGGGGCCTCAAGGGAAACTACTGGTAATTAAGGTGCTCCTTTTAATAAAGCACCGGAGCAAAGCACTAACACTCCGTGAACACATGTGATCCTCACATTACAGCCATCCCCTCCGGTTATCCCAATTGCTGTCACTTTTGGGCCTCGGGTTCCGGACAATCATATGTGTAAACAACTTGCAGATATGATCTAAAGCAATAATTATCCTCATGATTCAATAACATGTTCAGATCTGAAATCATGGCACTCGGGCCCTAAGTGTCAAGCATTAAGCATAACAAGTTGCAACAATGACATAAAGTACTAACAATGGATACTAGGCACCATGCCCTAACAATCTGATATCTATTACATGAATGATCTCATCCAATCCCTACCATCCCCTTCAGCCTACAGCGGGGATTACTCACACATGGATGGGGAAATCATGGATGGTTGATGGAGAGGCGTCGGTGATGATGATGGCGATGATCTCCTCCAATTCCCCGTCCCGGCAGGGTGCCAGAACGGAGTTTCTGGTCCCCGAATTAGGGTTTTTGGTGGCGGCGGAGCTCTGGAGTGTTTCTGGGAAAAGCGTCGATCCTCCTGACGTTTTTAGGTCAAGGGCTTTAAGTAGTCGAAAGGGGGTCGCGAGGGGGTGACCGAGGCGGCCACACCCCACCACGGCGCGGCCCACCCCTTGGCCGCGCGACCATGTGGTGTGGGGCCCCTGTGGTCCGCCTCCGTCTCATCTTCTGGCTCCCGGTGTCTTCTGGAAAAATAGGAGCTCCTGGATATTTTCCGGGGATTTTCCCGAAACTTGACTTTCTGCACAAAAACAAGACACCAGGGCAATTCTGCTGAAAACAGCGTTAGTCCGTGTTAGTTGCATTCAAAACACACAAATTAGAGGTAAAACAACAGCAAAAGTGTTCGGGAAAGTAGATACGTTTTGGACGTATCAATGAACTCCAAAAACCGTAGCAAACCAGCCAACCCTAGAAGCAGAACCTCCAGGTTGGACCCATGGTTTCTACTTTGGCTCTGAATTGGTTTCGAACACCAACAACATGTTGTGCGGGTTGGGGCGGTTTGGGCTCAAATTGCTTGTGGGCTGGTGTGGCTTGGGTGATAGAGATTAGTTTAGTGGCTTGGCTTGGTGTGGGGTGAGATGATCTTCGTGGTGGGATGGTGCGGGTTTGGTGCGGCTTTCGCCCTGTTCTCAGGGCGAATTTGGGCTGCTTTTGAAAGTTCGCTATATAATAGCTCTAAACTTTTGATGTGACTTTACAAACGAAGTCTATAAATAGATTCTACAGTGTTTGGATAACAAAAATTATGCATATATTTGTTGTAAAAATTGGTAAATATAAATTATTTTTGTACAATTCCTTAGGCTGCATGCACCCCATCGTTGCCTCGCTAACCTTAATCGGGAAAGGTGATTTGTTTTCGTCACATCTACTTCTATTGTTCCGGATGGAGGTTGCAAGAATGATAATCCCACTCAAAGTGGCAAATCATTTGTTTGTACAAAAGTAAAAGTTTTCTATCACATCTAACTTACTTAAATGGAACATTCCATCTATTCTCCGCAAAAGTGGAATAGATTTAATCGATCCAATCGTACCCCTTTAAATTATGATATTCACCCTAGAACCCATCCTAGTCCACTACCACTGTCACCATGGCATCCTCCTTAATTACTTGTTTCACATATAAATTTCATACGATTTTAAATTCTTAACACCATGTTTAGTTGTATGTCGTAGTGGTTCCGAGAAATATAATCATATTCCATATGGTGAATTCTTTGTTCGTATTACATGAATAATTTGCTATCATACCTACTTACTGAAGTGGAACATTCCAACCATTCTCAGCTTAAGTGGAATGTAGTTAACCGGTCTAACAAACATCGTATCCTGTTCTCATGCGCCCCACCTTGTCCTGTATTACTTCCACCACGGTCTCCACCTAATGGTTGGTTTCACATGTTTCCCACAACCGCAAACGTTATCACACATACGACACAATGTCAGCCCAAGGCCCACAGAGGCATCAACAAACTATATCACGCCAACTCCACTGCAAGGGCAAGTGATTTAGGGTTTCTCGACAAGATAACGATGATAAATCCATCATCCTCCTCTAGTTATAAAAAGACCCTCCACCCCTCTCGTCCCTCGCCGCAAACCTCCCCTTCTCTCCATTCTATATCCCACCTTTTCCCAAACCACAACAACCCATCTACTCTTACGGGTATTATAGTTGAGGTCAACAATCTACTTGGCTAGCCGTTTCGCCGCATCTCCAGAGTGGCGAAATATCCTAGTTTATCATGACATTGCTTCGTCGGTCCACTCGTCACCGTGGATGCAAGCATCAAGAGAGCAAGAACATGGCTCATCATATAGGAAACAAGTTCGTTGAGTTCAAGGTGAGCAAGCGTGTCATAGATCAAATCTCCGATAAAAACAACTTTGAGTGCAAGGTGGAGAGCAACATGTTGGATCAACCCAATGATGTTCGGAAAGCGGAATTAAAGCCAGATGTCGCCTCAAGCCGCTTGGGAGAAAACATATTCGGTATGTTCCCTTTCCTCTTCTTTACCATCTCTATAGTATTTTCATATGTAGTTTGGAAAAGTGCAATGGCATGTCGTGGAGAAGGTAAGGATACATGAAGGCAGTGTAGAATAAGATGAATAATAAAGCGTTGTAATTCTGTTCTAGCATGAGAGCAATTATGTGACCCAATTCCAGTATTATTTTATCTATTGGTGTGTCTTGTGTATGTTTTTTTTTAAAATTTGTAGAGTGGATTGCTTTGATACACTAAAAGTATGGCCACAAAACATGCAAACACAATTTTGAGAACATATTTGTTTGTTTACTTCCTTTGCATCATCTGGATCCTAAAAATCTCATGCCTGACATTACCTGTTAAAAAAAAGTCTAATGACATCTATATATGCACGGTCATTGCACCCCAGCCAACCACTTTCTTCATACCTTTGTATATGTATTGAAAATAGGCCCAATTGAAAATTGGCCCGCAGGAGGCCCATAAATATCTAAACTTCGTAGAATATAAATGAATATCTAAAAGGGGCACCACAATAAATGGAACCTCCAAATATGGCACACAAAAAAAATGAAAATTTAAAGATTCACGGCAATAAATGCATTAAACTTGGTAGATCTTAAATGAAAATCTAAAAGTGGCACCATAATATATGAAACCTCCAAATATGGCACAAAATAAATGAAAATCTAAAGATTCACAGCAATAAATGAACTAGAATTGGTAGTAATTAAATAAATAAAAAATCTAAAGTGGCACCACAATATATGAAACTTCCAAATATGGCACAAAATAAGAAAATCCGAAGATCGCACGACAATAAATGCAATTCAAAAATATCCAAACAATAGATTTCATCCAAAAAAAGAGAAAACACATTCACAATGACAAGTGAGGTAAAATCTAAAACCCTTCCTAAAAAAATATATAAAAATATTCCAATCATTAATACCGCTGTGCTCCCCCACAAATAAACTACCCACATTAATTTTTGTCCAAAAACTAAAACAAATGTTTCAAAAAACTTTACATTACACCCCTTACGTACCGAGCAATCAAAAAATCTCATGGAAAGGCTTCAAAAATAGATGGAAGGCAACAATTAGTAACTCGTCAAATTCTTCATATTTCTAGAGTCCTCTTTTGAAAATTCATCTCGCTTCCCTACTCTTTATAATCCCAGGGACTTCACATATTTTCCGTGCTCCATTCTCACCCCTATTGCAGTTACTTCGTCCAGTTTAGAATTTAGAGTCCTTGAACCTTGGGAAAAGAATTTTGCAACGTGGCTGTTGAATAGGAATTTTGAGCCTTCTTTTGTTGTGGTGTCTCTGATATCCGTCGGACTTGTCAATTTTATTCTCCTATTTCACAGTTCATCTTGGAGGGGGTTTCGCTCTCATTTAGAGAGATAAATTATCGCTGTGATTTTTTTATTTCTTTTCCAATTTATTGTTATTTTATCAAAATTGTCAAAAACAATATCACACCGAATTTCCGGTCCAGCCGTAATAACTAAAAATTATAAGCTAGATTGTTGAATTCGGGTGTTTTTGTTGGGAACCATGTCGCCCGACCTCAACCTGGACGGCGCCCACGAAGGTCAGCAAGCACCCCCGCTGCAGACCTTCTCCAATGGCGTTGCGCCGGCCATGAGCGCGAGCGGTGCGGCGTATGATCCGGGCATGCACACCAGCCAGCTGCAGCTTCATCCACCACCTAGCGTCGGCGTACCCCTGTCCGACGCCCAGGACGGTACCGCTTCCTACCAGCACGTACCCGCGCTACTGACCTTCTCCAATGGCCTTCAGTACCGTTTGAAGCGGAAGCGCGGCCGCCCCCGCAAGTCCGACCCTAATGTTGCCATGCCCCTGGCTACCATGCCGGCACCGCTTCCAGCGGGCATCCCCCAGGCGCCACCAGCGTTGCCATTGCCTCTGCTGCCACCACCACCTTCAGCGAATGCAACTCAGCGTGTCAAGAAGCGGCGGAAGGTGACTGCGGCAGGTATATATATACTAGTACTCATAAGTCATAACACGCTGCCGCGTGCCGGTAAAAAGTACTGTATGTGATATCAAGTTTGGGCAGGGCATGGAATAAACCTTACGTCTTTTGCCTTATGCTTAATATAAGTTCATTCACGAACACCTGCTAGACCTAACCTGAGACGAGTTCTAGAATTGTGTGTGATGTGTCTCTGATTCCTTTTTTTCTTTTATCGTGGATGTCTCTGATTCCTTCCAGAAGAATACTTGAATGCTATACTCATATTGCAACACTGCAGTTTTCTTCTCTTCTTTTTCATGTCTGACTTAATTTTAAATGGATTTTATTTTGCAGGGTCAGGCGTGATTGGATTAGCTCCCGAGGTTATCACAATCCAAGTTGGAGAGGTAAATTGAGGCACTCTTTATGGAGTACTAGTGCACTATTAAGACAATGTCATGTTATTAAATATCGGGGATATACGATTGATATTTTTATTTTAGATAAACATGATTTATTATGTGTATGTATTTAGTGTTAAATATGTCTATGGAGTTCTTTTGATTGCACAAAGTTGTCCCTGTGAAGAACTACGTGAGATGCGCATTTACATATTTTGCTCTTGAACTCGTTTTAATTCCATTGAATGAAGATTCCTACATAAGAAATAATTATATATGCTTGCACATATCTTTCTGTATCAACATATTCAATAATTGTTACTTCTTCAAAAGAATTTTATGTACATGAGGCATGAGTTATGCCGTAAACATGTTTCCGAACCGGGCTAGTCCCCATTTCTCCTTACTCACATAACAGAAATACCAAGTCTTCATAAGTATTACAAGCAGGGGAGGGGAAAGCAGAAGCGAGTTCGATGCACTGAACATAAAATGTATTTTTCATGCTCGGATGTTCATTAAATGACGAGTGTTCAGTCTAACCTCAGGATTTTATCTTTTATTATAATTCTATTTTCCATAACATTCATGATTTAATTTTTTATGTTAATTATATTTTCCATAGATTCTATGTCTACCGCCTGTTGTATTGTAAATGCAAATAAAGGATCTATGATTTCAGAATATAGCAACGAAAGTCACGTCCTTTTCTGGGAATGGATGGGCACTTTGTATCCTGTCTGCACATGGTGTTGTATCCAATGTGACTCTGCGCCATGGAACTTCTTCTCATGAAACAACTATTTATGAGGTTTGCTCCATTGTCTTATCTTCCAATCTGTACACTTATTTTTTTCAGATCGTACTCTGTACACTTGAAAACCATATTTGCTCGTATGCTAAAGAAATTATACCTCGGTTCCGAATAAACTTCGAGAATTAGAAAGAAAATTAAGTGTGAAGTAGTACTATATAGAGAAATGATTCAATCATTTCCTTTACCAGTCTATTGAACGGGAAGCATATCGTTTGGTATATCTCATTTTGGAAGTGAAATACAGTTGTATAACCTCTAGATTTGCATCATTTCGAATAATAACATGATTATCGCATTCATTATGCAGGGTTATTTTGATATTCTCTCTTTGTCTGGCTCGTATCAGACATCAGAGACTAATGGAATGAGCAGTCGCACAGGTGGACTGAGTGTGTCGCTTGCTGGTCTTGATGGCCGTCTTTTTGGTGGCGGAGTGGCAGGAGCTTTGACTGCAGCTTCACCTGTCCAGGTAACCCAATTCACTTTATGAACAAGCTTCTAACAGTCCAGCTAAGGTGTTATACACCATACACGTTTACGGCTTTCCATATTTCTGGATCTTGCTCTGTTTGTCAGAGTTACAACATATGTGCTTAGTGCGTTCAGAAAACCATGAAATCTAGTGTTTTTCCATATAATCAACAATAGTATACTATACTTACATAAAAAAATTATGTGCTTCTGTTAAGATATGGCTTACTTAGAAAATGAGACCGTCTTACGAAACCTACATGTATTACAACTGGATCTTGTGCTTTCTCCTAAATCCTACTGATTTGTGGTAGTGTACTGATGTTTAGGTGGTCATTGGAAGGTTTCCAGTTGAAGAGAAAAAGAAGCTCAAACGCGCTGCGACCAGTGGTATTCCAGGTGCTAGTGGATACTCTGGCATGCCTGGAAACTCACAGAACTAGAGTGCCTCTGGCTCATTCAACACCAGTGCTGTCCAACATCCCATGACGAATCCACAGTTCTGTAGGTGGCCTTGCTGAAGGAACTGATAGTTCTCAGGTTTCGGCTAGTTTTGCCAGATTATTGTCTTGCAATGCCAGTCATCCCCTGTCTTAGCTTTTCGCTTCTAGCTTGTTTCAGATGCTTAGAATTTCGCTTCCATGTCGCTTCAAATGCTTAGCTTTTCGCTCCTACTTGTTTACGCCTTGGCTTCAAATGCTTAGCATTTGTTGCTAGCTCCAAATGCTCAGCGTTTGTGCCTTGCTCCAGTTTATATAACTGCCAGATTTTTATTTTATTTTGTTGGATAGACCCCTGGATGTGGTCTAGTTAAATTATTCTGTAACTGGTTGATACTTTCTCATGGCATGATCAGTTTTCTATACTCATGAGTTGTGCTTATGAAATGCTGCATGGTGATGTTTCACACATCTGGTCACTATAAAGCGAATAAAGCCATTTTTTGGGTAACAAGTAGTACAGAACCATGCCAGGCTCGTTTTTTGTTTGAAACGTCAAAATTTTCTACCCACTCCCGATGCAAAATAAGTGTCACAGTTTCGAACTGGGGCTAGTTCAAAACTTCTTTTTCTGAAACCACACAACCGGTTTCTGTGCAGAATTTATTTCCAGTACCTAGGCTTCCTGACACAACTTCTTGAGCAGCTATATCTGTTATAGACTGGACCGCAGAATCGTTGGATTCCGTGGCTCAAACATACAAATAACCTTAATTAACTACAGAGAAGTCACGTATCAACTAAGTCACATAACAAATGCATGATAAACGTTAACTTCCCTGGATATGAAATCATGAAATTTCTTCCTTTATAAGGTAAGGGCAATGAAAAACTTCTCGGTAGCAATAGCAAGTACGAAAACTGATGGATGCACTTGAGCACCAGTGTGCTTGCTTTTCAACTTTTTTTGTAAATGGTACATCTCGGTCTTAGAAAACTGAAAAAAAAACGGCTACATATACACATCCAATACATACACAACAAATTACACACAAAAATAAAAAATTAAGATAAAAGAGAGTTTTTATTCCTTTAGACAGAAACAAATTTGTTATTTTCTGTAACCCAAAATAGAATGTCTTTTTACCTAAGCTTTGCATAAATATACAAAGCATGTATATGTATTCCCCCAAAAAATTGAATTTTCTTTAAGCTCCATAGTATCATTTTTGAGAATTTCAAAAACCGAGCAACGGTGCGCTCAGGCGCCACAAATCCGTGTCGCTCAGCCTTACCTGAAACGTAACCAACCGAAAATACCAACAAATCTGGAACTGGATCTGGAACGTGGATCTTCACTTGCAAGAGGGTGTCGAGCTGGGACCTGTTTGAGTGAGCCTGCGTGCTCGTTTCATGGATTGAATGCGGCGCCTAGTCACTAAAAAAATACTCATTTGCGAGAATAACATGATTTGCCAAAATAATGCTTCAAAAGTGTATACTAGGTTAGTACTCCAACAACTCGTTAACCTACGTATCCGTGTGCCAATTGAAAAACTGTAGCTCGGGAAAGAATATATTTGGAACATATATCTTTGTAACAAGGTATAAGAATTGTTATTTTCATTAATTAAAAAATGTAATTACCCATTAATTATCCAAAACTGGGCGAAAACAGATACAACACTCATCAGGCATAACTCACCGATCCAGCACATAATAAAATAAAAAAGGTACAACACACACCGTTGAGAGAAACTTCATTGACGTTGCACATTGGCGTTATGGTCATCACTTCTATCCGAAGAAGCGACTCCGACCACAAAGGTCGTACGAAGTCACAGAGATCCAAGCCAAGCAATCAACAACACACACACCAGCAACAAAGCAGCTCCAATTCTGAGACGCGCTGCGAAGGGAACTAGCATTCGGTCGGTGCGAAGCATTTGAGTCCCTAATGCCGAAAGAGTAGACTTTTGTTTTTTATAGGTTTAATAGATGATATTTCCGTTCTTTCAAAAGAAAACGTAGGCATATTTTATTTTTTGTAGAAAGTTTGAGTATCTTTCTTAAGATCCGTCCCCAAGCCGCCGTCGGCCCCTTGATGGGCCTCAAAGCCCAGCCGAGCTACGGCAAGGGGTTTCTCCAACCCTGGCCGTGGGCCACATCCCCCTTGCCTTGGGAACCAGATCCTCTAACATTAAGGAGCGAAGTCAGGTAAGCTACAGTACTCTAACTGCCCTACTTCGTATCTATATCATTAATCCAAATATGATTTAAATTAACTTACACAATATAAATATGTGGTATTCATTTACAATAACTGCTTACAATCAAAATTATGACTATCTAAAATTTTAGTTTAGAAGAGTTGTATGCACAGTAATTACATACAGTAATCTGCCACAGTATAAACAATGCAGTATTGCTAAAGCGCCCTGACTTTGCTTCTTCGTTTTACACTACGGTAGCACTTTAGCTACCTGACTTCTCTCCTCAACGTTAGAGGATCTGGTTCCCTTGCCTTGGGTGTTAAAATATAAAACCTAGCCTTTCCCATCAGTTCGGACTTTTGAGATAATTGACTAGTGCATCTGTTTAATATGGTATCAGATCCTGGTGGTCTCAAGTTCAAGCCCGGCTAAAGCACTATTTAATATAAAAATAGTTGCAGGCCCCCATCTATCCCACGTCTAAGGTTTTCCCGTTTGTCCAGCCTAGACGTGAGGGAGAGTGTTAAAATATAAAACCTAGCCTTTTCCATCAGTTCGGACTTTTGGGATAATTGACTAGTGCATCAATTTAACAGGTAGGGTGGTTGCCCCTTATGGCCCTTCTTACCCATGTGGCTGCCCCCCCCCCCCCCCCACTTGGTCCAATCAAGTGGAGCATCCCATGAGCTCTCCCGAACGTTCTAGTACCTTCCAGATCCTTCTAAAATCTTTGGGGGCTCTTATGGTATATTCGAGACCTTCCAGGTACTCATTTACTCTTCACGTATTCTCTCAAAAATTATTTTGATTACACCAGAATAATTCCGGTGACTCCGTCGCATGATTCCAACCATCATATATTGTATTCAACTAACTGGAAAGAGGTAAGCGTGTGACCCTGCAGGTTCGATAACGAGTGAACATGATCCGAAACACCTTCCTATCAATAATCAATAGTGAGGCCTTGGATTCTCACTGTTGTACGGATGAATTGGTGCGAACTTGTTGTTCCCGTACATGGTTCATTTAGTTTTGCCTACTTAACAAATCCCGAGGTGACGTTGGTATGAGGGGTGAAAATGGTAGGAATTGAGAACTTGCCTGTGGCAAGATGGTTAGGTGGGTGGTTGTACCCCCAGCCCACCAGAGTTCAAACCCCAGATTTGACGCTGGTGTTTCTCATTTAAGGCGGAATATTATTCAGTGGGAGGCGACGTTCCCGTCGACAACGAGGTGTCCGTGGTGACTTCGTCAATTTCAAGACTCGACCCGCCGAATCAGTCTCTCGGAGGTGCTCATAGGGGTAGGGTGTGCGTGCGTGCGTTCATAGAGGTGAGTGTGTGCGCGTGTATATGAGCGCCTGCGTTATACCGTGTTTCGCAAAAAAAAAATGGTAGGAATTATTTCCCACGGACCGACTGACCGGATGCTCACGGGCCGCGGCAAAGGGCAAGACGACGGGGACCGCGAGCTGTTTTCCAAGCGCCGGCAGCTCCTTGCGCTGCTACACCCTTGTGCGGCTACACAATCGTCCCCAAGACGCCATCGCGTGAGAGCTCCGATACGTGCTAAACAACACCGTCAGGTATGTGTTCCGCCGGCCGGTTGGGAAGCCATCAGCTAGTTGATTGGATCTGGTCCCTGGAGCTGGCAACTAGTACGTGCTCACCGAAGGTACCAGAGTAGTAACTCTGCTGTATTGTTTAATTCTTCGTGATTTTGGAGTATAAAAGAGGACTCCAACTATGTGGTTAAGCAGCTATGAATTAATTAGTCGGTGGATACTGTAGCACAAAGAAGTAGAATGGATGGTTTGGTAGCAGCGTGAGCAAGAGTAGCTAGTCATCGAAGCATGCAGTGCCTTTGAGAAAAGAATTAGCAGGCTGATGCTTAGTTTGTTGCTCTGCACTTGACTAGCATTCATGGTCAGTCATATTCCGTAAAGAAATCTGGAATCTAGGATTATTTCCCAACAGAGGTGGTAGTACAGGTCAATCAGTGAAAAAGAAGTTAGGATTTATGTTGCTTTACATCACCTCATTATCTTTTTGTAGCTCTGCTTTGCACTCGAAATTCATCTATTTTCTTGCTATAAAGTCTGCTCAGAACCGATCTTGAAATAATCAAGGCCTATACCTTTATCTTGACTCATGTTTGCTAAGTTTTCATGGTCCAACACAGATCTTTTAACCATTAACATCCAATCTGGTAATGCATCACATAATGTTACTGGAAATACTTCATATGCAAATCATGTCATATACGCTAACCTGCCCACTGTGTAATATACGTTCAGAGTTGATCCAAGAACTTATCTTGTAATGAGGAGCAGTGTTGGCGCCAACACGTCGGGCGGGAGCTATGAGGTCTGGGCGACGTGAAGCCCTCGGCCGAGCAGTGGCGATGATGTGCTATGTGCAGGCAATTTTTTCTTTCAAATTCATGTAAATATCCAATCTGTAGTAGGCTACACAATATAAGTTTTTAAATTCCTAAAGCAATTTATTTATTTCTAGAATTATATCAGTGGCGTGGGGTAATAGTGCGCTCGCCACTAGTATATCAGCTAGCAGTGGCGTGTAACATTAGACACGCCATTTGTCGAAATCTATTAGTGACGTGATTTGACACGCCACTGGTATTTACTAGTGGCATATGAGTAGTGGCATGCCACTGGTACTAGTGCAGTGTTCCCATGGGCATATCACATTGTTTCTACACAGACGATAATACAAGGTGGGCCATAATAGTATCTCTCCATCGCCGAAGGAGCAAATCTGATTTCTAGCTATTAAGTCCCGGACATGCTTTTCGAGATACCTGAAAACTGTCGTTATGATCTCCCTGTTATAGTTGACATTTGACCGTACCATGGTAAAAAGTCTGACAAATGCGATCATAATATTCTCATGGTATAAGGACATTCACATACGTCAATACATTTGTGATATTACTAATAACGTTATGATGAAGATATCTCTTAGCATATCAAAACCAACAATGTGCTCCCATTGTTGTCGGTATACGTTATACCCATAACATGGAAAACTGGGTCATCCCACAGGCCCTGGTGGACCTAGTACTAGCGGTCTGGCGCCGCGAGCAAGGCTGTTGGGATCCATGGTGCAATCTAGATGTGAGAGTTGCGTATGTCTGGCTCATGGGGCTAGGACCTGTCAAGATCGTTTCGTGGGTACTCGTTGGACGCTGGTCCGACGTGGCACCTGGATACTAGAGTGGCGGCTCTGGTCGGTGGCGGCTAGCCTCGGTGTGCGACAAGGTTGGTCAAGGGCACGACAGCGCAGTGTGAGGAGGCTTTGGGCCCCGTCCTTGAGATCTGTAGTTGCCAACAACGTTCTGGCACATAGGGCCAACGAACATTGGGTATTGGTAAGCATAGCTGGCCCAGTCGGTTCACACTCGGGCAGTGGTTGCGACACAATTCAGGCTAAGGCTATTCTCCCCACATGTCACCGGGGCAGACGACAGTGGAGCTCACTGGCGCCGCTCCCTTCAAGGCGTCACTCAGGGAGTTGCAAGGTCCTCTGCCTAGGAGAACTCGAGGGAAACCTCATATCCTACTTGGAATCAGAATATGGTGGCGTCGAGCGTCATTTATCCCTATGGACCTCGTTTTTAGAGTCAACATTGATTGGAGTGACCTATGGTAGCTGGTAGTCAGTCATCTCCATATCGCGCGTAACAAATCCTTATTTGGAAGTGGTGCTAGATGACGTGATCTTGGTTGGTCCATGCTGTGCATAGGCCTGAAGTATTCATATGAAGCCGGGTAAGCGACAATGATCCTCCTTTGATCACGTCTTTCTCGTGGAATGCCTCTCCCTCTCTTTGAGGGGTGCTAGCGGGTGGCAACCAGACGACCATTGGTCCGGGAGCTCGCCTTGCTTGGTTAGATGCTGAATGAAGCCAAAGGCCTTCTTCGTTTTTGTCGAAACTTTAAGATCTCTGAAGTCGAGCACTCTGTCATTTGTTGTTGTGCTTGATTGTGTTTTTCTTGTTGAAGTGACACCTCTTATTCCTTAGGGAGGTTGAGCCATTGTATCCCCTTCTTTTACTTTTGAATCATTTATACTCGTTTCACTAGTAGAAATCAGGCCTTTCGTCCGGGCCATTTGTCCGGCCGCGGCCTGGGCCAAGACTAATGGTCCGGACACGTCGTCCCGAAAACGCGAAGCATACGGCACCCAATAGTTCCGGCTCGTTAGCGCCCAATAGTCCCGGTTTGAGATACAAACCGGGACTAAAGGGGTCTGCGGCCTGCTGCGGCCTGGTGCCCCCCTTTAGTCCCGGTTTGTATCTCAAACCGGGACTAATGGTCTGGCCCTATATATATGGCAGCCCCTCTCCCCTCTCTCTTGTTTTTTTCCTGGTGGGAGGTGGTGTAGGTTTGTGCTAGTTTTTTTTTCTTCATATGCACTAGAGGTGTTCGGTGAAATGCCTGTTAGAGCGATGCCACTTGAGTTCACACAAGACAAACATGATATGAGGTGCCCGAGCCACACTTAAGCTTCCTCCTCTTTGTTTCCAAGTGTCCTAAAAGGTTAGCAACTATTTTCTCGTTTAGACCGCGCGGTACTAATTTTAGCATCGTGATTGCGTTTGATATATAGTTCTATGATGCAGATGAGCCATCCATGGATGTACGGTGACCGACGCTCTGCCGCTTACAGAGAAGGCGTGCGTTCTTTTCGCCTTGCGGCCGAGGCGAACAAGCGGCGGGATGGCTTTATGATTTGTCCATGTGTTGAATGTCGGAATGAGAAGGATCACACTTCCTCAAGAGTCATTCAGAGCCACCTGCTTCGGTCCGGTTTCATGTCCGGCTATAATGTTTGGACCAAGCACGGAGAAAGAGGGGTTATGATGGAAGACGGCGATGAAGAAGAGAACGATGATGACAACTACCGATCTATGTTCCCTGAATACGCTGATACCGAAATGGAAGACAATGAAGAAGAAGAGGGTGAAGAACGGGCACCAGATGAGCCCGCTGATGATCTTGGTCGGGTCATTTCTGATGCAAGGCGAGGCTGCGACACAGAAAAGGAGAGGTTGCAGTTCGAGCAGATGTTACAGGACCACAACAAATTGTTGTACCCAACTTGTGAAGATGGCCAGAAGAAGCTGGGTAGCACACTGGAATTGCTGAAGTGGAAGGCAGAGACCGGTGTGACTGACTCGTCATTTGAAAAGTTGCTGGTACTAATGAAGAAGATGCTTCCAAGAAAGAACGAATTGCCCGCCAGCACGTACGAAGCAAAGAAGCTTGTCTGCCCTCTAGGATTAGACGTGCAGAAGATACATGCATGCCCTAATGACTGCATCCTCTACCGCGGTGAGAAGTACGAGAATATGGATAAATGCCCGGTATGCACTGCATTGCGGTATAAGATCAGAAAAGATGACCCTGGTGATATTGAGGGCGAGCCACCCAGGAAGAGGGTTCCTGCCAAGGTGATGTGGTATGCTCCTATAATACCACGGTTGAAACGTCTGTTCAGAAACAAAGAGCATGCCAAGTTGTTGCGATGGCACATGGAAGACCGTAAGAAAGACGACAAGTTGAGGCACCCCGCTGATGGTCGGCAGTGGAGAAAAATCGAGAGAGAGTTCGGGGACTTTGCAGGTGACGCAAGGAACTTATGGTTTGGTCTAAGTACAGATGGCATGAATCCTTTTGGGGAGCAGAGCTGCAGTCACAGCACCTGGCCCGTGACTCTATGTATCTACAACCTTCCTCCTTGGTTGTGCATGAAGCGGAAGTTCATTATGATGCCAGTGCTCATCCAAGGCCCGAAGCAACCCGGCAACGACATTGATGTGTACCTAAGGCCATTAGTCGATGAACTTTTGCAGTTGTGGGCCAAACCAGGTGTAAGTGTGTGGGATGAGCACAAACAGGAGACATTTGACCTACGAGCGTTGCTTTTCGTAACCATCAATGATTGGCCTGCTCTTAGTAACATTTCAGGACAGACGAACAAGGGATACAATGCATGCACGCACTGTTTGGATCAGACAGAAAGTATATATCTGGACAAATGTAGGAAGAATGTGTACCCGTACAATCGTCGTTTTCTTCCGCCCAAGCATCCCTTAAGGCAAAAAGGCAAGCATTTCAATGGCAAGGCAGAAACCCGGACGAAGCCTGTCACCCGTACTGGTGCTGAAGTATTTGGTATGGTCAAGGATTTAAAAGTAATCTTTGGAAAGGGTCCTGGCAGCCAACCTGTTCCGAACGGCGCTGATAAGCGCGCACCCATGTGGAAGAAGAAATCTATATTTTGGGAGCTACCCTATTGGGAAGTCCATGAGGTCCGCTCCGCAATCGACGTGATGCACCTGACGAAGAATCTTTGCGTGAATATTCTAGGCTTCCTGGGCTTGTATGGGAAGTCAAAAGATACACCGGAAGCACGGGAGGACCAGGAACGTCATAAAGGACGAGACGGCATGCATCCAGGGCAGTTTCAAGGGCCTGCCAGCTACGCTCTTACCAAGGAAGAGAAGGAAATCTTTTTTGAAGTCCTTTTCAGTATCAAGGTCCCGTCTGGCTTCTCGTCGAATATAAAGGGAATAGTAAATATGAAAGAGAAAAAATTCCAAAACCTAAAGTCTCATGACTGCCACGTGCTTATGACGCAATTGCTTCCGGTTGCATTGAGGGGAATTCTAGCGGAAAATGTTCGACTGGCCATTGTGAAGGTATGTGCATTCCTCAATGCAATTTCTCAGAAGGTAATCGATCGAGAAAGTCTATCAGGGTTACAGATTGATGTGGTCCAATGTCTGGTCAGCTTCGAGTTGTTGTTCCCGCCATCCTTCTTCAATATTATGACGCACCTCCTAGTTCACCTAGTCGAAGAGATTAGAATTCTCGGTCCTGTGTTTCTACACAATATGTTCCCCTTCGAGAGGTTCATGGGAGTCTTAAAGAAATATGTTCGTAACCGTGCTAGGCCAGAAGGAAGCATCTCCAAGGGCTATGGAACAGAGGAGGTCATTGAGTTTTGTGTTGACTTTCTTCCTGACCTTAAGCCGATTGGTGTTCCTGAATCTCGGTATGAGGGGAGGCTGACTGGAAAAGGCACACTAGGAAGGAAAGCAACGGTATGTAGGGACGGGCATTCTTTCACTCAAGCACACTACACAGTTCTACACAATTCCGTGGCTCCGTATATCGAGAGACACAAGAATATTCTACGCTCCGAAAACCCGGGGAAGGCTGACTCCTGGATTAAAGGGGAACACGAGAAGACTTTCGGCAGTTGGTTGCAGACACATCTCATGAATAACACCATTGTTGGAGATCAGCTGTACTTGTTGGCCAGGTGTCCATCTTCGACTATATGTACTTTCCAAGGGTACGAGATAAATGGAATACATTTTACACGATCGCCCAAGATAAAAAGAGCACCAACCAAAACAGTGGTGTCCGCTTTGATGCAACAGACGACAATGGGCAGAAGGACACATATTATGGGTACATAGAGGAGATATGGGAACTTGACTATGGACCTACTTTTAAGGTCCCTTTATTTCGGTGCAAATGGGTCAACCTGACAGCTAGCGGGGTAAAGGTAGACCCGCAGTACGGAATGACAACAGTGGATCTCAAGAATCTTGGGTACCACACCGAACCATTCGTCCTAACCAATGATGTGGCTTGATACGTCTCAAACGTATCTATAATTTTTGATGTTCCATGCTTGTTTTATACCAATTGCTACATGTTTTGCATCTACTTTAAAACACTTTTATACATTTTTGGGACTAACCTATTAACAAGATGCCGAAGTGCCAGTTCCTGTTTTCTGCTGTTTTTGTATTCCAGAAAAGCTAGTCTGGAAATATTCTCGGAATTGGACGAAACTACACGGGGGTGCCTATTTTTCCAGAACACGCCTGACGGAGCGAAGGAGCAGCAGAGGAGGGCCACCAGGGCCCCACACGCCAGGAGGGCGCGGTTCCCCCCTCTGCCGCGCCCTGGGGTGGTGTGGGCCCCTCGGGGGGTCCGCAGCCGCCGCCCTTTCGCCTACTTATTCCCCCCGACGCGAAAACCCTAAGTACCTGAGCAAATATCCACGAAAAGTTCCAGAGACGCCGCCGTCGTCAACCCTAGCTCGGGAGGGTTCAGAACCTCTTCCCGGCACCCTGCCAGAGAAGGGAATCGTCACCGGAGGCTTCTACATCGCCATGCCTGCCTCCGGAGTGATGCGTGAGTAGTTCATCCTTGGACTACGGGTCCATAGCAGTAGCTAGATGGTTGTCTCTCCACTTTGTGCCATCATGTTTAGATCTTGTGAGCTGCCCTACATGATCAAGATCATATTATTGTAATGCTACATGTTGTGTTTGCTGGGATCCGATGAATATTGAATATTATGTCAAGTTGATTATCAATCTATCTTATATGTTATTTAAGATCTTGCATGCTTTCCGTTACTCGTAGATGCTTTGGCCAAGTAGATGCTTGTAACTCCAAGAGAGAGTATTTATGATAGATAGTGGGTTCATGTCTCCGTTTAACCTGGGACAGTGATAGAAAGTTCTAAGGTTGTGGATGTGCTGTTGCCACTAGGGATAACCTAACGATGCTATGTCCACGGACATATGTGTTTGTTTACATTACGCACTTTACTTAATGCAATTATCTGTTGCTTGCAACTTAATACCAACGGGGGACTCGGATGACCACCCGGCGGTGGATTATTAGTCATAGATGCTGTTGGATAACGATCTATGTATTATGTCGTAATGCCCAACTAAATATCATAGTAGTCAACATGTCATGTATATGCATTGTCATGCGCTCACTATTCGTCAATTGCCTAGCTGTAATTTGTTCACGCAACATGTTAGTTATCTTTTATGGAGAGACACCACTAGTGAACTGTGGACCCCGGTCCATTCTTTTACACTAATTAAACAACCACAAATAGCAAACTGTTCCTTTTTCATTCTCTGCAATTTAATACTCATTTTCCACACCATACGTTTAATCCTTTGTTTTCAGCAAGCCAGTGAGATTGACAACCTCACTGTTTCGTTGGGGCAAAGTAGTTTGATTGTGTTGTGTGCAGATTCCACGTCAACAGTCCAGACTCCCTGCGACAGCTATTTTTCTGGCGCCGTTGACAACCTTCTGAAGAGGTGCTGCTCCTACTGGTTCGATAACGTTGGTTTCTTTCTGAGGGAAAACTTGCTGCTGACTACATCATACCTTCCTCTTGGGGTCTCCCAACGAACGTGTGTTTCACGTCATCATGGCTCAGGTTTTCTATGTGAAGGACATGTCTACCAAACCGAAAAAAAGAAAAGATAAGCAAAAGAATACATCGTCCGATGGGCCAAAGCGCCACATAGTTCTTTCAGGGAAAAGAAACATCGTGGGAGTGGATAACAAGACAGACATGTCAGAAGATTATAATAAGTTTCATGAAATTCCGCCCTTCACAGTGAAAACTGACCCAATCATCCTGTTAAATGATGAAGATTCTCCATGGCTACGGCGCAGAAGAAAACAGAAACAATAGATAGGGCTGTTGGTGATGTGTAATAATGTATTAAACCTTTTATGTAATGCATTCTATGGAATGTATTAAACCTTTATGTAAGGAGCATGTGTAATAATAATGAATGTGTATTTCCAATGTGTGTTGTCAAGAAGCTTCAATCAGCTGCAGTTTTACCAACACAATCTCTGCATTCTCCAAGATCTTTAGCATTTCCAAGTGAGGCAGAAAGCGCCACAATCCGGATGTTACTGCCATTCTCCAAGATCTTTAGCATCTGAGTAGTTCCCAAGACGATCTCTGGATATGAACTGAAGGACGTAGCTACTTAGGAAACCCGAATGATTTGTATTCGGTCGATGAACTGAAAGATTTTGTAGATAGAACAAAACATACGGTTTCCCCTGCATACAGCCCGACGGTGGCTCGTGAGTGCCCGCATATCAAATGCACCGTCGGCCGTATGCAGGGAATACGAATGCTTTGTTTACGAAATGAACTACAATGAGTACAAAGTGAGTGCCAAACATGTCCGAGAGGTGGGCTATATATAGGGTCACTGTATTCTGAAAACTCTAAACACTGAAGAGAACAAAACACACGGTTTCCCCTGCATACAGCCCAATGGTGGCTCGTGAGTGAACCGGGACTAAAGGCGGGCTTTGCGGTCACGACTCGTGTCCTCCCCCAGCGCTGCCCTAGCCACGTGTCTTCCCCTAGCGCTGCCCTAGAGGTCTTTATATATTGTCGCCGACGGGGTAAACCCTAATCCACCATTCCTAGCCACGAACGCATCGTCTCCACGAGATGGATCCGCCACGCCCGCCGCAGCGCCTTCTGGACGAGGTCGAGCGTGCTCGGCAGAGCGCGCTTGGGCGCTACCGCGGGAGCCTATCCCGCCGTATGCCCACGAGCCCGGCGTGGAGAGGAATGCCCTGCTACCGGCCTCCTGCTCCGGTGCCGGAGGAGGTGCGGAGGACGTACGAGCGCGCGTGGTCCGACGTCCCTGACCCCGACGAGGATGCGTACGCCACAGGGGTGGCGTGGGGATCCGCGGCCGCATACGGCGACTTGGCCGCCGCACCTCCACCAGCAGCCGCCGCACCTCCCGACGAGGAGGAGGAGGACGACGACGACTTCGACTGGAGCGACCATGGGGAAGAGGGCGGCGGGCCGCAGATGCAGGAGGCCATTGTAGCCTCCTTTCAGTCCGTGAGCGATGACCGTGTCCAACGAGACAGGACTTCCTGCCAGCTCAAGGCGAAGGAGGCTTCCGAGCTGGCTTGGGCGCTGAAAGACTCATCCTCCATGGCTCGTGCCCTACGCCGCAAACTTCCGTAAATTTACTCCTATACATCAATGAAATCAGTACTATTTCTGCTTTTCATAAAACAAAACAGAGCGCAACATTCAAATGGCACATGTGAATTTAATTATGTCTACGCATTTAGCTTCCTAATGACGAGTCTTTGAAAGAAGTCTAATTTTCAATATATTTAAATTTATTCCGCTATGAGGAATTTATTTAATATTTTTTCATTATTTTTGACAATTCCAAAAACCTTGCCCACAAAGTTTTGTAATGTGGTCCAAAGATTCTGAAAAGTTAATTCGTGTTATGGTTAAGTACGAACAATTTACCGAAACATTTCTTCATTTTTTATACGGGCGACATGTAATTTTTTTTTGTGTGAGACTCATGACCTAATGGCTTATATCCAGATGAACGATGACGACTAGGATATGCGCTTTGTACGCAATAGTTGTTTGAATTTATAGGCCTAATGTTCAGATGGGACAGATTCCTAATAAAAAAAGGTAAAGGGGAGGTTGCTGGTTAAGTGAAACTGTTAGTCCCACCTTGAAAATTTACTAGGTTTGTACCACCTTATAAGGGGAGATGTCCTATTTGTAGTTTTTTGTATGGTATTATATTTCACTTGGGCTCATCAGGATACGCAAAAATATAATGACAATAGTAAAAAAAAATCCTATATAATAGATCTACACTTTTTAGGTGACTATACAAATGAGTTCTATAACAAGATTCTAGAGTTTGGATGTAGAAATTATACATATATTTGTTTCATAATTTGGTAAATAGAAATTATTTTCTTTCTTTTGGTTGGATGCTATGCATATCCCACCGTTGCCCCTGGCCTATATCTGCGAAAAGGATTTGTCTTTCGTCACCTCTACTTGTTTCTATCGTTCCATATGGAGGTTGAAACATAATCCCACTCAAAGTGGCAAATCCTTCGTTTCTACAAAAGTAAGTTTTCTATCACACCTGGCTTACTTAAATGGAACATTCCATCCATTCTACGCTAAGGTGGAATAGAGTTAACCAGTCTGACCATACCCCTTAATATTGTATTATTCACCTCTAAGCCCCTTCTCGTCCACTACCACCGTCACCATGGCCTCCTCGTTAATGAATTGTTTCACATGTTTACTACAATCGCAAAACCATATCACCATGTTTTGATGTCTGATATAGGGGTTCCAAGAAATATAATCATGTTCCAAATAACGAATTCTTTGCTTGTACGACATGAGTAGTTTGATATCATATCTACTTTCTTGAAGTGGAACATTCCAACCTCTCTCGGCTAAAGTGGAATGGAATTAAACGGTCTAACAAACATCTTGTCCCCTTCTCATGCGCCCTCGTCGTCATGTTTTTTGCCACAACGGTCTCCACCTAACTCTTGGTTTCACATGTTCCCTACTACCGCAAACCTTAACAAACATGCGACAAAATGTCGGCCCAAGGCCCGTAGAGGCTTCGACAAACTATCTCACACCAATTCCACTACAAGGCCAAGCGATTTAGGGTTTCCTCGCCTTTCCCTCGCCTAGTTATAAAAGGCCATCTACCACCCCCCTCCTTCGTCCCTCGCCGCAAACCTCCCATTCTATCCATTCAATATCCACCTTGTCCCAATCGACAACACCTCTTCTACTTTTGTGGAGATTAGTTGAGGTCAATAATCTACTTGGTTATGATTTTTGCCGCATCTTCAAAGTGGCTAATATCCCAATTTTATCATCACAGTGCTTCGTCGGTCACCGTGGAGGCAAGCATAAGGTGAGGAAGCGCATGGCTCATCATCTCAGCAACCAGTTCGTTGAGTCCAAGGTGAGCAGGCGTGTCATAGATCAACACATCGATACAAAGAACTTTGTGTGCAAGAAGGAGAAGAACATGTTGGATCAACCCGATGATGCTCTGATAGTGGAATTAAAGCCGGATGTCTCCTCGTGCTGGTTGGGAAAATACAATTTTGGTATGTTCACTCTGCGCTTCTTTACCATCTCTGTAGTATTCTCATATGTGTTTTTAATAGTGCAATGACCTATTGTGGACAAGGTAAGGATATGTGGTGACAATGTAGAATATGATTAATCATAAAGTATGGCAACTCTGTTCTAGCATCAGAGCAACTATGTGCCCAATTCCAGTATATTTTATCTATAGGCATGTCTTTCGTTTTTTTACTTATAGATGGGATTCCTTTGATACACAAAATCACGCACACGCTAATCTGCGAACATGTCATGTGATACTTAACACCCTTTTCCATCATTTGGATCCTAAAACTTTCATGGCTGATGACTTCTATGTGCACGGTCATTGCACTTGTAACATCTTTCTTCATGCCTTTGTATGTATTGAAACTAGAAGGACACCCCGCGCGTTGCAGCGGGTATCTCTTAAGAAATTCAATAAAACGCATGAAATTGAAGTTGACTAAAGAAATATGCAATATTTAGTTAATCATGGTAGTCAAGAGGCTAAAAAATTTAGACATCAAATGTATGTGCGGTTTATAATTTAAAGATCGTGATGATTTAGGAGTGTATCTGATTGATATAGATAAGATTATATCAACCGGTTGAAGAAACATATAATGTGGATGGCTTGCATGAACATGACATGCACATTACCTCATAATATTTCTAGAATCTTTTTGAGTGAATACATATGAAAGAGCCCATAATTTTGAATAACAATAATATGATTTTCATCATTGAAAATAATTGGCAAAAAGTTCAGGACGAAACTAATTTTATTCCGGTGTTCTACTTGCACATGATTTACTTGTGTAACTACATAGCGACATGTTGTGATCTTATAATTCGAACTTCAAAAATTTTATGTGGACAATTTGATAGGCTAAAAAAAGATGATGGGGATGCTTGCATGTAGAGATAGAAAATAATTAATGTATGTTAGTGGGATGACATGGACAATTGATTGGCTAAAAGAGCAAGTGATGTGGATAGCTTGCATGTTGAGATAGAAAAATATTAATTGCACTTAGTGGGATTTTGCTTTATAAGAAGTATAGATAGGCCCAGTTGAAAATTGGCCCACAGGAGGCCCATGAAAATCTAAAGTATGTAGAACTTAAATGAAAAATCTAGAAGTAACAACAATAATGAAACTTTCAAAGATTACACAAAATAAATGAAAATCTAAATATTGCACGATAATAAACGCAATAAACTTGGTAGAACTTAATTAAAAATCTAATAGTGGCACCACAATAAATGAAAAGATGTGGCACAAAATATATGCAAATCCAAAGATTACGCGGCAATAAATAAAATTCCAAATATCAAAACATTAATTTCACCCAAAAAGGAGAAAATGAATTCACACTGACAACCGAGGTAAAATTTTAAAACTTCCTAAAATAAATGAAAAATATTCCAATCATTAATACCGCAGAGCGCCCCCTAAAAAATACCCACGTTAATATAAAAAAAACATTCTCTGAAAACTTTACATTAGACCCCTCTCACGTAAATTCTTAAAAATATATAAAAAATAGCAATGAGTAACTCGTCAAATTCTTCGTGTGTTTTTTATATAAATTCGTCTGGCTTCCCTACTATTTATAAGCCCTGGGACTTGACATATTTTTCTGTGCTCCATTCTCGCTCCTATTATATTCTTTTTCTCACTTTAGAATTTAGAGTCCTTGAACTTTGGTAAAGAAATTTGCATAGTGGCTAAGAATTTTGAGGCCTTTTGTTGTGGTATAGCTGATTTCGGTAGTATTTGTCAATTTTATTCTCCTATTTCACAGTTTATCTTGGATGATTTTTGGCTGTGTTCTAGAGAGATAAAATTATCACTGTGGATTTTCCGATTTGCTTCGAATTTCTTGGTATTTAGTCAAAAAAAAAAGAGCGGAGTAGTTCGTCTAGTCACTTTGAGGGACTAAACAGTCTAGAACACTTTCTTTGATCACACCAAATTTCCGGTCCAGACGTAAGAACTAAAAATTACAAGCTAGGCAGTTGAATTTTGGGTGTTTTGTTGGGAACCATGTCGGCGAGCGAGGAGGCCTGTGAAACGGGCAAGCAAAAGATCTCGCTAGACCTCTCCCTGGCACAAGACCCCGCTTCCTACCAGCCAGCACCCCCGCTTCAGACCTCCTCCAATGGCGTTGCACCCGCCATGACCGCAACTGGTTCTGCCTATGATTCGGGTATACACCCGAGCCAGCAGCAGCTTCAGCCACAACCCAGCGTCGGCGCACCCATGTCCGACGCCCAGGACGGTACCGCTTCCAACCAGCACGCAGCCGTGCTAGCGCTACTGACCTTCTCCAATGGCGTTACGCCCGCCATGAGAGCGCCCAAGCGGAAGTGCGGCCGCCCCCGCAAGAACGACCCACTCGTTGCCATGCCGCTGGCTACCATGCCGGCACTGCCTCCAGCTGGCATCCCGTCGGTGAACCCCCAGGCGCCACCAGCGATGCCATTGCCTCTGCTCCTGCCACCACCACCTTCAGCGAATGCAACGCAGCGTGTCAAGAAGACCAGGGTCCGGGGGCCGAGGTCCACCGCCAACAAGCAGAAGGTGACAGCGGCAGGTATATACAAGTTCTGATAGTATAGTAGCGCAAAAACGCATACATATATGATGGTATTTTATCTGAGCTACTCGTCTCGTAATACACTCTACTTCTAGTACTCATTAGTCATTACACGCTGTCGTGCCGTTTAATAGTATGTGTTCTTTAGGAGCACCTGCATCTAACCTGAGATGAGTTCTACAATTATGCGTGATGTGTCTCCGATATCCTTCCAGATGAATACTTGAATGCTAGCATCAGATTGCGAACATTGCGTTTTTTTTCTCTTTCAGTCTTAATTTTAAATGGAATTTTTTCAGGGTCAGGTGTGAATGGATTAAATCCTGTGGTTATCACGATCCAAGCTGGAGAGGTAAATTGACGCACTATTATGGTTCTTCTAAAGATATACAAGTGCACTATTATAATTATGTCATATTATTAGATATAGGAAAATCTATCGATATTTTTATTTTACGCAAGTATGATTTATTCTGTGCATGTATTTAGTGTTAAATATGGTGTTTAAGTTCTTTTCTAATTGAGCAAAGTCGTCCATGTGAAGCACTATGTGAGATGTATTTACATATTTTGCACTTTAACTCGTTTTAAACATTCATCGGATGAAACTTCTTACGTATGAGTTCGATGCACTAAACACAAATGTATTTTTCATGCCCAGCCATTCATTAAATGATTAGAGCTTCACCTATTTCATCTCTTGTTATAATTATATTTTCCATCAGCTCTCATGATTTAATTCTAAGGAGAGGTAAATTGACGCACTCTTGTGCACGCCTAAAGATATACTAGTGCACTATTAAAATATGTCATATAATTAGATGTTAGAATATCTGATTGATTATATTTTCCATAAGCTCTACCAAAGCTTCTGCCTGTTGTATGGTAGTAAATGCTAATAAAGGATCCATGATTTACCAAAGCTTCTGCCTGTTGTATGGTAAATGCTAATAAAGTATCCATGATTTCAGGATGTAGCAACTAAAGTAATGTCCTATTCTGGGAATGGATCGGCAGTTTATGTGCTCTCTGCCCATGGTGTTGTATCCAATGTGACACTGCGTCAAGGAGCTTCAATTCATGAAACGATTATTTATGAGGTTTGTTCCAGCTTTAACTTGCAATCTATACACTTGAAATCCATATTTGCTCGTATGCAATGGAAATTATACCTCGGTTCCAACCGAACTTCGAGAATTAGAAAGAAAATATAGTGTGAGGTAGTGCTATATAGAGAAACAGTCTAAATGTTTCCATTACCAGCCTACTGAAAGGAAGGCATATCGTTTGGCATATCTCGTTTTTTGGAAATTAATTACAGTTGTCTGACCTCTAGATTTGCATCATTTCAAATAATAACATAATTATTCTCATCCATCATGCAGGGTCATTTTGAGATTCTCTCTTTGTCTGGCTCGTATCAGCCATCCGAGACTGATGGAATGAGCACTCGCACAGGTGGACTCAGTGTTTCGCTTGCTGGTCTTGATGGCCGTCTTTTTGGTGGCGGAGTGGCAGGAGCTTTGATTGCAGCTTCATCTGTCCAGGTATAAACCCAAATCACTTGATGAACACGCTTCTAACAGTCCAGCTAATGTATCTACAATAGTATGCTATCCCTACATAAAAATTTATGTGCTTCTGTTAAGATATGGCTCATTTAGAAGATGACATCGTAATACGAAATTTACATGTATGACAACCGGACCTTGTGTTTTCTCCTAATGATTTTTGCTATTGTACTAATGTTCAGGTGGTCATAGGAAGGTTTCCAGTTGAAGAGAAAAAGAAGCTCAAACGCGGTGCGACCAGTGGTATTCCAGGTGCTAGTGGATCCTCTGGAAGCTCACAGAACTAGAGTGTCTCTTGCTCATTCAACACAAGTGCTGTCCAACATCCCATGAAAATGAACTTCAGATGAATCTACAGTTCTGTAGGTAGCCTTGCTGAAGGAACTGATAGTTTTCCTTCGCTTAGTGCTGCCAGATTATTCTCTTGTAATGCCATTTATCTATGTCTTAGCTTTTCGCTCCAAATACTTATATTTTCGCTCCCAGCTCGCTTCAACTTCTTAGCTTTTTGCTCCTAGTTGTTTACCCCTTCGCTTCAAATGCTTAGCCTTCTGCTACTAGCTCCAAATGCTCGTTTGTGCCTTACTCCAGCTTAGACAACTGCGAGAATTCTTTATTTTGCTGGATGGACCCATGGATGTGGTCTAGTTAAATTATATGTTGTAACAGGATGATACTTTTTCATAATATGCTTTTCTTCTATACTCATGAGTTGAGCTTATGAAATGCTGCATGGTCATATTGCACACATCTGGAGTAGAAACCAAATAATGTTTGGGTTAAGTAGTACAGAACCAAGCTAGCTAGGCTCGTTGCTTGTTTGAAACGTGAAAATTTTCTAGTAGGTTGTAGAACTCTCCTAGAGTTCCGTTTATTGCGATCAATGCACAGTGTTGTCATCAACAGACTATCAACCTTGTTTTTGAAACCACACATCCGGTTTCCGTGCAGAATTGGTTTCCAATAAGCTATTTTTCCTCACACAACTGCATCAGCAGAGCTATATCTGCTATAGACTGGAGCGCATAATTCTTAACTATGGAGAAGTCATGTATCAACCAAGTCAAAGAACAATGCATGATCAACAACGATATTTACCCTGCAATCCTGGATCTGAAATCAAGAAAAGTCTTCCTTCATTAGCTAAGGAAAATGAAAACTTCTCAGTAGCAATAGCAAGTGGGGAAAACTGACGGATACACTTGAGCACAAGTGTGCTCGCTTTTCAAAACCATGTAGCAATAGCAAACGAAAACTGAACATTTTTTTACAGCAGCATATACACATCCAATACCTACCCACAAGTTTCGTTTAAAAATATGTTGTTTTTGGACTACACAAAAAAGAATAATTTCAGGATAAAAAAGAGTTTTTATTCCTTTAGATAGCTACAATTAATTTGTTATTTTTCTGTAACCCTAAATAGAATACCCTTGTTACAGAAACTTTGTATAAGTATAGAGAGCATGTACACGTATTCACGAAAAAATGAATTTTCTTAAAACTCCAAAGTACCATTAAAAAAAATCAAAAACCGAGCAACAGTGTGTTCGGGTGCCACAAATCCATGGAACCCTGCGCCTAGTCATTAATAAACATATTTCTTTGTGAGATTAACATGTTTTGCCAACAAAATACTTCAACCGTGTATATTAGGTAACTACTTCGACAATTCTCTACCATACGTACCGGCGTGCCAATTGAAAAACTGTAGTTCGGGAAAGAATATTTTTGGAACATATTTTTTAAACAAGGTATAAGATTTGTTACTTTAATCTATACTTACTATTAAAAGAGCAAACATGTTACGGATACATTAAATTTGAGCCGTTCAATATCAGATCAACGAACCAGATCAATCCTCCAATATTGAGCACCTCAACACACCTTTTCAGTTTTGTTAAATTACAAAGATTGCCACCGCTTAAAAAATAAACCGACCACTCGCCCACCTGCCCAACCCTTCCGCGCCGCGCCCTCGGCCGGGATCTCCGCGCTCCGCCGGCCCTGCCCCCGTGCAACCGGACTACTCCCTCCGTTCCTATTTAATTGACATGCATTTGTCTAGTAACAAATGTATCTAGACACTAAACAAGTATAGATACATCCATATTTGGACAAACTCAAGTCAATTAATTTGGAACGGAGGGAGTAGATCTCTGGTCGCTGCCGGCCATGCCCCTGCGCACCGCCGGCCCTGCACCTCTGCCTCTGAGGCTCTGACGACTCCCCTCACGGTGCCCTGGTCCTACAGCACGGTATTCCCTGCCTAGAGTCTCCCTGCGCCACTCGCAGCTCTATCCCATCCCTGGCTGTGGGACTCTGGCTCGAGGTTACGAGGTCCCGTCCACCCTAGGTGCTGACCCGTCTTGCTCCTAGGATCGGTGATGAGTACGCCTCCTCCTGGTGTGCTTCGCTTCACTCACCGCCCATGGCTATAGCTGCAGTTCCGCCCTCCTCACCACGGCGGCCCCCTCCTCCACCGCCTACTTCCCGCGTGCGCCACCCCCTCCCTCCGCGCACTCCACACGCGCCTCCTCACGACACGGCCTTCTCCGCGGCCTCCTCGCCCACACCAAGCTGCTCAGCTGCTACGCGGCGCTCGGCGACCTCGCCTCCGCGCACAGGGTGCTCGATGGAACGCCCCGCCCGGACGCGTACACCTACATGGTCGCGCTCGGAGGGCACGCCGCCGCGGGGCGCCACGCGGAGGCCGTCGAGCTCCACCGGGACATACGGCGCCGGTGCCTCGCGGCGCTGGACGACGTCGTCCTGCTGTCCCCTCACGCTCAAGGCCTCCGTCAGGTCCGCGGACTTCCGCTATGGCAGGCGGCTGCACTGCGACATCGTCAAGGCCGGCTGCGGGGACGCGTTCGTGATGAACTGCTTGGTTGACATGTATGCCAAAGGTGGCGACTTGGAGAACGTGCGGAAGGTGTTCGAGAGGGTTCGTGAACGGAACGTGATGTCCTGGACGTCGATGCTGAGCGAGTGCCTTCAGAATGGTCTCGCCGAAGAAGGACTTGCGCTGTTTAACCAGATGAGGGGAGAGCATGTGCTGCCGAGCGAGCACACAATGGGGAGCGTGCTCAACCGCTTGCACCATGCTCGGTAGTAATCCCTGGATAGTGCACTCTACGTGTTTGTATTAATGCCTTACATAACTTAACTCTTTTTAAGACTGGACAATATTTCCCATCTCAACAAGTGGAGTATGGATTTAATTGATTTGGAGACACTGGTCTTGTCTTCCGCTGGTATAGAATTATGTGGTATCAAAATAAATCTTGTTGCAAAAATACCACCATGATCTAACACTAGCGGATTTTTTTTTGCATTGCACTTAAGGTGTGTGTCTCTAATCTGCTAGCATTGTAAAGATGAGCAAGTACCTGAATGTTTAAAGAAATTTCAGAACTATAAAGTGATGTCCTGGTTCAGGGAATATCTAATTTTCTAGCTTCTTTCAAATTCGTATCTGTTTTTTAATTTTATATTCGTCAAACCTATGGAGCAGCGCTTCTACACCATCTGGTTGTACTGCTGCTGGCAGTGTTTTGTTGGCTATGTATTTTGTGTCATGGTGTAAAGCTTACATCACATACATTTGTTTGTTCTCGAGAAGAACTATCTCTTTTGGTAAGTGATAATGTCATATTACTCATGTTACTTATGCTTTAGTTAGATTTCCTATTGATTATAGAAGAACGAATGACGGCTGTTTAGTACTTCTTGCAAAGATATGACTTCAAACTGGAGTATACTAATTGGCCCTCCCTACAGTCTGGAAGTGATTCTCGGCCTATATATTTGCCTATGGAGTTACATTATCCATGAACTCTTTCTCACACATTAATTAAATATCGTCTATTCATTGCTTCGTACAAATTGGTTGCAGATTGCAAGATTTTATAAGTGCAAAGGCAATCTAATGATATAATTCCTGATTTGATGACCATACTCCAGGCAATGAAATCTCTACATGTCAATTTGCTAAAGTTAAATCGTGCAGATCCATGCCTATTGTTACACCATATGTGTTGGTTACATGTTCTCTTATCAAATGAATAATAAATTTATACGCATCATAAATTTCACTAAGCACATTTCAACAGTTGGCATAACTATATGATCCTTATTAGATAATGTTGTGGACGTGTACATTGCCCAATGGCTTGTAATGCTGCTGGCCTGCTGCGCATGGTGTACCCATGGAGCCCCAAAAAAATCAAATCATCTCTGGTGGATTTTATGATGATTCTTCATGCCCTAAAAATACTTTTAAATCATGTCGTGTATAGAACTGACTTTGAATCTGATAATTAATATGAAAACTTAACCGGGGTTGAGGACTGACTTCCAATGTGACAACTTAACCGAGGTTGAGGACATGCTTATCTATCGAGCTACTCTTCAGAGGTAATAGGACACATGCTTATCTACTCTCTAACTTGTGTGTAAGTGATGATATTCAGCTTAATTGGAAGACATGATTTGTAGAGACGTGCGTTGCACGTGCATATATACTAGTCTATATCTATACTACTATTAAAAGAGCAAACTTGATCGGATACATTAAATCTTACGCGTTTGTTATCCTATCAACGACTCAGATTGTTTCGCCCGTGTTGAGCAGCTCAACACCTACCAAAACGAAACGTTATTCGGCAGTCTAGGTATCCGGCAGTCGAGATTATTCGCTGCAACGTACGGTCCCTCGGCCATGGACGCGGCCGTTGCGCCTGCGGGTGTGCATGACCGCCGGCGCCCGTCCGCGATGATGCCCATGCGCCTGTGCACCACCGCTCGCGCGTCTGAGTTGGGAATCACAGTGCCGTACATCGCCGATGGCTCCTCCTACTAGGCCATCGCGGCTCCTACTAGGCCCCTAACTCAGCGCCGCCGCGTTTTGTCTGGCTGTTCGGAGGTCAGGTCCAGCAATCTTTTTTTGAGAATTACGTCAATCTGGCATCAATAGCTGCCCCTATGAATTTGTGCTATCATTGCTCCAGATCTGTTTACCAAATATGTTTTTCCGATGTACCAGCCGGCCGAGATCAAATTTGGCTAGGACTCGCACAGAACTGCTGAAACTAGCGCCACTGATACGACCAATGTGCCATAAGCAATAAACGAAAACGTGTCTGATCAAAGCTGCTTCATATTGTTTAGCAGTCACCAATTGCCGGCGGCCGGCCGCTGCGAGACAGGCCTTGGGCCACCAAGGAATGGACTGGCGTTCTCGACTCCATGACCGTCCAGTCATCCTGTGATACACATTCAAAGCAGTGACCTGCTCGATGTCGGGTTGTTGGACGCGTAGCCAGTTCGCGACGTCGGCCAGGGCACGATCTGCCTCAGTCCACTTTAAGTCTTTAATAACTGGCCAGGAAATCAGGATAACTCGCAAGTCGATGTTGAGGTATGTAATTGTCTGATATGCACATGTTATTTGTAACGTACATAGAAATTTTGATTGTGCAATAAGCAGCTGAAGCACTTGCACGAACTCAGGAATCATAGTCCAACTGTTCGCATGCATGATGCAACGATTGATTCCAGCTAAGTGGTGACATCAATACATCATGGTGCAAGGATCAGAGAGGGGAAACCTTTAGACTTTTTTTTTTTAAATTTACCTTTAGACTGTTCTTGGGGTGCAAAATTTGTGTAAGCGCTCTTCCGTAAATTTGGAAAATGCAAACTGAGCATGTTCTTAATGATTAAAATCACTCCGTAAATGATGTCATCAAATCTATAAGTGTTTATTGACTATGTTGAACATGAAAATACATACATTTTGATAATAGAGTATATAACTTTTATGCCACTTTTGAAAGCCATCTATATTGGAAACATGCTTACAGCCTAAGATCATGAAGACATTCTTCTTTGTAAATATTCTCATTGATGTTTCATTTTTGTAGGGGTCAGATCCTATTGATTTATAATTTGTGGAGTACACGACAAGATTCTCACAAACTCTTTTTGGTGGATGTCAGGTAGACCAAATAACAAATAAATTATATATCAGAAGTCTAGCTGCGCAAATGCACGGTTTGCTTCTACATAGATATGTCTATTTTTCACTAGCAGAAAACCCTAAACAGTTGGGGAAACTTTCCATCTCTAACTGGTCGGAGTCTATAGTTGTATCTCTCTTACTCGCGTAAATCCTACGGCTGCCTGGCACAAAAGCAGCTCTACCACAGGTTTACGGAGGATAGAGGTGGTGTCAATTAATGCCACCGGTGATTCAACGATGGCCGCACAAGCTCCAATTTGCAGTGAAAGAAATTTTCCCTGGGTGTTTTCATTTGTGCTTACTGTTTGCAACGGTGGTTACGTGCGTTGGCACGTGCACGTCAACTAGTACTATTAAAAGAGCAAACATGTTGGGATATTTTAAATTTAAAGTGTTCAATTGTCTATCAATGATGATCCATATTGTCCCAATGTCAAGCACCAAACACGTTTGACCAGTCCAATAGTTATTTCATCCGTATAGGGGAAAAAGAAAAACATCGCCGCGCGTAGAGGAAAAAGAAGGTCAAATCCGCCGTAGAGCTCGGCCGCATCTCCGGCAACACCAGCCGCCTGGGCAACGGCGCTCAGCTTGGGACGGCTAATTGCGATCGCTGCGAGACTGAACGCATAGGCAGCGGCACCCTACCTCCCCACTCTCGCTCCCGAGTCCATCCCAATGTCATCTAAAAAAATCGCGATCTCGAACCTAACTGGTCAGACGGCAGCGGCGATTCCTTGTTCGGCGGCGTCAGCCCGAGGCCCGATCTTTACCAAATACTGGCTGCACAAACGCCGCAGTCGGGTCCGCCGCCTAGAGGGACGAGGAGGGCTACGAGCGGGACGGGTTGCACAGCCCGGCGGCGACGACCGTGGAGGACGAGAGGGTTGCGGAGGCTGAGGAGGCATGGGGATTGTGGAGCAGTGCAACTCCCCCGTGGCGATCAGCCAAACAGGCCGATCATAAAGTCGAGGACGCCGAGGAGTCCGGCCCGCGCCTCCAGGCGGTGTAGTAGGTTGCGATGATCGGGCTGGAGGAGTTGTACCAGCTGCTAATCCGCACGCGCAGGGTCGACGCGACATGGACGGCTGGCAGTGGCAGAGATTCAGACGATGCAGAGTATGTGGTTCCCCGCGCCGCCCCTGGTCCATAGCCAGCATGGTCGACACTCGGCACTCTGCCATGACGTATCCCGTCGTTACACGCGCCGACTTGCTCCAATTTTCATGTTGCCGTGACCGAGGTGTCCATCGTCCACATCCCTGAGGCGTCAACCCATCAGCCAATGCCCTCATGACTTGAAGAGAAGATGACCAAACCCGAAGAATTCTACTCCAGTGCACACCTGAATAATGATCCGGGTAATGCACTTCGAATTTGTTTGCTGGCACCATCGCTAGCGTCGCCAAGACGACGCCTTTCTCGGGACGGACTAAATCCCGCCATGCACCTCCTTTAGGATGGTGCGTCGACGAGGAAAGTCAAGATGAAGATGTTCATCGGTTGAGACGCGGCCTTGGTGCTCAGTTTAAGATAGGCTTTTCTTGTTGTTGTTGCTGTCCGCGGACTAGTCAGTGTGGAGTGGTGTGACGGTGTCGTGCGCACCGGACTGTCACTTTCTTGTACTCAAACCTCTGGCTTCTATAAAAGTAAGGTACGCAATTGCATACTCTCGAAAAAAAAAGATGCACTTAGGGGGATTAGCTCAGCTTTCTTATCCAAGCAATCAATAAGGCCCAAAAGTCTATCTTTTTCTTTCTTATATATACTCCTTACGTTTTTTCCCTCCCTTTCAAGAAGCTCCATGTATGGCATATCTTATTCTGCCAACGTTCCATAGGATTAGCACCATACAAATAGACTTACACTCTTTTTTATCATATCGACAAAACTGTCTTGGTGTAGCCATGATAACTCAAAAAGAAATGTGAATTATTCCCGAGGTGAGCTTGTCACCTGAGTCGAGAATAAGTGGTGTATGATCCAATCCAGCCCGTGGCAGTGCTCTGATCGAAGCGAGAGGAAATTTTCGTCCCCGTCAATGCTAGCTATAACTCTATCCAGTGTTTCATATGTCGGGGAATCTCTCCGAGTATCCCACGTGTACTGCATACCTGAGATCAATTTCCTTTAGATCTAAGCTCTGAATGGTAGCATTAAAAACAAAAGGCCAACAAGGATTAAAGTTGTTTTATTTTTCTCCTCTTTTCTCTGAATGACATTAAAATCTCCCCCAACAAGCAAAGGTACTCTCATCCTCACAAGTACGGACCAGCTCCGCCAGAAACACAGCTTTTTGTGCATCTTGAGCCGCTCCATATACCGAGATTTAGAACGATTTAGTACGAAGATTAAACTTCACACAATTATCCCCACTGGAAACATCTTTTACTTGCTGACTTAACAAATTAATTCCAACAAGAATACGCCTGACCTCCCTTTTGGTGGTAGGCAGTACCAAGCAATGTCCAACCCTTTCGACATCTTTTTCAGAAAAGGGGTGAAAAGTTTGATCTCCCATTTTCAAGAATAGCAAAATAAAATCAATTTATAATCTCTATAAGTCTCACAAACGAAAATGTGTCTAGCTATATCTCTAAAATCGTCGCTGTTCCAAAAACACCATCTCATTGCTATTACTTTTCTACCTATGTTTTTAATTCTAATGCTTCCCAAACGGATGAGCTATCTTTGACACTTTCTTATCGACCCTTGTGGTCTTAGCCGCCTGTAGGGGTGAATTCTTGTGATCCTCAAAAGATTTCATCTCTTCAAGCTGCAAGTCCTCACTAAGCCTATTAGTTTCTTCCAAAACCAAACAACCAAGTCCTTCCGAAGATTCCTAAGTTTATCCTCTTTACGCTTTAACATCACTAACCTCCTATTCATTTTTAACTCGATTCAGAAATTTCACTAGTCGATTGTCCCAAAGAAACCCCAAGTTTACACACTTTCCCTTTCGTTTGAAATACCCGTTCCAGAAAGAGTGTACTTCCCATTCCTTAGAAAGTCAATTTTTGTTAAGTTTGACCATGTTTATACAAAAAAACTAACATTTATGCTATCAAATTAGTATCACCAGATTTATGATGAAATATATTTTCATCGTATGCCTATTTAGTTTCATAAATATTGTTATATAATATATTTTTATATTAACTTGATAAAAATTTAAAATAGTTTAACTTTCCAATAAAGTTAGAAGTACACTGTTTACGGGACGGAGGGAGTACACCTCTAATACACACATCTTACACGGCAAACATACATGTGCCACTTTCGTGTGTCTTCCATGACAAAGTTATTCTTTGCATATTTATCCTGAAGTTGTGCTTGTTTTTCCTCTGTTTATACTGAACATATAACCATATGCTTCACTGAAATACTACCTATATTTTGTTCTTAACCAAGCGCTTCTCTTTCTGCACATGAGGGAACGCAGGGATAAAAGTTGGCACATATCAATCCTCATTTGCGAGCTGAGGCCTTTGTTTTAGCAGTCTGTTACTCTCTTTTTCAGCACCATATACTGTCTGATGGCGCAACCCACAACTCAGTGCTCGGTTCACATGGTTTAGTTTCATTCCACGCGATATGTGTTGCTGCTTCCTGTTTGTTTTACGGTGCTCATTAGTAACCGGTAATATATCTATTACTGTAGGTTCGCATCTGTGAACGTGAAAGCAGACGTATAGTTTTATCTCTACACTGCACCCTATATATACTACTCGTACATAGTTAAGTGAATCAGTCACAAATATAAGATCGATCAATGAATCCGACAATTAATCCACGGATGTACAGCCACAATCTTTACTTTGTTAGCTGACCTTACGTAGCAAGTGTGGTTCTACACTCCCAATCACACGTAAATCTATGGATGGATGTCCATTTCCGGCTATCTAGGGTGATAGCTAATCAAGTCTGACAATGAGATACTACTAACAAAGCACGACCCTATTGATTATATAGTAGCTAACAGCCAACTGTTAGCAGTACGCGCAGTTATTGGAAGTTGAAAGTTTAGCGCCCATATCCATTAACTCAGACGATAGACATAGCTAGGCGTGCAATTCATGCGAAGCCTCTTCTATAAATAGGGCAAATGTAGAGGCGATACCATCTCATCCCAAGTTAGCTGGTTATTACTCGATAAAACTGATAATCAAAATGGCTGTCAAGTCGCTACTTCTGCTTGGTGTCGTACTAGTCTCGCTCATGCTTCTCTCCAGAATGTGGCACATGGTAGAGAGCTTACTGAAGCTAAAGGTCCTCTCTCTCTCTCTCTCTCTCTCTCTCTCTCTCTCTCTCTCTCTCTCTCTCTCTCTCATGATGTGTGCATTGCATAGAATTGTTAGAATAGCTAACTGAGTGGGATAATTTTGCAGGCACAAATTAAGTAACTTTTCATCCTATAGATATGCATGAATATACAAACCTCAAGTTGTTCACTAGATTATTGTATACATGCAGAGTCCGAAGAGAAGAATGTGAAACCTGCAGGAGGACCGGGCCTCAAGGATGAGAAGTGGGGAGGTGGACACCATCATGGTGGAGGATACGGCGGCGGAGGGTATGAAAATGGTGGGGGATACGGAAATGGTGGAGGGTATGGAAACGGTGGTGGATATCAGCATGGTGGGGGATACGGAAATGGTGGAGGATATGGAAATGGTGATGGATACCACCATGGTTGGGGATATGGAAACATTGGTGGTGGGTATGGTGGCGGATATGGAAATTATGGGCACGGTGGAGGCCACGGGTCTGGCTACGGTAGCGGAGGCTATGGACCCGGATATGGTGGCGGGTATGGTCATTCAGGCAATGGTGGTTATGGCGGTGGCTATGGTGGTTATGGTGGCAGCGGCTATGGTGGAGGGTACGGTGGTGGTGGTGGATATGGTGGAGGTGGAGGATACGGTGGTGGTGGAGGGTACGGTGGTGGATCTGGTGGTGCTGGCTATCCTTGAGGTGCATATGGTGTAAGATATCACAATGGTCGTTGGCACTAGAAAATAACTGGATATGTATATTTGTTTTAAATATGGCATGTGTGTTGATTTGTGATGTTCGTGAATAAAAATGGTCGTTATGTTTGCATATAGGAGCAAGGTCCTCCATAAGAGTAAGAAATCCGGCTAGCAAGCTAGCTGCTAGCCTTGTGTCCTCTCCTATGTATGCAAGAGAATATATATTTTGAATTGGCAGTGTCGTCAGACGTGGACTTGTATAGTTAATGATAAGATAATTAAGCAATAACATTACCATCAAGTTTTGTGGTAGTTTAATTTATTCCCAAAAGTAGTGTTAAAACCAGCTTTGTCAACTCGAAATAAAAAGCCCCACGGACGTAAGCTTAGAGATATGAAGATTAAGCATCATTACGTCATTAAGTGATTTGAGGAATCACATTGATTTTAGAACAAGCATATTACTAAGGAGGGGCATGCATGAACCTAGAAAAAACTCGCACGCAGCTAGAAATCAAGTTTCCAAACCTAATGAACCCTTTGCCCGATTTACATTCCCATGTTCTTTTTTTGGAAATGGCGGAACCTATTTTTATCTTGGAGATTTTAATGTAAATTTCATGATGAAAATAATAAAACTTTGGAGTCATAGGGTTGCCCTTCTTCTATTATTCTGGATGTGGGATGATTATCTGATATTTTTCAAACCCTCAGCGTTCTTGTTCTGGATGCAGCATGAACCTAGAAAAAACTCACAAGCAACTAGAAATCAAGTTTCCAAATCTAACGAACACTTTGGATTTACGTTCCCGTGATTTTTTTTTTTGTAAATGTCGGAACCCTTGTAAGATTCATTTCACGATGAAAATAATAAAACTTTGGAGTCATAGGGTTGACTTTTTTTTATGTGGGACGATTATCTAATTATGTGGCTCCTATAAGATTCTCTCTACTAGTGTTCTTCTCCGTTGGCGAAGTTTCACCCACTTCGCCCAATCACTGATGGCAGGTCTTCGAGATGATTTCCTGACCTTCAAAATTTGTAGCGGCAAGTCCACACACCGGATGCTCGACGGCCACACCTAGCGGTAAAGGAGATTCCAAAATCTCCAAGAGTAACAAGGAGATGTTATTTGGCTATAACTCGATCTTGCTAGGTGGTCAATCAAACTCAAACTCCAACTCTCAAGAATTTCTCGCAGAAACAAGTGTGTGAGAGCCAGGGGAACTCAAAACAGTAGATCAGAAAATCTAGGAGTGTAGCTCAAGACGCCAACTTTACCCACTAGGGCTCGGGTGCTATTTATAGGCGTGTTCCGCGGCTAGCCCTTACCGCCAGATATTTGTGTAAAGATAGGAGTAACGGTACAATATTCAAATTAGGTTGTCCTCAACTAGTGTTGCGGACATATGAATCAACCACCTATAGTTTCAATAACGGCCATGAAGGTCTAACTAGTGGCTATAAACTCTTCGATCGTTACATGAGGCGCTAGACTCAACTCAGATTTACTAGGCCGTAGCCTCTACTTCAACCTCGTGTCCAAAAGCTACTTAGGATATCAAAGCGGATTGATGCCTAGAGATATTTCCAATGGGGGTGTTTGTTGTGGAAGATGCTTTGAGTAGAATGGAGCCCACAAAAAGTTCCACGTTCTGCCTTGAAGATCTAAGCCCTCTTAATAATACGGTTGTAATATTCGACTCAAAGCTAAAAAATAAAAACTATGTCTTCAACCTTGTTCAGATTCTGAGTCTTCGTGTGCACTCGATCCGCTTTCGGCTTCAACATAGCTTTTTATTCAACTAAGCATCTTCATCATTTGGTCTTCAAACCGTACTTTTTCCAATGTTCTTTTCTGCCCTAGTATATAAGTGCACCAAAAAAATTATTTTCATCAAGATTGCGCCTGTGCCTTGAGTTTTTCCATGCGCACGGTCTTCAACACCTCTTGTGGGGAATGCCTTCAAGGTGGTTAAACCAACTCATGTGACTATATTCATGTGTATACTAGGTAAAAATATTAGTCCCTTAATTGTATTGTCATCAATCATCCAAAAGCTACTCAGGAGGGCATTAGTTGCACTTTTAGTCTCCCCATCTTTGGGTGATCGGTGACAACACGATTAAAGTTTCAAGGGATATGAAAGTTGAAGAAGCTGTTTGTTTTAGATTCCTTTTAAATATAGTGAGAGGATCCCCCTAAAACTGTGCACTTGTTTGAATTTATGTTTGAATGCAAGTGCATGCATAGAAATTGTGAAAAGCTCCCCCTACATATGGAATCTATGGGGTGCATTGTGTATGATATGCATGAAGAAAATGAAATGGACTAAAACGTGATGCACCAGACAAAGAGACATGCAAACCATGTAGTTAAGAGTTTGGCAGGTATCAGAGTGTTAAGGTACATAATCATAAAATAATTTTACAAGACATAACACAATGATTTGAATTAAAAACGATGAGTCTTGCAATGTTTGCCTTGTTCCCATGCTTGAAGCTCATCCTCTCCCCATTTGTCATTGAGACTCATAAAAATAATGAAGGAATTCTTGGAGGAATGGTTGATGAAGACATTGCGGGAGTAGACCGAGGACGAACTGAAGAGAACTCCGAGGGTTCTACAAAAGAAAGATCCATCTCATGAATTTCCTCAAGCCTAAATTTGTTGCAACCGAACACCTGAAGGATCTTTCACGGGTTTGTTCTTAAGCATTGGCGTCTTGGTCGGTGTCGAACAACGTGTTGACGTCTGATTCGAATGACTTCTAATGCATGGTTTGATCCTCATTGAATTGACAGCTGATTATTAGCTCCTTCCTCATTTTGTATTTTGTGCTTCTTGATTATTCATGAAGGTGTGTTGATCTTCCAAGATTTGCAGAAGAGCGCAGTGCTCAAAGCAGTCAGAATCTTTGAAGGAAAGTTGTCTCTAGCTAAGTAAAAGTCAAGATCTAGAGGGTTGTGAGGCTTCCTTGGCTGACCAATAAGTTCAGTAGGCTTCACTTCTTCATCAAATGGTTCAAGCGTTGCATGGGAAATTCGTTTTGGATGCCTCATCATATATTCTCATGATGTTCCTTGTTACGAAATTGAGTCTGTGTGATATTTTCAATGAGCGGCATGAGTTGAGTCGCGTAGGGTAGTTGTCTGCGTGGATTTAACATGAACAAATAAATGTTCTGAATGAATATGGTAAGAGAAAAGATTGATGTGTCATGGCATGTGATGTCTACTACACGCTTCTATTCTTACAGACTATGTTGGGTCTCCAAGCGCAGAGGTTTGTAGGACAACAGCAAATTTCCCTTAAATGAATGACCCAATGTTTATCGAACTCAGGGAGGGGTAGGTTTAATTTATCCTCTCTCGAACAATCCTGCAATTAAGATACAAGAAGTCTCTTGTGTCCCCAACACACCTAATATAATTGTCAGTTGTACACTAGTTCGGCGAAGAGATTGTAATAAAATGTTAATAAACACTAGTACAGAACGACACATCGGATACCCCTCTATGGAAACGACACGCATTGGGCGACGGAGAATCGAGCTTTCCGCGCGAGAAAACCCGCCCGCGGGGGCTATCCTCCCGCGACCCGTGACACATCGGCAACGGTTGCGTTTCCAGCAACCGTTTGCGTTATATGAGCAACACACATATTTTCGTGTCCGTATGCAATTATTGTCTCTATTGTAAACGGTTAATATGGATGACTGTATCCGATGATTCCGTCCAGACCTAACGCTATGAGTGGTGTCGAGTTAGCCAACTGCGGAGATACCCAATAGACTGAAAGATAGGAGCGGCGGCGGCGAGGGCGGAGGCGGTGGCGGAGGCTAGATCTTACATATGTACTACGGCGTCGTGAGGCGCGCGGTGGTTGTGGGCGTCGAGAGGCAGCGCGTTGGTTGCCGGCGTCGAGAGGCAGTTCAGGGAAGCTTGGTCCCTGTTCCAGCTACTGGGGCGGTGGTATAACCCGAAAACCTACTACTTATTTTTTAATTATTGTGATTTAGGAGCGCAGAGTCTAAATCTTACATTTGTAGTTTGCCATTTTACTAGATGGATCGTGATCGAGCTTGGATGTACGGTTGTCGCACGAGTCCTGAATTCTCACAAGGTGTGGTTGAATTCTTGGACAGGGCTTCGCAACACATGCTAGAAAGTAATGAACCGAAGATGTTTTGTCCTTGTTGAAAGATCGATATGTCGACTAGAGGGGGGGGGGGGGGGGGGGTGATTAGGCGACTACCAAATTTTAATTCTTTTTCGATTAATTAGGGCTTGAGCAAAGTATAACAAGGTTGACTAGATGTGCACTAGGTGATAGCAACCTATGTGATACAAGCAAGGTAAACAAAGTAGCGGAAGCAACAAGTAAAGGATAGAGGTAACCGCAAAGTGGAGACACGGAGATGTTTCCCGTAGTTCCTTCCCAAGGAAGTACGTCTACGTTGGAGGAGTGTGGAGCCACCTAGGCGCTCCAATAGCACGGATGTGCTCACTCTATTCTCCGTGAGCTTCACCCGTGGGGGTTTGGCTCATTCACTATGAGGTCACCTTGATGGCGTTGACCAAGCCGGTACACAAAGGTCGGGGAACTCCACAATGAGTTGGAGCCTCCCAACAATGCCTCGGACTTCCTCCGAGACTCACAAAGGCACCTCGAGTTACAAGCAACCCAAGATGCAAGTTCCACACTATCCGTGTGGGGGGATTTGAAATTCCTTCGGTGGAGACGTAGATCTAGACCTCCTCCTTCACTCCACAAAGTATCAAGAGGTTTGGGTGGTTGGAGTGGGAGATCTTAGTAGGTTGAAGCTTTCATCAATGGAGGAGAGAGAGCATAGGAAAACTTAGTCTTCAAGTGGGGAAGAAGACCCCTTTAAATAGCTCCTCCAAAAGTGGCCGTTGCACAGCCAGAATTCCCGCGGCGGTACTACCGCTGGGGGCAGCGGTAGTACCGCTGCCCTTCTTCGTCTTCAATTCAAACGGCTCGAAATTCTGGAGCCCGCGCCTGTCTTCAAAGCGGTACTACCGCTGGAGGCAGCGGTGGCCAGCGGTACTGCCGCTGCGGTACCGCTGCGGCTACCGCCCATCGCAACAGAGGGTGGAAATCAGCGGCACCACGGGCGGTACTGCCGCTGCATAGCGGTACCACCGCTAGGTCTGGCGGTACTGCCGCTGCGCTGGCGGTACTACCGCCCGTACCGCTGGAGCCACCGCTGATGGAAACAGACGCTGAAAAACGGCGGTACCTCCAGCGGTACCGCCAGCGGTAGCTGGCTGAGCTTGCGAGGAAACCCTGCGCAGCGGTACTACCGGCCCTCCTGGCGGTACTACCGCTGCCTGGAGCAGAAAACTGCTAAGAGCAAATTGCAAGCTCTATTCGATGACGCTTATATCAGAAATTCCTGGAAGCTCAAAATACATCGTTAGATACATAATTGTGTTATCACTAACACCAAAACATCATCTAGGGAAGATGCACTTTCAATCTCCCCCTTTTTGGCGTTAGATGACAACACAATTATCGCAAGGCAAAAGATTTGTAAAAGATAGACGGAGCTCCCCCTAGACATGTGCATTATTCATGAAATGCTTTTGAATGCACAAACGCACACAACCTAGGATCAATGCTCCCCCTAGCTTTTGCAAACTTTGCAAATAGTATAATATAAAGAGCTTGCAACAAAGAATAAGACATGAACAAAGATAATAAGCTAAGCAATTAAGGTTCACATGTCTTACACCACATGGAGAGATCCATAACTGAAAAATAAAAAGTGTTCACAAGCATAAGAGAAACAACACGAATAAAGAACAAGCTTGTGACACACAACCCTTGCGAAACCCCGTACGAGAGCCTACTAGATATCTCTCCCCCTTTGGCATCGAGACACCAAAAAGGGAAAGACCGATGCTAACGCCCCAAGGGTCACTCGAAACCGAACGGAGGCTGCTGAGAGGTGACTTCATCTTCTTCATAATCTGCCCAAGTGATCACCTGCCCTGCACTGTCCTGAGCTTGCCACTCCTCCCATGGAGTGATGTTCTTCTCCGAACCGGACTGCACTTGCTCTCCTTGAGCACGGCGGTGAGCAACATCAGCTTGGCGAGCCTTCTGCTTTTCTTCATAGACATCATATTGGTTCCTCTCAACTTTCTTGGTCAGCTTGAAGAGCTTCTTCATAGAAGTGGCCATCCAATGGAAGGCCCCGTCCTTGGTAGTGTGAGAGGGACCGGCTTCATCAACAACTTCTTTGCTTTCTTCTTCGGATGGGACTTGATAAGGAGCCGCTTACTCTTGTGGGGAACCCAATCTCCGCATCCCCAAGCTCCTCAACAGCAAACTTTTCAATCCACTTCCAAATGATGATGCGCATAATGAGAGGAGCAAAGGCGATGTTCTTCTTCTTGATAATGACCTCCCAAAGTTCATGCCAAATGAAATCCATGACATCCAACTTCTTCCCCTTGCCTTGCATCTCCTTGTGAGGAGCATGAGTTTTTGAGAAACCATGAATTTCATCAATGTTGCCCACCTTTGGGTTGATTGTCTCGCGATAAATCCGGTGCATGATGTCCCAAGTGGGAAAAAGTCCCTTGGACTTGCCAACCTTCCACTTCTCAGCGCTCTCCGGGTCATATAAGGCAAGAGCTTCTCCACTTCTACAGCCTGCACCCCCGTATGATGGACACGGAAGTGAGTATCATCAAAGTCGTCGTAGAGGACGGAACCAAACTCCTCATACTCAAGCATCTGAGCAATTTCAGACCACTTCTCGTCAAACTTCTTATCCTTGGTCATCCATGTGATGGTGCGCTCCGTCTCATTTCCAAAGTGAACGTGGCTAGAACTGAGCCACAAGCTTTCATCAAAATCTTGTTCTAACTCCATATGGGGAGAAGCCCAAACTCCTCACAAATGGCAAGAGCTTCTCCGAAGTAGTCACTCTTTTCCCTCATATGATCCATATTAATGTGGTGCTGCTCCACATAGTTTCCACGGCTTCTTCAGCAAGATCTCATTGTAGCATTGTTCTTGGAACTTGTTGTGAAAGAAGGATTGTTGCCCCGAATGGAGGGAATTTGATCCATCCTCTCAATCACATAGCAATTGACAGCCCGCTTGACCGCAAAATCCTTGTCCGACATCTGACTAGCAGTCTTGGTCCTCTTGGGCAGGGTCTTCTCCGGAGGTGGAAACCTCCGGCGAGTCACGGGAACCCCATCAATCTCATCTTGAATCTCATCACACCATCGGTCCTTGGTTTCTTGCGCCCAACAGACTTGGTGCGACCACAGACGCACTACCTGTGAATAGCATGGGAGGGCAAGCACATAGGTAAGAATGCACCATTTCATTATTTTGGAGAAAAAGAGCACATGTCTACAAAATTGTATGAAATTAAAACTAGAGGGAGAGTGCCAAATCTAGTGTTGGAGATGTAACAAGAGAATATTATGGCTTAAAAAGCACTAACATTATCTAGGGTTACTCCTCTAAATCTAGGAAGAGGAACTTTCAATCTAGCCACAAATTTCGCAACAAAATGATAGACAAGGTTCTAGATCCACAAATACACACATCTACCTACTCAATCTACCACGAATCCAAGAGGAACACCACTAATTTCATCTCTATCCATCAACTAGATGAGAGAGAGGGATAGGGCATACCGGAACTCATGGCGGAGGATCGAGGAGGAGGAGAGGTGCAGGAGGCGTCCCAAGCGTGGAGGAGAAAGCTCCGGGCCTGGGAGGGCTCCTTCTCGGCGGAGGAATGGCCGGCGGCGGCGGGATCTTGGGAGGAAGAGGGCACGGGGAGGAGAAAGAGTGGGAGAAATAACCCCCACTCGAGTTGGCCCCGTGCCTTATCCAGGAAAAATCCCGCGAGCGGTACTACCGCTCGATCCAGCGGTAGTACCGCCCCTGGTAAAAACAGGCCCAGTGGCGATACCGCGCTGCACAGTGCTGTGAAGCACGCGCAGCGGTAGTACCGCCAGGGTGCCCGGTAGTACCGGCGCCTGGGGAAAAATCAGCTGGGGCTCAAAAATGAGCCCCGAAGCCGATTTGACCGCCGTTTCCGACCATCCAAACAACCAAGAGCATGAAAAAGGCATTTTTAGAGAGAGATAGGGCTGTTTTAAGAAAGAGTGTTGGCTTGGGATAGACAAGTAGCTGAGGAAGGAGAAGAAACTCAAGTTTGCAAAAACCAAACTTGAAGACCCAAGCTTGAGTTCTCTCCCCAAAAAGAAGTCTAAAAACCAAATAAGATCCAAATAAAACCAACTCCTCAAAAGGAGGAGGGCGGTGGCCTAGGCCACCATGTATGAGCAATTATCAACCCAAAACCGCGAAGATATATCTTGGGTTTAAGGCCAATACTCATCGTTTAAGCACAATTTGTCACCGGAGTGACCAAATAAAGCACGAATTGTCTATGTGCGCATAATAGAAGTAGTGTTGACTCATGAGTTGAGCTACACTCCCCCTATGTCCATGCATGCATCTAAACTAGTTACGATGTCTACTATGGGTACTTGTGCAAGGCGGTCAAGCAAAGTTGCTCGCATCAATGACATTTAGTTCATTCCTCAACTCTCGAAATCTTGGTTCATCAAGGGCCTTGTGAATATATCCGCAAGTTGATCCTTGGTTCCTACAAAAGAAAGGTCAATGTTGCCCCTTTCCACGTGCTCCCGGATGAAATGATGACGAACTTCAATATGCTTCGTCTTGGCATGTTGCACGGGGTTGTGGGCGATCTTGATAGCACTCTCATTGTCGCAAAGGAGAGGCACCTTGGTGAAGTTAATACCATAATCCTTCATAGTTTGAACCATCCATAAGAGTTGAGCACAACAACTTGCGGCGGAGATGTACTCGGCTTCGGTGGTGGAGAGAGCAACACAATTTTGCTTCTTGGAAGACCAACACACCAAGGAGCGGCCAAGAAATTGACAACTCCCGGATGTAGACTTCCTATCCTTCTTCTCTCCGGCATAATCAGCATCCGAATACCCATAAGATGAAAGCTTGAACCCTTGGGATACCAAAGACCAAAGTTTGGGGTATGAAGCAAATATCGAAAGATGCGCTTAACCGCCACTAAGTGGCTCTCTTTGGGAGCCGCTTGATACCTTGCACACTTACCCACACTAAACATAATATCCGGTCTAGATGCACAAAGATAAAGCAAAGAACCAATCATAGAGCGATAGAGTTTTTGATCGACATCGTTACCCTCGGTGTCGGTGTGGAGGTCGACGGAGGTGGACATGGGTGTCTTGTAAGGTTTGAGCTCCGTCATCGTGAACCTCTTGAGCATGTCTTGGGTATATTTGGCTTGATTGATGAAGGTACCTTCCCTATATTGCTTCACTTCAAATCCTAGGAAGTACTTCAACTCCCCCATCATGGACATCTCAAATTTGCTTGTCATTAGCTTTGCAAACTCATCATTGAAAGCATTGTTAGTAGAACCAAAAATGATGTCATCTACATAGAGTTGGCATATGAAAAGATTGCCACCCACCTTCTTGGTAAAGAGGGTGGGGTCAATAACACCAACTTGGAATCCACGGTCTACAAGAAACTCTCGAAGGTGCTCATACCACGCACGTGGGGCTTGTTTAAGGCCATAGAGTGCCTTGTCGAGCTTGTAAACATGGTCCGGATGGTTGGGATCCTCAAACCCGGGAGGTTGCTTAACATATACCAACTCATTAATAGGACCATTAAGGAAAGCACTTTTAACATCCATTTGTTGCAATTTAAAGTTATGATGAGATGCATATGCAAGCAAGATGCGAATAGATTCAAGACGAGCAACGGGGGCATAGGTTTCACCGAAGTCAACACCTTCGACTTGAGAGTAGCCTTGTGCCACCAATCTTGCCTTGTTTCGAATGACAATGCCGTTCGAATCTTGCTTGTTCTTGAAGACCCATTTGGTGCCGATGACGTTCTTGCACCCATTTGGCCTTGGCACCAACTTCCACACCTTGTTGCGCTTGAAGTTATTGAGTTCTTCATGCATGGCATCAATCCAATCATGATCTTCAAGAGCTTCATACACCTTCTTGGGCTCGATGAAGGACACAAAAGCATGGTTGGTGCTAAAGCTTGCCAATTGTTTTCTTGTGACGACCTTGCTTTGGACACCTCCAAGAACTTTGTCCAATGTATGCTCTAAGCGAGTTAATTTTTGCTCTCTTCGCAATTCTCTTCTCTTCTTGGTCTCCTCCGAAGTTTCTTGAGAGATGACTTGATCATTTCCTTCATCATCGGAGTCATGTGCATTGTTTTGATCTTGAGCTTGATCTTGATGAGGACCACCTTGATCTTGTTCTTGATCATTGTCGTGTGCACCATCTAGAGCTTGGTCTTGAACATCAAGTTGTGGAGAGGAACCACTAGGTTGATCTTGTTCTTGACCTTGCTCACTTGTTTGAGGGCTCGGAGTTTGTTCTTGGTTACGGGGAGGATCTTGAGTTGGTGATGGTATGACTTGAGGAGGAGCTCGAGGAGGATCTTGAACTTGAGGAGGATCCTCTTCAATGGGACGAATGTCCCCAATTGCCATCCTTCTTAGAGCGAGCTCCATAGGTACATCACCTACAACATTAGGATCAACTTGCCCCACTTGGGAGCCATTATCCTCATCAAACTTCACGTCACTAGATTCTTCAACTTGACCGGTGGTCTTGTTGTAGACTCTATAGCCGTGAGAGTTTGTGGAGTAACCAACAAAGATGCCCTCTATAGATCTAGTCTCAAACTTAGATAACCGGTTACCTTTCTTGCGAATGAAGCACTTGCATCCAAAGACACGAAAATAAGAAAGATCCGGTTTCTTCCCAAGAAGAATCTCATATGGGGTCTTGTTCAATAGCTTGCGGAGAAATAACCGATTTGTTGCATGACAAGCGGTGGAGATGGCTTCGGCCCAAAAGTTAACGGAGAAGCATACTCCGCAATCATGGTCCTAGCCGCATCCATAAGAGTCCGGTTCTTCCTCTCCGCAACACCATTTTGTTGAGGGGTGTATGGAGTGGAATATTGATGAGCAATACCCTCTTCACTAAGAAACCCCTCCACGGTGTAGTTCTTGAATTCGGACCCATTGTCACTTCGAATTGTCATGATCTTCTCTTGATATTGACGTTGAGCCATGTTGATGAAGTCAATGACTCTTTGTTGAGTCTCACTCTTCTTCTTGAAGAAATAGACCCATGTGTATCTTGAATAGTCATCAACAATCACCAAGCAATACTTCTTCCCACCAAGACTATCATAAGATAATGGACCAAAAAGGTCCAAATGAATGAGCTCAGAATCTTGTTGGTGGTAATCTTCGTCTTTGGTGGATGGGCTTCTCCATGTTGCTTTCCTAGAACGCATGATCTACACACACGATCTTTGGAAAACTTAATATCGGTTAGTCCAAGAATGTGATTACCACTTTGAAGATCATGGAGTGTTCTCATATTGGTGTGGGCTAGTCGGCGGTGCCAAAGCCAACCCACATCAACTTTAGCCATTAGACAAGTCGCGGCCGACATGCTCTCTTTCGAGAAATCAAGCACATACATGCCGTACTCGACATGTCCAACAAAGACTACTTTAAGAGATCCCTTCACGGTGATGATCACACTCTCGTCATCAAAATAACACCCATAACCACTTTTAGTAAGTTGATAGACGGAGAGTAAGTTGTAACCAAGGGACTCAACGACAAGTACATTCTTGATAGAGACTTCTCTAGCAACAACGACCTTGCCTCGTCCCAATACCTTAAGCTCGCGGTTGTCACCAATTTTGACTCGTGAATATTGAGGTAGAGGAGGTTCAATATCATCCACCAAGTCAATGCGTCCGGTCATGTGTTGGGATGCGCCACTATCCACCGTCCATCGACCCGCACCGGACGCCACACCCTACAAGGAATCAAGTCTTTGATTTAGGTACCCATTTTTCGATGGGTCCTTTCTTGTTAGTCACAAGGGTCTTAGGAACCCAAATAGCCCAATGATAATCATCACCATAAGAAGAGCCAACATATTTAGCATAAACATGACCATCTCTAGATTTCATAAGAACATAAGATGGGTTATATTTGCCGGCAAAGTCATTATGGGTAGGAAGGTCCCTTGTGACCTCACCACCCACAATGGTGTTGGTCTCCTTCTCTTTAGCCAACTCCCCCTCCTTCACAAAGATAATAGCTTTTGAAGAGGGAGAAGACTTCTTCTTCTTCTTGTTCTTCTTCTTTGACTTGGTAGAGAAACCAAGTCCTTCTTTTCCAATTTGATCCTTTTGATTGCTCAAAAGGTCATTGAGGTTCTTTTCTCCTTGGGCACAAGCCATAATGCCCTTCTCAAGTTGAGATTTCAACTTAGCATTCTCTTCAACAAGGTTAGCATGCTCACAACAAATAATAGATTTAGCAATAATTTCATTTGATGTGGAAGCAATAACTTCTTTCACTTGTTGACCTAGGAATTGATCATGAGACTTCTCAAGTTTGGCAAAAGACTCTTTGAGGGTTTTGAGTTCCTCATCAAGTCTCTTGTTTTCCTTCTCAAGTCTAGCATGTTCAATGCCTAGCTCAAGCTTCTCATTCTTATAGACTTTAGAAGTAGCAAGAGCATGTTCATGATCCTTTTTAACTCTAGACATGTCAATAGCATAGGATTCCTCGGAATTAGATAGGGCCTCCTCAAGGGACCTTCTACGAGTTTGCTCCTTTTCAAGAGCAATAGCGAAATCCGCTATCTCATTAGCATAGTCAACCTCACGGTTTGCCATGCCCGAAATGATCTCCTCCTTTTGATCTACAAGAGAGTTAGTTTCCTCAAGTTGCTCCAAAAGAGCATCAACATTCACTTTGTCTTCTCCTTTAAGATTGCTAGCCACACGTCCACCTCATTTGGACTTTGGGGCTCCTTCACAACATTCTCTACACAATCCAATAAGGAAGGAGGTGTAGAGGCAATAGGTTTAGGAGAAGGAGTTACCGAGGTGGCTTTTGCCATGAGACATGTGTAGGGAATGGACTCATTTTCATTGGGGGATTCAAATAGGGATGACGGTGTAGAGGAAGGTGTAGCTATGGCAATGCGAGCGGTAGCTACAACTTCATCTTCATCTTCATCACCGGACGTGTATTCTTCCAAAACTTTTCTATCTTGAACACACAAGGCATTGGTAACCCTCTTCTTCACGTAGTTCTTGTTGCCGTTGCCCTTGGACTTGTCTTTTCTCACAAGCTTGCCATTGTGGTCCTCTCGATTCTCCCAAGGACAATCGGCAATGTAGTGATTGAGATTACTACAATTATAGCAAGTCTTTGGACGGTCTCCTCTTGGTCTTGCAACGAAGTTCTTCTTAGCAAAAGGTCTTGAAGATCTCTTGGAACGGTTGCCCCAATAGGCTCTTGAAGCAAGAGCCATGTGCTCACAATAGTCTTTCTTGATGTCCTCCGTATCCTCCTCTTCACCTCCATGTTCAAACTCTTCTTCACTAGTGATGGTGGTGGACTTCAAAGCGACATTTGGAGATTGTCCCGCAAGTCCCCTTTGCCGAGCTTGAGCATGAATAGAGCTCTTGACAACCATCCCAATGGATACAAACTCGTTGAGCACGGTGTTGGAGTCAAGTGTTGAGAAGTCCGGTCTTGATCGAATGGTTTGAGCTAAGCCTTGATTTGAGGGAGTGATGGCCTTGAGAAATTTGCGCTTGATCCAATTATCACTAATCTTCTCAAAACCGAAATCATTCAAGGTGATGGCAAGAGCGGAGAGTCTTCGATAGAGATCTTCGGGGGTCTCATCTTCATTCATCACAAACTCATCGGCTTCATCTTGAACCGCTTCATACTTGGAAAGTTGAATGCTTTTGTTCCCCAAGAACAAGTTATGAAGATTCTCCCAACATTGCTTTGCCGTCGTGCACATACGGATATGCGTGCGATAAGTTGGGCTTGCGGCCGTTTGTATCATGTGCATGGCGGTGGCGTTGAGTTGATGATTGGCCTTCTCCGTTGGAGTCATGTTGTGTGGGTCTTGAGGATGGAAGCCTTGCTCTAAAATGTCAATCAAGAAAACACAACAACTAGACATGTGTGAACGCATAGAGAATTGCCAATTAGGAAAGTCTTTTGGATCAAGCTTAGGAGGTGCGCCCATATTGGCGATGTGTGGCGGAGAGACGTGTTGGTGGATTGTGTTATACACTTGTTCCGGTGGAACATTAGCATACACCCCCGGCGGCTTCCTTGGGGTTGAGTTACCATCCTCGGAGTTCTTTGTTTCGGGATTGGCTTGCGCCTTTCCGTCCGCATTGACAATACCCGTAGAAGGAAGAGTATCTAACTTCCCGGGACATTTTCCAAGGAGGGTAAATCAACCTTAGGAGGATCCGGTTTCCCTAGGAACTCCTTGAACATTTCTCGCATCGATTCCTTCATGCTTATGTTGAGGTTGGTAGTGATCTCGGTATTGAGATTCGATATCTCACTCTTGAGTTCACTAACAACCTCACCAAAGCGTTCATTAGTAACCGATGCGAGAGGGTCCACGACGTCCGACATATTCTCTTAGGCGGTGAAGCCTTAGATAAGAGACGAGGCTCTGATACCAATTGAAAGATCGATATGTCGACTAGAGGGGGGGTGATTAGGCGACTACCAAATTTTAATTCTTTTTCGATTAATTAAGGCTTGAGCAAAGTATAACAAGGTTGACTAGATGTGCACTAGGTGATAGCAACCTATGTGATACAAGCAAGGTAAACAAAGTAGCGGAAGCAACAAGTAAAGGATAGAGGTAACCGCAAAGTGGAGTGTAACACCCTGTAATTTCAACGGGTGTTCTCATACATCAACTATTCAACATTGCCACCAACGGCCCTTTTATCTTTCCTTATTAAACTTCAACTCAGAGATGACCGTGTGGGCATCTCTCCGAGACATTCGATCGTGAAGTTAATTCAAAGATGCTAAATTGGTTTCACGGCTTTGTCGTTTCCCTATCGTTGTCACCTCCATATGATATTTTGAAACATAACCTCTTTTAGATGATCCGAGTCCACGGTTGCGTCGGGCTCGTCGAGCTAGTCAAAACTGACTATTTGTTTGCTCGAATCAGAGGTCATATGCATCTCCCATGTTTTATCTCATTTTCAATGGCTAGGATTAAAGGGTTATTTCGAAATTATGTTTTTTATAAATAAAATCCTGCCCTCATCTCTATCCCTTCCTCCATGACGTGACCTTCTTATCCAGCTGAGGAGTGCACCGTTCATCTCCTTCCTCTAATCCTCTTCTCCAAGCGGCAGCCCTATTCTCCATCTTTCTCAAACAGCAGCTCTCCCAACTCTTTCTCTATGCAGCCAGGCCCTCCTTCCTCTAGATCCTCATCCACTTCCTTCCTGCCATAGCTCCATCTCAAACCCCCTCACCCATGCGAGCTGTGCTGGGATTGGTGCTAGAGGAACAAGGAGAGGAGGAATAAGAAGAACAAGAACAGGGGAGAAGAGGAGAGGACTTGGGAAATCATCCTCACCAACAGATTTCTCATTACTCTCATGTGGTTTGTTACATAGGTGAGATATTCCACCATGTATGATCTCAGCTTTCGTTTTGGGTGGTGAATCCATGGAGATTAGCCTGGGGATTAGCAAGTTAAACTGAGGACTAGGGTAAAGTATTTTCCTGCTGCTGTAATCCTAAGATCAGTGACGGTAATCCCTAATTTCGACGGCCCAGATGGCTGAATTAGGTAAAGTTTATATGAGATGAATTGTAGGGTTTGTTCTCACGGTCATTTTGAGTATTCATTTGCTCAGTTTAGCCCAGCCGTTTGTCCTGGGCGACAGAAACAAGTTTCTGCCCTGTCGTCGCAAAAATAGATTGTTTATGCTTTTGGGCTGAAGCTTTCAGAGCCTTCTGTTATTGATAAAGTAGTGAAATAAAATATTACAGCAACCTGGGAGCTCCTAGTTCCTAGATCAACTTGGTTTCCTCAATTTCGTTCAGTAGTTATCTTGTGGTGAAATTCACAAGAGTGCTAATCGTTATGCTGAATTCTGGAACAGCAGTCTAGTATCTGCAAGATATGACCAAGTTTAACTCCAATATCAGAGTTCGGATAGCTGGAGTTATTTATAGATAACTATCTAATGAATCCAGAAACATGTCATTTGCTTGAGTTGGAGAAACCTAGCTCGAGTTATCAATTTATTAGTAAATGGGCAGCAAAGGTATTTTCCGAAGAATGCCACTCAGAGTGCATGTGTGTTCCCTAGATTTGATGTTTTGGTGTACTGCTTGAGGCTTGTATTTGTATTGTGGTGTGTGATACATATTGAGACTTGTGTGTACATGGTTGCCTACAGGTACAAAGAGTTGGCTCCCCTCAACGACTTCGTCGTCGGTAAAGGCAAGTACATGTTGGGATGGTGGGTATCGTGTGATCCCCCATCGCAAACTAATTGCTTATCCCCTGAATGTTGCCTTCTATAGCTTATGCTATTCGCGACTGGTATAAATTAAGTTCAAGTTTCATGGACGGCTTAATCACGCGTAAATTATTCCTTTGACCTATTATCTAAGGAATTACTCACCTTAAAATACATATTCGTGAGGTACGTGTGCCTGAGAGGTCTTTTCCATAGAAATTATCAGAAGGGGATAACATGGTGACAGCTATGATTGGGGTGGTTGGATGACATGTGTTTAGATCGTCCTGGCTCCCTGTCATGTTTCTAGTCGTGGTTGCAGAATGCCATATTTCACCCTTGTGTATCTTTCAATACACCATAATTGGGTTTGGCTTTTCATGGTCCTTGATAAAGAAATCCATCATGAGTGAATCTTCCAAGTATAAGGAGTGATCCTCGCTTTGCGAGTTATGGACCCGAAGTTTTTCCGGTACAAGGAGTGACCCGCGCTTGCGAGTTTATGGTCCTTCGGGTTCAAGCTCATATGGTCCTCTCACCTTGTGTGGGTTGAAGGGCTCGGATGAGACGTCGTCCACCCTAGCTTTGCCGGCAATAGCTCGAAGAGAAGTCTTTCGTTTTCTTTGTTGTCTTCTTAAGGTCCTTCATGGGTTATCCATCCGGTTCAATGATGGATATAGTGAAGATTAACGTAGAATGGAGAACTTAGCCATGTTGGTTTTTATGGGTGATACTCGACGAGTTGGGTTACCGGCCGTTGGCTTCGTACAGATAATACAAGTTTGAGTTCACAAAACATTGTGACTTTGATAACTCAGTGTTGATGGGCTGTGGTAATCCTATATCCAATGAGTTGTGGTTTTCTCATGCTTCACTAGTTTTAGTAATTTGATAACTCTTGGAGCACAAGGTAATGTTTCTAGGTAGCACTGGTATTACCTAGTGTGATGACGGTAAGTTAAGTACAATATGCAATTGATGATTCTCCAACCTTGATTGTGTTATCATGCTTTATTGCTATCCCTTTCTGTACTTGCTGCTTACGGAGTTCATTGAACTCACGTTTGCAATGTTGTTGTTTACAGGTTTCATACGGAAAGCTGCATGCATTTGGGTGGCTTGGGAGTAGCACTTGTGGTTTTTGCACGACTTGGTACCCACACTCACGTGGGTCACACAAGCATGTTAACCTGCCAGTTCCATATTAGTTTGTAATATTGGTGGTTATCTTCCTGCTAGCTGTGTCATGAGTTTGTCTGAGAGTTGTAGTCTTCTTTTGTGAGTTGTGGCTAGCTGAGCCCTTCATGGTTAAGTTGTGTTGGGTTGAGGTTGGTCCAGTGTGACCATTGGTTTGGTTATCCCTTGATAGTTCTTTTGATTTGATAGTATGATTCAACTGCTTGTCTTGGATGTCCTCCGGTACAGGGGAGACTCTGTCGGATTTTAGCCGTGGGCTTGTATACTTCCGCTGTTGTTGCAGGTGGTGTAGCATTCCATCTTGTTTGTAAGGTGGGGTGTTAAAGTTGGTATCAGTTTAACCGGTAGACTTTGCTACATGTGCGTAAGCCCATGTACCAAAGGAAAAGATCCTAGTTCTTGTGGTATAATCTAACTGACGAGGGCGTCAGCCTTTTGAGGTTGGGTGAAATATCCCAATTTGGATACTTTAGGTGTTCGAATTACCTCATATAGTGACCTAATTAGTGAATAACTTAAAATTTGATGCTAGGTTTTGGTAATGAACATAAAAATTTGACACACTGGTGCACATTAGGATGGGTTTTGGGTTATGCATCTCATTTATGCGTCCGTTAATGCCTTCCTTATTTATGAGTGTTTTCAATAATTGTGCTTGTGATGTCTATATGATGGTGTCGAATGAATACATTGTTATTGTTCTGTCTATATGCTTGCTATAACACCTGTGATTATACATTGCACATATTATTCTGATGTGAATATCGTATTATTTGTTTGATTGATCTAATATCATTGGCTTGTGTGATGTCATTCTCTGATCGTGCATGGTGTCATTAGACAAGTAATGTGTCCTCTCGTGGTGTTGCCTCTAACGTACTGTTATGTACATTGCTTTCATGTGTTGTTGGTCATAGCCATGGAAGGCTATCGTTAAAAGTTTTCACAATAACGATCATGACATGTATATATGATCGGTGCTTTGTTAAGAAAGTACTAAGAGCTTTCCTTTGTTCAGTAGTATTCAGGAAAAGTGGATAGATTCCCATTTGATGGTAAACCTATGTTGCCTTATAGTAAATGCCTTTGGCTAGTTCCAGTCTATTCTAGTAGTTCTTCTCCAATTCAGCCAATGTGCTTTTGTGTAGCCGTTGCTCGTGTGAATTATGTTGTACATATTTCATAAAGCTTGCGTTGGAGTTGTCGTTTGTTCAGACCCTCCAGTAGGCAACTTAGTTGTTCATTCAATGTTCAGGACACTTCATGTCCTTGTTTTCAAAATGAGTGGTTGCTTCTTGAGGCAACAATTGAGTAGTTTCCAACTTTGGTTGTTGGAGTCCTTTGTCAAGATAATTGCTAGTGTAAACTCTATACTTTGAGTTGCTTGAGTAGCATATAAGTTTATACTGGTTGTTCGAAATTATCTTGTACTGCTAATGGTGGCTAACACTCGTGAGGTCATTGATTTCAAGACCAGTGCCTTTGACTCTACTGTGGTCTCTCTAAACACCCGAGTTGTGTACATATGCAATTGTTCTTTCTGGTTGGTGCCTTATAATAGTGGGTCTTATTGCACTCCTGCGGTGGCATATGCCTCCCTTATAGAGAACAGCTTGCAAGTCGTTCGACATAGGAATAGTGATACTTTTTCTACATCAACCATTCCAACAGTCTTTTTGTTGCAATCATGGTATGTTGGGGTTATACCCTTTCACTACTAGTAAATAGACCATTGATTGAGTTACTTTCTTGTTAATGGAATAACCGGCTATTTATTCACTAAGACTTGAGTCCTTCCCTTGTCTCCTTTCAATTACTGGATCCAACTGTGAGTCTCTGATTTTTTTTGATTTGGGGTGTCGTCGTGACACCGTTGGATGAGCCCTCTATCGTATGTTATTAAAATTGACCTATAGTCTCGCACTATTTTTGCCATGAACTCTACTTCCATGGTGGATGTGTTCTGGTGGCTTCTTTTTGCAAGGAGCTAATTTTGCTTCGAGTGAACCTATGTTGGACTCTGACCTGAAATGGGAATGAGGCCATAGCCGGTGTGGATTTATTTCCAAAGGCTGTGCAATTCCAAAGCTGGTGATTACTTCCTTTCTATCTTAGAAATCCTACCCAATATTTTAGTCGATGACCTTGTCATGGTCCGATTATCTCGTAACCTTGTTCTTGGTTGACCGTTGTTATCATTTGGCTCTACTTTGTAGAGCTAACTCCCTAAGTATGAACCCTGGCGCTCCTTGGTTGAAGCTGCTCAATTTCGTGATTCCTGAAGCCATTGTACAGTTTGTTTCCTTAAGGCCAAGTTCTTGCCTCCATCGACGAGTTCCGGTTTGACTCAATTGTTGTTTGTCTGTGTGGCTCTTGCCTAAGACTCCTGAATCAAATCGTCTTGTCATTTGATCATAAAGCTTTTTCTTGATCAGTTACTACGAAATCTGGTTCTTGGAACCTGTAATTCAAGAAGCGACAGCTCTCCATGTTGTTAAAAGAAGATCAGGTGGATCCTAATTTTTTTTTTCAACCGATTGTAGTTGTAGTTTTCCAGACCTGGTCTAAAAAAAAAAAAGTTTTACCATCCTCTTATCGAAAACCATGTATCTTTTAGCGAGCTAATTCTTGTTCTAGCTGTGCTTACAGTTTGTGGGAAAAAAAACGTATGTTCTGGTCTTGTGATTGGACTGATGGGAGTCGACCTCGAACTCATGTTCGTGCCCTGAAATCTTTTCACTCTATCATGTGAGGAGACCAAGAGTTAGAACCATGGTTCATTTGTTCACATACAAAGCAAATAGTTTGAGTATTGGATGGCCTGATCAACCATATCATTTACTCTTATTATTCGCCCATGTTATGATGACGACATGAATCTGAGTGATTCTTCGCTAGTTTCATACGAGCTAATGCTTGTCAACCTAAACCATAGGTGGAATAGTTGGTCTCTATGAAACTCCTGCAATTTGTTTTGTCTTCAACCCTTTCCTCAGATCATCGCGTGGCTCTTGTCCCGGCAATATTCTTAAGTTAACCCCGAAGTATAAGTTCCGAAGTTGTTGCGTGGTCTTTCTGAGACCATGTCCTTAAGTCATCTCCATGTTTGCAAGGTGCTTGTGCCCTTGAGTTGGTTCCACAGTAGATTATTTGTGGAAGGTGGTTGCCTTGTTTGCCATATATGGCAGTATTCTTCAAGCTCAAGTGGTTTGAGTTGACTGGTAGATGTCCTATAGGACTTCTCTCTGGACCAACCATGTCTTTTCTCATGGGCCTCCTCTTGCGGGTTTGATTGTATTCATGAGTTACTTGCTTGCTTAGAGTGCCATCTAAGCTTGGCAGCTCCTTATAATTTTGATGCGTTGTTGCATGATCTTTACTGACCATGCCTTGTCAAGAATATGTGATTGCTCTGTGCCATGGTTTTCGTTGTCTGGTCATAAGTACCTTATAAGTTTGTGACAGTAATTGCTTGATGGATGTTTATGCTTGTATTCAACCAGAATTAACAGAATAAAGAACCTCGAGGGCGAGTTCCTGTTAAGGTGGGTAGACTGTAACACCCTGTAATTTCAACGGGTGTTCTCATACATCAACTATTCAACATTGCCACCAACGGCCCTTTTATCTTTCCTTATTAAACTTCAACTCAGAGATGACCGTGTGGGCATCTCTCCGAGACATTCGATCGTGAAGTTAATTCAAAGATGCTAAATTGGTTTCACGGCTTTGTCGTTTCCCTATCGTTGTCACCTCCATATGATATTTTGAAACATAACCTCTTTTAGATGATCCGAGTCCACGGTTGCGTCGGGCTCGTCGAGCTAGTCAAAACTGACTATTTGTTTGCTCGAATCAGAGGTCATATGCATCTCCCATGTTTTATCTCATTTTCAATGGCTAGGATTAAAGGGTTATTTCGAAATTATGTTTTTTATAAATAAAATCCTGCCCTCATCTCTATCCCCTTCCTCCATGACGTGACCTTCTTATCCAGCTGAGGAGTGCACCGTTCATCTCCTTCCTCTAATCCTCTTCTCCAAGCGGCAGCCCTATTCTCCATCTTTCTCAAACAGCAGCTCTCCCAACTCTTTCTCTATGCAGCCAGGCCCTCCTTCCTCTAGATCCTCATCCACTTCCTTCCTGCCATAGCTCCATCTCAAACCCCCTCCCCCATGCGAGCTGTGCTGGGATTGGTGCTAGAGGAACAAGGAGAGGAGGAATAAGAAGAACAAGAACAGGGGAGAAGAGGAGAGGACTTGGGAAATCATCCTCACCAACAGATTTCTCATTACTCTCATGTGGTTTGTTACATAGGTGAGATATTCCACCATGTATGATCTCAGCTTTCGTTTTGGGTGGTGAATCCATGGAGATTAGCCTGGGGATTAGCAAGTTAAACTGAGGACTAGGGTAAAGTATTTTCCTGCTGCTGTAATCCTAAGATCAGTGACGGTAATCCCTAATTTCGACGGCCCAGATGGCTGAATTAGGTAAAGTTTATATGAGATGAATTGTAGGGTTTGTTCTCACGGTCATTTTGAGTATTCATTTGCTCAGTTTAGCCCAGCCGTTTGTCCTGGGTGACAGAAACAAGTTTCTGCCCTGTCGTCGCAAAAATAGATTGTTTATGCTTTTGGGCTGAAGCTTTCAGAGCCTTCTGTTATTGATAAAGTAGTGAAATAAAATATTACAGCAACCTGGGAGCTCCTAGTTCCTAGATCAACTTGGTTTCCTCAATTTCGTTCAGTAGTTATCTTGTGGTGAAATTCACAAGAGTGCTAATCGTTATGCTGAATTCTGGAACAGCAGTCTAGTATCTGCAAGATATGACCAAGTTAACTCCAATATCAGAGTTCGGATAGCTGGAGTTATTTATAGATAACTATCTAATGAATCCAGAAACATGTCATTTGCTTGAGTTGGAGAAACCTAGCTCGAGTTATCAATTTATTAGTAAATGGGCAGCAAAGGTATTTTCCGAAGAATGCCACTCAGAGTGCATGTGTGTTCCCTAGATTTGATGTTTTGGTGTACTGCTTGAGGCTTGTATTTGTATTGTGGTGTGTGATACATATTGAGACTTGTGTGTACATGGTTGCCTACAGGTACAAAGAGTTGGCTCCCCTCAACGACTTCGTCGTCGGTAAAGGCAAGTACATGTTGGGATGGTGGGTATCGTGTGATCCCCCATCGCAAACTAATTGCTTATCCCCTGAATGTTGCCTTCTATAGCTTATGCTATTCGCGACTGGTATAAATTAAGTTCAAGTTTCATGGACGGCTTAATCACGCGTAAATTATTCCTTTGACCTATTATCTAAGGAATTACTCACCTTAAAATACATATTCGTGAGGTACGTGTGCCTGAGAGGTCTTTTCCATAGAAATTATCAGAAGGGGATAACATGGTGACAGCTATGATTGGGGTGGTTGGATGACATGTGTTTAGATCGTCCTGGCTCCCTGTCATGTTTCTAGTCGTGGTTGCAGAATGCCATATTTCACCCTTGTGTATCTTTCAATACACCATAATTGGGTTTGGCTTTTCATGGTCCTTGATAAAGAAATCCATCATGAGTGAATCTTCCAAGTATAAGGAGTGATCCTCGCTTTGCGAGTTATGGACCCGAAGTTTTTCCGGTACAAGGAGTGACCCGCGCTTGCGAGTTTATGGTCCTTCGGGTTCAAGCTCATATGGTCCTCTCACCTTGTGTGGGTTGAAGGGCTCGGATGAGACGTCGTCCACCCTAGCTTTGCCGGCAATAGCTCGAAGAGAAGTCTTTCGTTTTCTTTGTTGTCTTCTTAAGGTCCTTCATGGGTTATCCATCCGGTTCAATGATGGATATAGTGAAGATTAACGTAGAATGGAGAACTTAGCCATGTTGGTTTTTATGGGTGATACTCGACGAGTTGGGTTACCGGCCGTTGGCTTCGTACAGATAATACAAGTTTGAGTTCACAAAACATTGTGACTTTGATAACTCAGTGTTGATGGGCTGTGGTAATCCTATATCCAATGAGTTGTGGTTTTCTCATGCTTCACTAGTTTTAGTAATTTGATAACTCTTGGATCACAAGGTAATGTTTCTAGGTAGCACTGGTATTACCTAGTGTGATGACGGTAAGTTAAGTACAATATGCAATTGATGATTCTCCAACCTTGATTGTGTTATCATGCTTTATTGCTATCCCTTTCTGTACTTGCTGCTTACGGAGTTCATTGAACTCACGTTTGCAATGTTGTTGTTTACAGGTTTCATACGGAAAGCTGCATGCATTTGGGTGGCTTGGGAGTAGCACTTGTGGTTTTTGCACGACTTGGTACCCACACTCACGTGGGTCACACAAGCATGTTAACCTGCCAGTTCCATATTAGTTTGTAATATTGGTGGTTATCTTCCTGCTAGCTGTGTCATGAGTTTGTCTGAGAGTTGTAGTCTTCTTTTGTGAGTTGTGGCTAGCTGAGCCCTTCATGGTTAAGTTGTGTTGGGTTGAGGTTGGTCCAGTGTGACCATTGGTTTGGTTATCCCTTGATAGTTCTTTTGATTTGATAGTATGATTCAACTGCTTGTCTTGGATGTCCTCCGGTACAGGGGAGACTCTGTCGGATTTTAGCCGTGGGCTTGTATACTTCCGCTGTTGTTGCAGGTGGTGTAGCATTCCATCTTGTTTGTAAGGTGGGGTGTTAAATGGAGACACGGAGATGTTTCCCGTAGTTCCTTCCCAAGGGAAGTACGTCTACGTTGGAGGAGTGTGGAGCCACCTAGGCGCTCCAATAGCACGGATGTGCTCACTCTATTCTCCGTGAGCTTCACCCGTGGGGGTTTGGCTCATTCACTATGAGGTCACCTTGACGGCGTTGACCAAGCCGGTACACAAAGGTCGGGGAACTCCACAATGAGTTGGAGCCTCCCAACAATGCCTCGGACTTCCTCCGAGACTCACAAAGGCACCTCGAGTTACAAGCAACCCAAGATGCAAGTTCCACACTATCCGTGTGGGGGGATTTGAAATTCCTTCGGTGGAGACGTAGATCTAGACCTCCTACTTCACTCCACAAAGTATCAAGAGATTTGGGTGGTTGGAGTGGGAGATCTTAGTAGGTTGAAGCTTTCATCAATGGAGGAGAGAGAGCATAGGAAAACTTAGTCTTCAAGTGGGGAAGAAGACCCCTTTAAATAGCTCCTCCAAAAGTGGCCGTTGCACAGCCAGAATTCCCGCGGCGGTACTACCGCTGGGGGCAGCGGTAGTACCGCTGCCCTTCTTCGTCTTCAATTCAAACGGCTCGAAATTCTGGAGCCCGCGCCTGCCTTCAAAGCGTTACTACCGCTGGAGGCAGCGGTACCACCGCTGCCCAGCGGTACTGCCGCAGCGGTACCGCTGCGGCTACCGCCCATCGCAACAGAGGGTGGAAATCAGCGGCACCACGGGCGGTACTGCCGCTGCATAGCGGTACCACCGCTAGGTCTGGCGGTACTGCCGCTGCGCTGGCGGTACTACCGCCCGGTACCGCTGGAGCCACCGCTGATGGAAACAGACGCTGAAAAACGGCGGTACCTCCAGCGGTACCGCCAGTGGTAGCTGGCTGAGCTTGCGAGGAAACCCTGCGCAGCGGTACTACCGGCCCTCCTGGCGGTACTACCGCTGCCTGGAGCAGAAAACTGCTAAGAGCAAATTGCAAGCTCTATTCGATGACGCTTATATCAGAAATTCCTGGAAGCTCAAAATACATCGTTAGATACATAATTGTGTTATCACTAACACCAAAACATCATCTAGGGAAGATGCACTTTCACTTGTGCTGTCTGTAAGAATGAAGTCTTGTGGCAAAGAAGACATAAGATAGAACAACAAATAATTTTGAGGGGATTTATGGAATCGTACACATGTTGGTCAAAACACGGTGAACAGCAACCATCAATCTTTGCCGACAACCATGATGATTTGAGCAACGATAATCATGAAGTCAATGCCAGAGATGGTTTGGGCAACGCTGATGATGATGTGCATCTAGATGCAACCAGTGCCGATGGTCCACAAAAAAACCTAGAACAAATGATCAATGATTTGGAGGATAATATGGAAGGTAATGATGAGATAAAGAATTTCATCTGTTAGTCGGCGGACACGAAGAAACCTTTTTATCCGGAATGCAAGCTCAGCAAGTTGAGGCGACATTAGAATTGTTGAAATACAAGGCAGAGGGTAATTTATCCGATGTGAGCTTCACAAAACTGTTAAAACTTGTCGCATTATTACTTCCACCTGGAAGTGACTTTCCAGCGAACACATACCATGCCAAGAGGGTGATCTGCCCCATTCCAGCCGAGTACGTGAAGATACATGCTTGTAATAATGATTCTATTCTGTATCGAGGGAAAAATGAAAATATGCGGCGTTGTCCCATATGTAACTTTACTCGTTACAAACGCAACCTAGCAAAACACAAAGACAAGGGCGAGGATGAGGTCACGACGGGAGTCTCTTACAAGGTTGTGTGGTATTTGCCAATAATACCCAGATTGAAGCGTATGTATGCAGACCCAACGCAGTCAGAGCTAATGCGTTGGCATGCCGATAAAAGCAAAGATGATGGACTGCTCAGACACTCGGCTGATGGACCACAGTGGAGGCTTGTCGATTATGAGTTCCCAGTCTTTGGCAGTGACCCCAAAAATGTAAGGTTTGCACTGAGTACTGATGGAACGAATCCTTTTGGCAGCATGAGCAGCAGACATAGCACTTGGCCAGTTATTTTAGCAATGTATAACCTTCCTCCTTGGTTGTGCATGAAGAAGAGGTATATCATGATGTCGATGCTTATTCAAGGACCAAATCAACCTGGGAATGACATTGATGTTTACTTGAGTTTACTTGTCGAAGAACTACAAGTACTGTGGGATGGGGTAAAATGTATGATGCGTTCAAGAGAGAACAGTTTGATCTGAGAGCAATGTTGTTTCTGACCATTCAAGATTATCCTGCACTTGCGAACTTGTCAGGGCAGAGTTTGAAGGGATCCTTTGCATGTGTCACTTGCAAAGGGAGAACAGAAAGTGTTTGGCTGTCGAATTCAAGGAAGACAGTGTAAATGCGCCACCGTAGGTTTTTGGCAAGGAATCACCCGTATCATAAATTGAAGGCCCTGCTCGATAATACGATTGAGACCGGTGACACGCCAGTACCATTTTCAGGAGCGGATGTCGATGAACAGACGAAGGATGTGCACACTATTTTTTGTAAGGGGAAGAAACCCCAACCTCGTGAGAAGGTAGTGCGGAAGAAAAGATCCGTTTATTGGGCATTGAAGTATGGGGCATATCTGGACGTTCAACATTGCATCGATGTCATGCATTTCGAAAAAAACGTAACTGAGAGCGTTCTTGGATGTCTAATGAATAACAAGGATAAAATGAAGGATGGCATGAATTCACGGCTGGATATTCTTGCATTGAAATATAAAAGGAAAAAGTTGAAGCCAGAAGAGAAGGCTAATGGTCAGTGGTATCTCCCACCTGCTTGCTACCAATTATCGAAGGAAGAGTGAAGGAGTTCTTGCATCTTGTATGATATGAAAGTTCCGTCAGCATACTGCGCAAACATCAGGAGTCCGGTGTCGTTTGAAGAAAAGAAACTGATGGGGATGAGGTCACATGACTGCCATGTGATGATGACACCGATGCTCCCTGTGGCAATTAGAAATATGTTGCCTAAACCCGTTCGAGAGGCTCTCATGAGGTTATGTGATTGTTTCAACGCTATATACCAGAAGGTAATAGATCCATTAAAACTATATAGATTGCAAGAAGATGTTGTGAAGACTATCTGCCAGCTGGAGATGTTCTTCCCCCCTTCGTTTTTCGATGTAATGGTCCATCTAATTGTACACATTTTTTATGAGTTAAAGCAATGTGGTCCAGTGTATCTGCGCACTATGTATCCGTTCGAGTGCTTCATGGGTATACTCAAACACTACGTCCATAACAGGTATCGGCCAGAGGCAAGTATCATTGAAGGATATCTCTCGGAGGAGGTGGTTGAGTATTTCATCAGCTACATGAATGGCCACCGAACTATTAGGGTGCCTCTGTCTAGGCATGAGGGGAGGCTAGATGAAAAAGGGTTAATGAGAGATAAATCATGTTGGCCAACTACGGTTTATTTGAGAAAGCACATTTGTACGTATTGCAGAACCTTGCAGTCGTTACACCATATGTGGATGCTCACAAGAATCTACTTAGAATTGAGCTAGGAGGCCGAGGCTTGACAGAGAATCAGAAGGAAGCACAAGTCTTGAAACTGCACAACCAGAGATTCGCTATTGGCTGATGATGAATTGTGTCAGGATGATGACGAGACTTTAAAAAGTTTGGCAAGAAAGCCAAACTTTACGGTTCATAAATGGAAAGCATATGACCTGAATGGCTACCTTTTATACAAAGAATAGAGACAACAAGACCATGTATCAGAATAGCTCTATTAAAGTGGAAGCGGTAGATCCGAATGGGAGGATGGATTGGTACTATGGAGTAATAGAGGAGATTTGGGAGCTTGAGTACGATACATTACTCACGGTTCCATTGTTTAAATGCAAATGGGTCAAACCGGGTCATGTGAAAGTTGACCACTACGGCACTACATCTGTCAACCTCAACGAATTGGGATACAAAGATGAACCTTTCATTTTAGCCACCCAGATCTTCTATGTCAAAAACCTACTACATAAAAATTGCTATGTTGTGATGAATGGGAAAAGGAAGATCGTTGGGGTGGAGGACGTTACTGATGAAGAAGACTACAACTAGTATGAATACTTGCCAGCAACTGGAGAACGAATACAGATCAATGACCGACAGGTTCCTGGAGATGGCTTTTACGCAAGAGATGATCACTCCGATGGGGCAACTTACAAAGGAAATATTCAGGTTGATCCAGTTTTACTGGAGGAGGACGAAGAATAAACAAATTAATTTGCACTCTAAAGTGATAATTGTATTTCTTAATTCTGGGCTGTAATCGCTACGGTTATTTAAATTCCGATGGATAATCTATTTATACGAATTGGCAAAGTAATGTGCTGTTTTTATTTCTAAATTTTCAACCGTAAACGCTACATTTATTCAAAATCCGAAGGATAATCTATTTATACCGCATTGGCAATGGAAATTTTGAAAGCTCCGTTGCCGATGTGACAGAAACCCTACTTCCTGGCTTAGACTATGGCGACCTACCTACAACCACTCGCATTTCCTCCTGCCCACCCTCACATTTCGCCGCCTCCGTCTTCAACACCACCCCGGCGGCGTACTCATGCTCATCTGAGTTCATTATGCAGACTACTCGGGCCGCCCATGCGGCGCAGACGGCTGCCCTGGCCATCCCCCAATCGACGCCGCGGGACAGCTCCAGGCTACGATGGCATCGCGTCGACGTCTTGGTCAGCGAAGATGCCCATCGGGTGGGCTCTATGCCCCCTCAGGCGACAACCGTGGCCACAGATTTGGCTCCCGGAGATGCTGCCGCACAGATTTGGCCGCCGTCTCCACTGATTTGGCTCCCGGAGCTGCTGCCGCCACAGATTTGCCCGCAATAGAGGAAGGGGCAGACAGCGGCGACTTCATACATGCCGGAGACACACTTGGGACAGGTTAGTTGTGCTAATTAACTGTATTACACACTGTAAAGTCGGACCTTTTAGTTTTAATTAGTGCTGAAATCCACCTTCTATTATTCACCTGTTATTCAGTGCTGTCGTCTGGTGATGAAGGGTCCTCGAGCTCATCCTCGCAGCAGGATCAATATATCATGAAACCTAGGGGTCGAGGAATTAGAAAACAACCCTAAGGCCAAGAGGAACATTTACAGTGGAGATGATTGACAAGAAAAGTGGTGCCCCATTGAAACCAGTCAAGGCACATAGGAAATTAAAGACATTGTGTGGGTGTGTAGTCAGGGAAAAGGTCCCCATTACGGTTGACGACTGGAGTAAAGTCATTGCAGATGAAAAGAGTTCCATCGTCAATGCCATAATGAGCCAGTTCCATCTCGCAAATGAGGAATGGAAGCCTACAGTTCAAGTTGTTGCTCTTTCTAAAGCAAAGGATTCGTTCCGTAACTTCAGGCACCGTCTGTACTCCAAATTCCAGAAGAAAAATCGGGATGCGACACTTGTATACCCCTTCAATAAACCTGACGACTAGAAGGAGTTAAAGAAGTATAGGAGGACGGAGAAGTTCCTAACAAAGAGTAAAGCCGGCAGCGCCCTCATCAGTAAAAAAAGCACCCCCATATGGGGGTTCTTGGATATGCTGGATCCAAGCCCATATGGAGAAAACAGGATGAAGAAGCAGTTGCTTCGGGGGGCACGGTACCTTACGCTGATCTTGAAGGTGAACGGGCACGAGACTTCTTGAGGGTGAGGTCTAAAACAAACGAAGTTGGTGAACTTGTTATAAGTCACCCCAAGACCCAAAAGTTACATCAAACAATGGTAATAGCATATATAACCTAAGTTGTTTCCTCATTAACTGAGACAATATTTCCTTGTGTACTGAATTCAGTGTACTACTTGTCTTATCTCCAGCTGGAGCTGAAAAATAAAAGGGACAGCGGAGAGATTCTGGCACGAGGGAAAGATGACATTCTCTCAAAAGCTTTGGCTATGCCTGAGCCCTCTGGTCGGTCTCGGACGTACGGCACCCATGTTGGCCACAAAGGCTTTCGCGATAGACCAGGCTGAAAGGCAGGCAATGACAAAGGCCAGACATGACGCCCAAATGAAAGCAATAGAGCAAAATATAACGGCCAATATCATGAAGCAGATTCAAAACGGTCACCTTGATCCCCACCGGGGGGAGTGCCCTACAGCCAGGAGTAGTTGTGGATCATTGTCGGTTGATGGTCTTGTAGACACCGGCAAATATGCTGTGGATGACATCACGAGCCCAGTGAGATGCAAACGACATGTGCCTGTAACCGTGATGACGCATCATCCCCTGGTGGCAGCACTAGGTATGGTTCAGCCACCTACTGATGTGCTACCTCAAGTGGATGGTGTGCCCTTAAAGCCAGGTTATGCGATGTGCTTAGTGGACAAGTCATGGCTGGCTTCAAAGGCATCTTGCTATTTAACACCCGCGTAGATGCAGACGTACAAAGCTTGGGCCAGGCTAAGCTGAGATACGTATAGTGGCCCAAGAAGAAGATTTCTCTTCTCAGTGCCCTGCCATCCACCTCAACACCTTCTCGACAGTTGGCGTCGTCTGAAGGTCTCCGTTCAGCACAGCTCCTCCTTGATATTTCGACCAAACAACCTTCAGAGAACCAGCAGTTGAAGATACAATGGTTGCATAGAATTGTGAAGCCACACCAACACTGCCTGTCGATGGTAACTCACCTATACTTCCCTTGTGGTGAACAACACCACCAACTTGGTTGAAGCTACACCAACACCGCCTACGCCTCAGCCACAGGAGGCTCATCTGCCGCCTCCGCCTCGGTCACAGGAGGTTCAACTGTCGTCCTTGCCTCCTCGGCCACATCAGGCTCATCTGTTGCCTCCGACTCAGTCACAGGAGGCTCAACTGCCGTCCCTGCCTCCTCAGCCACAACAGGCTCATCTGCCGCCTCTGCCCCAACTCCTTCAGACATGTAGAAGCACCACTAAAATAGAACTCTGATGAAGCCCAAGCCCAAGACCACTAAAAATAGAAAAATTACTGGACCGAGTATCAACGACCAATACCTAGATGACGAAGAATTTAAGAGCAAATACAATGGAGAGGGCAAAGTTGCCCCACATACGTGCATGGACAGCCATTGTTGACTGAAGATGAATTAGAAAGACCAGGCGTGGCTTGCCAAAGGCTTCATGAAAAGTACCTCCAATATTGTAAAGAGAATAAGGAGATGACCTTCACTGTCAGGAAAGAGGATTTTTACGGTGTCGTAGAGGGCATTAGTTATGGCATTGAGTTTTCAGAGATGTTCAGCCTTTTCAACCTGAATGGTGTTGATGGCACGTTCATCCGTTTGTTCACATTGTATGTGCCTTACAAATACTTTTCACATTTTAATATCTTTCTTCTGTTCAGTACATGATAACTATTCTCTTTCATGTACTTAGGAGCCAGGCATTCGAGTGCGACCGCAGGAGAGAACCGGTAGGTTTCCTTGACCCGACTCTTATCTCTTACACGAACATCTCCAGCCAGCAATACGAAACTACATTCGACTATGTTGTCAATGCGTTGACTCATTATCAAGACAAAGAATCCATCCTGCTTCCTTACAATAGGAGTAAGTTTGTTATTAAAAATTATCTGTACATCCTGCTACTTTGCCATCAGGCGTAAGTTTGTTATTTTCCTTTGCAGTTTTCACTTGATCTTAGCTATCATCATTCCTAAACAGAACAAGGTATTGTATGTAGATTCCCTACATGGAACTTTCGAATATAAACCCTTACAGAAATTATTGAAGAGGTATTACATCGCTCCCTAGTTTATTTTATGATTTAACTTTCACGTGTTGTTTTCTTAATCCTCCAACTCATTACTTTTGTAGTGTGTTCGAAAAGTACCTGACGATAATCAAGAGACCGTTGGCCAAGAGAGGAGAACATAAGGACAAATTGACACACATAGTGATTAACCCGGTAACAGTTGCTACTTTATTCCTAGTTTTCACAAATACCTGCTAGCAAACCAAACTAAGTGAGCTATTTTGTCACCAACATTACAGTGCCCTCAGCAACCACGTGGTACAAAACTTTGCGGGTTTTATGTGTTGCATGCAATAATGAAAATTGTTCCCACCTCGAAAAGTCTGTCAAACCTCCATTCGATTAGTAATCCACGACATCATCAACAATTCATGTTTCCTAACAATATTTGCAGACATACATGACGAAAGATACCTAACTAAGAATCTGCCTGCAGCTTATAAGTGGAATAGGGAGTGCACCTGTGAAGAAGGATGATCTTATTTTGGTGAGAGGCAGGTTTGCTGCGTTCATCCTTACAGAAATCCTAACCAAGGGGGGAAAACTATACAACCCTATTCCATGATCATGAGATCCTATTCGGCATTTGTTCACTTGTCCATACCGGCATTCTCGCTGGTGAGACGATAAATTTTTCCAAAACAATTGTTGTCACCGTTGTGATGTAACTTCGATAAATTGTGTCCACTTTTTTCCAAACAGTGGCTGAAAACTTTGTATTTCGAGCAATAGCAATAGCAATAGCAATAACTGTGTCGTGGTGGGAATCACGCAGATGCCACGGGGTGGCTTATTCTGGGGCCGAACGGGTGCTTGCGGATTTCAGGGAGGGATTGCGCTATGGCATCGCACACGAAGAACACATGAGGAACACGAAGAACACCGCAAGAACAAGAACGAACAAACAAGAACACAAAGCACACACGATGTACCCTGCTTCGGGGCCCTCGTGAGGAGGTAAAACCCCTACTGCAGCACTAGCCTACTTGTTGTATTCTCCTCTTTGTATATGGTGGGTTACAAGTGCTCCTTGAGCTGTGCAGTTCATCCATGGAGGAAGAGCTCAGGAGGAAGAAGGGGGCTCCAGTGAGCAAGAGGAGGAAGAAAGAGCCCAGGGGGCTGTGCGCGTATCCGCGCGTCTCTCCCTCCAGCTCTCCCCTGGTGGTCCTTATATCAAGGGAACCCAGGGACAATGAGTGGATGAGGAGGCTCCATGCACTGTAGCACAGTTGACTCCTTTGTCTCTAGCTCTTGTCTCCGGCATCTCCGGGAGATGCCGTCTTTGCCTTTGTCTTCTAGCCATTGTCTTGAGAATCTCCACGTCCTCTTCTTATCCTCTCCCGAAGATATTTATGATGACTCGGATAAGGATGTCCCGGCATCAACAGGGATGATCCGGTTAGAGAGGTCTTGGCGTCGGTCGAAGTTGACTCGGATTGGAGGAGAGGATACGGTGCAGTGGCAATGATCCGTTCCTGGTGGCTGTTGCCGAGGTATGAAGACACCTCGAGTTAGCCGAGTTGGAGCAGACCAGCGTCGGAGTAGAGGCCGTAGCTTGGTATCAGCCGAGGTAAAGAACGAGGTGCCAGTACGAAGAGGATGCTGGGATGATTCGGTTCTGACACCGATCAACTGATCGATCCAGGGACACCTCGACCTGGTGCGTATCTTGGTCCAGCCGAGCCTGCCCAGGGGAGATTCGGCCTAGTAGAAGATCCGGTCTGCATTGTGATTAGGAAGGAAATATCGGATGGGCTGGCCTGCCCGAATAACAGATAATCCGGTCCAGCCAGCAAATTGGCCTCTGCCCAACCGAACAAACAAGCTGACCCGGATACGCTAACCGGATCTCAGCCCAAGGCCCATAAGGGAAAGGAGGACCCGGCCTGTGGATCTGCTGGTGGCCCGATCCGGGTAGAGGTGGAGGCCCAAGCCGGGTTGGAGATTCGGTCCACTGAGACAGGTTCGATCCCAGCCGAGTCACGCAAGCCTCGGTCGAGGATGCCTCGCTCGATCGAGCGCTGGTGCGCTATCTCGCCTCAACCGAGATATGGTAGTGGGCCGGCCCAATCCAGATTAATGTAGCCCATCCGAGGTTAGAAGGATTCGGTTCAGCTGAGAGCAGCAGAACTCGGCCTGGCAGCGGCCCACGCTGAGGCTAGCGAGGCCCGTCGAGGCTAGAAGGACTGAACTAAGCTGGAGAAAAGGATCCGCCAGAGAGAGCTCGGTTTAACCGGGGTATCGCTAGATGACTCGGTCCAGAAATTGATTCGGGAACTTGATTCGGTCAGCTCAGTTCGCTTTTCCTGCTTATTTATTTCTTTACTGCCTCCCGTATTAACTCAATAAAACCAATACTTTGGGGGTATCGGGGATCACATCCCCGACAGTAGTCCCCGAGGCTGCGGGGGATTCGCAGAATCGCGCGCAGTCTTACCAAAATAAATAAGCATATCCAGACATCTCCACGTACACCACATCCTGCCTGCATGGGCACCTTTGTAATTCAGACGTCTAGTCATGCCTTCCAAGCCAAATGTGACATCCGGTTGACCGAGCTCACCCGAATCAACAACGAGATGACAGTTTGCACTGGAACTGTACTGGCTACATGGGCATGGCCACACACAGATGTCTCTGCCGCCATTGGGCAATTCGGCACAGTGCCTGCATGGCCACCATTATCTGTCGGTGTTAGCCCTCCTGGCCTTTACCGAATTGAGATGCCGCCAGCGTCGGTTAGCCCTCCTGGCTTTTACCGAATTGAGATGCCGCCAGTGTCGGTTTGCCCTCCTGGCTTTTACCGAATCGAGATGCCGCCAGTGTCGGTTAGCCCTCCTGGCTTTTACCGAATTGAGATGCCGCCAGTGTCGGTTTGCCCTCCTGGCTTTTACCGAATCGAGATGCCGCCAGTGTCGGTTAGCCCTCCTGGCTTTTACCGAATTGAGATGCCGCCAGCGTCGGCTGGACCTACATAAACCTGCAAGTATGTATCTCATGTGTCTCGTATCTCGGCCCCTCTGGGCATATCACATATGTCTCGGTACCTCGGCCCCTCTGGGCATATCACATATATCAGTTTTTAGCCACTTCGGGCGTATCACACATGTCTCGGTATCTCGGCCTCTTTGGGCGTATCACATATGTCTCGGTATCTCGGATGTCCGGTAGCCACTTTGGGCGCTTACCGACATCAATGTCTCCAGCGTCTGCTGGTTTGACATAAGCATATCTCGAATGCCGGTCTTAGCCACTCCGGGCGTATACCGACATAGATGTCTCCAGCCACTGCTGGAATGACATATAACCTGCAAAAACATACCCCAAAGGTTGCCTCTAGCTAACAAACATAAACAAAGATCTGGTATGCAAATGATGCCTTGGTACGCTGGCAAACAGAATAAACCGTGTTGTGGTATATGGAATGATGTCATGATATCGTGACAAACCGAAATAAACAGCGATCTGTGATGGGTAATGATGCCGTGATACTGTGGCAAACCGAAATAAACGGCGATCTGTGATGTGGAATGATGCCGTGATACTGTGGCAAGCCGAAATAAACGGCGATCCAGAGAATACCGATAATGCCTCGATAACTTGGGTGATTTGAGATAACCAATATAACCATGATACTTCGGATTACCCGGATACCTCGGATTTCCAATGTGATTCGGATTACCAATGTGATTCGGATTACCAATATGATCCAGATTTCCAATGTGATTCGGATTACCAACAGAATCCAGATTTCCAACGTGATTCGGATTACCAACAGAATCCAGAATTCCAATGTGATTCGGATTACCAATGTGATTCGGATTACCAATGTGATTCGGATTACCAACCGAATCCAGACTTCCAAAGTGATTCGGATTACCAACAGAATCCAGATTTCCAAAGTGATTCGGATTACCAAAAGAATCCAGATTTCCAAAGTGATTCGGATTACCAACAGAATCCAGATTTCTGAAATACTTCAGTAATGATCGTTCTCAACAAAACCGATGTCACCTTTCAATGTTAGTCCAACATATGATGAAGAATAGTTGACGGAAACAACCATTATAATAATTGAGGCAAAGTAGCTATAGCACTTGATAGAAAACGAATCTAACAGCAGATACTATGCACAAAAAACTAGACTCGGTTTCAACCGAGTCCCCGAGTTACTTTTATTATCTAGGAGGAAAAGTAAAACAGACTAGCTACCCAGTCCCCGGGTCAAGACATCCTGTCCCGGGTAGAACACTTAGACAAAAAGCGAGGGGGCAGTCCCCGAGTACTGTTTGAGACTACGCAGAAGCATAAAGCAGACATATAAACGATACTTACAAGGCCAGGTTGTTGAAGAAGTCGAGGAAGACGCTAATGCCCGTATGAATACCCAGAATAGACTCGGATTTCCAAGATATGATTCGGATTACCGAAACTAGATTCGGATTGCCAGGTTGATTCGGATTCCAGAATATGCCAAAACTTGATTCGGATTCCAGAACAGGCCAAAACGTGATTCGGATTACCGAAACTTGCCAAAACTTGATTCGGATTGCCAAGTAGATTCGGATTCCAGAACATCTCAGGATTCCAGAACAGCTTGGATTCGCACTGTATCCAACTCGAAAATGAGTCAACATGCGGGGACGATGCCGAAGTCGAGTCCCCGAGTCACTTTTCACACCACGGATATGTCGATGATGTCAAGCTAGAGCGCGGGGACAATGGCGATGTTGAGTCCCCGCGTTGATGATGAAGATCCCATCCGAAATTAACCCAACAAGCACCACTATCAGCCCCACGGTGGGCGCCAACTGTCGTGGTGGGAATCACGCAGATGCCACGGGGTGGCTTATTCTGGGGCCGAACGGGTGCTTGCGGATTTCAGGGAGGGATTGCGCTATGGCATCGCACACGAAGAACACATGAGGAACACGAAGAACACCGCAAGAACAAGAACGAACAAACAAGAACACAAAGCACACACGATGTACCCTGCTTCGGGGCCCTCGTGAGGAGGTAAAACCCCTACTGCAGCACTAGCCTACTTGTTGTATTCTCCTCTTTGTATATGGTGGGTTACAAGTGCTCCTTGAGCTGTGCAGTTCATCCATGGAGGAAGAGCTCAGGAGGAAGAAGGGGGCTCCAGTGAGCAAGAGGAGGAAGAAAGAGCCCAGGGGCTGTGCGCGTATCCGCGCGTCTCTCCCTCCAGCTCTCCCCTGGTGGTCCTTATATCAAGGGAACCCAGGGACAATGAGTGGATGAGGAGGCTCCATGCACTGTAGCACAGTTGACTCCTTTGTCTCTAGCTCTTGTCTCCGGCATCTCCGGGAGATGCCGTCTTTGCCTTTGTCTTCTAGCCATTGTCTTGAGAATCTCCACGTCCTCTTCTTATCCTCTCCCGAAGATATTTATGATGACTCGGATAAGGATGTCCCGGCATCAACAGGGATGATCCGGTTAGAGAGGTCTTGGCGTCGGTCGAAGTTGACTCGGATTGGAGGAGACGATACGGTGCAGTGGCAATGATCCGTTCCTGGTGGCTGTTGCCGAGGTATGAAGACACCTCGAGTTAGCCGAGTTGGAGCAGACCAGCGTCGGAGTAGAGGCCGTAGCTTGGTATCAGCCGAGGTAAAGAACGAGGTGCCAGTACGAAGAGGATGCTGGGATGATTCGGTTCTGACACCGATCAACTGATCGATCCAGGGACACCTCGACCTGGTGCGTATCTTGGTCCAGCCGAGCCTGCCCAGGGGAGATTCGGCCTAGTAGAAGATCCGGTCTGCATTGTGATTAGGAAGGAAATATCGGATGGGCTGGCCTGCCCGAATAACAGATAATCCGGTCCAGCCAGCAAATTGGCCTCTGCCCAACCGAACAAACAAGCTGACCCGGATACGCTAACCGGATCTCAGCCCAAGGCCCATAAGGGAAAGGAGGACCCGGCCTGTGGATCTGCTGGTGGCCCGATCCGGGTAGAGGTGGAGGCCCAAGCCGGGTTGGAGATTCGGTCCACTGAGACAGGTTCGATCCCAGCCGAGTCACGCAAGCCTCGGTCGAGGATGCCTCGCTCGATCGAGCGCTGGTGCGCTATCTCGCCTCAACCGAGATACGGTAGTGGGCCGGCCCAATCCAGATTAATGTAGCCCATCCGAGGTTAGAAGGATTCGGTTCAGCTGAGAGCAGCAGAACTCGGCCTGGCAGCGGCCCACGCTGAGGCTAGCGAGGCCCGTCGAGGCTAGAAGGACTGAACTAAGCTGGAGAAAAGGATCCGCCAGAGAGAGCTCGGTTTAACCGGGGTATCGCTAGATGACTCGGTCCAGAAATTGATTCGGGAACTTGATTCGGTCAGCTCAGTTCGCTTTTCCTGCTTATTTATTTCTTTACTGCCTCCCGTATTAACTCAATAAAACCAATACTTTGGGGGTATCGGGGATCACATCCCCGACAAACTGTGAACTTGTATTCCAACATTTGATGTAAACTTTGTGTTCATATGATTGTTGTAAACTTTATAGTGTGCTGCAGTTAAATATTAGGCTGGTTCATGTGTATTGCTAAATGTCTGCTAAATAATTGCTGTAGCACGGGCGTGCAAGCGCAGCTAATTACTATTAGCTTGCAATTATACATCAGAAACGGGCAAACAGAAATAGCCGTTGCCGAAAGGATACCACACTGGTAACGGAGGACACAACCCTCCGTTGCCGAACAGGTCACACATTGGTAACGGAGGGCCCGACGGCTCCGATGCCGACATTATCTCACATCGGAAACGGTGTTCTGCCACCGTTGCCGATGAAGGCCTTCGCATCAGTATCGGAAGCGGGACACGGACCCTTTCTCCATTTCTGATGGGGATTTTGGCCCGTTTCCGATGTGTCGTTCTGTGCTAGTGAAAGGTGCTAGAAAAGAGCTTTGTTGCCATGGTGTAAGTATTGGTTACCTAACCCCAACAACGATGATAAAAGGTGGTTTTTGTAATCTAAAATAAAAATGGCAACAAGGTAAGAAGTAACAAAAGTGACTAAAACTGGTGTAACAATTCTTGGAAATAAGGCCTAGAGATCATACTTTCACTAGTGACTACTCTCAACATCATAAACATAATTAAACACATGATAATCCCTCCGAAAGCATTCACGGTATCGTTACTCCGAGTTCACTCAACTATGGATCAAAACAGGTGAGACTTGCCTAGGGCTACAAAAGCACACCTAGCTAAAAGTTCGTTTTCCTCTCTATGGATAGCTTGTACGTGTCACATGAGCTTCTGGATCGTACTAAGAAATACCACAAAACATCTCTTGAATAGTCTCTTTCCAATATGTCTGAACGGTAATCATATTGTCACTCTCATACTATAAGGAGATCGTCAAGCATCAAGAAACCTCATTATTCCATTATTCAATCCAATAAAGAAGAACAAACTCATTATATATATCCCTCTAATATATTATCCATAGAGTTCCCCAACGGGCTCCAGAAATTATACTTGCTATCATCAATTGAGCAACTTAATATCCATTACATAAAGGAGATAGAGGTGGCAATATCACATAAAATCAACTAGATTAACAACGCTCATGATCACAATAAAGATCACACCATGGGAGAGAGAAATAACCACATAGTTACAAGTACAAGCCCTCAGCCCCGAAGAGGGACTACTCCCGTGTCGCCATTAGGAGCAGCAAGGTCGATGAAGATGGCTCCGGAGGTAAATCTCCATCCTGGCAAGGTGCCTAAACAGGACCTAGAAACCTCCGAATAGGGTTTCGGATAGCGGCGGCGCTCTGTAATGTTTCTAGAAAAATCCTTCGGGGGCGTCGTTTTTAGGTCAGGAGGGAATTTACAGGCAAAGAGGCTTCGCGAGGAGGTAAACGAGGCGGCCACACAGTCAGTGGTTGTGGCCCCCTTTGGCCCGCGGGTCGGGCCCGCGTGGCAGTTGCGGGTCCCCCCGGATTGCCCTTTGGTCATCGGTCTTCTCTCCTCCGATAAAAAACCATAGTAAATTATCGTCCAATTCTGAGAATATTTTCTTACTAGGTTTTTCTGAAATTAAAAATAGCAGAAAACAAGAACTGGCACTGGGCATCGTGTTAATAGGTAGTTCGTATAAATGCCACAAAACGATATAAAATCATGATATAAACATCTAACAATGATATAAAAGTAGCATGAAACAATCCAAAATTATAGATACGTTTTGGATGTATCAACATCCCCAAGCTTAATTCCTGCTCATTCTCGAGTAGGTAAATGACAAACAAAATAATTTTTGAACTTGAATGCTGATGCATGTAAAATGCATACATGAACTTTGCATTGTATTAATTATATTTCAATCATATTTGCATCATATAAGGGTTATATCATTGTTTTATATTGATTTTGGGAATATTTCATAGTTTCCCTATTTTTCTGGAATTAACCCTGCACAGGCAGAAAACCCTATTTTCTATATTTTGATGTTTCAGGGACCCAAATGACGTCCAAATGACCTGGAAATTTACGAGCATCAGTTTTTGGAAGGAACGAAGCGTGGGAGCGAAGGAAGCGAACAAACGGAGGCCCGAGGGCCAAGATAGGGTGGCCCACGCGGCCAGATTCCTTGGCCGTGTGGGACCCACCATCTTGGGCCTCGAGGCTCCGTTGTCGTCGATCTTTTTCCCCGAGCCTCCGTCTTGACCTAAAAACGACTATAAAAATAGTTCCCCGACGGCTTTCGGAAGGGAGCGCCGCAGAAACACAGAAATCACGAAACAGAGACCTGGAGTTGCAGATTGGAGGGGAAAACTCCGGCGGGGCGCTGCCGGGGTGGTCTCCATCTTCTCCAACGACTTCTCCACCGTCTCCATGATGAAGAGGGAGTAGTCCACCCCCTGGACTTTGGGTTTGTGGTGGTAACTTGATCCAATCTCTCTATGTATGATCATTGTTGAAGTCCATATGATGTGCCTTGCATGATTATGGAACTATCTTTGTAATTCCTATGGTGGATATTGTGGTATGATATGATATTATGTTATGCATTTACCGTCATGTTGGGATTTTATGGTTTGTCATACTTTGAAATTCATCTATGTTACATGCAATGGATTTATCTATTCTTAATGCCTTGTTTATCCGCGCTAACGGGGTGGTTGACAACCATCTCGGTGGGTAGATGAGAGGGATGTGGATACACGTACATTAATAAATCATTGCACTAGTTCTTAGAATATGTTTTCCTTTAAGAGTATGATGTATGTGGGTAGAGAGTGGCCTAGTGACAGAAGGCATAGGCATTAAGTGACAGTAATGTCGCCCAACATTCTTTATCTGGGGGTAAAAAGGAAAAAGTATGATGTGGGAGTGACAACAAACCACGCTAGCCTTACGAGGGTGACCTAGCAACACAAATGATTATTTTCTTTCAACTATGTGTTTTAGGACATGTAGCCGTCATAGAAGTTTACCATTAAAGCATGACAATTGTGTGTACTTTTTATCTATAACATGATAATCACCATAGATGGGAGAGAGGATTGAGTGAACCCATGAACCCATGTCCATTGTTCCTATAAGAGAAAACCTTTGTCTTGTCCTCTTGCATTGAAGAGGATTGGGACACTTTTACATTCTTGTTTTGTTACATTAAACTTCCATCCATTAAATCAACCATCTTGTTCTTTAAACTTGTTTAGTGCATAATCAACTAAAACTTGTGACACTTTAGTTGTAGGGAATAGATAACTTTTCCTTCTTGCTCCTGCGGATCGATACCCTACTTCCACATTGAGAGGTGCTACAGTGATCCCCTGCTCTTGGGGGTTATCAAGTACTTTTCTGGCGCCGTTGCCGGGGAGCGTAGCGCTTAAGTTTCTATTCTTGTGTGCACTAAACTTTAAATTTATTTTTGTTATATCTTGCAATCATTTAAGCTTGGGGAGGATACTATGTCTCCCATTTACGATTATTACAATGATGAATATGATATTTTCAGTCCACCTACTATTGAGGATAAAGTTTATTATGATTATGATATGCCTCCTATATATGATGATTACAATGATGATTATGAATGTTTTACTCCCACTATTACTAAGAAGGATTTTACTTATGTGGAGAGTACTAATACTTTTATGCTTGAGATCATGAAGACATGCTTTATGTCATAATTATATTGTTGAATTCATTCATGATGCTACTGAAAGTTATTATGAGAGGGAAAACATGGTTCTAAACATTTCAATATTATTACGTTTCCTCTCTTTAAGTTCAAAGTCTTGAAATTGCTCTTGTTTTATCTTCCTATGCTACTTGCTTTGTGTTTCAATGATTTATTTTCTTACAAGATCCCAATGCATAGGAAGTGGGTTAGACTTAAAAGTGTTTCATATTTTTCTCTTGATGCTCTCTTTTGCATTTCAATTCTTGTTCCTATGTGAGCATCATTAAAACTATCATGGCTGTCCAGAAAACAGATTCCTAAGCTTCACTGCGAAAAATGTTAAAAATCACAGAAAAGGAATTTTGACCTGAAATTTTACGACAGCAATCTTCAGTTATTAATACACATTTCATTAGTTCAAAATTTTCTGATTTGAGCAACGTAAGTGCCTCTGAAAATTCACTCTTTACGGGCTGTCCAGTTTTTGACAGATTCTGTCTTTATTTTGCATTACTCTCATTACTTGTGTTTTGTGTAGTTCTATTGATCAAAGAGCAATGCACAACCATAGTAACAGTAGCTAATGTTTAGAATCAACTCATGATATGTCTTTGCTGTACCTATGAGGATTTAATTTATGGAGACACTAACCCCTCTAATCAAGTTTTATGTTGAGTTTTGTGTAAAGAGAATTTTTCAAATGGAAGAGTTGAGGGTGATGAACAAAGATCAAGAGGGACAACCACTCAAGCTTGGGGATGTTACCCCTAGACTCACCCAACATATATCAAATAAGTACAAGAATTCAAGCTTGGGGATGCCAAGCCACCTCACTCCAACCATCTTGATAACAAGTAAGTAAGCCTAGCTATATGGCTATAAAGAAAGCGCTTTACGGGAGGCAACCCGGTTGTTTTTATTTTTTGATTTTCTTTGTGTCCTCTTGCTGTAACAAGAGACTTAGTTTTTAGTTTAGTTTCTAGAATTTTTAATAAAGTGCCAAGTTTTACCCATTTTGGCTTGAAAAAGTTGCTTATTGTATTCGGAGATTTTATTCCAGCACGAGTCTGTGCACGGTATGATTTTTCATTCCTATTCTGTAACTCCGAATGAGCTGCAATTTGAACTGTAGTTGCAACTTTTCATCCTCTGTATGCATGAATTTTTCAGATTTTTTCGACATAATTAAGTAGGGTAGAAAAATGCGTTTTGCTGCTGCTGTTTTTCTGGACAGATTCTGTCCCATTTTGTTTGATGCATTCTTTAAACTTTTAACTTGAATCTTTTTATCCAATTGAGTTTATAAGTAGGCATACAACATTATACACTTTCTGGACATTCATATGAATTTTTGTTTAAGGATTATATGCAGCAAGCAATTCATTTGTCTATCACTACTAATGTCACCCCACAGAAAAGAAATGGGAGAAACGGTGTTTTGAAGTTTTTTCACAGGGATTAGAGGAGATGCACCAAGAGCTATCCAAGGATGGTGAAGACCATAAGCTTGGGGATGTGAAGACAACCCCACTGGACCAACACACTCTCGGTTTGCACACGTCTAACTTCTGTTTTTCGATCAATGCACTTTATCGCATAAACTTGGAGCGTCTTTTTATTTACTTTTTATTTCGGTTTGTTTGTCTTGAGACCACCACTATCATTTATGTTATGAGAGAGCTACTGGAAATTTGGGTTGAATTAAGTTGGATGCTATTAAAAAGATTGGGAAAGGGATGTTTGAGTTGATTCAAAAAGATACATATAGTTGCATGATTCATGTGCTTTTTAATGAATATTAATTTGCAAGTGTTTTATCAAGAGCTATCTTTTATTCATGTTTTGATGCTGAATGTTACTTTACTTTGTTTAACATGGATTGATTAGTTCTATGGACACTTTTGCATGCATTTAGACGGTCAACTTTCTCCCTCTTGCTAGCCCAAAAATCCAACAAGCAAAAACTTGTTTTCCAACACCTTCAACCAAAGTTTTTCCAGTGAGTCCACCATATCTACCTATTAGCTTTATGCTATTCCAAGTATGTTTATCATGTTATATTGTATTATCTATGTTTCCGAATTAAAATGCTTATGTTATTGATTGTTATGGGAGAAGTTGGTTAAAAAGCTCTCACGAACTTGATGCACACTTTACTTTTATTCTGCACTTAATAAACATGAACCATTGTGATTAAAATTATGAAGTTGTGTGCTTGACAAGAGTCTTGGTTGGGAGTTAGCCCATATGTGCTGTCACATGGCAAGCTTTCAACGTGCTCTTAATTATATTTAGTTGATATCATGCACTTTTGTCTATGGATGCCTAACATTGTGTGAAATAAAGGTGGAAACTTGGCAAGTTTAAGGAGTAAGTATAAATGGCTAGAGAGACGCCTGGGCCGCTAACATAAGCCATGCATCATTCATGGTGGAAGTTTACTTACATGCCATAGTGGACCTTCAGTGAAGCACTTCACAATAAAAAGCTATACCCATAGTAAATAAAAGAATGCTGAGATTGTCCATTTTGTTTGTTTGTCTTGTCATTTTGACATGAGGCTTGTTCCATGTCCTGAGACAAGAGGTACCCCAGTTGACGCTCTTGATGACGCTTTTATTACTTGCAATGACTTTAAAACTTGAACTTGCTTTGTGACCCGAGTTGAGTAGCCAGTTGGGGAGGCTTTTGTATTCACGGGGCATGAGGCATCCAACCCTTACTTTGTCAAGCACATTACTCATATTTGCTTTCACTTTCAACTTAACCATTCAAGATGCTATGATAGGGGTAATGAGAGCTTGACACCAATGAATACCACATTGCAATCATTAACTTAAGTAGAAGCATTTGGAAGCTAGATGAGACTTTTGCATGTTTTACCTCTACTTATTTATCTATCTTTCCAAAGTGTCCACCTTTTATATTCAGATTTCATAAGAGTACTCTATGACCATTATAGGATGTTTTTACTTTTCATTATGCATACATTTGGTCCATAGTACTTTCTTCTATGTTACACTTTGTGAATTATCATTGAACATCCTTACATTGAATATTTGATATCACTTTATAATCCATCTTGTATATTGCTACTCCTTTGAAGAATGAATCATTTGACTCTATGTAGCAATAGTAATCATCCTTGATATCCATTGATAGTATTAAAATGCAAAGTCCATGTTAGTTTTATCACCTTCATACTCGAGGACGAGTATAGGTTAAGCTTGGGGATGTTGATGCATGTAAAATGCATACATGAACTTTGCATTGTATTACTTATATTTCAATCATATTTGCATCATATAAGGGTTATATCATTGTTTTATATTGATTTTGGGAATATTTCATAGTTTCCCTATTTTTCTGGAATTAACCCTGCACAGGCAGAAAACCCTATTTTCTATATTTTGATGTTTCAGGGACCCAAACGACGTCCAAATGACCTGGAAATTTACGAGCATCAGTTTTTGGAAGGAACGAAGCGTGGGAGCGAAGGAAGCGAACAAACGGAGGCCCGAGGGCCAAGATAGGGTGGCCCACGCGGCCAGATTCCTTGGCCGCGTGGGACCCACCATCTTGGGCCTCGAGGCTCCGTTGCCGTCGATCTTTTTCCCGAGCCTCCGTCTTGACCTAAAAACGACTATAAAAATAGTCCCCGACGGCTTTCGGAAGGAGCGCCGCAGAAACACAGAAACCACGAAACAGAGACCTGGAGTTGCAGATTGGAGGGGGAAAACTCCGGCGGGGCGCTGCCGGGGTGGTCTCCATCTTCTCCAACGACTTCTCCACCGTCTCCATGATGAAGGGGGAGTAGTCCACCCCCTGGACTTTGGGTTTGTGGTGGTAACTTGATCCAATCTCTCTATGTATGATCATTGTTGAAGTCCATATGATGTGCCTTGCATGATTATGGAACTATCTTTGTAATTCCTATGGTGGATATTGTGGTATGATATGATATTATGTTATGCATTTACCGTCATGTTGGGATTTTATGGTTTGTCATACTTTGGAATACATCTATGTTACATGCAATGGATTTATCTATTCTTAATGCCTTGTTTATCCGCGCTAACGGGGTGGTTGACAACCATCTCGGTGGGTAGATGAGAGGGATGTGGATGCACGTACATTAATAAATCATTGCACTAGTTCTTAGAATATGTTTTCCTTTAAGAGTATGATGTATGTGGGTAGAGAGTGGCCTAGTGACAGAAGGCATAGGCATTAAGTGACAGTAATGTCGCCCAACATTCTTTATCTGGGGGTAAAAAGGAAGAAGTATGATGTGGGAGTGACAACAAACCACGCTAGCCTTACGAGGGTGACCTAGCAACACAAATGATTATTTTCTTTCAACTATGTTTTAGGACATGTAGCCGTCATAGAAGTTTACCATTAAAGCATGACAATTGTGTGTACTTTTTATCTATAACATGATAATCACCATAGATGGGAGAGAGGATTGAGTGAACCCATGAACCCATGTCCATTGTTCCTATAAGAGAAAACCTTTGTCTTGTCCTCTTGCATTGAAGAGGATTGGGACACTTTTACATTCTTGTTTTGTTACATTAAACTTCCATCCATTAAATCAACCATCTTGTTCTTTAAACTTGTTTAGTGCATAATCAACTAAAACTTGTGACACTTTAGTTGTAGGGAATAGATAACTTTTCCTTCTTGCTCCTGCGGATCGATACCCTACTTCCACATTGAGAGGTGCTACAGTGATCCCCTGCTCTTGGGGGTTATCAAATGCTACCAAACATGATCTTGATCAAGTAACATAATGTATATGAGCCGAGACAAAATGATTCAAAGCAGTTGTCTATAGTTGACATTAAATAAACAATGAATAATCAATATGGATCATCAAGTTCAAAGCAGTTGTCTGTAGTTTTTTGTTTATTATATTTTATTTGGGGTTGGGCACCCCTATGCCAGCTCTCTGCAAATTAAGACAAGCACATTATTCATGCTCGTCCAAGAAAAATAAGGTATTCTTTGTTCAACTTGGGTAAATAACGAACTCTCTACCACTTCATCGTGAGCTAAAAACATAGACACAAAAACAAATAATTTGAAGGTTTAAAGGTAGCACATGAAAAATTTACTTGGAATGGCAGAAAATAGCATGTATGGGTAGGTATGGTGGACACTAGTGGCAAGGTTTTTTTGGCTCAAGGTTTTTGGATGCACGAGCAGCATCCCCGCTCTGTACAGAGTTTAAGGCTAGCAAAGACTTTTAGCAAACATATAATGTTTACCGGTACAAGAATAATTATACACTATGCAATAAGGCTAACCACAAAACTTCATATTGTCTTCCTTGTCAACTTAACACTATCGATGAAAATACTAGACTTAGGAGCTAGCCATATGTAAAGAATTATTTTACACCATTTCTTTCTTCTCTGAATTGGATAAGAGGTGAGACCCACATGTCATAAAATGAGTCAAACAGACGACAAGTTGGCCAGACCTAACTGGAGCCAACATCAGGTCCATCGAGTGGTATAGAAATAACGAAGTTGCTCGAGTTAGTGGCTTCACGGCCCAAATTTCGGAACTTTTGACGCAGTCATAATTTGCCCTATATTAAATCACTTTGGTTTGTAGTACCTTTTTTGATGGAAGGACAAAGTTAGTAAATCGGAAAAGAATTATAATATTTTATTTTTGCCGTCGCATTTCCGTAGCTCTTGGATATTTCAAACCACCACCAGATATAGGAATGTCGAGAGGATCTGAATTGTTATGATTTTTTTTGGTATAAAGGCCGTTTGTCATACAAAATTCTTATTGCAGCATTCTAGTTTCGTTAGGATTCCTCACATGAGCTCAAACCATATGTTTTTCTTTTCTTTTCAGAACTCAAATGCACTTTGTCTGTTTCTCTTTGCTTCATCTCCTTTCTTAAGTTCTGCAAAATCTCTACGTCTATTTTATGTGCATTTGCGTGCAATTATAGTTTTGAAATCTCATCAACGATACTACAGTTATGTTTATTTTCTATACATTTACGTTTTCTAATATCTGTGAACTAATTAAAAGGACCGTGTAAGTCAAATCAGTAGTACTGGCAAACTGACGTGACACCGAACGCATCCATTGGCTGACCATTTCATAGATCACATACAGTCCCACGCGCGTCCGCATCATAAGTGCCCACCACGCGAAAGTGAATTCAGGACGTAGGGGCCGAGTCAATAGAAGCAAGCTGCATCGACCGCATATGTGTATCTGTATCTATATCAGTTTACGAACATGTTACAAGTGTACATGTATATGTTGTTGTTTCGAAGCCGCGTATTAATCTGTTAATTGTGAAGAATAACCAACACTATTATTGCATATGTATCTATACCAATTTACGAACATGTTAAAAGTGAAAATCATAGCTAAAATTATGCGTCGTTGACAAAAAAAGTCAACCACACTTACATAGCTAAAAAGTCAACCACCTCGTAATAGATATGGTTGTACGACTGTACGCATGCAGAGACCGGGATATCCCCTATTCGACAAAATAAAGCTCAAATGCACACCTTTCACAGCAGGCATACGTGTGCTGCTTTAGTGTACGTGTAAGTATAGACATATAACACTGGAGCGTACTTGCCCAACTGAATCAGTCACAAATATTAAGATCGATTAATAAATCCGATAATTAATTATTAATGCACGGATGCACAACCACGATCTCTACTTTGTCATAGCTGACCTTATGTAGCAAGTGGGGTTCTACACACACATGTAAATCCACGGAGGGGTAGCCAATCAAGTGTGACAATGAGATGCTAACAAAGCACGGCCGGCCTGTTCGATCATATCCTAGATAACAGCCAACTGTTATCAGTACGTCAAGTTATTGAAAGTTGAAAGTTTAGCTCCCATCCATTAACTCAGATGACAGGCATTGGCGTGCATGCATGTCTAGCCTCTTCTATAAATAGGGCAATTCCAGAAGCGATACCATCTTTTTTTAAGGATACGTCCGAGCGGACGCATCGGTTTCAAGAAGAAGAGGCCAAGAGGCCGATTACAACGCGTTTAGGCACACACGCCTGAAACGCCATCCACCAAAAAAAAAAGGGAAGGGATCACTCGCCAACCCTCCACCTATCTACGGGCCCTAGGCTACCCCTAAACAACCTAGCCGATTGCCACAAGTCGGCCTCGACCTGCACCATCCTGGTGGCAGACTCCACGATGGTCTATGCCCCTCAAAGACTACATTGTTCCTGTGTCTCCCCAGGCTCCAGCAGATCAGAGTGATCGCGGTCCACATATCCTTCGCCTCATTGCCACCAAGCGTCCTCAGAGGCAACCACTCCTCTAAACGGGCATCGTGGTCAGGGATCCAGTCTGCTCTCCCCCATCTAGACAGGAAGGAGGACCACACGTCTCTGGCTAGGACACAACCAAGCAGCAGGTGGTCAATATCTTCTTCCACCTGGTCACAGAAGGGGCAAGCAGCCGGTCTAGGAAGCCCCCGATGCCCTAGGCGGTCGGCTGTCCAGCATCTTTTCCTCAGTGCTAGCCAAAGGAAGAACTTGCACTTGTTGGGGGCTCGCGAGCACCAGATTTGCTGGGCCCCAGCCATCCCAATCTGGCCTTCAAAGAAAGCCCTGTAGGCCGACCGAGCTGAGTATTTGTGGTTGGCCTCCAGACTCCACCTAAACTCGTCTGCGGTCCCTATGGACAGGGCGAAGCCCTCCACGCTATCAGCCAGGGACAGCAACTCGCGTATCTCACGCGCGTCCAGGTCAGGGGGGACATCCTCGAGCCAACCGCCAGCGAGTCCTTCCCTTACTCGTCGGGAGCACCGGGCACTCTTGGGCACTTTAAGGAAGAGGCATGGAGCCAAATCCTTTACCCGACCAAGCCCTCCAGGTAACCACCTATCCGTCCAGAAGAAGGTGGATGCCCCATCGCCTACCACAGAAACAGTGGCCGTCTCGAACAGCTCCTGTACCAAACGAGGAACCTGGATGTTGAACTCGATCCAGGGTTTCGACCTATCTATCCTGCTAAGCTAGAAATGGCTCTGGCTCTAGCGATACCATCTCATCCCAAGTTAGCTTGCAAACACTCGATAAACTGATCTTCAGAAATGGCTGCCAAGTCGTTGCTTCTGCTTGGTGTCGTGCTAGTCTCGCTCATGCTTCTCTCCCAGGATGTGGCGCATGCTAGGGAGCTTACTGAGGCTAAAGGTTCCTCTCTCTCTCTCTCTCTCTCTCTCTCTCTCACACACACACACACTCTGGAAGGATGTGTTCATTATGTTGCCTACAACTGTTAGAATAGCTAGCTGAGTAGGATAATTTTAGCACTAGTAGGAAAAGGCTTATAGCCACCAGCGTACCGCTGGCGGACAACAGTTTCGTACGCCAGCGCTACGACCGCGGGCGGGCGGGTTTTCGTGTCCGCCACTGGTTCTGGACGTATCGCTGGCGGACACTAGGACCGCCCGCCAACGGTAGGAGTAGAAATATGGGAGGAGGCGGCGCAAACTACCGCTGGGGGGCACAACACATGCCCGCCAGCGGTACGTAGACAATGCCCGCCAGCGGTAGTGGCAGCGGATGAGCTCATCTGGGGAAAAAAATGGAGACAGTACCGCTGGCGGCAGAGTGCACCGTAGGCCAGCGATCGGTTCTGTACCGCTGGCGGGCACACTAGAGCGTCCGCCAGCGCTAAGTGTCGGGGGGCTACCCCCGGGTAGGGTCAAGGCTTGGCATAAGATGAGTTTAAAGATATGCCGAGGTACGGAAAGGGCCGACCTGCTTGGGCCTGGGAGAGTCCGAGCTTCATCTTGACCTGGAGGATATAAAGGCCGACCTATCTTGGCCCAGAGGGTCCGAGGTATCCCGTTGGCCTGGGCCGAGGTTCACTGTCCGAGCTATGTTCAGCCGACCTAACTACCTCGGTGCTATGGTTTGTATGGTGAGTGCAGGAGAAGCTGTCCGAAGGAAGTAATGTCCGAGGTGGTCGATCTTAAGCGCAAGACCCGAGGTACGGAGCCCGTCACATCCGTGCCGAGCTAACCGAGGCAAGGAGCTGTAGGTCGGGCAGGAGTCAATGCTCCTGTCACTTCCTGCCTGGTACAAGAGCGCCTGACGCGGGAGCGTCTGTCACGGAGCCTGGCAGAGGCGTGCCCCGGGTTCGGCGGGGCTGCACGTCTCTGACCGCTGACCACGCGAGATCTGGGAAAAGGCTACGAGGTAGCTCTGCCAGGCCACGTCCTGTCTCGGTCAGAGGAGACATGCTAGTTCTGCCGTTAGGCAGCAGGAGATGGGCAGGCCACGTCTTGTCCCTGACAGGGTACGGTGGTGACCGGTGCAGAGGCATGGCAACAGTGTTCAGCGAGGGGCACAACGGTAACTCGGCTGGCCTATATAGTGGGCTTCACCCCCCTCCTGCTTGAGGACGACGATCGATCAACAAGAGAGAGAAAAGAAAGAGAGAAAGGAACCTCGGAACCCCGGAACACCTCGGATTAGCTCGGAGTGCCTTCTTCCTCCCGTGTAGCTCCATCTTTTACCTCAAGTTCTCACCATTGTATCATCATACAGCTCGAGGAGCAGCTTGTACTTGTCACTTTGAGCTATACACTGAGTAGGATAGTGCTGCAGTAGGGGTGTTACCTCCACAAGAGGGCCCCGAAGCAGGGTACATCGTGGTGTGCTTTGTGTTCTTGGTTTCTTGTTCTCGTTCGTGTTCTTGCGGTTTCTTGCGTGTTCTTGCTTGTGCACTTCTTGAGTGCATAAACCCTCCCCGGATTCCCCCAACGACCATTCGGCCCCATCTTAGCCATACCTATGGCATCTGCCGTGATCCCACCACGACAGTTGGCGCCCACCGTGGGGCAGATTGAGGCGTTGGAGGGAGTTTACATCCGGACGGGCTCAGGCGAGCGTGTTCTTTCCGGGCTTATCGCCAAGATCGGTGAGTTCACCTTCATCAGCGACAACGCGGGGTGTTTCGCCGGCAAGCCCTTCCCCGAGCATGGCTTCACCATGATGCTCGGCAGCTTCGTCACCTACGTTGCTGTCGAGGTTGTTCGCGGTACCCGGAGCAGGTGCTCGTGGACGACGAAACTCCTCTCCTCGCGGCTTTAGGTCGGCGTATCACTCGCCCCGAGAGCTGCGTGGAGGTGATGATGACGGTCCGGTTGATGCCGCTGGCAAAGTAGATGCCAGCAAATCCAAGCCGGCCGAGGTTGCTAAGGTGAGATCTGCAAAGCCCAGGCTAGAGAAAGAGTTGCCTGGCACCCCGAGCTGCAGGGCCGAGGTGCGACCCTGGTAGAGATAGTGGAGACACTGGCAGACCCAGTAAATCCAGGAGTGGATGTAGTGGTGACTGTGGCCGACCTAGAGGCAAAGCGTGTCCTGTTGCAAAAGGAGGCTGTAGCAATGATGACAGCTAGAGATGAGTTCAATAGAGATCTGCGTGAGTACAATGCAGCGAATGGCTTCACCCCGGTAGCAGTTGATACAATAGGGGAGCCGAGGTGCGGCAGAGAGGCAAGGGGCTCAATGATGAGATAAACAGGGAGGCTCGACCTACCACCTCGGCTAGGAGTGAGAGTCGCGTGTCGACTGGAAGGCCGGTATATAGTTCCCCTGCTAAGAACCTCAGAGCTGCCGAGGCAGGCAGGGCCGAGCTATCCGGGTTGACTGGAGATGCATGGCGTGCGCAGCAGAAGCGAGTCAATGAATTAGTGTATGTAGCTAACCAGCAGAATGAGGCTCTCCGCAGAGCATATGCCGGGGCTGGTGATTCAGATGGTTTATTCAGCTAGGCCAGTTAGTCAGGTGTCCAAGGGGCAAGCCTCGTCTCCACTCGTCGGAGGAGCCGATCGAGCCCGGAGTGTCACCTCGGGTCAGAACAAGCAGCTGCAGATGTATGATCCGGTGTTAGCAGCAAAGCAGAAGGTGGGCCAGGGCAATGCTAGCCGAGCTAAGGGAAACCCCGGCCAGGTAATGCAAGCCGAGCTAAGGGTAACTCCGGTCAGGGAAATCAGAATGGCGGGCAAGCAGCGTCGGCTGGCCGAGGTAAACCACCTCCGCCCCCGAGGTATCAGCAACAACCCGGCCGCAGGGGCAATATCAGCGAGAGCCGGAGTATGTTCAGCAACCTCAGAATGTCGGTCAAGGCGATGACCGATATGATGATGGAGACTCGGCCATGGCGCGAGCTGGATACCACAGAGTGGATGGGGCGTTGGGACCTCGGATAGGAGCTCGGATGTTAGCTCCAGGCGATGTTCGTAACAAGCTGGATAGAATCTACTTGTCCGAGCAACTGGAGGAGGAAGGCCCTCCTGGTCCGGCGTGTTTTGGACCTCGGATCATGAAGGAGCCACCACCGCCAGTATCTCAGTTCCAGTTAGGTCGGAACACCAAGCCATACAACGGGAGCACCAAGCCGCAAGATTGGCTGACAGATTATGTATCCTCGGTGCACATAGCGGGGGGCAATCGCCGATGGGCGGTCCGGTATCTCCCGCACATGTTGGAAGGTCCAGCTCGGATCTGGCTGAATAATTTGCCGGAGTATAGTATCAACTCCTGGATAGACTTGGAGCTGGCGTTTAACAGCAACTTTGCTAGTACATACAAGAGGCCAAACCGACCTCAGCTCCTGGCAGCATGTAAGCAAGATGATCATGAAACTGACCGAGAATTCTTAACTCGGTGGAGCAATGTTCGGAATTCCTGTGAAGGAGTTGTAGAGGCACAGGCCATTTCCTGGTTTGCAGATGGTTGTCGACATGGCAGCATGCTGTGGCAGAGGCTCCAAAGAGATATGCCGAAATCCCTAGCAGAACAATCCGGATTGCAGATTCTTATGCTCTGGGTGATCCGATGCAGCCAGCAGCAGAGGCAGTGGCACGTAACAGAAGGAGGGAGCCAATAAACAACCGGCTCGGACCAAGGTGTAATGACCGCCAAGAGTTCGGACAAAAGAGGAGGGAGCCGGACTACCCATACACCTCGAACCAAGTTGCAGCGGTGAACCCGGATCAGCCCGGAGCTGGAGGTGTCCAGAGGCCGAAAATCAATGGTCCGGCATTTAGTCCGAACCCGGAGCCACCCTTGACTTATGAATCAATGATAGATGGTCCTTGCTGTTACCATACGACCGACCCGCGCAAGCCAGCCAACCATTCAACCCGGCAGTGCAGCTGGAACCGCAGAATCAGGAAGAAGGGGCGAAGGCCGGAGGAAACAGAGCAGGACCACCTCAGAGATTTCAGCCGAGGCCCACCCAAATCTGTCCGGAGCAAATGTTACCCCGATAACCACTGCACCTCCTCCGAGGCCTGCAGCAGCAAGGCCCGTGAATGTTGTGAATGTCCGAGGTAATAACAACAACAATGGTGCCGGACCAAGTCAGCAGTATGAATACCCCGGAAATGACTATAGAGAGGCTCATGCGAGCTATGTGGTCTTTGTGACCGAGCCAACTGACAAGAAGAGTGTGCAGAGGCGTGCCATGGAGGTGAATGCAGTAATGCCGGTGGTGCCGACCTATATGAACTGGTCTGAGCAGGAGATCACTTGGAGCAGGAAAGACACACCTCGGATCATGCCGAGCCCTGGAAAGTATGCCCTGGTGGTAGATCCGACGTTGTGTGGGCCTACAACAATGTGAGGTTTACCCGAGTTCTGGTGGACAATGGCAGTGCCATCAACATCATGTACCGAGACACAATGGTGAAATTGGGCATATCGCCAAATCAGTTGATGCCAAGCAGTTGTACTTTTCATGGGATTGTGCCTGGCGTTTCCTGTGCACCCATGGGCAAGATATGGGTGGATGTAGCATTTGGAACCAAGGATAACTGCCGAGTTGAGAGTATCGAGTTCGAGGTGGTGGACTTGGAGAGTGCATACCATGCATTGCTTGGAAGGCCGGCTCTGGCCAAGTTCATGATTTCCACCCATGTTGCATACCTGAAGATGAAAATGCCAGGGCCTAATGGGATCATATCCATCTCGGGTGACTACAAGCGAGCCATTCAGTGTGCCTCGGCGGGGTCTAATCTGGCCGAGTCTTTGGTGATCGCAGCTGAGAAGAAGAAGCTGCATCAAGTGGTGGCAATGGCGCAGTCAACACAGCTCGGCATGTCCGGACTGATGAGCCCGGACTCAACTGCAGCATTCGAGGTGCCCAAGGAGACCAAGAAGATCCCCATTGACCCGGAGCACCCAGAGCATATGGCCATCATTGGGACCGGGCTGGGCGAGAAATAGGAAAGCGAGCTCTGTCACTTCCTCCGTGAGAATCGGGATATCTTTGCATGGTCGGCTAAGGACCTGCCTGGTGTTCCGAGGGAGTTGGCAGAGCACTCTTTATTTGTCAGGCCAGAGGTGAAACCGGTGAGGCAACCGACCCGTCGTCTCTCAGACGACCGAAGACAAGTGGTGCTGGACGAGCTGGCTAAGTTGCTTGCAGCCGGGTTCATTATGGAGGTGCTGCACCGGACTGGATATCCAATCCGGTCTTGGTGGAAAAGAAGAAAGACGAGCCAGCCGTGGTCAAGGTGTGGCGCATGTGCATTGACTTCACTAACCTCAACAAGGCGTGCCCGAAAGATCCGTTTCCATTACCTCGGATTGATCAAGTGATTGATTCCACTGCTGGTTGTGAACTGTTGTCTTTTATCGATGCGTACTCTGGTTTTCACCAGATACCACTGAACCCGAAGGATCAAATAAAGACTGCTTTTATTACCCCGTATGGGGCGTATTGCTATCGTGTCATGTGTTTTGGTCTGAGGAATGCCGGGGCAACTTATCAGAGGTGTATGCAGAAATGCCTGCACTCTCAAATGGGCAAAAATGTGCAAGTGTATGTCGATGATATCGTCATCAAAACTAAGGAGAAACGTACTCTCCTCGAGGATCTCGAGGAGACATTTGTGAATTTGAGAAAATATCGGTTGAAGCTTAACCCGGACAAGTGCACCTTTGGTGTCCCGGCTGGAAAGTTGCTGGATTCCTGGTGTCTAGCCGAGGTATCGAGGTTAACCCGGCCAAGATCCGAGCTATTGAGAACATGAATTACCGAAGTGTTTGAAAGATGTGCAGAAATTCACAGGGTGCCTAGCCTCGTTGAGCCGATTTGTAGGTCGGCTGGGAGAAAAAGCCTTACCTTTGTACCAGCTCATGAAGAAAAGTACCGGGTTTACATGGACCCCGCAGGCCGACGTGGCGTTCAATGAGCTGAAAAAGATGTTGTCCACTGCCCCGGTGTTGGCGTCACCATTGCACAATGAGCCGATGTTACTTTACATTGCGGCCACAAACCGAGTTGTAAGTGTGGCAGTGGTGGTGGAGCGCGAAGAAGGTGGCAGGTCGGTGCAGAGACCGGTGTATTACTTGAGCGAGGTGATCTCTACCTCGAAGCAGAATTACCCTCACTACCAGAAGATGACGTATGGTGTCTACCTGGCGGTCAAGAAGTTGAAGCATTATTTCCAGGAGCATCCCATGACGGTGGTGTGCGAAGCTCCAATCTCGGAGATCATCGGGTGCAAAGATGCAACTGGCCGAGTTGCCAAATGGGCGATTGAGGTGTCTCCATATGCACCACATTATGAGAGAAGAGATGCAATTAAATCCCAGGCGTTGCCGGACTTCTTTTGTGATTGGGCCGAGATGCAGTATGAGCCACCCAGGCCGGACTATAATTATTGGAAAATGCATTTTGATGGGTCCAAGACAAAGATCGGGCTGGGGGCTGGAATAGTCCTCACCTCGCCGAAGCGAGATCAGCTGAAATACGTGCTGCAGATTCATTTCTCAGCATCAAACAATGTGGCGGAGTATGAGGCCTTAATCCATGGCCTCAATGTGGCGAAGGAGATCGGTATCCGGCGTGTAGAGTGCTTCGGCGATTCCGACCTGGTGGTGCAACAATCTTCTGGAACTTGGGATGCTCTGGATGCCAACATGGCGTTATATCGGTTCCATGTGCAAAAGATATCCGGGTTCTTTGAAGGGTGTGAATACAGGCATATACCTCGGACAGAAAATAATGCTGCCGACGTGTTGTCAAAGCTCGGTTCATCTAAAGAGGCAGTACCACCAGTAGCCCTGAATCACTTGAGAACTCCTTCAATCAAACCTTCTCCTGAATCCGAATCTATTTTCATCCCGGCGGAGCAAGAGCCCGGACCTGTTCCAATGGAGGTAGACGTCGGTGCGTTTGGTCGGACCCGGGGACTGCGTGGCAGAGCTCGGGGACTGCGCACCGAACCTCGGGGACTGCTCATCAAGACTCGGGGACTGGTCGCAGGATGGTGGAGGAAATAATGGAGGAGATTATGGTGGCCGAACCAATGGAGGTGGACGAGAATTTTTTCCTTTGCACCCAGTGCCGGAGTGGGCGGAGCAAATCATGAAGTTCATAACGGAGGGAAGCTTGCCAAGTGACACAACCGAGGCTAGGAGAATCCAAAGGAGGGCAAGGCGTACACCATCATCAACAAGGAGCTCTATAAAAGAAGCGTAACCGAGGTGTTGCAACGGTGTGTCGAGCCAGCTGAAGGCAAGGAGATGCTTTTGGAGATCCACCAAGGAGAGTGTGGTCATCATTGCAGCACAAGAGCTCTGGTGGCCAAGGTGTTCAGGCATGGGTTCTATTGGCCCACTGCTCTTGCTGATGCAGAGGCCATAGTCCGGAGATGTGAAGGATGCCAAAGGTTTGCCAAGCAAACGCATATGCCAGCCTCGGCGCTCAAAACAATTCCTATCACTTGGCCGTTTGCGGTATGGTGTTTGGATATGGTGGGAGAGTTCAAACCAGCCCGAGGTAACATGACGCACATACTGGTGATGGTGGACAAGTTCACCAAGTGGATCGAGGTGAAACCAATCCGGAAGTTGGATGGTCATTCAGCAGTGACTTTTTTGAAGGAGATCATTCTGCGATATGGTACCCCCATAGCATTATCTCGGACAACGGCACGAACTTTGCTGTTGGAGAATTTGCTCGGTTTTGCATGAACAAGGGAATCCGGCTGGACATAGCCTCGGTGGCACACCCGGAGTCTAATGGACAAGTGGAAAGATCAAATGCTCTAGTGTTGGCCGGCATCAAGGCTCGGCTCATTGAACCACTGCTGAAAACGGGGTGTTGGATAGATGAGATACCAGCAGTACTGTGGGGTCTAAGGACCACGCCAAATCGATCAACTGGCTATACGCCATTTTTTATGGTCTATGGGGCAGAAGCTATGCTACCCACTGACATCGAATATGATGCGCCCAGAGTGGCAATGTACACTGAAGCCGAGGCAAAAGAGGCTCGGGAGGATGCAGTAGATCTGCTTGAGGAAGCTAGAGAATTGGCCTCATCTCGGTCAGCAATATACCAACAAGGTCTCCGACGTTATCATAGCCGGAGTGTCAACCCTCGTGTGTTTCACGAGGGAGATTTGGTGCTGAGGCTGGTGCAGCGCAAGAAAGGTCGGCACAAGTTGTCACCTCCATGGGAGGGACCGTTCATTGTGAGCCGAGCTCTGCTCAATGATTCGTACTATCTAATAGATGCGCAGGAACCAAGGAAGATGGGCTGGACAACCCCGGATCAGAGGTCAGGCGACCATGGAATATAGCTCTACTCCGACCTTTCTACTCATGAAGGGCGCAATGTATGTACCTCGGTTAATCCTTAATGAAATGTCGGCACTCCGAGGTTGAAGCTCGGGGACTGCCTCGCTCTTGTGCTTGTGTTTTATTTCTGTTTGTCAATTTCGTTCATATGCCGAACTATTTTGAACCTCGTCTCAAACTTCAAGTAATGTATGCTGTGTAACTAATCTTGTGACTCGACTGACGAACGCCGAAATGGTAGTCAAGAGCAAAGATGAAAAAACGTGGGAAACATGAAAATGGACTCGGGGACTCGGTCCAAAAATATAGTTCGGCATGTGTCGTTTACTAACCCCTGTCTTTACCTTTCGTTTATGTCGGATGATTTTGAAACACACCTCGACATTTGCTAAGTACTGTATGCTATAAACAACAATCTTGTGACTCGACTGTCGAACGCCAAAATGGTAGACAAGAGCAAAGAATGCCAAGTATAGTAAACACGAAAGTGAACTCGGGGACTCGTTCCAAAAGGGTTCGGCATAAATTCTTAGAAAAGCATGGTTCGGATAGCAAGATAATAGTACTGGTAGCAAGGCAAACTACTTAAGGTATATTACATCTGCACCCGGCATACCGGGGATTTAATGTTTTTTGAGACAAGTTCAGGCCTCGGAACCAGAGACCTCGGTCGCCGAAGTTGTGGTAGTGGGACCTCGGAAGCAGGAGCCTCGGGCGCAGGAACAACCTCGGGCGCAGGAACAACCTCGGTCGCGGAAGCAACCTCGGTTGTTGGAGTGGATGCCGGGGTGTCCGTCACGTCGGGGGAGATCACCTCGGTGGCTACGGCTTTGCCGGACTTGCCCTTGGGTTCGGAGGTTCGTCGAAGCTGAAGTCATCATCAGAGCCTTCAGCCACCTCGGTTGTTTTGCCGGCCTTGCCCTTGGAGCTCTCAGGCTCGTCAAAGTCAATTTCCTCGCCGTCAGAACTTCTTCACCGGACTCTTCCTCGTCCGAGCTCTCTTCATCCTCAGAATAGAGGCGCCCGTCATCAAAGGTCCGGGTGTTTGCATAACTAGCAAAGAGGTCGGCTGCTGCTTGGCGTTTCGCAATGCCATCAGGGGTGGAGTTCCAAGGAGAGCCCCTGCGCAGGGAGGTAACCGTGTGGATCTCAACATTCATACCAGACAGCACGAACACCAGGGCCTTGTCCGCTCCAGCCCGAGCTGATGAGCATCTCCACTCCCGAAGTCTAGCCTCGGCTCCTTTCAGCTTCGTGGCGAGCTCGTCGATGCAAGTGGGAGTCTTGACCTTGGGCCAGAGGGCACGGTGGACCTCGATGGCAGCATCAACCAGCTTGGTTCCAATGGCCTGAGCGGCCTGATCCGAGCATTAAGGGCAACAAGGTGGTCCTGGATATCCCAGCTTTCGCTGAGGGTTTCTGTCTCAGCCCTCTTTGCCCGAGCTGCTTGAACTTCGCGGATAGCCTTGTCCTTGGAGTGCTCAAAGTTCTCTGAAGAAGACAAAAAGGCTGTCGCTGAAATAAGGCATACGGTGGCACGGGGTGTAGGTCGGCAGAAAATAAGGAAAAGGGGAAAGAAACTTACTGTCCATTTGGTGATTAATCCGAGCGAGCTCGGACAACCAGCTTTTCGATATAGCTCGGAGGGCGATAAGTTCGGCTTCGGCCGAGGTGGCGCGGCTCTCCAGGGTCTTGGCAAGCTCTTGCTGCTGTTCGGCGGCCTGGTCTTTGACCTTCATAGCGTCCTCCACAGCAGTTTTGGCTTCATTAGCCCGGTTCAGCTCTTGTTGCAGCCGAGCTATTTCATCTTCGGCTGTCTTCAACTTGGAGGCGTAATCTTTGTCGCTCTGCTCCTTTGCGGATAGAAGAGTCCGGTGAGACTTCTTCAGTCTGTTGTGATCCAGCAGGAGGTTCTTGAAGATCTTTGTCCGAGCATTGTTGCACTCCTGAAAAAATAGAGAGATCAGTTCGAAGAAATCCGAGGTCTTTTTAGCACCCGAGGCCCAATTGAGTCCCGGGGACTTGGCATTGGCCTCGGGGACTCAGCATGGGAGAAATGACAAGTTTTTGAGATTCAAGCCGAGCAATTTTAACTCGGTGGAGTGTCAATTGCTCAACCCGAATCTCGGGGACTGGGAATAGTGTATGTTTGTCATTTGGTTTCAAAGGAAGAAAGAGAGTTGCGTAAAGAAACTTACCGAGGCCTTCTTGCTGCAATCAAGGACCGCAGTCTGCATGTTGTAGATGGACTGGAGCACGGCGCTAGGTCCAACTGGATGCTCAGAGCTCGGGTTAGAGGAGACCTCGGCAGTGTCAGCCGAGTTCCAGTCCATGTCATAGTGCTTCTCCGAGCCTAAGCTGTTCCCGCTCTTGGTCCGGAGTTGCCCGACCTCCCAGCTGCTGATGTTCGGCTGGATGGTAGCAGCAAAAGAGCTCGGGAGGTGGCGACCTGAGAGCTCGAGGGCGCGGTCTTGGTCAAGGTGGACTCGGCGCGGGAACATGCGGCACAGTTGGGTGCTCGCAGCCTTGGGGCCCGGTGGCGGTGGCGGCATTGGAGTTTGCTGTGGCTGTTTGGGGGGCTCAACAACTGGAGCTGAATCTTTCTTCTGCTTCTTCTGCTGCTGTTGCTGCTGGTTGCGCGCAGCTTGAGACTTGGGGGAGAGCCGAGGCTCCTGCACGGTCTTAGCCGGAGTCTTGGCGCGATCTGTCTCCGCATCCTTCTGAGGAGGCGGAGGAGTCTGATCTCGGCGGGGAGCAGAGTGCCCCAGGCCGGAGTCAGAGCTCGGCGGTGGAAGTTCGGCGGAGGAGACACGCACCGGGGAGGAGATGGTCTTCTCCGGGCTGCTGAGGTCAATGGACCGTTCTGGAGGAGAGGCTCTGGCGGGGCTGCCGAGGTTAACCTCGACCTCGGTTGTCTGAGCTTCAACCACTGGAGGCAGTGGTGAATGTATCGAGCTATGGCTCTGTTTGATCTGCCGAGCCGGGCTAGACGAAAAAGAAAAGATTAAGTTAGAGTAAAAAACTTAACCTCGGAACAGCGTGAAAGGTAAAAAGGAGCAAGGTGACTTACGCATCTTCCTCCACGGGGCCTCGCTTCTTGTGCCTCGCCGAGGTCTTCTTGGCACGCTTGGCTTTGGGCGCCGCAGTCTCCGAGGTCTTGGAAGCCTCGGCATCCGAGGTACCGGTCCTGAGCGCTTCCGGGAAGCTGCAGACGCTGGATGAAAGTTCTTATATGTTGGAGGAGCATATGAAATGGAATAACGTTGACAGGTTCCAGAATTTGGCAATCGTCATCGTCATCGGGCCAGTCCTGGATGGACGAACGAACTGGTGGGCGGTGCGAGGTGAAACCACGAGTCTTACCCGAGGTGGCCTTGGGAATGGGGAGGTGATCCTCATTGTCCGGATCTTCAACCTCGGCGGCGGCCGGGATAGGCAGGTCGGGAGTCCACTCCTTAGAAGAAAGGGGGCCATCCTCGATTTCCTGTCGAGTGAACTTCTGCAGAGGTGGCAAGTAAAACCGAGTTAGCACAAGATCAATACAAGGTCGGGGTGAAAATGAAACCGAGGAATATTATACGTCGGGTAAAGTACACTTACTTGAGCTGGAAGGTGATCTCGGTCATAGGGCTTGACACCCCATTTCCACTTGTCGGGCATGGTGGTCTTGGCGATGGCCGGATGCGCCTCTTCACCTCGGAGTCATCAAGTTCAAAGGTGCTGTGCCGAGTGGGGTCGTAGCGGCCACTCATGTGGCAGATCTTATGGGCCCGCGCTTGTAAAGGGCTAACTCGGCGGGTGATCATGGTGCGCAAGATGTCATCTGCCCCCAGCTTTTCTCCTGGAGGGACATCATGGTTTGGTGGATCAGAAGAACCTCGGGAGCGTCGGGTGCAGGCTCATAATCCCAGTTGAGTTGGGCAGGGGGGTTCCAATGGTGAACTCCGGCAAATTGATGAGATCTTCGGTGCCCGGGTTCTTCACATAAAGAAGGAGCGTTGCCATTTGCGGCAGGAGTCCAGGCCCTGGATCCGAGGAAACTCAGAAAGGCGCCGAGGTGAAATCGAGGCCGCCCCGCAAGCGGTCATCTCCTTGTCCACGACCTTCTTGTTCGGGACACTTTGCTTCTTGAGCTGGAAGTACTTGGCCCAGGACTCGATGCTTGGCCATAATCCGAGGTAACCCTCGGAAAAGGTCGCGTAGGCCGAAAGTTGGAGGACGGCATTGGCGGGCAGGTGGTGTGGTTGTAGCCCAAATTTGTCCAAGAAATCCCGGAAGAATTTCCCGGCCGGGAGCCCGAAACCACGTTCGAAGTGATCCAGGAAGACGACCCGCTCCCCGGATTCCACCTCGGGTTCGATGTCTTCTTTCTTCGGAACCGGCAGATGAGTTTAGCCGGGATCCGCCGTGAATCTCGGAGCCATTTGATGTCGACCTCCGTGACGTCGGATCCCTCCCAGCTACCTCGTTCTCCAGGTGCTCCTTCCTCGGCGGGATTGTGAGAACCCCGGACTAGCTGTCCGAAATCCCCTTGTGCCTACATATCAGCGATCCCATGATCAGTGCGTCGCTGAAGCACAATTAAACTGGTAACCAAGGAACATCCATACATACCGAGTTATTTACTTACTTGATGGAAGTGATCAGCTTCAACAGGTACTTGCAGCGGAAATCACCATACAACGTGGAGCCCAAGTCATTTGCCTTAACCCTACAGGCAGCTGACTGGGAAGCGCCCTAGTTCGCAAAGACGCCAGTGAACTCCTCTTCTTGGACTGCTCTTCTTCTAAAGTCTGGCTAAGACAATAGCCAGGGACGAAACCAATATGAGTACATTTGATTGTACTCGCAAACTACCCCCGGACGAGCATGCACTAGTTTTATTTTTTTATTTCATAAGTCTTTTCTTTATTTAAAACATCTCTATATCTTTATTGAAAAAGGTGGGAAGAATTTTATAACTTTTCATAAGCCTGGTATTTTTAGAAAACATCTCTGGCCTTTGTTGAAAAAGAAAAGAAGGCCTTGAGATCTTTTTCCTATAAATCTTCCTTTGTAAGAAATCCTTTTTTTTTTAAAACGTTTCCCCGACAATAGATGCTTGTTGAAAAAGGTAAGAAGTTCCTTTTAAAACATTTTCCCGAAAATCATCCTTTTGTTTATTTCTCTAAAACTCCTCCTTTTTCCCGACCAGATCTCAGCCTGGTCCAATCATCTTCAACAACCTCATACCATCTCATTGGTATAGGTATGTAACGTCACCTTCACTTCTTTTCCAAAACTCAAAGTTTTATAAAAACTTGCACATGGTCTTAGCAGTTCTTCCCAACTGTCCATATCCGAGGACTCGGCTATTCGAATAGTTTTACCCTCTGCAGAGGTAGCACGCTTTTCCCACACCCATCCGGTCACTCATCGTGTCAGCCACGTCCCGCCATACCAGGGGTATGCGAAGTTGAGTTCCCGGCCATAGCCTGTCCTTTGCTCATGCTAGTATAGGATCCTACCGCTACGAAACCGGTTCCATCGACACTTAAATCCATGCCCGTCGGAAACTAAGTGTGAGGACTTCGTAGTTCTGCCCGGCGGACCCAAGGGAGCCCTTCAATCCTCTTTCTTCTTTACGCTCATACCGGCTTCCGGTAGACTTCTATTAAGAGGACCCAGGTCAGGGGCAGGTCACCAAACCATCCCCTCATGGAACGAGGTCATCCTCGTTGTTGAGGCATCCAGTACTAACACGAGCAAATTATATGACTACGCCCTTTCCCATATGTGGGTAAATGTGGTCGCACAGATTTTCGGCTGGGGATGTAAGTACAAGGACACAACGTGCATTTTTCATAGACATTCCCGTTCACTTCTTCACTTCAATACCGACCTTCCGGTATTTCATCTCCAGCCAAGTATTTTCAAAGGAGTTTTGAATAAACTTTGTTTTACCCAACCTATAGTTTTAAATAACTACCCTATACTTCTACATAGGGTGGCAAAATAGTTTTCATGTATTTGTAAAAAGGGTTTTTCCAAAATCATTGATACTTTTGAACAACTCCTGAGATTAAAATAGATGTATATAAATGCAAGCTCAGTGAAGTAGCTTGCCTGATTTCAGCATGATGTCCCTGGACTTCTTCTCACTGATCAAAGAAATAAACTCCGACCCTTCTTCAATAAATCCTTTCCAACGATCCCCCGGTAACGTTTATATCTAGCGTCGCAAAAAGAAAAGAACACAATCAACACACAGTAGGACACTCCAACAACAGCATCAAGCAATACTAACAAACACAATCAAGAGGGAAGACTATCATTTAACAAACAAGTTGGGCAATCACCACGCTACTCATGCTTATAAGGATATGGTTAAAGTTGTGATTAAGCATCTTTATTTAAATAGGAAATACTTCAGACAAAAGTTATCTGTAAACCAAAATATCTCACCAAGTGAAGGTGAAGACATTAACATGAACAAGCAATACCTACAACTACTAAACTACTAAATCAAGCATCACAACAACTCTCAAGCATCACACACAGCTACTGCACACACAAAGCAACACAATTTGATTTCAATTTAATTGAATTGACTATATTTAATTAGGCCTTAAATATGGCAGAAATTAGTGGTGCATGTTTAATTGCATAACTTGGGTTCTGTTGGTCAAAAAAATACAAACTAAATTTCTACAGAAAGCTACTGATGTGTAGAAGACCACACAATTGGGTTTGATTCATTTGGAGTTATTAAACTCCCTACACAATTGTTTTATTACAGAAACTATTTAATCAAGTTTTTGCTACAACTCAAGTTATTTTTATCCAAAAATCAAATCCTTTTAGGGGCATCTAACCTTGACTAAATGTGACCTAACAAAATTGGTCCTAACCCATTTGGATTAACCATTATTTTTTTATAATTGTTTTAGTCCAGAAAGGTTTTCTAATATTTAATCTAATGCCAATTAATTAATAATGCTCAATTAAATCTACCAAAATTAGGGGAGCTAAAGGATGGCAGTACTAAGCTAACAAAATTGGTTTCATGTCATTTGGACCAAAATACTCCAGAAACAATTCTTATGGTGTTTTAAACCTCTTGTGGCATTTTAAAGAGGGTACTTTTATTATTAACCTAAATAAGATGAAACCACTTATGTTGGATTAACAATTTCCTAATCTTTCCAGAACATTTTAGTTTGATTTATTTGGGACACATGAATCTTGAGATATGGAATTATTTAGTGTTAAAGATACTCTTTATAAGATTCATTCTAGCCATATTTAAAAATGTATTCACACAAAACTAATCTAACAACAAAATAAACAATCATAGCACAGGTTACTAACAGTACTAACATATTTTAACATGTTAAGGATCAGTAACACACAAGTGGCAGTGCCACAACAATCAACAATAAGCACAACTCACAATTTCCTAACTAAAAGCAATTTATCTAATTCATTTTTATTAGTGGCAGAACAGCACTTTTACTAAAAATTGCACCTAGGGAGTTCTGTACATCAAACAATCATGCCATGCTAGGGATATGTTCTCCTATACATATAGAAGACAATCCAATTGGATTTACTCCAAAAATCATTTCACAAAAATCTACAAAAATCATGAAAGTGCTACTGGTGTGTTTACAAGAATCAATAGAACTTTTGTTTTAAACATCCAAAACACATGAGACCAATTTCTACTGAAAGGTAATGCGAAGAGCTTTCTAAAACATTTTGATTCACAAATTTTTGAGTAACCAAACTCAAGTTATTAAGAAAACAGTGTTTCAGATCAGTGATAAGAAAACATTTATCAAACCTACAATAATTCATATTTTTCATATCTGCAAGTTGCACACGTCTCTAAACTTATAACATTACTACTGTGATTTTTGGTTTGGCCAGATTTGCATTTAAACTATTTTAAAACGATTTAATCCAGAGTGCTAGAAATAGATCTACAAAAAGATAAATAACAACCTAAGAAAAAAAAAAGGTCTGTGGGCTGGATCTGGCTAGATCTGGGCTGAGCAGCGCAGAGAGAGGCCCAGCTTGAGGCCCATGTGCGCGAACGAAGCGGTACGGGCCTTCTTCCTCCTTCTCTCGACACAACGACGGCGAGGCACGGCCGGAGCAAGTCGAGGACGGCGCGGCGGCCGCGGTGTTCCCTGGGAAAAAGGGAGGAGTGCATGAGAGGGAGAAGAGCAAGGGGAACTCAATGATGCGCAAATGGCGGAGAATGAGGGCCCGTGGCACTCGCGAGCTTGCTCGCAAGGCGGCGGCCGGAGAGGAAGAAAGTGAGGACGGCCAGCTCGATTCACAGCCTCCCGCGTCGATTCCTTGGATGAGGATGGAGAGGGCGACGCGGTGAACCTCCTGGTGCGCTTGTATTTGGAAGGGACGCTCTCCAGCGACGGCGATGTGCGACGGCGGCTCGGCCTTGGTTCGGCTCCGTGGTGGAGAAAATGGAGAGGGAGAGTGAGGCGAAGAAGTGAGCGAGTGAGGGAACAGAGGAGGGCGTGGCGTGCTTCTTATCCTCCCAGGGCGAGGCGTGAGGCAGGGGGAGGGGAGCACGGCGTCGTCGGCGTGAGGAGCACGGTGGGGTGCCGTGCGGCATTGGAGCTACAGGAGGTCAACGAAGCTTTTGCAAAACGCCCCCTGAACTTCTTTTTCCTCTCACAGAAAGGTCCTCGGCTAATTCTTTTATTCCCTTTTTAAAACCAGTAAGTTTTCAGTGATTTAATTGGGGTGCTTAATCATTTTTAAAAAAATTGAGAAAATTCAAGTAGCCTCCCATCTACATGTAGAAGCTTCACAAAAATTGGTTTTGCAAAATAAAATGTTTTGCTCCATTTTTGTTCATAGGTTTTAAATAGGTCATTTTTGGTAATTACTAAATTACATTTCTTCAATAATTTGAAACAAGTGATAAAATATTGTGTTGAACTCTTGGAAATTCTTTGACAAATATGATGACTTCAAATAAGTTATATTGTCATAGAGAAATTAATTATTTGAAGAAATAGGGAATTAGGAAGTGGAATTGATTTATTTAGAGCATTTTTACTTATGACTTTAATTTCCTCTGGTGGAATAATTTGAGAGGTGGATTTTAATTTGAAAATTATGTTTACTTGAGGAGGGAGTGAGATGGGGTTGAGATGATTATCAATTCATCTCATTCCTAGAATAAGGAAGTTCTGAATGTTTCCATAAAATAAAGGAATAGACAGGGAGGGAACTTTTATCAAAGTTATTTCCCAACTTAGGAATTTAGCTTAGGTGTGGATAATTCTAAAGGGTTTGTGTTTGTTCAAATCACATTCCAATATTGTTGTCAGGGGTGGTTTATCTTAATGTTAAGCATAGTTGAGGAATTTATCCTCACAAGCAAACAACACACAATATCAACAACACCACAAGATCAAGATCACAGAAATCACAAGGATGATGCATTCAAAACAAACAAGTTACATACACAACATACCAGTCAACTCAAGTCACACAAGGTCAAACATAGCAATATAAAGGAAAACACAATCATTAGTGAAATAATTCAAAAAGTTTTTGTTGGTTCTGAATTTTGGGTCTTATTTATTCTTATTATAAATTTGGGATGTTACAGGGATCCGAGGCAGAAGACATGTTGACGCTTTCCTGCAGAGGAGGGAGGTTCAACCGGGGTAAGTACCTCGGACAGTTCAGGATAGCCGGGGTAAATACCTCGGATCATTCAAGACAGCCGGGAAACATGTTTCTACCACTGCGAGATACTAGCAAAGATCTACCGATGAGCTAAAAAGGGAAATAAAATCGAGTTCATCAAGGGGCAAACCTAAAAGGACAGTGCTACGGGTGCGTCTGATACAAGTCTAGATGAGATCTAAAATGGCTAAAAGAGTGCAAAGGTAGAGCATCGGGTTCCTCAAGTTCATCGGATTCATCAAGATCCTCGAGTTCATCGAAGGATGAACATGTTCATGGCAATGGCAATGGCAATGGAGGGGAAACGAGGAACTCACCGGTGAAGAACGCGAAGGATCGGCGGCGAGTCAACGGCGCACGGCGCAGTGCGCGTACTCCGGTGCGGCGAGGCGCTTGATGGCGGAGTGGCGGCGCAAGGCGCGGTGCGCGTTTCCGGCGAGAATCTTCGAGACGGCGAGGTCGCAGCGGCGAGTGCTCGACGGTGGCGATGGAGGCAGAAGGCACAGAGCAGTGGGTGAGTGGGGGAGAAGAAGAAGAAACTCCCCCTGGGCCCCTATTTATAACTGCGTGCGGTAACTGCGCACTACCGCGCGGTTACCGGGGAGGCGTGGGATCGTGTGCGGGCGGAGAAGCGGTTGCGCGATTGGTGGCCGCACGATCGGCCACATCGTGGGCCACAGGATGGCAACCGCCAGCGCCGGATTTCCTGTGCTGGTCAGCGCGAGAATCGAGGGGTCGTGGGCGGTCAAGTTGGTCTCGCACTTGAGTGCGCAGGTGCGCTGTTTGGTGGGTCCGGCTGACGAGGGCGGCGTGTGGTCAGGACCTGTCTTTCAGAGGTCCGGGTTTCGAGGTCCGGGCAGAGATTCTTCGCCACGTACCTCGGAAAATCTTGAGGCAAGATTGTGCTGAGTCAAACAGCTCGGAAAGTGCCGATTGCAGATCGACCTCGGATTAGATTATGGACTGTGGGAAGTACCTCGGCAGAGCTATGTTGGAGGTCGGTTTTAGAGTGGTGCCTTGTTTATTTTTGAACCTGCTACGGCCCTCCATCCGAGGTCGTAGGACCGCACCAGCTTCGGGGACTAATGTCGGGGGGCTACCCCCGGGTAGGGTCAAGGCTTGGCATAGAGATGAGTTTAAAGATATGCCGAGGTACGGAAAGGGCCGACCTGCTTGGGCCTGGGAGAGTCCGAGCTTCATCTTGACCTAGAGGATATAAAGGCCGACCTATCTTGGCCCAGAGGGATCCGAGGTATCCCGTTGGCCTGGGCCGAGGTTCACTGTCCGAGCTATGTTCAGCCGACCTAACTACCTCGGTGCTATGGTTTGTCTGGTGAGTGCAGGAGAAGCTGTCCGAGGGAAGTAATGTCCGAGGTGGTCGGATCTTAAGCACAAGACCCGAGGTACGGAGCCCGTCACATCCGTGCCGAGCTAATCGAGGCAAGGAGCTGTAGGTCGGGCAGGAGTCAATGCTCCTGTCACTTCCTGCCTGGTACAAGAGCGCCTGACGCGGGAGCGTCTGTCACGGAGCCTGGCAGAGGCGTGCCCCGGGTTCGGCGGGGCAGCACGTCTCTGACCGCTGACCACTCGAGATCTGGGAAAAGGCTACGAGGTAGCTCTGCCAGGCCACGTCCTGTCTCGGTCAGAGGAGACATGCTAGTTCTGCCGTTAGGCAGCAGGAGATGGGCAGGCCACGTCTTGTCCCTGACAGGGGTACGGTGGTGACCGGTGCAGAGGCATGGCAACAGTGTTCAGCGAGGGGCACAATGGTAACTCGGCTGGCCTATATAGTGGGCTTCACCCCCCCTCCTGCTTGAGGACCGACCGATCGATCAACAGAGGAAGAGAGAGAAAAAAGGAAAGAGAGAAAGGAACCTCGGAACCCCCGGAGACACCTCGGATTTAGCTCGGAGTTCCTTCTTCCTCCCGTGTAGCTCCATCTTTTACCTCAAGTTCTCACCATTGTATCATCATACAGCTCGAGGAGCAGCTTGTACTTGTCACTTTGAGCTATACACTGAGTAGGATAGTGCTGCAGTAGGGGTGTTACCTCCACAAGAGGGCCCCGAAGCAGGGTACATCGTGGTGTGCTTTGTGTGCTTGGTTTCTTGGGTTCTCGTTCGTGTTCTTGCGGTTTCTTGCGTGTTCTTGCTTGTGCACTTCTTGAGTGCATAAACCCTCCCCGGATTCCCCCAACGACCATTCGGCCCCATCTTAGCCATACCTATGGCATCTGCCTTGATCCCACCACGACACTAAGTTAGCCTGTAATACAAATAAGTAGGAAAATTATATTTATGAAAACAATCTATAAATTTCCTTAGGAACCATTGCTTCCTATATCAAGACAGATCTATGTGTCGAATACGAGCACTTTATCACAAACTATGCGTTGAGAATTGACATAACTTGGTCATTTTGATCGAACTGAAACTTGTAGATGTTTCTACATGATAGTGCTTTTTGTGAAGAATGTTTGTGAAACTTTCGTCGAAAATAAAGTTTATCAGTTCACATAGCAACTAGTACACATAAAAAGACTCTATGCAAAAAGCAACATAGATCAAATTAATATGCAAAAAGTATCACGGTTACATCTTTATTTAATCTCCGGTTACAGCTGGATCTATCGTCCTCATGCCATTTTTATTTAACTAACTTCTGCCTCGTACTAGGCCGCGGGGTGCATCACGGGGAGCGCTGATCACCCAAAGAGTAGGAACCATCACAGGGTCAATACTCACATGATAAGGATTTCTTTGCATTGTCTGCCATGTATTAGTATACATCGTATCCAACAGATGCATGTAGCGACGGACGTGCGCATCCTCCTCCCTTATACGGCGACGTACCAGCTCCTCGGGGGCTGGCTCCCTCTGGAAGCTCCCTGGCCCACGCGACCTCCACCAAACAAGATCCGGGTCGGCGACTTCGCCCGGATTTCTCACCAAGCTACGCGTTCCGGAAGATAACTCCCAGTGCCAGCCCGGCGGAGCCCAATCCCGCACAGGGCCGTTATTGTCCAACGGGTGTCCGGCCGCGGCCATCGCCGACGTATATGCCCGAGATCTAAAAACAATAGTGGGGAATTTGATCAAACACCTAAGGTACAGGCAACCTACGGAGGGGAGGAGGGGATCAGGGAGAAAGGGTAGCGTACACTGGCATGGGGATGGACTAGGGGAGGTCCACGGAGGCGTGGAGGGGCGCCGGCGGAGGCCACGGGCGCGGAGAGGTCGTCGAGAGGCGCGGACAAGGGCGGCGGCGGCGCGGTGGTGACGCTGTACTGATAGCAAATCTGGGGTCTGCCCCTGGCCCTTTATATAAGGGAAAAAAAAACCTAGAAGTTACCGCTGGCGGACGGCAGACGCTGTCCGCCAGCGGTAACCCTCCCCTAGTCGCGCGGGCCCACCGCGCACCATCCCTATCCACCCGCCGCTGCCCCCCCCCCCCACCCACCTAACCCTATCCATTCGCCCCCCACCCATCCCCATCGATCCACCCCCTGCCCCCCACCAACCGCGCCGCCCCCTCCCTGCCCCCGCAACAGCGACCGCTCCGGACCACCGACGCCGCCGTTCCTCGCGCGCGGCCGCTCCCCCGCACGTCTCGCCGCCGCAGTCGCGCCGTCCACGCGCCAGCGCCGTCCACGCGCCGTCTCCGCCCGCGTCGTCCACGCGCCGTCTCCGCCCGCGCCGTCCACGCCCGCGCCGTCTCCGCAGCCGCGCCGTCCCAAGGTGCTGCCCGTCTCCCTCCTCTCCCTTCTCTCCAACGGGTTGCACCGAAGGTGTTTGCCGAAATGCCAACTTCAATTTTATGTTGATAGTTGATAGATTCGTGATGTTGATAGTTGCTAATAGATGCTAGTTGATGTTGATAGTTGATAGTTGATAGATTTGTAGTACATGAAGTGAGATGAAAATTTTCATAAGTGCTTGTGGTGGTGGCCTTGTGGCTATGTATGAAATGTTTGCAGGTACCTTTAGAGACCCTCGAGATTGTCGGAATGTTGATTAACTTCCATTCCGGCAAATTCGGGTACTCATATGTCATATTTTTAGCCAAAGTCATGCCAAAATTTCTCGTGAATTTTGGCATGACTTTGGCCGAAATGTTGTTCTGTTTTGTATTCTTATTAGGTTGTCGATGATTAAAATGTTGTTATGTTTCATCTCATTACAATTTCTGTACTGTAATTTGTTGTTTAACATTTTTTATTTACCATGTATGCAGAGAATGCCGCCGCGCCGCCGCTCTATGAGCGGGTTCATTGGCGTCCGTGGCCGCCCATCTGGCCGCTGGTCCGCGGAGATCACCGTGGACGGCCACCGTTGGTACATGGGGACTTTCAACACGGCGGAGCTCGCCGCGCGCGCATTCGACGCGGCAGCCTGGAGGTTTGGACGGCCGCGTTCCGAGCTCAACTTCCCCGACGTTCCGAACCGGGCGGAGGCTGAGTTCCTCACGCCGCCCATGGAGATCGTCGATGTTGCCGAGATCGACGAGTGGCGGATGGACACGCTGCGCCAGAACCGCCCCGATCTGGTGCAGGCGGAGCTGGACTTCTACGCCTCGAGGAACAAGAAGAGGCAGGCGAGCTCCGACGTCGCCGGACCCTCCAGTGCAGCGCCGCCGTGCAAGAAGACCGGCGACGATTCGTCGTCGAGCATGGACTCGAGCTTCTGGGATGATCTTGGTGGGTCGGACGACTCATCCGACATCAGTTCATGCTGGGGTCATCTCGATGAGTAGTTTTAGGTTAAATTTCAAGTTAGGTTAAGGGATGAACTAATGCATGTTGTTTACCTTATCGAACTTTAGCTTAATTAAGTACTATGTCGTGTTAGGTTAATTTGTGATGCATATATGTGTGATGAACTAATTAAGGTATCTATGTATAGCACTTTGATCATTTGTATGTGGTCGTCTATATTTCTGTTGTTTGTTTGACGCCTGTATTTGAATTTACTGTATTGTAGATACTGCTGGAATACGATTTTCAGAAAAAAAGAAATTCAAAAAATTATACCGCTGGCGGCCGAGGCTGCACGCCAGCGCTGCCAAACCTCTCGCTGGCGGGCCGAAGTTCTGCCCGCCAGCGGTAACGAGCCTTACCGCTGGCGGACGGCCGCCCGTCAGCGGTAAATCGTTACCACTGGCGTAATGACCGTTGGCGGGCGCCCGCCCGGCAGCGGTAGGCCATTTCCGTCCGCCAGCGATAGGCCTTTTCCTACTAGTGTAGTAGACAAAAAATAAGTAATCTTCCATCCTATGTATGCATGAATATATAATACCTCAAGTTGTTCACTACACGATTGTATACACTCTGAGTCTGAGGAGAAGAATGTGAAACCTGCAGGAGAGCCAAGCCTCAAGGACGAGAAGTGGGGAGGTGGATACCAGCGTGGTGGAGGATACGGTTACCGAAACGGTGGAGGGTATGGAAATGGTGGGGGATACGGAAATGGTGGAGGGTATGGGAACGGTGGTGGATACCAGCATGGTGGGGGATACGGGAATAATGGTGGAGGATATGGAAATGGTGGTGGATACAGAAACTATGGTGGAGGATATGGACATGGTGGAGGATACGGAAACAATGGTGGCGGGTATGGTGGAGGATATGGCAATTATGGGCATGGTGGAGGTTACGGGCCTGGCTACGGCAGTGGAGGCTATGGACCCGGATATGGTGGCGGGTATGGTCATTCAGGCAATGGAGGTTATGGCGGCGGCTATGGTGGAGGGTATGGTGGTGGATCTGGTTATCCGTGAGGTGGATATGGTGCAAGATGTCACAATGGTTGGCACTAAGGAAATACCTAGATATATATATGTGTGTTTTAAATAAGGCATGTGTGTTTATTTGTGATGTGCTTGAATAAAAAATGTTCCTGATGCTGGCATATAGGAAGGAAGGTCCATAAGAGTGAGAAATTTGGCGATCAAGCTAGCCTTGTGTCGTCTCCTATGTATGCAAGAGAAGATATGTATTGAATTGGAAGCGTTTAGCTCCTTGTATTATTAATGATAAGATAATTAAGGGAATAACATGTGTATCAAGTATTCAAGTGTTGACATATATAGTTTAGTCCAAAAAGTAGTGTTAAACCTAGCTTTAACAACTCCAAGTAAAAAAAATCCATGGAATGAAGGCTTAGATAATTGAAAATTATGCATATTACCTCTTTAGTGGTTTTCAAGAATCGCACTGATTTTAGATCAACCATACTACTAAGGAGGGGTATGTTATTAATGTAGAGAGAGAGGCTCACAAGCAACTAGGAATCATCTCCAAACCTAACGAAGCCTTTGAAAGGATTTACACTCCCATGTTTTTTGGGCAATATCAAAACTATGAGATCTATCTTGCAGCCTTTAAGTTTAATTTCAGGATTAAAAGCACAAAACTTTGATGATATGTAGTGTTCTCCTTCTTCTATATTCCTTGATGTGGGATTATTTTGTAATTTTCAGAACCTCAGAGTTCTTATTCTAGATGTGCCTAAGTTCCTGTTGAGGGATATTCGGAGGGCTAACCATAGGGCTAACAGTCACATGAAGAAGTGTGGGGAACTTAGCATTGCAAATCTAGGAAGGGGATAGACACCATAGTTTACCCAGATTCGGCCCCCGGTTGAGGAGGTAAGGACCTTCCTGCTCATGTATATTATTTCTCAAGACTTTGTCCAATACAAGTGTTTGTCTCTAACATTGAACCTATCCTAGATGGACCCCAAGACATGTCCCATATAAGGGGCATGGCCGGATTAAATGAAGATAACAATGGGTAATTACAAGCCCATGTTGACTCCCATCCCTTGCACCGCGCCTTGGTGTGCCCCACTAGGGTGCGGCCGGCCTAGGGTTTGGGGAAACCTAGCCTCCACCCTGCTGGCCCCCTTTGGTGTGCTTCCCCCACCAAGCGGAGCTGGCTACCTAGGTGGGCCTATGGCCCATGTGGCTGCTGAGCAGCCCACGGAGCCTACCGGATATTTTTTCCAACATTTAATCTTTAATAAATATCACGGAATAGCCGAGACCCTCTCATATATGTTTGAAACATTTCCGATAACCTGGAACCATTCCAATATTCTCTCTGAATAATCTCAATCACATCGGACCCAGTCCGGTGACACTCTCTTTAACTAAACCATCCATAATACACTTCAAGAGTATAGCCAGTTTAAACGTGTGACCCTACAAGTTTGATAGCAAGTGGACATAACTCGGAACACCTTCTGATCAATAATCAACAGCAGAGTTGTGGACGCCCATGTAGACTCCCACCGTTATACGAAAAACTTAGTTGAACCTGTTAGATTATCGTACCGGGTTGAGATGGGCTGGCAGGATTATTAACAAAAGGATGGTAGCAGTTCATCGCCCGAAACAATGTAAACCAGGACAACTATAAGTGTTTTCTTTGACACAACCACAACCAAATATCAGTGTTGTCTATATAAGCTAGCAACACTGACGAGGATGATGGCAGTTCTGAGGAGAGTGACGAGAGTATTGAGAAGAGTGATACCAAGATAACCCATTGCAGTCTACCATCCATCTGGTTGGAATGGGCTGGCAGCCCATGCTCAAACGGAGCGTAGCGGACAGCTGTTGGCTCCCTCATACCGACCAGGAGAGCGCTCTTCGCTTGGAGCGCATGAAATGCATGGAGTGTGCGTTGCCGAACGGGCACTTAAAACTTAAAAGGTTAGCAGACTTCCAAACACCACTGATAGCATCAGCCTAGTGCATCGAACCAAACAACATGCTACATATTTTTCCTAAGCTTGTTGAGCCAACTAAACAATTTGCACAACATGGCCCTAAGTCTACATACGGCAAAACGGGCTCCCTAGGGCCACGGCCCATATGAAACACGCTCAGTTCAACCATTTAATGGTCAAATTCTGAAATTGCAAATCTCCACCGACCAACAAACCATCTTCAGCGCAACATTTAGGATATCCAGCTCACCACCAAATTCATGTGGCGCCATAACTTACCACGCCACAACAGCACACCTTGCCATTCAGGAATCCTGGATGGCCACCGGGGAGCCGACATATGCAAGTATGAAATCTAAATATAAGGACCTAGATGAACCACAAGCACAATTGCACGATGATGCAGCTCAATTTACTCTTTATTTTAGCCTGAAGCGCAATGGGGACGTTTTGACACATCTGCCATAGAAATTATTCTCCCTAGTACTACCACAAGCGAATTGTAATTTCTTTCACTTGCTATCGCTGTCGTGTGAGCGATCAATGTAGCATCGCACCAGTAGTCAATGAGAGAAACCAATGCAATGTGGCCCATGTCATACAGGAGCTTCAGAGTTTTTCAGGCCTCGTTGAACTTGAAGACGCAATCATAAAGCCTTCCTCCCAAAAATTGTGCCACTTCGGGATGTTTAACCTGGAACATATGAGGAGAACAGTAGTCTGTGAAATTCAGTAGTCAACTTGTGTTGAATTATAATCTGCAGCTAAGCTAGACTTTCTTCAACATAAATTACATAATCACAACGGACACGGAACAACGCACCATTCCAATTTTGATCGAGTCACATTTCATTTGTGCATATAGGTTGGTTTCGATTCCTCTTCCCTGCAGATGACACGAAGAAGGTAGAATGCGATTAGTAGATGGCCTTCAAACAAAAGGATGTGCAAACTTGTGAATGCACTTACCATGCCTTCTAAAATGACCAAGTCAGCATCGCTTGCCATATAGGCAAGTTCTGGTGACACACTAGATAAATCTATTACCTGAGAGGAGGTTGTTGTCTAGTTAAGCATCCGAGGTAATCAAAGTAACTTATGAAGCCACCATAATGGATAGCAGAGTCAGGTTCAGATATTCTTACAGGCAGATCGTTACCAGAGTTGGCAACAAGGAGGTCAGATACATCCACACCTGCAAGCTTTCCATTTTCATCCTTGAGCTGAAAGAAATTGCAGAATTAGACTGATCTATACAAGATGATATATGATTTATTTTTTGAGTTACCTTGTTTACAATCTCAACGAGCTCTAGGTAAGTGACATCATTGATGGAAGGCATGTCATTGGCAGCAAGTATCACCTGCGCCAACCGAGAACAGCTATTTATTAATATTCTTGACTATTAATAGGAAGAACTAAGAAGAGATCCTGAATATCTGAAAATTTATGCAAAGATCACAATTAAGATTCCAGGCTGTACATGTATGCAACACACGTCATATTATGTTTGATGGGCATTTGTGTGTTCATTTCAAAAAATACACTAATTTATCCAGATCCCTTTAGTATGGTTTCGTAACCTATAATCTCATTTCCTTTTTAGAGAAAATTTGCAGTCGCTACAACTATATGATACTACATCTACTCATTTATGGACACACAAACACACTCTCAGCTTTACTTAGAATTTATAGTGTTCAACGGGAATCATTTTTCATATATGCTTTATTGCATTCAGTTACTTCAAAGCTCAATAGCAGTAATATGTTACTACAGGACACAACCTCATGGAGAAACGACATGTCAAATCTTATCCATGCGTAGCATAATGTCTCCGGTAGTTCTGAATGAATAGAAAGAGCGACAGTAAAACATTAAGACAAACCTTTGTGCCACGTCGGAGCAACTCCCTCGCAAATGGTAATATGCCCAATATGATGTCAGCACCAGAATTATCAACAAAAATAACTGCCTACAACATATAATTGAAGAATAATTCAGCTAGGTACAAACTTAGGTTGGATGTACAGTATAAGCATTGTGAAGATATACAAGCTGAAAGATAAATGTCAATGAGTAAATATAGTTTATGTCCAGCTGCGCATAAATGGACTTCCCCGTAACTGATGTATGGATGATCCTGCACTGCTACTAGGCCAATAGTAATAAACATAACTATATAAATAACAAATCCATCTACAAAGCTACAAGGATATAAGAAAAGGAACAATTTAAGGGAATTAATGATTATTAACAATGTACAGACTACATATAAACACACTTATAACTAGGTCAGTAACAACTAAGAACCACAACTAGTAGAGATAGACATGGGACCAGAAGTACTAATTAGGAGAACTGCAAATATACTCTACAAGGACATATAAAACAGTACAATGTCACTGAGCCTATAGTCAGTTACGCATAATGCAGACTAAGACAGTCTCTTGGGATAGGATGGATATCAGGCTATCTCTGGCATTTACTATGACGTGCAGTTTCAAGAAGTTCCCAGTGAGATGATAAATTTACCTTTTCCCAAGATTTCTTGGTCCATTTGTTTTTAAACACATCTAGGTCATCAATAACCCAAGGGCGAGGTAAAAGATTCTGGCAACTTGCCAAGAAGGACATACCATCTTTAGCAAAAACTTCTGCAAGCTTCAAAAAAATGCAAGAATGGAGTTGTTTAGAGGCAGAATATGTAACACCAGAGGATGTGGATAAAAAAAATTGCCAACAGCAGACAGATTATTTCAGACGGATTCACAAATAAATAGTACGAAACGATTTTTTTTTTTTGAAACGAGGCAAAAGATTTGCCTTTTATATTGAAAGAGAAACAATATAAGTTCAGGTTGACTGAACTTTCACACTAAGATGTTTCAACTTTTCAAGCAACCTAAGGTAAGGCCCTTGAAGTTTCATGGCGTAAAAGACCAACAAAAGATTAATGCAAGTGAGACCACATACCTGTGCAGATCCCAAATCAAATATATTTCCTGCTAAGATTCCACGAATCAAGTTCTCTGCTCGTTTCTCATTGTCTTCTATTTCATCATTTCGCTGAACAACTCCCTCAAACAGTGACATAGCCTTAGCATTCTCCTCGTCCTACTCAAGAACAATAAAATCATCAAAGGAGCTTAGACAATTATGACCAGAAACTATCACAACCATGAACAAAAAAATTAGCCCAGCTTAAAGACACTTTGTTAGAACTTACCTTAACCTTTTTGAAGATATCCTTAAATCCCAATTCTCTAAGGATTAGCTCACGAAGCCTACAGAGAAGCTTGAGATCCATTCCAAGAGTTAGAAGTAATCCATCAATTTCTTTCATTGTTCAATAAACTTTCATCTTACTCATTCGCAAAAAAAAAAAAAACTTTCATCTTACTAGGCAGTCAGGAGGTCCTCCGTGGCACTCTGGGTTCTTCTTCAACTCCTCAAGCATAGAAGTGTACCTTCACCACAAAACAAGATGTACATAATAAAATGTTAAGACCGTATCTACAAGCTGGTTCCGCATTAATATGAAACGAGTACCATCTTGGCCATTTTCTTGAGCTATTGCTGAGGCACATTATCTCAGCGTTTTAACCCACATTAGCAATCGTGTGCGTGGAATCAACATGTTGACAAGTGTAAATTAAGCCACACATAGATCTAATATGTTGTAATAAAAGCACTGAACCTATGACTAAAGCTCCTAGACATATTAAATTCAGAAATAGTTTCATAACAAATAATTGACAAATATCTATCCAATACAAACCAATAACAAACAAGAGAAATCGCCATCAAAACTTTGAAGGCGAAAACAATGAATCTTTCATGAGTCATTCAGGTTTTAGTAATTGCTATTATTACAACGGAAGGACGAAAGAGCATATGAAGGTGCTGTGCAAATTGGTGCCGCAGGATACGAAAAGGTGCACTTAGAGAGCAAGTAGGGGACAGAATGGCAGGCAAAGGTGGAAGGCACGTTATTAAGGGGATTAATTGTGCAATTAGTACAATGGATATGAAAAGATTCACTCAGGGAGCCACAATTAGTATAAAGTAGGTCCAAGTTTGTCGACAGCCTTTAGGACAAGAATTATGAAATCAGGGAAAAATCATCTCAAATGGTTGAGATGGAAAATAGCCCACCCCAGCAAAAGGGCAACGCAACGCTCTGCTTAGCTGCTGCACCAAGCCACCTGTCAGCGCTGGATACAATTAGATCACTGAGATTTTGACCCATGTTAGCTACTTGTAACTATCAACATTAATGTACCTTATGTGCCAGCAAGGAAGTTTGCCATGACAATTTAATTTACCCCAAGTTCCACACGATGTCCAAAAGAGTTGAATGTTTCATCATAACACAGTTTCATTGGCCCAGTTAAGGAGCATCAAAATTTTCCATTTCAATTATCATCAAGCATCGCCCAACAATAAACATCAAAGTTCATGTGTTTGTAGGGGTTCTCCTTGTAGCTTCCACCGAATACTCTTCTGCCAAATCAAGATCAGACTTGTACCGTCATTCCCTGACGGAGAGGTTTTTTCCCAAGAGATTATTAAATATTTGAGGAGGTCCCCATTGACATGTATGGGAGTTCATTTCCTGCGGCCTGATCTTGATTAGAACGTTGTGACTGTTTTGTTCGTTTTATGAATGGAACCAGGGAGTCAAATCCCTGATGATTGAAAGAAAAATATTTGCTGTCCCCAAAGGCAACCAGACCGACACCCGCCGTGGCGCCACTACAGCACGTGCAGACACCACCATCTGCAGCACCGCTGGCCTCACCATCATCATCTGCACAGGAACTGCCATCAAGCCCAAGGAGTGTGCCATCAATCTACAAGTCGAAAACGCTTATGTCACCACTGGTCTCGCCATCGCCATCCTCAGACGTTACCACTGGCGAATGCTCTCACCATTGCCACCTCCGCAGGCAACGCCACACAGGCTAGCCGCGCCAAACGATACCTAGCTTGTCGTGGCACTTATGCAATCTGCAGTGGCGCGCACACAGCTACTAGAAAAGGAAACTGGTCAAAAGTCACCCAATTTAAGGCTCTTACCTCCAGAAGCTTCGATGCCTAAAAGTAATTCAAACCAAAAAATAGTGCCTTCATCGATAAACTACCTCCCAGGATTACAATTTACAAACTAGGACGTTCCGATAGTAACTAATCTTCATAGCCAGTATCTTGAGTTATGAAGTAGCAACATGAACAGTCTGATACTGACAGACATCAGTGATCACTAACCAGATGTCTACAGGATGAAAGTGAAAAATCATACATACCTCTGGGCAAACTTCTCGGCCTTGGCGGGTGCGTCGGGCACTGTGGGATCGTTCTCCGCCCGCTGCCTGCAAAAGGACAAGAAGAAAAACTGAGTGCGAATTGATGCAAGTACGGAACGCTACGGGAGTTGAAATTCGAGGGTCGGGACGGTACCGGAAGGAAGGCACGGATTTGAGGAAGAGGTCGATCCACTGGATCTCGACGGGGGTGGCCTTGCGGGGGTTGTCGGAGGGGAAGCGGTAGGGTATGGTGCAGGCCCGGTACGCGCTCTCCACCGGCCCCTGCAGCAGCGGGAACGGCACCGAGGGCGACGAGCTCTCCATGCTACTACTCCTCTGCCGCCGTCCGCCGCGGATTGTCGGCGGCGGTTAGGGTTTGCTCGGCTCCTCGGAAGCGGTTAGGTCGGCCTCGCCGTGGGATCTGGTTGCGCCGTACGCAACGGCCGCCCGGGAAGATGGAGGAAGCCAAGTGCCGCTTGGCAATCGCGGAGTATATATTTGTTTTTCTTTTTCTGTTTCTTTTTCTGAGAAAGCAGAGTTTTTTTTTTTTTTGGAGAGAGAGAGCTCTGAGAAAGCAGAGCTGCTACAGTTTTTTTTTTTGGCAAATCCTATATGGCGCGTACCACGGGAGGGATTCGCTCCCACGTATCCCGAGTCCCTCTCGCACGCTCAAGTGAGTCGGCCCACCATCACAAACGGGAGGAGGAAGACGACGACGCGGCGCCCCGGCAAAGGTGAGACCAGGACCTCGCTGAAGACGGGGACGATGTGGATGGCCGCACCTTCGCCGGCGGAGGCGAGGAAGAACCTTAACAAGGGGTGTGTGGATGCAGGTGGGGAGCTCGCTGACGAGCGAAGAGGGGTGCAAGCGCCGACGACTGGAGTTAGGGTTAGGGGTTTGGGGGGTTTAGAGGGATGGCCGGCCGGGGGCGGCAGACCGGCAGAGGTGGTAGCTCGGGTAGGGTAGGGCAGCGAGGCGTCGCGGTAGCGACACCGTCCACGGGTGGTGGGATATGGCGGTTAGGACGGCAGCCGGGGGGCGGATCGACGAGCGAGGACGATGAAGACGGCGATTGGTTCGACGAGGAAGAAGAAGACATCGAAGTAGGTCGAGTGGGGTGGAGGGGGTACGCAGACGGAATGTTTCGTCCCCACGTAACACGTCATACAGGAGCTCCCTTGTTTTTCGCCACCCCGATTTCTGATGGCGGGTAAAGAAGAGACGAATTCACCTCATGAAAGACCCACATCGCGTGACCAGATCCGTCAATTTTAGGAAGACGCCACTTTCGGGAGCACTATTTCTCGCACGCAGCGAGTCGGTGTACCGATTTGCTCGTAGAGATCATCCAAATGTCTTTTCATTTTATTCGTTTTTTCTTCATTTTTTGGTAATTTTTTTATTTTATTCAATTTTTGTTTTTGTTTTTCAAACCGGTGAACATTTTTTTGAAACCGGTGAATTTTTTTGGAAACCGCAAATATATTTATAAATCATGGACATTTTTTGATTTAATTGAATCGTGAATATATTTTTAATATGAAAAGATTCAAAATATAAATCATTTTCAAAAAATTGAACATTTTTTAAAAGATTAACCATTTTAAAAATTGATTCAAAATCTAACCATATTTAAAATGAAGATTTTTCATATCTGAATATTTTTCAAAAATGAACATTTTTCAAAATCCAAACAAACATTCATCTCCATCATCGTAATCATCTCCATAGCCATACTCTACTTTTAATTTAGATCTCATCATGATTGGCAACATTGTAAGAACTATCAATCATTCATATTAAAGTTTTTTTTATACAATGTTTTCTATTGCTGATATGATCGCGATGTGTGAGTAGTCCACTCGGGTTAGGGGCTGAGGAACCTTAGCAGCTATGTGCAATCTAACCAATGGGATATTAGTTTAAAGAGTTCTATATGATGCAAATATATGTCTCTTGTCAAAGCCTCGCTTCTAGGATTTGCCAGGTATCCAATACCCCGAAGAGTGATCAGGGCGGAGGTGAAAGCAGGGAAAAGTGGAAGGCTATGCGTGAAACCTGGTGAGAGCAAGGGGGTACAATAGCCGGATGTGATCCTTTGAAGAACAACAATGGTGTCCTTGAACTAAATGCTTTTGTCTGTTTAATCGTAATAACCGAGGCAACGTGGACAAATGTATCCATTTGTGCTCGTGTCATACGAGACAGTGATGACTTAAAATGTATTGCTCATATATATCCCTGTTATCATATGAATTATTTATCACTAACAGAGTTTCATTTTATCTTATTTATCCCATTGATACCCACAAGTATAGGGGATCGTTGAAATATTCAATGTGTAAGTATAGTATCGATCCCACGAGGAGTAGAAGGTATAAGTATTTATCCTCTCAAATAAGAGTGTCACTTCTCTTATTTTCTATGCACTAGACAAACTAAAATGATTAAATGATGCAAGTGTTTTTGGGTTTTTGGCGTAGAGTTTGCAATAAAGTAAAAAGCTGAAAATAAAATATGACAAGTGAAAGCTCTCAAAGAGAGAAAGCCAATCCTCTATGCAGCGAGAGGACAAGCTCAAGTGTGTGTTTCTTATAAGTGGAGAACGTTCCCAAGGGCTACCTAGACTTCATGGCATAAATATTTCTAGAACAACAAGGTAAGCATTTTGTCAAGTTTTAATCTTCTTTTGGACGGAGCCATGATTAGGGAAAGCTAAATAAATAAACTAAACCCCCTTATGATGGTTCTTATGGCCAAGTAAATGACTGCACAAGAGTTATTAAGACATAGAGTCCCACCATAGCCTTAAACTCTAAGGTCCCCGATACTAATACCCTCATAATGCAAGTTCATGACTCGGTCTCAGGTTTACATGTCCTCCCAAGTCTCCCTCACTCTATTACACTACGGTGTTCTCCTATGAGCCCATATAGGTGAAGTGATGTGCAGTCGACGTTAAAAGATAAACACTAGACAAAATACCAACACATGTCATAAATAAATCATTGCCAATCCATCCTATGCCCCCAGGAACATGAGAGAACTACTCACAACGCGAAGACATGATATGATTCAATGGCATAAGTGATACAACACAATCTGAGAATATAATCTCCCCACAAAACAATGACAAGTAGCAATTCACAAACATGTAGAATAGTACTTAGACAATAGCTAGGGTTCAACAATCTCAAACTATGAGGGGGATGAAGTGGATCACGAAGATGGTGATGGAGATGGTGCTGGTCTTGACGGTGGTGTTGATGGAGACTCTGGAGGGGGGATGGAGGAGCCTTCCGGAGGTGATTCTGGCGGCGTTTCCCCCCTCCGATCTTCTCCGGCGGCAGTCTTCTGTCTCCTGTTTCGTGGTTTTTGTGTTTCTCCGCCGCCTCCTTCCGAAAGCCGTCGGGGGACTATTTTTATAGTCGTTTTTAGGTCAAGACGGAGGCACGGGGACGAAGATCGACGACATTGGAGGCTCGAGGCCCAGGATGGGGGGTCCCACGCGGTCAAGGAATCTGACCGCGTGGGCCCACCTCTTTTGGCCCTCGGGTTTCCATTTGTTCGCTTCCTTCGCTCCTACGCTTCGTTCCTTCCAAAAACTGACGCCCGTGAAATATTAGGTCATTTGGACGTCGTTTGGGTCCCTGAAAGTCAAAAAGATGGAAAAAGGGGTTTTCTGGTTCTGCAGGGTTAATTCCAAATAAATGGGGAAACTGCGAATTATCCCCTAAAATCATTATAAAACATAAATATAACCCATATATGATGCAAATAAGTTGAAATATCAAGTAATAAAATGTAAAGTTCATGTATGCATTTTACATGCATCACCCATACATAAATGCTCAATTGCAGGTGAAATGTTAAGCCATGTCTTATATATTTTAAACTATTGATACAAACCCATTTTAGAACGAGATAGGTCCGGTAAACAAAAATTATTTTAGCTTTCTTGGACTTGCTATTAATATCTTGCCAAGCACCTAATTTTCGGATTTGATAAATTTAGGCTCTCTTAGGGAAAAAGTTATTTACTATATCCGATATCCGGATTGAAGGTATCGGCTATGTGGCAACATGAGCGCCTGTCGACGACCAAAAGATATGAGAAGCAGATGGAGTATTTTCGCAATGCCCTGTCTGATTGTAACCCCCATGACCTGGGGTTTAGTGGTCTGCCCTAGACTTATAATAACAAACAAAAGGCATAAAAACGTCAAGGTGCGATTGGACAGAACTGTCGCATGCATGTCCAAGCTGGTCAAGCATGTTCCCCTATGCCGAAGTGGAGCACCTGATCTCTTCCAGATCGGATCATTGCCCTATTCTTATACATTTGGCAAGAAATTGGAGCAAAAAAACACCCAAGACCAAAGCGATATGAGATGGTGTGGGAGCGAGAGGCCTCTTTGGGGGAGGAAATCAACATAGCTTGGAACAACCATGCACCTGCTACAGGCCTTCAAAATAAAATCATTCTTCGATATTATAGTGAATTTCTTGTGATTCCACGACATGTATTTATAGTGATCGTCCTTGGCCCAAGCACGTTCATCGCTCATTGCTTCCCATCTTTTCGGATGGGCAACTCAAGCGGCTTTCAGAAACCGTTATCGGTTCATGGAGATGAATGAGTGACAGTATCGTTGCACTAGCCCGATTGAAGTCTATTTACTTAATGTTTGGGCATGTTTTCGTCTTGTAAATATTTTTGGACGGAGGGTTTAGATCTTTTTTTATTCTTTATTTCAATAACCGGTTCTGAAAATACTTGTATTTCCGTACCATTAGTATTATAGTTATACTTATATACAACCTGATGCGGTTTCAAATGTTTTACAGCTCGAGCTACATAACTTTGCCTGAAGAAATTAAACGAAACATTCCCACAGGAATCTATATCTGTTATTTCACAAATTAACAATATCTAAAAAAAATAAAAAACAAGTAAAACTTGTTCACTAAGCTTTCAAGTTCCATCATACCGAGAAGCGGTGCGGATGGATAGGGGACGTGCTGACGTGCGAGTTCACGAAGGATGCCGGGCTCTTGGGCGTCAGGTTCAGTTCCTGCAACCGCATCGTCATCCCGGCATCCCGCCGTTGCCGTCCTGCAGGTTCTCCCCACCCCGCTCGCTGTTGCCCTCGTTCTCCTCCAGCGACCTTCCCATCGTCTCCGGCGTGAACATGTACGTGACGGCGAGCCCGAGCAGGCTGATGACGCCAAGAATGATCAGCGCGTTCATCATCCCTATCCCGGGCTCGTATCCGGCCTGCACCTGCCCCCTCTCCCGCGCCTGCGACGCCCACAGGAACCCCACGGTGCCGACCAGCGCACCGACCTTCCCCGCGGCGGCCGATATCCCATGGCATGTCGACCGGAACCTCGCCGGGAAGAGCTCGGCCGGCAGGATGAACGTCGTGGTGTTGGGCCCCAGGTTCGCGGAGAAGAAGGTGAGCGCGTACAGCACGATGTACCACGCGTTCTTGGCGTTGCCGCGCCAGTAGTGGTCGTACGGACCCGCCAGCGCGAAGAGGAAGGCGGCCATGAGGAAGAATCCGGCCATCTGCAGCCGGCGCCGGCCGACCCGGTCGATGAGCAGGACGGCGGCGAAGTAGCCCGGGATGGTGGAGGCCACGGCGATGATGGCCTGGAACCTCGCCACGTCGTACGCCTCCTGGAACACGTTCTGGCGGCTCGCGGGCGGGAACCACGGCCGGTAGATCTGGGACTGGAATAGCGTGCTGCTATAGTAGGGGATGTCGAGCAGGAACCATGCCGACGCGCACCCGAACAGGTTCCGGCCGTGCTGCCGGAGGAATGCAAGCGAGAAGAGGCCGTACTGAGACGCGTACCCGAACGGCGACGGGGTCGACCGGGGCATCGCCGCCGCGTCCTCCTCCTCGGCTAAGGCGTTCAGGTCAAGGTCGGTCAGGACACGGCCGATGTCGTTGGTCGCCTTGAGCACATCGTGCTGTACCAGCGCCGTAAACCTGCATGTACAAGTCGCCAGCCGGCAGAGTAGTTAGTTTAGTTAGTTACCTTTAGTTGGTCACTACTCACTACACAGTACTTTAGCTTTCTGAAACCACTCCTTTAGCTTTTGGTGTAATCACAAAGACCTTACCTCATCACCTGATTAAATTTTATTGTCAAAAGATATTTACTAACAAAAGTGGCGCAGATTAAATGCCACTTCAACTTGCTAATTCGACAGGCTGACATGTTGTGTGCGAGTGACGAAGCCAATAAAATAAGATTCAGATCGATCCAGATACAGATGTTTCAGTTGGCAAGTTGTTTAAGTACGCTTAACTTGACAGCAAGATGCCTGACTAGTTCTCTAGATGTTAACGATAAGATATTATAATACTTACCTAGAAAGACATAAATGAAAAATATATTGATAGTGACCAGACACAGGTACTTGAGCCTCCAATATTAAACTGTTCGTTGTGCGGTACTATTGGGCGCAGAGAAAAGAATTATGCAAATTGCCCAGGTCCGTGTCTGGGGAACAAACTGAATTTCCTCGTTGGTCATCAGAGAGCAATTTCTTCTTCGGATCTCAAGTATCCCACCGCATATTCTTCTCCACGCTATTTGTTTGAGCTAAGTCAGTATAGTATACAGCAACCATCATCGAACTTTAATTTAATCTACCAATCAATGCGTGAGAGACAGAGGGTTGCAATGCCTTATTGAGTATTGACTCACGATCGCGTGTCTAACGATGTTGCTCTAATATAATCCAGATGAATTAATAGTAATCAAGGCAGAAAGAACAATTTATCCTACGAGCAACGCCCTAACCCTTGCTCTCTCTCTCCCTATACAAACTACATGTCCTAGGCAATATGGTGACCTGAGAGAGTCAGAAATCTGCACTTTCAGTGAGTTTTCCTCACTGAATTTCAGTGATTTTGGAAGACACCAAAATTACTACCCTTCGTTCAATATTTCAGAACTTCCAGTGCTACACAGATGATCAAAAAACATTTAAAATATTTTTTAGAATTGAATGTTTGAATGAATTTTAAGAAAAAAATTCGGTCTTTTGGCCAAAAAGAAAAGGGAACTTTTCTGAAACCGAAATCCAAAACCATATGCAAGCAGGTGGCATGACAATGCAATGAGTATGGTCTGTATGGCACGGGATCATACACATAGAGAACGCCATGTATGTCACTTTGTACGTCGTACTACATTGGTGAAATACGTACGGGGTCGAAAACTGGTAGTGCGTGCATCATTCAGACTGAGTTATAGGACGTACGGCGTACCTGGCTGTTTCCGGCATGGCCATCCTCCAGTAGAAGGTGAGCCCGGCGGGGACGGCGCCGGCCATGAGTATGACACGCCAGGCGATGTCTGCGGCCTCCGGAGTGTCATGCGGGGCAGGGTGGCCGGTGAACCGGTCGAACGCGGCGGCGATGACCATGGTGACCCCGGAGCTGGCCAGTATCCCAAACCCTTGCATGGAGAACACGGCGGCGATGAACGCGCCCCGCGTGCGCTTGTTGGCGAACTCGGACATAATGGTCGCCGACAGCGGGTAGTCCCCTCCGACGCCCACCCCGAGGATGAACCGGAAGAGGCAGAGGCTGGAGAGCACGCACCCGCGCGTCCGGCAGATGGAGAAGCCGCTCGCGACGGAGCTGCACACCAGCAGCAGCAGGCAGGAGCCGTACACGCGGCCCCGGCCGACGCGGTCGCCGAGCACCCCGAACAGGAGATTCCCGACCACGGCGCCTAGCAGGGCGACGCTGACGATGGCCGACACGACGGCGGGCGGCGTGACGCCCGGTCGGCCGGCGGCGGACGACGGGTAGTAGACCCGGCCGATGATCTTCATGACGGGCACGATGCAGAAGAGGTCGTAGGAGTCGGTGAAGAGCCCCATGCCGGCGATGACGATGGCCTTGAAGTGGTAGTACTGGGTGCGCGCATGGTCCAGCGCCGTGAGCACCCGTATGGGCGCCATTTCCGGCCCGCTGCGCAGCAGCTACCGATCGACGGCCGGGTTCGATTGGGAGGGTACTGACTAGAACTTAGCTTGATTTTGCTTTGTTTTATCAGGCGCGAAGTAGATGGTGGCCGTACCGGTGATGGCTACGTGCAGGATTAAAGAAACGGCCGTGCGCGTTGACATGGGCGAGTATGATCCGGGCGGAGCTGAGATGCCGATGTAGATGCCGCTGCCTGTTTCTTTCAAAAAAAAAAAAAAGATGCCTCTGTATCTCTATTTGAACTCTCGGTCCCTACTCCCTAGTTCAACAGGGGCACTTTGAAATTCTTTTAGAGGAGTGAAGTGCACTCCCATACGGAGAAGGGCGTTTTGGCACCCGAGCACCACTAGTCCTGATATCTGGGCCACCCATGTTTCGTTGAGATTGGCATCTGGTCTTTGTCATCATGTGCACAGCCATAGTAAAAACCACAGAAGCACGGTAATTTCTGTACTGAAGTATGACGCTCGACTGGACGGCATGTGACGCCTTTTTTCCTGTCCTGGAGGGACATGACGCCTGACTTTCATGTTCCGTCGAGCAAGAAATCTCAAGTAAGGAAAAGTAATTGAAACAAAATAGAAGGTAAAGACAGGATTAGGGTGAGGGACTTTGAAAAGAACTACCATTAGTCATTAGGTGTCCGCATGTGCAAAAGACAGATGCTACTTTTACATTAGCTTGAAGGTTACATCCGGTACAGGCTGAACAGTAGTGCACGAATGAAATCACTAACACAAAAGCTAACTGGTTTAATTGCAAGTACATTTAGCTAACAAGGGGTCCCTCGCTCCCGACCCAATGACACCCAATTACGAAAAAGAAAAACCACGAGAGATGTTTGACCACCTCGCTCCCGACCCCGCGTGGGCGATACAGGCGACGGCCACTCCGGCCGCCGGAGCCACCACACCCTCTCCCCGCAGCGCTTCGCGGCTGCCCACCTTCTCCCCGTCGCTCTGCCCGTTCGTTTGGGGAGATTGCGTGAACGGGGCGGGCTCGGTGGTCTCGGAGGTGGCCGATTCTCTGCCTGATCTGGAGGAGGGAGAGCTGGCGCCGGTGGTGGGGGACTTCAATGCTGGGGCTGAGGGTGGATCCGCCGTACCTGCTCCAGATCCTCTCCCCCCTCCGCCGCTGGGCACGCCTCCCCCTTTCCAGCCCCGCTTCCGCATCGCCATCAATGCGGGCTTGGACTTCCCAGGGGAGCGTCCTCCGCCAGCTGGGCGAGCTCGGCGCATTCAATCGACGGTTGGACTGGTGGGTGGGAGCTTGCTCATCCCGGCGGCAACGGGCTCTGGTCAGCGCCGCTCCTCTCCCCGCCATGTCCCATCAAAGGTACATCGACAAGACGGCGCCTTCAAGCCGATTCAAGAGGAGGAGGGATGGAGCAGGGTTAGGCCGGCGCATTGGTGGCGGAGAGAGGGCGTCAGCGCCGGCCAGCCTGCTGGGCATCGACACGCAGCACCTACTGAGGCTAGCAGAGCCAGGCGAGCTGCCTTTTTAAGGCGGATGCGGGGGAAGTGTTTGCGTTGTCTATCCCGCAAGCATCGCGCCATAGATTGCAGGGAGCCAAGAGCTTGTTGGAGTTGTGGCTGCTCTGGTCACCTTGCTCGCAGCTGCCGGCCTCCACCCCCTTCGACACCGCCACATCCTCGTCACCGCTTGACCCCGACCTCGCCGCTGCGCTCCTACGCCCGCGTCCTAGATCTGGTGTCCATGAGGGAGTTGGATCCACGAGCGCCGTGTCAACGACGGAACGCCTAGTACTTTCCGCTTGTTACCGTCTGTTTCGGGGCGGTCCGTGGTCATTTAATGCAGACACATGTGGGTCATCGGCGTGGAATTACTATGGTAAAAAAGTGCTGGAGTGAACCGAGCGGCACAAATCTCGCTGCTTTTGTAGGTACACGATATAGGGAGCATATGTGCTCGGGCACCAAAGCGGATTTTCGACTCCCATACCAGACTTCCTTAACCACCATAGAGAAGTATAAAACCGGCCACAATAATAATTTACCTCCATAAAAGGAATTTCATGACATACTTTCCAATTCCAAAGTATATAAAATTTATGAGTTGTGCCTAAGTGCATCCATGTATTTTCGTTTGGAATTGTTCATTTGTCAACACAGTTATATTGTTTTTTTGCGAAACACAGTACAACGCAGACGCTCACATACACGTGCACACACTTATCCCTATGAATGCACGCACGCACACCCTATCCCTATGAGCACCTCCGAAAGACTGAGCCGGCGGTCGGGTCTTGAGATTGACGAAGTCACCACAGGCGCCTCGCTGTCGACGGGAACGTCGCCTCCCACTGAATAATATTCCGACTAAATGAGAAGCACCAGTGTCAAACCTGGGGTTTGAACTCTGGTGGGCTGGAAGTACAACCACCCTCCAAACCATCTTGTCACAGGCAAGTTCTCAACACAGTTATATTGTATTCCATCAAATTATGACGTAGAGGCAAAGACAAACTATGTGGAGAAGTAGTCATAAACAAATATTTGGTGCAAATAATAACATTGGACATACCGTTGAGTAAATATCGTTTTCCTTTTTCACCGGAGTATTTCCCATATTCCTCCAAAATAAGTGGTTAGTCCACCCATAAAACATGGTTCACGACAAGAAATATGATGACATGTGACCCTCCATTCTAGTAACTAAAAATAGTCACTATTTCCATTTGTGATGATTTGGTGTCCTAAAATGGTGGGTACAAAATACAGCGTCACTAATGTAATTTAGCGACGTTCTCAGTATTTTCATGGTAAGTCTACGACAAAAAGTATCATCATAAAAGTTGTGACAACTTTTTTGTCACGCATTATCTAATCTAATCGTGGAAGGTTTGACGTGTCATCATCCATGGGGCGCGTCAGATGACGTGGCAAGCATGGTAATGTGTACGCCGCATAGGATCATATTTTACAATTTATTTATGACGAAACATAATAGTAGAAAGAATTAGTCGTCCACGCTGATCGGCTAAATAGTCCAAGCCCAATAGTTTGACACATTTTCTTGGTGATATATTTCCTTTGGGTCATGCCTTTTTACCACAAATTGTCAGTTAGCGCAATCCACATTTTAATTGTGTGGTGGGCATTTTTTCTCTTTTGTATACAATTTGATTTTCTCATTCTGGTGGGTTGGCTTCTCCTTTTTTTCTCTCATATTTGCATTCAATCAGAATATTTATCGTAACATGATGTACACATCTAACGAACATATAAGAACCGCCACACAAGAACAAATGGTATGTAGTATTTTGCATCATAACATCTATTACAATCTTATCACACATCACAAGTTACAACTACAGCCATAAAATGCAAGATTGACCTGAAGCATATAGCAAGTGCAAGAAGCGAGTAACCATCTTCTGAAATCTACTTATGGCCTTAGCACTACCAATTATTTTATTTTTTATAATTATGGGAATATATGGAAAAATAGAAGTAAGAACATAGTAGATGGATCATGAAATGTTAGCAATACTCAACAAGGTTCTCATCACAACTTACAATTACAATCATGGAACTACAATTAATTTTTTGTTAGTGTGTTCAGGTGCACTAATTGCAGCAATAACAACGGACAATTTATAGAGTTGAATTTAAGATCCTAAATCCAATATAACTAAATAGGAACACCCAAAAATCTATTTATCTTCACATGCAAAGTTACCACCTCAACAAGCCCGCTACATCAGCAAATTACTATTTTCACTTGGTTTTGGTTTTGCGTGATAATTATCTTAACTCCTCACCTATCCCACCACACCGGCTGCTTCAGACCAACTTGTTGTTTCAAAATCTCAAGCTTCACATCCTCCCATACCATGTAACTAGGGAGCCAGGAAAGCGGGCGATGACAAATATATTTTATTCTTCTATGTCAGTCTCATATGTTCCCCTTCATCTCAGTTCCTCACTCCACCTTCCATGTGTTCTACTCGGACACACGGACGCGGCCTTTAGCCTCCATTTTGGCTTATTTGTTCAAGAGTTCATGCTCCTAACCTTCGCCAACAAACCATATGTGCATCAATCTCCTCACAACCTTGGCACTCGGTTTAGTCTAATGAATTTTATGGGTCCTAATTTCTTTTCCCACTTTTAGCATGAGGAAGTCTGGGTTTCCTCATGTACAGCTTCGTGAGGGAGCTGAGATTCCTTGCAAGTCTGGGTTTATCTTCTTTCGTACAACCACACTTTGGTGTCTATACCATCTAGTTTCAGAGTTTAGATTCTATAATGGTCGCCATGAGGAAACAATAGAATGTGCTTCGGTTAGTTTTTTCCTACTCAGGTAGTGTATGTATTTCAGTATTTGGAGAGATAAAAACTGATAAATTCAATGACTGGCAAGATTGTAAATGTTCCTTTGCTGCACTGATGGAACCTAGCTTTGCTAAGTCAGTATTTTTACTGTAGTCCCTCAATGAGAAGAAAAAGCACATGTTGGGGCTTTCGTATTGAAATGATATACGAATCACATATGGGAACCTTCCTCTTCCATTTATATTGCTTTCCTTCGGGCACTAATTTGTCATGTGCGGTTTAAGGAATGAAAATATGTAGATACCTGGTGGTTCATGATTTCATAGTACTACACGCTTAATGAGTATCCATGTTTAAGGAATACGAGTAGTGATATTGATGTTACCCAAACAAAATTTAAGGATTCACCTATTTAGTTTTATGAAGTGATAAGACCCAACACGGGTTGCGTCTTGTGTATAGTGCTAGTCCCTGGATTGACTCGCTAGCACACACATTTTCAAATGAATACCAAAATCAATGTATTTTATTACAACGTAAAAGTTCTAGAATTATATAATCCATTACAACTTGCATAGCACTAGGCTAGCTCAGATAAAAAATAGTAGCAGCGGAATTGAATAAAATAGAAGAGCTCCGTCTAGTGTGCCTCAGGTGAACCACTATTGAGTGGAGTCTCGCGGCCTACGTGTACGATCACTCAAAATTTGAATAACCAGCAACATTAAACATTGCAGCCAAAATTTGGGCCAATACTTTGAATTTATTGGCAAGTGTTGCTACAAAGATTATAGGAAAACCTAGCAACTACATGCATATTTGGCTAGGTGGAGTTTAGGCTCATTCTGCATAAAGCAATTAGTTTTATCCTATCATTTGATATAAAAAAAAATTTCAATACATAAATAAGGACACTTTAGTCAATCCCCAAGTGCTCCTACCCATTGGTACAACTGTCAAGTTTTAAGTATTTAATTTTTTTTGGATGAGCGAGAATTCTTAATATGATCTACCTTAGTTGGCTCAGTTTGTCCATAACCGGGGACTCGCTAAGCACTTAGATCTAACTTCTTGTACACTTTACCCATGGTGCCGTGTCAACTCTATTTACCATAAAACACCATTTGTAAAATGGAAGGGAGAAGATCAAGCCAAAACCTTTGGGAAATGACCCTCAAATCACCTCCGTGTCGTACCAGCCTACTATATTCAATTGCCGCCAAGGAAGTGGTATGCGTCAACCATGTGTCTCTGTGTACCGACTCCGTATGATTGTGTACCGCTTTGCTAACCCGCATGTGTGTACTTGACTCCGTAAAATGATGCACATATTTTTAGCCCACATGGACAAATGTTGAGCTTTCCTCCCTCTTGTTTTAGTAATCTTACTATTAAACCTGGATCAGTGATGTCACACCTCTCAGGATGCAACACTTCTCTCTAATTACACAAAGAATGCAACAATATCGGAACAACCTCTTCTCAGACTTACATTGTTGACAATCTTTACACCCAAAAATGGTTAGCAATCTTTTGGTAATTTGTTGGGCACTTTTTGCGGAATGTTGCGACCTAGGTAAACAACAAGTGGTCTCGAGTGGTTGTCCGGGATATCCTTCCCTATTATTCTCCAATCATCGTGTGTTAAAAATCCTGCCAGTTTATTAGGCCATGCGAAGATGTGTTTTAACCCCACCAAGTCCAGCTCATCTTAATATTTTATGCATGCACAAAAAACTACCCAATTAACACCGAGACAATAAAGCAGGCACGACTCAATTTTAGGAAGAGAAATAAGATTCCCACCTCGCACGATTTTAGGGACCAATTATGTGAGAGAAGTGAAGAGCCACAAGTAGCTAATTAATAGTCAAGTAGTTCCAGTCCCACCAAATAGTAAGCCTTGTTTATTTCATTCTAGTGTATTTAAACAATATTTACGGGATTGGAGGAGATTATTCCTGATCCTGAAGTATTTCCAATAGTTTGTTTACCAAGACGATTTGAATGGGATAATCCCAAGATTAGCCCCCCCCCCCCCCCCCCCACACACACACACACATAAATCTCCTCATTTTTGTGTAAATTGAAAACACCACACCATGCTAGTATATTGAAATGAAACAGTATTTGTGGGGATTTTAAAGGATTTGGTGAATGAAGGATTTCACCAAATACACCTCCATCCCCAATCTCCCTGCTAATAAAAATACACCCCAACCCCCCAATAAATAAGGCCTAAATAGTTTTTTTACATAAAACATAGGGAAGGCCTCTACTGTGTCATTTTATAAAGAAAAAATTGGTGAAAAAGTACATATGGTTGTTAATTACAAGATCATCGTAGATGATTCATATGTATCAAGCCATGCTTGCATTCCCTCTTTCATATTATTAGTAAAATACTTCCTAAACAAGATGACACATCTAGCTTGAGCTGGTAACTGATTTATGAAAATGTAATTATTTCTTTAATTGCATAGACTCCAACACCAAGTAATGCGGATTTCCATAAGGAAGTTGTAGCAATATCTCCCCTTTGCATCTTGGATCATATAATGAATATCATATCGGTATTCCATTCAATACAAAGAGCCCCAGAAGCTTGGCTAAAACTACATTACGAAAATGGTGGAGGGTTTCCTCACGGAAATTATCACATAGAATGAAGTCTTGAAATTTCACATAAAAAAATTATGCCTCATTTGATCTTTTGTGTTCAATCTTATGTTGAGTAGTAGCAATGCAAAAACAATCTGTCTTGGGACATTACATGTCTTCCACATATCCATGAGGGAGCTATCAGTGGGATGTTCACCAATCGAAACTTTATAACTCTTCTTGGTAATGTAGGCAAAGTAACTTCATTGAAACTTACATGTGTATGGTTCCTCTGAAATGGTAATAGAATTGAGTTCTTGCTGGAGGTCATTAAATTTTTGATGAGCAATACTGGATAGGCGCAGATGGAAAAGATCATAGGGGTTATTGTTAGCAGCAGTCATGGCATCAGCCATACTAATATTCTCAGTTTTGGAAAAATAATGAATGTGAGGGTACTTTAGGTAATTTCTCTCTCAGACCACTGCCAATTTGGAGCAATCAAAGCGTCAAACCGTTTCTCTTCCCTAATTACTCCAGTAAGCCCTCCTCCCCTCCTCCCTATTTTCCTGTTACTTTTATCATACATGCATGAGAAGTGGAGGAGGACACAATGAGCTTTAATTGCATGTGAGAAATATAGGGGCGATTAAAGTTCGGGCCTTTAGAAGGTGGATAATCAACAAATTAATGGGTATTAACTACTTCCGGATTTAAATTTAGAATATCTGAAAACCTTTTCAGATTTATGAAAAAACGAGGGAGTATATCATAATTTCATACAAAGACATGCGGCGCCCCTCCGCCTACGACCCTAGGATTGCTATCTCCTCTCCTTGGTTCCAGGACGCCCGTGACACCGGTGGGAGAGCTGCATGGCCATGTTCGCCACCATACCCGGCCAGACGTTCATCCCCCAAGCGTAGCCGCATGCATCAACCTCACTAATGTTATCGCCATCCAATCCGTGTCTTTCAGAAAAAGCAGCGATGGAGGCAGAGGATGCAAATTCATCTTGAGCATAATAAACCACTGACGATGAATTGGGAAACCCGAGGACAGCGATGTTGAGGCATCAACCTTGGACGAGCACCACATACCACTTCCCTTGGCAGCCATTGAAGAGTGTGTCGCCAAGAATCTTAACACAATGTTTCGTCCCACATGCTTAGAATGAGGGAGATGAACGTCGAGAAATTCGATTCTTCACAGTCCCTCAAGCTCACGTCGAGGTGTGGAAGGCTGGCATGTCAAGATGAGGACGGTCAAACCTAGCGTTATTTGGTCACCATCGACTCAAACTTTGTTCTGCCTCGAGTTGGACACTCGAGATGCCGTCTTCCACGGCACATCACATCGTTGTGGTGGTGGAGTTGCGTCCGTCATGGCGCAACGACCCCTGAGAGTTTGCAAAAGGGAGCACCATCAGATGAGCGGGTGGCCGGAATGACATGCGCATGTCTCATATGTATGGGTCGAGGACAAGAGTGCTTGTGAGGTGAAGTTGTTCAATTGAGATTGAAAGTATTCTTCCATGGTGGGTAGATGTAACATGGTAGATACTTCATAGTTTTTAAACTTTTCTTACGGAAGCGGATGACTAGGAAGATTTGTTTACCTAACTGGTAGAGAAATCAGGGATCATTTTCTTGGATGAATCATATATGCATGATTTATGCTTAACTTGATGATACACTAAATATTCCTTCGAGAACCAATGCTCTCAACAGGCCATACACCACTATCTATATATGCATAATTGATAGTTTTCTAGATATTTATATTATAGTTCATATAAGGAATGGATAAGGTACATTGGTCTCACCGCCGTCTTGTCGTGCTCTGCCCCTTCGATAGGGCCAACTGAGAGAGGGGTAGTTGTTGGACCCGAGTCGTGCGACCATGGATCTAGAGAGAGAGACACACACACAAAGAGAGAGAGAGAGAGAGAGAGAGAGAGAGAGGGAGGGAGGGAGGGAGGGAGAGAGAGAGAGCGAGGGAGGGAGGGAGAGGGAATGGGATGATGGGGCAGACGTCGTAAGCCCTGGGATCGATGGGGGGAGGCGACCTCGATATCAACCGTGAGTTCCGTGATCGGGAGGATGCGTAGCAAGAATATGCCGAGGAGCGATAGCACTGGCAAGATAGCTATCAACATGTTTAGGCGGAAGCGTAGGAAAATAAGATGATGGACGGAGGTGGATTTGGGAATTGACTAGGTGGGCTGGACGTTGTGGAGTTAAACTTGGGAAGGAATAGGTTGAGAATACTAGAAGACAGTTGATGGGTAGTAGGTTTGAAGATTTTATTTTGTTGTTGTGCTGTCTCGGTGGCCATTTTACATGCTCGGTGCTACTTATTGCTACTTTTGCTGGAGTAAGAAGGCTGGAATATAACAATAAAGTTTGTAGTATATTTAGATAAGATTTTTGGTACCGCATGATGTAAGTATGTTGATGCAACGGTGTTATGTTTAAATGTCCGACAAGAAAAAAATTGAGATTCCGGAGCAATGCACGTGTATTTTTTTGGCGGAAAAGGCATAAGCCATATATTTTCTGAAACAAGCCATTACAAGAACCTTCTTACAAGAGAAAGAAATAACGCACAAGTTTTTGAAAAGTTCATCACCATCTTCCTTCTGCATCCTTCGACACGTGTTGTGAGCAAAGCTCGATAGCATTAGCCAAAAGCAGCGGCCGAAAAGTGTTGGAGGAAACTTAAAAGAAAAACCAGGCTAGAAGCAGCGGCTGGAAAGTCGTTGACATAGACCTGAAGATGCCGGCGATCACGATCTCAAGAGATCGCCTTCGCGGAGAACCTAGTACCAAGGTAGGCCGGGAGATAATCCCAACTCCGACCAACAGAGACGGGGGCCACAAAGCACCACTAGTACAGAACGACACATCAGATACCCCTCTATGGAAACGGCACGAGTTAGGTGACAGAGAATCGCGATTTTAGCGTTGCGGACGAAGCCTGGCAGAATTGGGCCACGGCTGGTCCGTCAACATTGGTACGGAGACTTTTCGATCTCCGTTACCAATATTATTGGCAACGGTCCTAAATTCACCTTCGTTTCCAATACGATCACTATGGCAACGATTGTTGATAGATATCCGTTTGCGATGTGTTTGGGAAATTGCAGTTGCAAACTGGAAGCGCGCCTGTTCAATGCGGCTTAATTCATGAGGATTGGAACCGCCTGCTCGCCGCTAATAAAATGTGACTGGAACCGCGCGAAGCCAGGCCGTTCTCGCATTCTCCCCTTTGTTCTCTCACACGTTCTCTACCACACTAGCACAACCGCCATGGAGAAACCCTGGTGGCAGAACGAGGAAGTCCGGAGCGACGACGCGAGCGGTGAAGACCGCGGTGAAGTCCCATGGTGGGATCAAGACGGCCGCCGGACTCGGACCCTCCGTCTTCACGATCTGTAGAAGACGACTCCGACGACTCGGAACCGCCGCCTTCACGCGAAGGAGAAGACCACTCCGACGAGGACGAGGCGCCGTGATACGTCTCAAACGTATCTATAATTTTTGATGTTCCATGCTTGTTTTATACCAATTGCTACATGTTTTGCATCTACTTTATATCACTTTTATACATTTTTTGGGACTAACCTATTAACAAGATGCCGAAGTGCCAGTTCCTGTTTTCTGCTGTTTTTGTATTCCAGAAAAGCTAGTCTGGAAATATTCTCGGAATTGGACGAAACTACACGGGGGTCCCTATTTTTCCAGAACACCCTGACGGAGCGAAGGAGCACAGAGGAGGGCCACCAGGGGCCACACGCACCTAGGGCGCGGGCCCCCCTCTGCCGCGCCCTAGGGTGGTGTGGGCCCCTCGGGGGTCCCAGCCGCCGCCCTTTCGCCTACTTATTCCCCCGACGCGAAAACCCTAAGTACCTGAGCAAATATCCACGAAAAGTTCCAGAGACGCCGCCGCCGTCAACCCTAGCTCGGGAGGGTTCAGAACCTCTTCCCGGCACCCTGCCGGAGAGGGGAATCGTCACCGGAGGCTTCTACATCGCCATGCCTGCCTCCGGAGTGATGCGTGAGTAGTTCATCCTTGGACTACGGGTCCATAGCAGTAGCTAGATGGTTGTCTCTCCACTTTGTGCCATCATGTTTAGATCTTGTGAGCTGCCCTACATGATCAAGATCATATTATTGTAATGCTACATGTTGTGTTTGCTGGGATCCGATGAATATTGAATATTATGTCAAGTTGATTATCAATCTATCTTATATGTTATTTAAGATCTTGCATGCTTTCCGTTACTCGTAGATGCTTTGGCCAAGTAGATGCTTGTAACTCCAAGAGAGAGTATTTATGCTAGATAGTGGGTTCATGTCTCCGTTTAACCTGGGACAGTGACAGAAAGTTCTAAGGTTGTGGATGTGCTGTTGCCACTAGGGATAACCTAACGATGCTATGTCCACGGCATATGTGTTTGTTTACATTACGCACTTTACTTAATGCAATTATCCGTTGCTTGCAACTTAATACCAACGGGGGACTCGGATGACAACCCGGCGGTGGATTATTAGTCATAGATGCTGTTGGATAACGTCTATGTATTATGTCGTAATGCCCAATTAAATATCATAGTAGTCAACATGTCATGTATATGCATTGTCATGCGCTCACTATTCGTCAATTGCCCAGCTGTAATTTGTTCACCCAACATGTTAGTTATCTTTTATGGAGAGACACCACTAGTGAACTGTGGACCCCGGTCCATTCTTTTACACTGATTAAACAACCACAAACTGCAAACTGTTCCTTTTTCATTCTCTGCAATTTAATACTCATTTTCCACACCATACGTTTAATCCTTTGTTTTCAGCAAGCCAGTGAGATTGACAACCTCACTGTTTCGTTGGGGCAAAGTAGTTTGATTGTGTTGTGTGCAGATTCCACGTTGGTGATCGTGTTGCGCCGTGCGGCCACCAACAACCTTCTGAAGAGTTGCTGCTCCTACTGGTTCGATAACCTTGGTTTCTTTCTGAGGGAAAACTTGCTGCTGACTACATCATACCTTCCTCTTGGGGTCTCCCAACGAACGTGTGTTTCACGTCATCAAGCTCTTTTTCTGGCGCCGTTGCCGGGGAGTACTCATCATCATCATCTCTCTCTCCCGTCAACAGCAGCATCTTTTTCTGGCGCCGTTGCCGGGGAGACAGCAGTCTTCTGCAAGGGGAGTTTCACGCTTCCAATCTCTTTACTTTGTTTTTGTCTTGCTTAGTTTATTTTATTTTATCTTGTTTGCTTTCAATTATCAAAAACACAAAAAAATTAGTTACTTGCATCTAGTTTACTTTCAAGTTATTTTCTGTACTGTTTTTATTTCTGCTAAAATGAGTACTCCTGAGAACACTAAGTTGTGTGATTTCACTAGCACGAACAACAATGATTTCATATGCACACCTATTGCTCCACCTGCTGCTTCAGCAGAATTTTATGAAATTAAACCTGCACTTTTAAATCTTGTTATGAAAGAGCAATTTTCTGGTGTTAGTACTGATGATGCTGCTGTTCACCTTAATAACTTTGTTGAACTTTGTGAAATGCAAAAGCTCAAGGAAGTAGATGGTGATATTATTAAACTGAAACTTTTTCCTTTCTCCTTGAGAGGACGTGCTAAAGAATGGTTGCTATCTTTGCCTAGAAATAGTATTGATTCATGGACTAAATGCAAAGATGCTTTTATTGGAAAATATTATCCTCCTGCTAAGATTATTTCTTTGAGAAGTAGCATAATGAATTTTAAGCAATTTGATAATGAACATGTTGCTCAAGCATGGGAGAGAATGAAATCATTGGTTAAAAATTGTCCCACTCATGGACTGACTACTTGGATGATCATCCAAACCTTCTATGCAGGATTAAATTTTTCTTCAAGGAATTTATTGGATTCGGCCGCTGGAGGTACCTTTATGTCCATCACTTTGGGTGCTGCAACAAAGCTTCTTGATGATATGATGATTAATTATTCTGAGTGGCACACCGAGAGAGCTCCAACAGGTAAGAAGGTAAATTCTGTTGAGGAAACCTCTCCTTGAGTGCCAAAATTGATACTATTATGTCTATGCTTGCAAATGGTCAAACACATGTTGATCCAAATAATGTTCCTTTAGCTTCTTTGGTTGCTCAAGAAGAGCATGTTGATGTGAACTTCATTAAAAATAATAATTTCAACAACAATGCTTATAGGAATAATTTTGGTAATAGCAATTATAGGCCCTATCCTTCTAATAGTGGCAATGGTTATGGAAATTCCTATAGTAACTCCTACAACAATAATAAGAGTGTACCCTCGATCTTGAAGTTATGCTTAAGGATTTTATTAGTACACAAACTGCTTTCAATAAAACTGTTGAGGAGAAATTTGGGAAAATTGATGTGCTTTCCTCTAAAGTTGATAGTCTTGCTCTTGATGTTGACTTATTGAAACTAAAGAACATGCCTCATGATGTTAAAGAGAGCAAAACTCTCAATGCTATACAAGTTAAAATTGATAACAATGTGAGGATGTTAGCTGAATTGCATGCTAGATGGGAAAGAGAGGATGAAATTGCTAGAAAGAATAATATTGCTAGAGTTTATACTATTACTACTTCTGAAAATGCTTCAAACTCAAGTGTTAACAAACCTCCTACCATTAATGGCAAGATATTGGTGTTGGTAATGTTTCCACTTCTATTGCAAAATGTCCTAAATTGCCTGATAACTCTGAAACTGTCCTTGATAAAGATGCTGAAATTTCTAGCAATAAGGAAGATAATAACTCCATTACTTTTGATAATAATGACTTTGATTTTGATGGTTGCAATATTTCTGAAGTAATTAAGTTCTTGCAAAAGCTAGCTAGAAGTCCTAATGCTAGTGCTATAAACATGGCTTTTACTAAACATATTACTAATGCTCTCATGCAAGTTAGGGAAGAAAATTAAAACATGAAGCTTCTATCCCTAGGAAGTTAGAAGATGGTTGGGAGCCCATCATTAAATTGAAATTGAATGACTTTGATTGCAATGCTTTGTGTGACCTTGGTGCTAGTATTTCTGTTATGCCTAAAAGATTATATGATATGCTTGATTTAGCACCTTTGGAAAATTGTTACTTGGATGTTCACCTTGTTGATTCTACTATTAAAAAACCTTTGGGAAGAATTGATGATGTTCTTATCATGGTTAACAACAATTATGTCCCCGTTGATTTTATTGTCTTGGATATTGATGCAATCCATCATGCCCTATTGTGCTGGGAAGACCTTTTCTTAGACTGTAGGTGCTATTATTGATATGAAAGAAGGGAATATAAAATATCAATTTCCTCTCAAGAAAGGTATGGAACACTTTCCTAGGAAGAAGATTAAGCCACCTTATGATTCTATTGTTCGAACAAATTACAATGTTGATGCTTCTTCACTTGGTAATACTTGATGCATGCTTTGTGCCTAGCTAAAAGGCGTTAAAGAAAAGCGCTTATGGGAGGCAACCCATTTTTTTTTCTGCAATTTTTCTTTTATTGAGTCAAGGAGTGTTTACTTCTGTAGCAACTCCTTTGTATCTTTATTTTCTCGCATTGTTGTGCCAAGAGTAGCCTCTAATGTTAAGATGATGCTTAATTTTGATTGCTGCGCAGAAACAGATTTTTGCTGTTCACTGTACGAAATTCCTAAAATCACCAGATTGTTAATTAAATCTGAAATTTTTGTGCGTAATCTTTATGAATGTCTGAAACTTTCATTAGTTCAGAGTTTTCGATCTGAGCGTCGTAAGTGCCTCGAAAAAATTCGTCTTTGCGGACTGTTCTGTTTTAGACAGATTATGCCTTTTTATTTTGCATTCTCTCTTTTACTAGTGTTGAGTGAAATTCTTTTTTGGGTGGAAGAGCTTCACATAACATCAGTGGCTGTAGCTAATGTTTAAAGTAACAAATCATATTGCGTCTTTATAGAACATGTGAATTTTTGATTATGCACTAACCCTCTAATGAGATCTACTTTGAGTTTGGTGTGACGGAAGTTTTCAAGGGTCAAGAGAGAAGGATGATATAATAGGATCAAGAAGAGTGAAGAGCTTAAGCTTGGGGAGGCTCCCATGGATCTCCCCAGCATATTTCAAGAAGACTCAAGCGTCTAAGCTTGGGGATGCCCAAGGCATCCCCTTCTTCATCGTCAAAATTATCAGGTCATCTCTAGTGAAACTATATTTTAATTCTTTCACATCATATGTGCTTTTCTTGGAGCGTCTGTGTGCTTTTATTTTCAGTATTGCACTTTTATTTTCAATAAAGCTTGACTGGACCCTAGCATTCTTGATTGGGAGAGAGACACGCTCCGCTTTTTCATGAGAATACTCCTATTCTTCACTTATATTTGTTGAGTATTCATATCTAGCGCTGTTCAGCTTTTAGCTCTTGTTTTCATGTATCTCTTGTCAGAGCTATTAGCTTTCTTTTGTAGAAAGTACTCTCTTGCTTCACTTATATTTGTTTGGAGAGTTGATGAAATAAATTGATTGGTGTTTGGTTGGTTCAGAAAATGTTGCATGTGGTAATTGGTATAAGGAAAAACTTGCTTAATCTTGTAGATCACTAAAATGGATAACTTGATGCTTGTCAATTGTTTTGAGTTAACAAGTAGATCATGATTAAATTGTGCATCACATGAGTTAAGCCTATTAGTGAAGAACTACCGTAAAGCTTGTTGAAAATTTGGTTTGCATCGGTGGTATCTCTAAGGTCTAGATATTTTCTAATAACAGGGTTTGGTTAACAAGGAAGACGGTATGAAGTCTTATAACGTTTGCAATATGTTTGTCATATAAAACTTGGTGTACGGGTTGATATTCTTGTTTGCTTACATAACCTTGCTAGCCTAAACTCTGTACTGAGAGGGAATGCTTCTCGTGCATCCAAATCCTTGAGCCAAAATCCATGCCATTTGTGTCCACCATAACTACCTATATGTGGTATTTCCTTGCCACTCCAAGTAAATTTTTCATGTGCTACCTTTAAATTATTCAAAATGTTATTATTCCCTTTTTGTGTCAATGTTTACTAGCTCATGAGGAATTAGTGTGGTTATTCTTTATTCTATTTGTCGATGGACTTTTACACCTGGACTAGTGGCATATACATCCGCTTATCCAATAACTTGCAAAAAGAGCTGGCAACGGGGTGCCCAGTCCCAATTAATTACAACTTTAACCAATTAATTCTCTTCACACTTTTGCCCTGATTCATCAGTAAGCAATGACAAACAGTGAAATACCTGAATGTGTGTAAACCAAAGAGAAAGAGGGATGATCTGCCTTGCTGGTAGAAATAACGTCCTTCATGGGAGCCGCTCTTAAAAGTCCGTTCGACAGGTAGAATACTGTTCTCACCCGCTACCATTCGTTGACAATTAACAAACACCTCTCAAAAATAGATACTCCTCCATGGTATGTGATTGATGGAAGGCACCCGAGGATTCGGTTAGCCATGGCTTGTGTTAGCAAGGTTGGGAGGAGTATCAAATATTTTATGCAATCTCTATATGCTTTCAAAAACCTAAAAGCTCTAGCACATGATTTAATCCCTGCTTCCCTCTGCGAAGGGCCTTTCTTTTACTTTTATGTTGAGTCAGTTTTCCTATTCTTTCTGTCTTCCACAAGCAAACACTAGTGTCAACTTTGTTACAACATGCGTTATATGCAATGTATTGGACTTGTTATACTACTTTGTGTTGACAATATCCATGAGATAAATATGTTGAAAGTTGAAGCAAATGCTGAAACTAAATTCTTCCTTTGTGTTGATTAAATACCTTTTATTAGAAACTATTGCTTTATGAGTTAACACTTATGCAAAACTGTTTGATGCTTGTCTCGAAAGTACTATTCATGAAAACGTTTAGCTTGTGTGATTCATTGTTTACTCATTATCTATTTGGTAGCAAATTATAGACCATTGACTTGGATCACTTCATTCATTTACATGTGCCTTGCAATATTATATGATCAAGATTATGATAGTAGCATGTCACCTCAAAAATTATTTTGTTTTTATCGTTTACCTACTCGAGGACGAGTAGGAACTAAGCTTGGGGATGCTGATACGTCTCAAACGTATCTATAATTTTTGATGTTCCATGCTTGTTTTATACCAATTGCTACATGTTTTGCATCTACTTTATATCACTTTTATACATTTTTTGGGACTAACCTATTAACAAGATGCCGAAGTGCCAGTTCCTGTTTTCTGCTGTTTTTGTATTCCAGAAAAGCTAGTCTGGAAATATTCTCGGAATTGGACGAAACTACACGGGGGTCCCTATTTTTCCAGAACACCTGACGGAGCGAAGGAGCAGCAGAGGAGGGCCACCAGGGGCCACACGCACCTAGGGCGCGGGCCCCCCTCTGCCGCGCCCTAGGGTGGTGTGGGCCCCTCGGGGGTCCCAGCCGCCGCCCTTTCGCCTACTTATTCCCCCGACGCGAAAACCCTAAGTACCTGAGCAAATATCCACGAAAAGTTCCAGAGACGCCGCCGTCAACCCTAGCTCGGGAGGGTTCAGAACCTCTTCCCGGCACCCTGCCGGAGAGGGGAATCGTCACCGGAGGCTTCTACATCGCCATGCCTGCCTCCGGAGTGATGCGTGAGTAGTTCATCCTTGGACTACGGGTCCATAGCAGTAGCTAGATGGTTGTCTCTCCACTTTGTGCCATCATGTTTAGATCTTGTGAGCTGCCCTACATGATCAAGATCATATTATTGTAATGCTACATGTTGTGTTTGCTGGGATCCGATGAATATTGAATATTATGTCAAGTTGATTATCAATCTATCTTATATGTTATTTAAGATCTTGCATGCTTTCCGTTACTCGTAGATGCTTTGGCCAAGTAGATGCTTGTAACTCCAAGAGAGAGTATTTATGCTAGATAGTGGGTTCATGTCTCCGTTTAACCTGGGACAGTGACAGAAAGTTCTAAGGTTGTGGATGTGCTGTTGCCACTAGGGATAACCTAACGATGCTATGTCCACGGCATATGTGTTTGTTTACATTACGCACTTTACTTAATGCAATTATCCGTTGCTTGCAACTTAATACCAACGGGGGACTCGGATGACAACCCGGCGGTGGATTATTAGTCATAGATGCTGTTGGATAACGGTCTATGTATTATGTCGTAATGCCCAATTAAATATCATAGTAGTCAACATGTCATGTATATGCATTGTCATGCGCTCACTATTCGTCAATTGCCCAGCTGTAATTTGTTCACCCAACATGTTAGTTATCTTTTATGGAGAGACACCACTAGTGAACTGTGGACCCCGGTCCATTCTTTTACACTGATTAAACAACCACAAACTGCAAACTGTTCCTTTTTCATTCTCTGCAATTTAATACTCATTTTCCACACCATACGTTTAATCCTTTGTTTTCAGCAAGCCGGTGAGATTGACAACCTCACTGTTTCGTTGGGGCAAAGTAGTTTGATTGTGTTGTGTGCAGATTCCACGTTGGTGATCGTGTTGCGCCGTGCGGCCACCAACAACCTTCTGAAGAGTTGCTGCTCCTACTGGTTCGATAACCTTGGTTTCTTTCTGAGGGAAAACTTGCTGCTGAACTGCATCATACCTTCCTCTTGGGGTCTCCCAACGAGCGTGTGATTCACGCCATCAAGCTCTTTTTCTGTCGCCGTTGCCGGGGAAGTACTCATCATCACCATCATCATCATCCTCAAATACTCTCCCGTCAACCAGGCGCCAGCACGCCGGAGGAAGAGGAGCCGGAGGACCCACCGGAGCCGTATTCTAGCCAGGAAGAGGACGACACCGATGAGGAGGAGGAACAAGCATCGGAGGAGGAGGAGCACGCGCCTGAGGAGAAGGCAACCGGAAAGAAGCGACGTCGCGCCGCGGATGACAATGGCGCGGAGGCAGGGCGTAAGCAGAACAAGTAGAGTAGATAGTTTGTTCAATTCTACTGTATCGATCCTTCGTAAGTAGGCCCAGTGTGTCAATGAAGAAATTAAAGGAAACGGTTGTTTATCGCCTCCATTTGCGATGTTCTACTTTGTGCTATAAATGTGTCACTGCGGCAACACTAACGATCTCGCTCTCACTCTCACTCCACAGTCACAGTGTGGCGGCGGCTCCAAGCAGCACCAGACCTAACCCTTATCTCGCAGATCTGAGCGGCGCGTCGGGCCGGCATCGCCGCCGCGCATCTTCCCCCAGTATGTCGCCGACGCGGATCTGCTGGTCTATTGCCGCGCATCTTCCCCGAGTATGTCGCCGACTAGATCTTACACTTTATTTAAAGTAGCATAGAAAACTTGTCTAGTATTTGAAGTCTAGTATTGTGTCTGTTTGTAGTACTACCGATGATGAATAAATCTCTCACTACTAGTCACAACTTTTTGTCAATGTGCTAATCCTCGTTATGGTTTTGTGTAGCTAGTGTATGAAGTAATAGTATATTTCGGTGACAATGCATAAAAATGGTGATGTTCTTGAAGGAAACATCACCTTCAAGTTCTGCCTCCAAATAATCGTTTCGATCGGACTGCAAGCACACGGATATAGGCACTTAAGGTGTAAACTGTTTTCACATTAAATTGTATTTATGTCATGTAGCATCATATTTGGCTCTTTTCTAACTATCCATCCATGTATTTTTATCCAGAAACACAATGTTGATCCAAACAATATTTAAATGAGTTAAATACAAAGTGGGATCATATCCGTGAACCGTCGTTGTTGTGGCATTTCGCTGCACTGTACAAAACACTTTTTTAATTAAGAGTGTCTTGAACAGTGTGGCCGAAATGTCACAGCGGTGACTGATGGCGTGAATCACACGCTCGTTGGGAGACCCCAAGAGGAAGGTATGATGCATTAAGTTTTGAGAGGTGTTTGTTAATTGTCAACAAATGGTAGCGGGTGAGAACAGTATTCTACCTGTCAAACGGACTTTTAAGAGCGGCTCCCATGAAGGACGTTATTTCTACCAGCAAGGCAGATCATCCCTCTTTCTCTTTGGTTTACACACATTCAGGTATTTCACTGTTTGTCATTTCTTACTGATGAATCAGGGCAAAAGTGTGAAGAGAATTAATTGGTTAAAGTTGTAATTAATTGGGACTGGGCACCCCGTTGCCAGCTCTTTTTGCAAAATTATTGGATAAGCGGATGTATATGCCACTAGTCCAGGTGTAAAAGTCCATTCAACAAATAGAATAAAGAATAACCATCACAAAAAGGGAATAATAACATTTTGAATAATTTAAAGGTAACACATGAAAAATTTACTTGGAGTGGCAAGGAAATACCACATATAGGTAGTTATGGTGGACACAAATGGCGTGGATTTTGGCTCAAGGATTTGGATGCACGAGAAGCATTCCCTCTCAGTACAGAGTTTAGGCTAGCAAGGTTATGTAAGCAAACAAGAATATCAACCCGTACACCAAGTTTTATATGACAAACATATTGCAAACGTTATAAGACTTCACACCGTCTTCCTTGTTAACCAAACCATGTTATTAGAAAATATCTAGACCTTAGAGATACCACCGATGCAAACCAAATTTTCAACAAGTTTTACGGTAGTTCTTCACTAATAGGCTTAACTCATGTGATGCACAATTTAATCATGATCTACTTGTTAACACAAAACAATTGACAAGCATCAAGTTATCCAAATTAGTGATCTACAAGATTAAGCAAGTTTTTCCTTATACCAATTACCACATGCAACATTTTCTGAACCAACCAGACACCAATCAATTTATTTCATCAACTCTCCAAATAGATATAAGTGAACCAAGAGAGTACTTTCTACAAAAAAAAGCTAATAGCTCTGACAAGAGATAAATGAAAACAAGAGCTAAAAGCTGAACAGCGTTAGATATGAATACTCAACAAATATAAGTGAAGAATAGGAGTATTCTCATGAAAAAGCGGAGCGTGTCTCTCTCCCAATCAAGAATACTAGGGTCCAGTCAAGCTTTATTGAAAATAAAAGTGCAATACTGAAAATAAAAGCACACAGACGCTCCAAGAAAAGCACATATGATGTGAAAGAATTAAAATATAGTTTCACTAGAGATGACCTGATAATTTTGACGATGAAGAAGGGGATGCCTTGGACGCTTGAGTCTTCTTGAAATATGCTGGGGAGATCCATGGGAGCCTCCCCAAGCTTAAGCTCTTCACTCTTCTTGATCCTATTATATCATCCTTCTCTCTTGACTCTTGAAAACTTCCGTCACACCAAACTCGAAGTAGATCTCATTAGAGGGTTAGTGGATAATCAAAAACTAACATGTTCTATATAGGCGCAATATGATTTGTTACTTTAAACATTAACTACAGCCACTGATGTTATGTGAAGCTCTTCCACCCAAAAAAGAATTTCACTCAACACTAGTAAAAGAGAGAATGCAAAATAAAAAGGCATAATCTGTCTAAAACAGAACAGTCCGCAAAGACGAATTTTTTCAAGGCACTTACAATGCTCAGATCGAAAAACTCTAGTCTAATGAAAGATTCAGACATTCATAAAGATTACGCACAAAATTTTCAGATTTAATTAACAATCTGGTGATTTTAGGAATTTCGTACAGTGAACAGCAAAAATCTGTTTCTGCGCAGCAATCAAAATTAAGCATTGTCTTAATATTAGAGGCTACTCTTGGCACAACAATGCGAGAAAATAAAGATACAAAGGAGTTGCTACAGAAGTAAACATCCTCCTTGACTCAATAAAAGAAAAATTACAGAAGTAAAAATAATGGGTTGCCTCCCATAAGCGCTTTTCTTTAACGCTTTTTAGCTAGGCACAAAGCATGCATCAAGTGTTACCAAGTGAAGAAGCATCCAAATAGAGGCCGGAAGTTTTCTCAACAATGCATTTTATCTTATCTATGTAGGTTTCGGAATTCCCTTTCTCAATACCTCTAGGCTCATCATATTCATCAAATGGGTTTTCAGGAACAATCCAATCAAAATTCTTTTCTAGTGCCTCCTGCATTCCTATAAGTTTAAAAGGTATTGGTATTTTAACTTCCCCCTCACAATTAGTTTCTTTAGTGTACTTAAGCCTCTCTTTTTCAAGTGTATTAACAACGTCAATACAATACCCAAGCATCTTGTATTTAATAAAAACTTTTCTAGCTTCCCTAGCAACATCACCAAATTCCTTAAGTAGGGTTTCTAAAACAAAATCTTTCTTTTCACCATCTTCCGTATCATGAAGTTTTAGAAACATGTGCTGCATTATGGGACTAAGATTGACAAACCGAGCTTCCAGCATGTGAACTAGAGAAGCTGTAGCAATTTCATAATTTGGAGCAAGTTCTACCAAGGATCTATCTTCAAAATCTTCAACCATACTAACATGATTAAAGAATTCCTCAATGTTATCTCTTCCAATGATAGACCCACTACCCACAGATATTTATTTTAAAGTATACTTAGGGAGAAGCATGATGAAATAGTAAAAACCAAACAGAAAATAAACTAGATGCAAGTAACTAATTTTTTTGTGTTTTTGATAATTGAAAGCAAACAAGATAAAATAAAATAAACTAAGCAAGACAAAAACAAAGTAAAGAGATTGGAAGCGTGAAACTCCCCTTGCAGAAGACTGCTGTCTCCCCGGCAACGGCGCCAGAAAAAGAGGCTGGCGCCTGGTTGACGGGAGAGTATTTGAGGATGATGATGATGGTGATGATGAGTACTTCCCCGGCAACGGCGCCAGAAAAAGAGCTTGATGGCGTGAATCACACGCTCGTTGGGAGACCCCAAGAGGAAGGTATGATGCAGTTCAGCAGCAAGTTTTCCCTCAGAAAGAAACCAAGGTTATCGAACCAGTAGGAGCAGCAACTCTTCAGATGGTTGTTGGTGGCCGCACGGCGCAACACGATCACCAACGTGGAACCTGCACATAACACAATCAAAGTACTTTGCCCCAACGAAACAGTGAGGTTGTCAATCTCACCGGCTTGCTGAAAACAAAGGATTAAACGTCTCGTGTGGAAAATGAGTATTAAATTGCAGAGAATGAAAAAGGAACAGTTTGCAGTTTGTGGTTGTTTAATCAGTGTAAAAGAATGGACCGGGGTCCACAGTTCACTAGTGGTGTCTCTCCATAAAAGATAACTAACATGTTGGGTGAACAAATTACTGCTGGACAATTGACAAATAGTGAGCGCATTACAATGCATATATATGACATGTTGACTACTATGATATTTAATTGGGCATTACGACAAGATACATAGACCGTTATCCAACAGCATATATGACTAATAATCCACCGCCGGGTTGTCATCCGAGTCCCCCGTTGGTATTAAGTTGCAAGCAACGGATAATTGCATTAAGTAAAGCGCGTAATGTAAACAAACACATATGCCCGTGGACATAGCATCGTTAGGTTATCCCTAGTGGCAACATCACATCCACAACCTTAGAACTTTTTGTCACTGTCCCAGGTTAAAGGAGGCATGAACCCACTATCTAGCATAAATACTCTCTCTTGGAGTTACAAGCATCTACTTGGCCAAAGCATCTACGAGTAACGGAAAGCATGCAAGATCTTAAATAACATATAAGATAAATTGATAATCAACTTGACATAGTATTCAATATTCATCGGATCCCAGCAAACACAACATGTAGCATTACAATAATATGATCTTGATCATGTATGGCAGCTCACAAGATCTAAACAAGATGGCACAAAGTGGAGAGACAACCATCTAGCTACTGCTATGGACCCGTAGTCCAAGGATGAACTACTCACGCATCACTCCGGAGGCAGGCATGGCGATGTAGAAGCCTCCGGTGACGATTCCCCCCTCCGGCAGGGTGCCGGGAAGAGGTTCTGAACCCTCCCGAGCTAGGGTTGACGGCGGCGGCGTCTCTGGAACTTTTCGTGGATTTTTGCTCAGGTACTTAGGGTTTTCGCGTCGGGGGGAATAAGTAGGCGAAAGGGCGGCGGCTGGAGAGCCCCGAGGGGCCCACACCACCCTAGGGCGCGGCAGAGGGGGGGCCCGCGCCCTAGGTGCGTGTGGCCACCTGGTGGCCCTCCTCTGTTGCTCCTTCGGTCCGTCAGGCGTGTTCTGGAAAAATAGGGACCCCCGTGTAGTTTCGTCCAATTCCGAGAATATTTCCAGACTAGGTTTTCTGGAATACAAAAACAGCAGAAAACAGGAACTGGCACTTCGGCATCTTGTTAATAGGTTAGTCCCAAAAATGTATAAAAGTGATATAAAGTAAATGCAAAACATGTAGCAATTGGTATAAAACAAGCATGGAACATCAAAAATTATAGATACGTTTGAGACGTATCAGTGACGTTATTATATTTCGGCGACACCGTCCAAGATGGAGCAAGCCTCATTATGAAGAATTTGGCAAAATTAATTTGCCACGGAGGATTGCGAGCTCGGTGTGGTTTATGGTTTTCAGTTTCTCCATCTATTTTTAGGATCTGTGTAGCAATTTGGCTGCAGATGTGGTTTGGAGAAGCATGAAACCGCTACTCGAGTCTATTGCTAGCTCGAATACCGTTTTCGGCGCTTCGGAGCCGAGGAAGAAGGTGGAGCTGGAGAAGAGTGGAGTACCATAAAAGTTAAGTTTAGGGAGGCATGAGAATGATAGAATTAGCGAGGCATATGTAACTCATCTTTTGATGCTATGTAATGGTGACAATTATTATATACGTTATGAATGGATTTGCTAGCAACTTTGTGCTTCTGCTGTGAGATTTTGAATGTCAATTGGCAACTGTACTGCTGCTGTAGGCTTATGAAGAAAACTCAATGCAAACGAGTAAAAGAAGAATCTCCGTTTCTGATGTCCTGATACATCGGCAACGGAGATTGGTTGGTAACCGTAGCCAAAATCAGGTCTCATCGGTGACGGTTTTTGGCCTCCGTTCCCGATGATGGCCTCCACATCAGCCACGGGGGCGGGGACATGGACCCTTTTTCCGTTTCCGATGGGGTTTTTGGCCCGTTTACGATGTGTCGTTCTGTACTAGTGCACCCAAGTTCCCCGACGAAGTCGTGTCTTGTTGAGCTTCATCAGGCAGAGAAGGAACTTGAGGACACCAATACGCTGCAACGTCATTGCCGCTCCTTCGAGGAAGAGCATCGATTCTGAAGGACTTTTATTCTCATTGTTGTCGCTACCCTTTCACCGGAGACAAAGAACTCGAATACCCTATGGGACCGGACACACCAATCTGAGGTTCCCCCAGCTGCCATAGCGGCCGGAGGAGGGCAGGGGAACCAGCTGCGCCGCCGGCGTCCGAGGGGAGCACTGGTCGCTTTCTGATCGCCTCCTACCGAAAGCCCTACAAAAACCGTTCGTATCAACACACATGTATTTAACTACCATAATAATAGGTAGGTAGTCGTTACTATATAAATTTTGAGATCGGAATGTAAGTGTGGCCGGAAATAAGATAATTAGAAACATACATAAAGAGTCTTGTTTCCGACCCTTGAGAGTATTAGTGAGCCTGACCACATTATTCACGTCGAGCAGAGGAACTGCATGGCTTCAAATTCTTGAATCATGCATGGAAATGCATGTCATCCTTTTGACGGGCCTGCTATATCACGAAATCGCTCAAATTGGACACGGTCAATTGGCCACATAAATTTCCTCGTTTCTCTTAGTACTACCTTGTAGTGCATTAGCCATTTACTCCACTTTTTTTTTTAGATAAGGGGGTGCGGATCCCCGGCCTCTGCATTTTACTCCACTGAATTAATTCTTGAGAAAGCTATCATAGGCACTCGTAAGCTATTTTCTTGCCATATTTATCTCGTTCGCACGTTAGTTATTTTTGTACCCTAAATAGAAATATAGAAATAAATGAACTTTTATGAGGTTCCTTGTATCCCTAGGCATTAACTATCCGAAACTTCTTTAAAAGCATCCACCCGGCTTGTACTATATGCATAGCACCCAGATCTCCACCTCTCTTGTACTTAGAAACCCGCTTTTTTATAAGCTCATAGCACAGCAAGATCATGGCCTCGGGCTCTAGCGAATCAAGGCGATTCGATGAGGTGCCAATGATTCCTGGACGGATCTATAGCTGCTCCTACTGCCCTAGAACTTTTACAAACCTCCATGCTCGTGGCGGCCACATGACGATGCACCGTCGAGAGGTCGCAGAGTCTAGGAGGGAGTACCAGGAATACATGAGCCAAAGGGCCAAAGACGACTACATGAGCAAAAGCGCCAAAGACGACTTCACCATCCATCTACTGCCTCCAAACAGGGCTTTCTGGAGAAGGTATCACATGGGTCAGCAGAGGCTCATACGTTTTCCAATACTTAAGTATAGGTTTTTGTCTGATGGTAATGGTGAATCTAGCCATGGCCCCATGCCATCTGAGAGCATGGTGACCAGGGCCATGGAGAGAGGAGGGAAGCCGTGGTTGAATATTGTCTGAAGGTTTGCTTACTTTGAAGCCGTGATATGATTGTCTGAAGGTTGATCTTACTTTGAAGCCGTGGTTTGCTTAGTCATTAGGATTTGGCTGATATTTCAGTGAGGATCTATGTGTCCATTTTACTCTTATCATGAAGTATCTCATTATGTGCTAGTTCAATAATTTAGTGTTATTCTTTTTTGTGCTTGTATTATGAGTGCGAGTGTTTAAATTATACTCCCTCCATCCCAAAATACAAGGCGCCCTTTAATTTCGCTGGTCAACGACGTCCAACTTTAACCATAATTTGTACTTATTATATGATCACAAAATTAATATAAAAATATATGAAATGAAACAATTTTGCAAGACGAATCTAACGGTACCCTTTATACATTCTCGATCCACATAATTTATTATGTATTAACGGTCAAAATTGAGCAACGAAGACCAGCATAAAAATAGCGCGTCTTATATTTTGGAACGGAGGGAGTATCAAACAAACCATGCATATCATGTATGTTAATTTGTTATCTAATTAGTTATGGAGATCTTGAGCATTGATCTTACCTTTTTTTTCGAGTGGTCCATTAAAGCTGTTATGGGTTTAGTCGTTACCATTTGGCTGTTTTAAGTATAGATCTGATGTATTTTTTAGTTTAGACAACTTATGATTTCTCTTATAGTGTTAGGGTATTCAAGGGTTGCGTTTTAGCTATATGAAAGAAATCATATCATGTTGTCAAATTTGACGTATATTTGAATCATTTTCTATCGACTTCTTTTGATTAATAATTCAGATTTTTTTGGTATGCCATCTAAATATTCTTTGAGTATATCGACACCAGCATAAAAAAATTGCGAGAAATAAATTGCAAAAAAGGTCAGTACAAAAGTGTTAGATATTTTAAATTTGCAATGGTTCTAATTTGTCCTTTGTTTGCACTTGTTTTTTGGGAGGTTATTTAAAATAGGATATCTACACAGTGGATCATGCTTTCACGAAAAAGTTGCAAGTTCCGTAAAACACCACTAGATAAGTAAAAATGCGAGACCTTGACCAAAAAGTCAGGAACTGGAGATTGCATTTCAAGTCATTCACGTTATGAATAATTTAGATAGTTCTATCACGTACAGTTTACAGCTACCCAAGGGAATGATGCATGCATCGATTCCCATTGGTCGTTTTTCTGCCAGACATGGTTTATCCAGAGCCCCATTGATTTTCTTCCAACGAACAAAGATCGTGTGGTTAACACAAATACAAGGTACAAAGTAGATACTTACACATGGGGCTCCAAGAGCCAAAAATGGCGCCAACTGCCATGTTAGTTGTCGCCTTTGCAAAATTTGATTCCGAACTCGTGATTTAGCCATGCTGGTTGGCAGGGACGAAGCTAGAAAATAAGGCCAATGGGGTCAGAAGTAGAATCTCTATATCGCCTCTGGGCTCATCCTCTATAATAAGCATTAGCTATAACTAAATAATGATAATTTTTTGTCCTATTCACTGGGGTCAGCTGACACCGTCGGCTTCAAGGCAGTTCCCCCTGCTGGGTGGTATATAAACATCACTCCACATGAGCACTGACCATCGAGGCATCTCCAGCCCTGAACCACGCCGCCTCAATCCAATATTGTCGCTGCCTTCACTTCCTCACCCTATCTAGGTGACTCGCATGTTGCTCAGGAGGGTGGACCGGGAAGCGATCTATCTTTAGCTGTCGTTACACACGGGTGATTCCAGTGCCTACGCCACTGCTAGTGTTTCCATGGTGGCGGCGGGTCTCCTTGGCGGATCATCAGACTGGATATTCCTTCTCAGTGGTGTTGCACCTTCCTTCGGTGTCTCAATGGCGCAGTGGGCGATGTACATAGGCGGCGACTGCCCATGTGTCGTGGCGGGATTCCCGGGCTCCTTCATTGGTGACCTTTTGGCGGTAAAGTGGCACCAACGCAAATGTGTTCATGAGTGATCCAACTAGGAGAATTCCCTCCGCAGATTGGTGTGGGTGACAGATTCTTGGCTAGGCTTCACGACGGTAGCCGATGAATGTGGCCATGGACAGCCATTTATGTCTTTGTAAAGACATTTTAAGGGAAATCACTCAAAGCAACATAGTTTTCGTAATTATTTGAGTGGAGCATGTAGAGTAGGTGCAATGGTTGGAGTTCAATGCTCTCAACTCAAGTAAGTTTTCATAAACTTTTTTCTTCTTACTAGCCAAGTGCTTCTTTTGTAGTACGACATACCTATGATAAACTGAAATAGAAATTTACTAGCCATTTCACTAGTGCTAGCCATATTTTTCTCTCAAGTTTTAGTGGTCATCAATGACTTAATCCAAGTAGAATCGGAACTAAAACCTGCAATAGTTAGTGAGATGGTCATATCCTTAATTGTATTATCATTAATAATCCAAAAACCCATAGATCCTAGTCCTAGATAGGCTTTCACTAGCCATTTGTCTGGATCAAGCAGGGACGTGTGTATGGCGTATCCTTGTTGAAGTTGTTAGTTCGGAACTTTGTCTCGGTGGTGAGAACCTAGTGTTTGACATGTTTATTAGTTCCGGCAACACATCGGTCGTACCGATGACGGTTACTCCTTTAATACTTTGTCCGCGAGTACCATGTTCTTTGTTATGTATGTGGTTTTTTTTTTGAGTGATGGGTTTGTGGTAAATTTTGTAGCTGTTAGTTTTCCCTAGACTGTCGCCAAGAAATGATTGAACGGTGCTAGTTTTTTCTTGAAAAATACATGATAATTTTTTAAGGTAATTTAATCACGATTTAGGTAACAACGCACAAGATTCGAATTGAAGCCATCCCTCATTTTCTCTATTCGGGCAAACGGCTACGGTTTAGGCCAGCATGCCTCCAATTTGATCGGCCGGTACACGGGAATGGTGGCCCAAGGCGCTTCCTCCTCGTCATGATTGGATCAATAACGGAAGAAGATAACACCTAAGGATAGAATGTGCTAGAAGGAAATAAAGATAAAAATATCCAATGTGATTGGAGTGAGGTAATGCAATAAGAATGCATTAATTGGAAATTTCACAACCCAATCATATGATTCGAGGGGTCGTTATTGCAGAATGTTTTGTCTAAATGAAATCCTGCAAAATTTCTTCATACAATCACAAAAAAGGCCCTAAATGGTCGGTAGACAGGTCATAGCGTAGAGAGGAGGTATAAGGGAAAAATATTATTCTTCGCACGTGCGAGCGGTCGCATGATTTTAGACCGCAAAATGACAAGGCCATCCGGAGGAAGAAGATGACCTCAGCCACCCTCGCATCCACCGCCAGCCGAACCGCCGTCCACCCCGCCGATGGCCGGTGCGTTGCCACGACGCCTCGCCGCCCTGCCCCGAGGTCCTCCTCCGCGGGTCCGCCGCCACCCGGCCATCCCTCTAAACCCACCCCTTCTTCTCTGTCGCTGGCGACTCCGCACCCCGAAGGTAAGTTTCTGGCCCGCCTCTGCCGCTGCTTCGGCTCGCTTCGCCGTTGCCGACTCGGGGCTCGGGGTGGGGGAGGGTGAAGTGTGCGGTTGGGGGAAGACGAGAAAGGAGGAGACGCAGCGTGCAAGCGCTCGCACGGCGTAGAAGAGCGTTTCCGGGAAGAAGGTGGCGAATGTCGATTTTGCACATATATAGCAACAAAGTAATCCCATTTATATGCGAAACTACTGACGAGGTGTATTTACTATATTTGCTCCTATTTGTGCCATAATGCAGCGCATGATTGTTGTGTTAGGGAAGTTTGATCACAGTCGTGATCATATATACATCTGTATCCTAATGACCAATAAAGCTCGGTTTTTCTCCCCCTAAAAAAGCGTATATGCGGTGCATACGTTACAGACTTGCAGCTCACGCTTCACACGTGTACACTCACATAGGGGAGGTCCGGCTTGTCCCACTACGGCACCATCGCCATTTGATATGACACGTACGTAGCCTTCAGAAACCACGAGCTCCTTGCCCTAGCTAGTCCCTTCCTATAAGAAATAGCCATCGATGTCGCTCGATCCAACGCCGGCCGCCAAGCGAAGCAAATCATCACCAGCCAGTTAGCCATGGGTTCGAAGGACGGACTACCCAGCTGGAAGGCCAGCTTCCCCTGTTGCACTGGCGCGACGGGGTCGTCCTCGTGCTCGTCCTGCACGGTGTTGCCGGAACCGAAGAAGAAGCCAGCTGCTCGCGCTCGCAAGCCGAAGCGCACCTCCTTCGCGTGCCTGGAGTGCAGCAAGACGTTCCCGACCCAGCAGGCCATGGCCGGCCACTGCAGCGCCCACACCCGTGCCGGCGCCGGCGCCAGGACGAGGAGGCCCGCCGGGTACACCAACCATCTCCCTGCAGCAGCTGCTGCTCCCGCATCCGTCGTCACCTCCGTCGCGCCTTCCATCCCGATGCCACAGCCCCGCCAGATTCATCACAACCCCAATGCCATCCAGTGCT